>CM019828.1:100042314-100771128 GCA_009763385.1 Coix lacryma-jobi var. lacryma-jobi | reverse complement strand
ATTCTTTTCGATGGGCAAGACGAATGCTCTTCGCAACAAAATCTCCAGATTTACGCAACAAGCCGAGGAATCTATTCCCGAGGCTTGGGAGAGGTTGCAAGAGTATGTCGCTGCTTGTCGGCACCATTGTATGGAGGACTGGCTATTGATCCAGAACTTCTACCATGGCCTAACCCCACTCTCTAGAAGCCATTTGGATGCCGCCACTGGTGGTGCATTCTTTTCTCTGAATGTTGCAGATGCTAAGGCTCTCATAGAGAAGATGGTGTCGAACCACGATGGAATGACGAGAGACTGCAGCCCCGTAAGCGAGGTATGCATTCCCTTAAGGAGGCCGACGTGATCGTGGCCAAGATGGACCTGCTGGCAAAGAAGCTGGACAACTGTGAGAAGATGAACCAACAAGAGAGTGTCCAATCTCTGGAATCCTACATGACTCGTGAAGTCTGTGGAGAAACCGGACATTCTGGGAACCACTGCCCCGAGTTACATGAAGATCTGAACTTCATCAACAACAACAACGGTTTCCGCCAACAAAATCAAGGATGGAATCAACACTCCAATTCTCAAGGTAACAATTCATTCCCTCGCTCTAATTTTCATAATTCTGATGATTTCTCGTTCTTAAAGAATTTAGTTTACTCACAAGGTAGAACTACTGATTTCTTGAATAAGAAATTAATGTCGAATGATAAAATCCTTGAGAATATAAATGCTAAATTGGAAGATTTCTCATCTGCTCTGAAAAATCAATTAACCTTTAATAAGATGTTAGAAACCCAATTAGCTCAACTTGCTGCTATTATACCATCTATTGAACCTGGCAAAATTCTGCTAAACCTGACATGGAAACTGCAAATATGGTTGAAATAAAATATTTTAACTATTATGAAGATCAAACCATGACTGTTAAAAAGGGTGATCCTGGTAGTCCCATAATTAGATGCTCAATCTTTGGTGAAGTTCTTTAAAAATGTCATGTGTGATTTAGGATCGAGTGTGAACATTTTATCTAAGGATTTTTATGAAAAATCGTTATTTCCACCCATGTCAGTCATCTGCCATCTGTTGTGTGCTAGCTGATCAATCCTCTGCTATGTAGAAGGAATAGTTAATGATTTACCTGTTCATATTAGAGGTTCATATGTTCCTACTGATTTCATAATACTAGACATGGGAAATAGGAAAGATGTGCCTCTAATCTTAGGTAGACCTTTCTTGAATACTGTGAATGCCTGCATATATGTGGGGAGTGGTAAAATGCAAATGACATTAGGAGGGAGGAAGGAAATATTCTCTTTTTCCCGTGATCCCACATATGCCGCTAGCATGCAGGAAGCAAAACCCATTCGAACCAAGAAGAGGCGCCCAAGAACAAGGTGGAACAGAAAGAAAGAACCACCTCCTCCTGAGTTGTGTGATTCACATGACAAGGGAGAGGTGCCAAAAGAAGAAGAACCCGACGAAGAAGTTAAAGAAGAAGCACCCAAAGAAGAAGATCCACCCGATAAAGGATGAAATTCCATGGATCTAAGGTATGGATTTACTTTTTAAATTTCCCTTCAAATTTCCCTTTTTCAAATAAATACATATGTCATGCATATAACTATAAGAAAAAATCAGTTCTCATTAGTTATATGCATAAGTATATGTTAACTTATCTAGATTAATAAAATATCATAGGATAGTTTCCCTTTTTCACAACATTAGATAGTTTCCCTTTTAATAAAATGAGAACAAGAGCTCCGACCGAGAAAGATGAAGACCCTTCACCAAGCAAGAAGCCAGCTTGGGGAGACTCCGCTCCAATAAGGTATGTCTCAAGCCTACACTTTATACATTTATAAATTCAGTTCTTATTCTATACCTTTTGAAATGTTATATGCTGCCTAAGTAACCATTCCATGAATAAAATTGATGAAATGTGCTTAAACAAGTTGAAACCTGAATAAGATTTGAATTATGTCATACAAATGCTATTATTATGGTTTGAATAACTGGTCTTGTCTAAGTTGTAGCTTTAGTGGGTTGCACATGCTTTAACTGAAATCGTGCTTAGTGAATAAAGTTAGTAAGAAATGGAGTAATTCTTTAAACTTGCTAAGGTAAAATTAGGACCTAATCTGGAGGATTTCTTTTAAAAATCATGAAAACCTTGCTAAAAGTTCCTCCTAGATTTTATCCCATCCCAGCACCAGCCAAATTTGTTAGTCAAAACCGCAAAGAGCTTTGTCTGTGTTGAGCTTTGTTAGACCTCATAGATCTTAGTAGAGAAGCTTATCATATCTTTTGAATCAAGATTACACACCCACCATAAATTGCCTACTCTCCACTTTGGAAGTTTGCAACCAACAAATAAATTGCTCATTCTCTACACTGAAGATATGCAATACCTTGCCAAACGTCCCATTGCTAGCCTTATGCTATTCCTACATTGGGAATAAGCATTTCTCCCTCTTCCTCCTTTTCATTTCTAAAATCCTTTCCTATAGATATCTGGGGAAATCTAGAGCTAGAAAAAAAGTGAGCAAAGTAGCTCAAAAGGACTATATCCTAAGAAAATGAGGAACAAAGTAGCTCAAGAAAGGACTATGTCCTAAGAAAATGTGAGGACACATCTTTTTGTCTACTCACTATGTATCCAAAAAAGAGAGAATTATCATTAGCTCTACTAGACCCCAGAAATTAACTAGGAAGGATTATGAAAAATCCCTCTATACACTTCCACATAACCACACATGCACATCTGATCAATTTTTATGATTTTGCTGCTCCTTATGATCTGAGTGTCTAGCTTAGCAATAAACATCAGGCAATTTCCTCATGATTCTTAGCGTACCTATAACTCCACATATCATTCTTTAGAAATAGAAGAGGCTACATTTTGGCCTAAGTGAGGATTTAAACACCATTGAGTGACTAAGTGAATCTTGAAGGACTTAAGCAAGTTTTTATCTTTTGAAAACCTTAAAAAAACCTCCAGACAGAATCCTAGTCAAACCTAAGCAAGATAAAAGTTTCCTATCTACTGCTTTATTTCACTCTTGCATGTTTGAAGTGAAAAGCTATAAGCCCCACATTGCTATGATTAATGATATATACTAAGTTATTTCTCACTATACAATATGCACTTGTATACATCTTAAGTTGCTATCTATTTCATGCTCAATGCTTAAACCGCATTGTTGCTCGAGGACGAGCAACATGTTAGCTTGGGGGAGCTTGTTGATGGTCCTTAAACACCTATTTTTACCATCAACATTTTACCCTAAAATTCACCAAAAAGGCATGAAATGTAGTCAAATAGGTTTCAAACTAACCAAATTCCACATGTCCATAGATTTTTATTTGAATGCAGGATTTCGACCAAATTTGGAGAATGGACCCACCAGGAGACGAGCCCACTCACCAGGACCCGTTTGGGCCCTAGTGGGGTGGCGCCCGCCACACCTAGGTGGCGCCCGCCACATGGAAAGGCCCAACTCTCCCCCATGCCACACATCACTGATCCGTGTGATCACCCTAGGGCCAAATCTTGGCCCTTGGTCACTAGGTCAGTGGCATCGGAGGGCTCAGGAGGGAGTGGCATGGATCAAGACCGAATGGCGGTTACTTGGACATGCAACCGACCTAACCACCACCTCTCTGGAGCTCCTGGATGCCGTTGAAGCAATGACGGTGCATCCAACGGTGAGGAGGGTGGCGGCCGCCACCTAGGCTGGCGCCCGCCACTAGGGTTAGCCCTAGGTCGGTTAGCTGCCCCCTATAAGTTCCCCCTCACTCCACAAGGCTATAAATACCCCCTTGAGGCAACACACCAACACACACCAAAGCAAAGCAAACACAAGCAAGAGAAGCAAGGAAGGAAAGAAATCTAGGCTAGAGCCAGAGAGCTAATAGCTTAGGGTTTAGCCAAGCTTAGGCAAGTAGGTAGCTAGTAGAGCAAGGCATCTTTTCCCCTCGCGGAAGCGCTGCTCAAGGCTTAGCTCAAGAGTAGAGGCGTGCGAGTGATCGGTCCTGGAGCTGGGAAGAGTCTTCCTTCATCTCCAGTTCAGGTTTTGCTCTTGTATCTCAAGCACTTTACTATATTCTAGTTCATCATTTCAAGTATTACTTTATTCTACTTACCAGTATTGAGTAGTATACTTGATTGATTGCTTGAGTGCCTAGCTATCCCTACAGATCAATTTACTTAGGCATAGTAGTTAATCTCTAGTGAGCTTAGTGTTTGATCTTTGCCAATAGGTTGCTTAGTTAGTTTAGTGTTTATCTTATTAAGTCAAGTATTTGCTCTGACGTCCACAAGGGTGTCTCTATTCAAAGCTAGGGTAGAGATAGTTAGAATATAATTAACCGTGGTGCTTAGTTATAGACTTACCTTCAGATACGGCTGGACCCCCGGATAGCTGTGGTAGCAAGCAGGTGGTGACAACCCTGTGCGCCTTGAATTCCACCACATAGTTGGCCCAGTTTAACAGTAAGGCTCGTTGTGCTAGCATTCAACCTAAGTCAGTGGTAAAGGCTAGTACGCCTCGGTACTTGATAAGATAGGAATAAAACTTTACTTAACTTGGTTGCTTTATTGACATTTGCCTATCTTGCTTCTAGTTATCTTGCTTTGTAGTTATCTAGGAGTAGTTAATAGTTATTAGTTAGTTCTCTTTAGTTATCCTATTCTCCTTTACCCACCTATCCATCCACCCTACTTACCATCCATTTCATCCTTACCTATCCACCCACATATTCTTTCTAGCCTTTCATCTTCTTCTCTCCTTCCCCCTTTTCTTATTCTTCGACTCTCATCCCCTCCTTGACTCGACACATACACCACCCTAGCCTTCCTTTGGATCAAATAAATCAACACCCAGTACTCCCAGGGAAGTGCTACTACGATAGTTCTGTGCGCTTGCAGAATCTCCTCCTGGTAGATTGCAATCTCTCTAGCTAGCTCCTGCTAGTGTTGGGATTGACAACCCCATTTGACATTAGTAGATAGCTGCTTTAGCTTCACTCCTTTAGGTATAGTGACTGGACTTGCTTCAAGCATTTCTGGCGCCGCTGCCATGGATAGACTCCATAGTCTATTCCTAGTAACGACGTTGGCAAGTGTCAACAAGCATTTCTGGGCCGTTACCGAGGATAGTTGCCTAGCTCTATCTTTAGTGAAGTTAAGAACTACCAACAGAGACAACTTTTTCAATGAGATTTGCATGAGGGTATCAAACTAATTCAAATTGTGGCTTAATCTAGCTCATGAGCATAAGAGGTTTAACACGGTTTGCTCTAGAGTAAGCTTCTTCACACATCTTGCAATGGTTATCTTACTCACATTGGTTAAACACTTATTGCTCACTTACTAGATCAAACACTTGAGTTACAAGCTCACAAACAAGTTATATGCTACCACTAGAAAAGTCAATCATAGAAGCAATAGTGGTACCATATATACTTCAAAATCATTTGATTTGCCATGAATGAACCTAAATAAGAATGTGATGGCTATATGAACTAGAGCACAACCTAATAAGAATGAATGCACATGCCAAACAATTTCACCTTTGCTTTGTCGGAGGAGAGGCATGTCACGTGCATTAAACTCATGTTGGAGAAGTCTAGGATATTCAATTCATTCCTTAGTTTGCGAAACCTTCTCTCATCTAGTGGCTTGGTGAAGATATCGACAAGTTGATCATCGGTGCCTTATGTCTTTCTTTGCCTGATGGTCTCTAATGAAGTGGTGCCTTATGTCAATGTGCTTTGTTCTAGAATGTTGAACCGGGTTGGTGGCTATTTTGACGGCGCTCTCATTATCACATAGCAATGGGACTTGTCCAAACTTGACTCCATAATCTTGCAATGTTGCTTTCATCCATAGCAATTGTGCACAACAACTACCTGCGGATATGTATTCGGCTTCGGCGGTAGAGAGTGCAACACTATTTTGCTTCTTTGATGACCATGAGACAAGTGATCTTCCAAGCAATTGACAAGAGCCCGATGTACTCTTCCTATCCACCTTGCATCCCGCATAATCGGAATCCGAGAATCCATCAATTCAAATTAAGAGCCCTTGGGAAACCATAGTCGAACATTAGGAGTATGCTTCAAATATCTCAATATTCTTTTGGTTGCCTTCAAATGACTTTCTCTTGGCGAAGCTTGGAACCTGCACACATGCATACACTAAACATGACATCCGGCCTTGATGCGGTCACATAGAGTAGGCTTCCAATCATTGACCGATATAGCTTTTGATCCACCATGTCACCACTAGAGTCACTATCGAAATGTCCATTTGTGCTTATTGGAGTGGTTATTGCTTTTGCTTCATCTAACCCAAACTTCTTGAGCATGTCCTTGATATACTTGCCTTGACTAACAAATGTGTCTTTCTTCATTTGCTTGATTTGTAGACCAAGGAAGTAACGAAGCTCCAATCCATCAGACATCTCAAACTCCTTAGCCATTATCTCTTCAAACTCTTCACAAATGTCTTGGTTGGTTGATCCAAATATAATGTCATCCACGTAGATTTGCAACACAAACAAGTCACTTTCAATCTTCTTGGAAGAGAGTGGTGTCAACCTTCCCAATCTTGAACCCTTTGGCTAACAAGAAGTCCCTCAATCTTTCATACCATGCTCTAGGTGCTTGCTTCAACCCATATAGTGCCTTCTTGAGCTTGTACACATGGTTGAGTTTCCTCAAATCTTCAAATCCGGGAGATTGCTCAACATACACTAGCTCATTGATGAATCCATTGATAAAAGCACTTTTCACATCCATTTGATAGAGAGCTGTTGTGTGAACAAGCATATGCAAGTAAGATTCTTATGGCCTCCAATCTAGCAACCAATGCATAGGTTTCTCCAAAGTAAATGCCTTCCATTTGAGTGTACCCTTATGCAACCAATCTTGCTTTGTTCCTTACAACAATACCATCTTCATCTTGCTTGTTCCGGAAGACCCATCTTGTGCCAATCACATTTGTACTCTTTGGTCTTTCCACTAACTCCCAAACATCATTGCAGGTAAAGTTGTTTTAATTCTTCATGCATTGCATTTACCCAATCAACATCCATTAAAGCTTCTTCAATTTTGGTTGGCTCAATAGATGATACAAATGAGTAGTGTTCACAAATGAAGCCAATCTTGATCTTGTTTGCACACCTCTTCTTATGTCACCAACAATTTGATCCAAAGGATGATCTCTTGCAATATGTGTTGGTTGGAGCACTTGTTGCGGTTGCACACTTGCACTTGGATGAGCTACTTGAGGGCTACTAGCATCTTGTTGATCATGAGGACCACTAGGGCTTGCAACATCATTGTCATGCATGGCTGGAGGAGAGAGCACTTGATCTTTGTCATCTTCAATGTCAATCACTTGCTTTGGCCTTATATCACCAATATCCATGTCCTTCATAGCTTCCACAATTGTGTTCCTCTAACATCATCTAGATTGTCTTGTTCTTCATGAGAGCCATTGGTTTTCATCCAACTCAATATCATGGACTTCTTCGACTATTTTTGATGTGTTGTTCCACACTCTATATGCTTTGCTTGTAGTGGAGTAACCAAGTAGAAACCCTTCATCACACTTCTTCTCAAATTTCCAAGTCCCCTTGGGTCTTGTGCCCTTCTTCAACATGTAGCACTTGCACCCAAAGACCAAAAATAGGCAATGTTGGGCTTTCTATCATTGAGGAGCTCATATGGTGTCTTATTCAAAAGAGGGTGACAATAGAGCCGGTTGTTATAGTAGCATGCCGTGTTGATTGCTTCGGCCCAAAAAGAATCACTCACATTGTATTCACTAAGCATGGATCTTGACATATCAATGAGTGTCCCATTCTTTCTTTCAACTATTCCATTGGATTGAGGTGTATACTTGGCCGAGAATTGATTTGATTCCAAACTCATCACAAAGCTCATCAACTCGTGTGTTTCTAAACTCACTTCCATTGTCACTTCTCACTTTCTTGATTCTTCTATCAAACTCATTTTGGCTTCTCTTGACAAAGGTTTTGAATATGCCAAACACTTCACTCTTGTCAACGAGAAAGAAGACCATGTGTATCTTGTATAGTCATCCACTATCACAAAGCTATACTTGTTTCCCCAATACTTGCATATGTAGTTGGTCCAAACAAGTCCATGTGCAATAACTCAAGTGCATGTGTGTAGTGCTCATCATTCCTTTGTTAGGATGGGTGTTTCCAACTTGTTTTCCCATTTGGCATGCACTACAAAGCTTGTCCTTCTCGAAATGAACATCTTTTAGCCCTCTCACCATGTCATGCTTTACTAGCCTCTTTAGTTGCTTCATTCAACATGTTCCAAGCACCTATGCCATAGCCAACCCATACTTGATTTGGTGAATAAGCATGTTGTCAATGGAGCTTCACTCGCATCAAAGTCCACCAAATAAAGGTTCTCATATCTAAAACCTTTGAACACCAAGTCATTCCACATCATCAACACCGAATATGCATTTGAATCCCAAATCACATAATTGTGCCACAAACAATAGGTTGAAGTTGAGAGATTCCACTAATAGCACATTGGAGATGCTCAAGTCATTTGATATTGCAATCTTGCTCAAGCCTTGACCTTGCCTTTCTTGTTGTCACCAAATGTGATGGCATCCACATGGTCATTGCAACTAGTGTTGATTGATTTGAACATTCTTCCATCTCCGGTCATGTGTTGAGTGCACCCACTATCAAGCACCCAATGCCGGTCACGTAGGGTATTACAGCGACTTGCCGGCCCGAACCTGTCTAAATCGCCGTCTCTCGTCCCTATGTTTACGCTTGTGTAAACGTCTCGCACGCCTCCACCATCGAATCTACTACTTGGGGATACCCCTCGGTAGACTGCTGGCCATATTTCGTCGACAGTTGGTGTGCTAGGTAGGGGTGTGCGCTATGACACCATGATCTGCCAAGCGGTCACTTTCCCTCGCTCCATGGTTCTTCCGGAGGCTGGCACCACTTTTTAGATCAGATCTGTGATCTGGAACGTTGGCGACCCCGTCCCTGCTTCGAAGACCGTGGAATCTGCACAACTTCGTGTGTCGGACGCCCCGTCGTCCACTCAGCGTGTCATCACGTCGGCACGTCGTGCGCCAAGAACTGTCCCTTGCGACGACCTGATTGAAGCCATCGACTGGGCCAATCAAGGGATTGTGGAGTGCATCGACGCCATCGAGGTGGCTCACGTATAGCTAGCTCTCCAAGTCTCCAACATCGCCCACGCACGCCATCAGGAGTCTCTAGCGCTCAACCCACCCACCGCCCCAGATCGGATCTGCATCCGGCTTGTCGCCACGCTTCGTCAGCAAACTCCATGCCCTTTGGAGTTCGCGGCGCGACATCTACGTTCCAGCATTAGGCGCTGCGACAACTCTCCGACCAGCTCCAGTCCTTCGGCTCTGACCAGGTGGTTTCGACCAGCCCGCACGACCAGGCAACTGTGACTCCACTCATCGGCATCTGGACCTACTGCGACGAGCGACTCCATCTCCACGTAGACTACTACCGTCTTCTCCACCGACCCCGATACCGACTTCCACCGTATTGTGGATGCATCATCTTCAACGTCTCCGCCGACAGTGCTCCACGTCCGAACGAGACGGACGCCAAACGAGCCAACCGGGAGCAGCGCAACATCGACCGACAACGCCGACACGACAACAAACGACGCGACAAGGAGCGCCGCGACCGGGAGCGCCGCGATCGCGAATGTCGAGATCAGGAGAACATGGGGGGCCGTGACCTCATCTACGAATTCGACTGGGTCAACGATCAGCCCGTCTACCGGACCTGAAGCGCCAATCTCGCGTCATCGCCAACGAACTCTCCAAGTTTGCTGTCACTCCGGAGCTCAGAAAGATCGTCGCCCACGTCAAGGCTACCGCAGTGCAGTGCAACAAAAAAGGGCGTCAACCCTCCCCCTCTAGCACCCCTCCCGCAGGAGGCAGCCTCCACCGCGTCGCGACCAAGAAGTTTCCCAAGCCAATCACGACGCCCATCAAGCTCCGACTCACGATGCTTCGACCGGGCCCCGACCCTTCACCACTAGGCTCCGAGCTGTCCAGTGGCCTCAGGGCTTCAAGGTCACCATGGTGGACAAGTACGATGGGAAAGCCAACCCCGAGTAGTGGCTCACCACGTACGAAATCGCCATTCAAGCTGCTGGGGGAGGATCTGATGTGATGGCCAAGTACCTCCCCGTTATGTTGTCTTCTTCAGCCAACAGTTGGCTCCACAAGCTCACCAAAAACTCCATCGACACCTGGGACCAGCTGAAGGAAGTTTTCATCAAGACGTACAGCGCTACCTTGCGTAAAACCAGGGACGTGGTACGATCTCCATAACGTCCACCAGTACCGCGACGAAGGCCTCAGAAGCTACATCTGCCGTTTCTCCAACATGCGGCTGACGATACCTGAGATCACCGACGCGAAGGCCATCTCCACCTTCTCCAATGACCTATGCCACAAGGAGCTCCGTCACAAGATCATCCGCAAAAGGTGTCTACAGTCACTGAATTGATGATGATCGCCAACTCCAACGCCGACACCGACGACGCTCATCGCCATCACGAGCGCCCACGTCGCCGATCACGATCCCATGAGCACCGTCGCGATGATGAACGTCGTGATGAACAACACAATGAAGGATGCGACCACCGCTCTGAACATCATGACCATCGTAACGATCGGGACCACGCCATGACCGCCCCGAGTCTTCTCGTCAGAGGTCGGATCACCGTCGGTGTGATCACTGCTACGTCGCCAACACCAACACTCGTCCATAGCGCACATACAACAATGAGTATGAGAAGATCCTCAATGGCCCATGTCCTCTCCACAAGCATGCCAAACATTCTATGCGCGGAGTGCGACATCATCGCCCGCAACGTACGCGGAAACGATGAGAAGCGGCCACAGAACGACAAGGACAAGGACAAGGACGCCGATGCGCAAGAGCCCACCTTCTGAGCACCTGCGAGGACACTCCATCTTTGGTGGCCACGTCGTCATCGAGAGCGAGCAGAAGCAGCGCTGAGTTCATCGAGACATCGCCTCCGTGGCGGCCATCACCGACGACCCCGCCAACGTCCGCTACCTCGACTGGTCGGAGCGCCCCATCACTTTCTCCAGGGACAACCAGTGGTCGGACGATGTTGACACTGGTTATCTATCATAATTAAGGGATAAATAAATATGAAAAGGGCAAGAATTTGATCACCAACAAAGGTTTAGGGTTTCAACTGACAATATTCCACGAGTTTTGGTGAACTATGATTCTGCATGGACTAAACCAGGAAATCAACACCGATAGCTTCCCATAGAAGGAAACCGACGGGAGATAATGCCACCACCACGTCAGGATTAATCTAGAAGACTCCAGAGGACGCAAGAAGACACCAGGAAGTCGACCACCTCGAGAGGCTGACTGGTGGGACCGACCGGTCCCACCAGGAGACCGACCTGTCCCCCCCTTGGGCCTACGGACTCCTCCTTCTGGAACCTTCCTTCACCGACCTCTAGGATGCATCTCGCCGTACCTTAAGTCGGTTTGATCCAAGGGCCACGGTTCATCGCCCAGGGCTATATAAACAGCCCCTGACCCCCCTCTCCAGGGCATCGATCAGGGTTTGATTATCATCAATCAGAGCATCAGACATTCATCAGAGAAGGAGATCAATCGGAGGCTCTAGAACTACATCCACCTAGAATAGTAGATAGAATAGGATTTGAGGAGGCAAGCTTCGCTTGGATTCCTGATCTAGTCATGAGAAGGCTCGGTAAACCCAAGATCTTCTCTCTTGTATTAACATTATGGATCTATTTCATAATTGCTCTTCTAGTTCATCATTGTTCTTCATTGTTTATGTTCTAGTTCAGTCTAGTTCATGTTCATCATCTAGTTCATCTTCTAGTTATAATCTTGTTCTAGTTCATGATCTAGTTCGTACTTTAGTTCTTCTTGATGATCTAATTCACCTTATTGTTCATCTTTGTGTTCTAGATAGCAATACAATTGATATGACTAAGACATCAACTACTATATTCTTAATTATATTGCTTATAGTCTGCTTTAATTATATATTTGGCATAGATAGTTTATCTTTATGTTTATACTCATGTTCGTATAGCGCTCATCTTAAAGTACAACGGGTGAGTGATAGATGTTGTGTAGGCGGGGTGCCTATACACTAGTTATCTGCGAATGCGTCCTATGCTCCGGATAGAGTGGTAGATCGCAGGTGTGATATTCCTGTTGAATTTGTATTCCACCTCCCGAATATAGTGTTCAGTATGGCTCAGTTAACTCATGGCTTAGGGGTAACTCTTTTTGACACCTTTACTATGAAGTTGCTTCTTGATTATAAATATGATGTGACCTAGCCATAGATTTCCAAATATTTGCACTAATCAATGTATGCTATGACTTGTAATTAGAATAACTTAGGAATGTTTCTTATTAATGCCTGTTCTAATCATCACTTGCTAGGTAGTACTGTTCTAGGATTATCCTTGATTGATCTGATCTCTGTTATCATTTATCATTATCATTTACTCTGTAACCTGATCCCTGTTTGAAGTAATTAGTGTGTTATCAGTCTTTATTATAAGTGTGTGCCATAATGAATGTCGTTAAGTCCTCATTAGTATAATACCATCATACTTTGAATTGATTAGTCTCTAGGCTAAATATAAATAACGATACCTGAGACTAGCTTGGGTGAAATGCTGCTTCAACGGGTATATTTATCTGTGCGCTTGCGGGTAAATATCTATCTTTAAATCCAGTGCCCTGATATAATTACATTGCTAGCTTCATGTTGGGGATGACAACTTGACGTTAAGTGAAGTTAGTAGTGTCCCGTACACTCTTTAGTGCCTTCACTAGGTTATTTTATGTGGTTCATTCTTAAGAGTGATTCCATTAAGGAGTGTCAACAAGCATTTCTGGCGCCGTTGCCGGGGGGAGCACATCAATTCAGTTAGGGATGGTACCTAGGGTTTTCATTATAATCTTTATGAACACTAATACGACATTGCATTAGCAGCATTTAAAACGGTAGCTAGAACATATCATTTTACTTACACACATGTGATAATACACTGATTATTTATTTTACTCAAACAGGCTTACCCTGGCTTTGTTTATCTTTTTATCTTATGCAGGGTGTGATGTATGACTGGTTTCAAACTTCTGAAAAACTACATTGAGGATCCCGAAGTTTTACTAAAGAGAACAAGACGCAAACTTAAGAGACCCTCACCACCACTTCCAGAAGTTAGCCAGATAAGAAGAAGCTTAACACCAGTGTTGGACACCATGGCCGACAAGACACTCCGCGAGTTCTCTGCGCCAACCACTGCCAACATCAGGACTGGACCAACAGTCAATGTAGGAGACAACAGATTTGAGCTCAATCCAGCTTTGATCAACATGGTACAAGCTAATCAGTTTTGCGGAAAGGCACATGAAGACGCAAGCGCTCATCTCCAACACTTTCTGGAGATTTGTAGCACTTTCACCATCAAGGGAGTCGAAAGGGACGCCATTCTACTTCGCTTGTTCCCATTCTCACTCTTGGGAAAAGCAAAACAATGGTTCTACGCCAACAAAGACAAAAACACCTCATGGGCGATCTGTTCAACCGCCTTCCCAGCAAAGTTCTTTCCAGTGGGCAAGACGAATGCCCTCCGTGCCAAGATTTCAACTTTCCAACAATAATACGATGAATCAATCCTAGAGGCTTGGGAACGCTTTCAAGACTACATATCAGAATGCCCTCACCATGGGATGGAGAATTGGCTACTCATGCAGACCTTCTACCACGGGCTCACTTCGAGTACCCGTGAGGATGTGGATGCCGCTGCTGGAGGATCATTCTTATCACTCACTATCAACAATGCTACTACACTCATTGAGAAAATGGCCTCTAACCAAGGATGGAACGAGGAGCTCTCTCAACCACGCAAGAGGGGAGGAATACACCAACTAAAGGAAGTAGACATGCTGTCTACCAAACTTGACCTACTCATGAAGAAGTTCGATGAACACACTCCCAAGAAAGAAGACGTCAAGCAAATCTACGAATCTCGCATGACATGTGAAGAGTGTGGAGGCACTGGTCATTCAGGGAGCAACTGCCCTGACATTCAAGAGGATGCAAAGTACATCAACAACAACACCAACTATCGTCCTCAACAAGCTCAAGGATGGAACCATCAATCAAGGCCTAATTACTCAGGTAACTACTCAGGTAACTACCAAGGTAATACATTTAACCAACCACCTTTGAGAGAGATGATATCTAGTCAAAACAAGATTATTGATAATATGTCTAAGAAGATAGCTTCCAATGATAAACTGCTTGAAAATATTAATACTAGAATGGATAGCTTTACTTCTACCATAAAGAATCAACATAGCTTTAATAAGATGATAGAATCTCAGTTATCTCAGTTAGCAGCTTCAGTCCCTATGGCTGAGAAAGGTAAGATTCCCGGAAGTCCGAAAGAGCTAGAGACTGCAAATCTTGTAGACATTTTTGATGCAGGACATCTCATACCTAGACCATCGAGGGAATGGATGGATGACTCCATTGCCCCGAAGAAAGGAGATCCAGGAAGACCTGTGATTCCAATCCATATTGGACGTCACAGTTTTGAAGAAGTAGTCAGCGACCTTGGAGCAAGCGTCAACATTATGCCAAAGGTAATATACGAACAAATACATGGTGCACCTCTATTATATACAAGTATGTGTTTGCAGCTTGCAGATCAGACACTGTGCTACCCATTGGAATCCTAGAAGATGTCTGCATACGAGTAGGACACTCGTATGTGTGTGTAGACTTTATGATCGTGAAACAGGTGGAGACAATAGAGCACCCATTATTCTTGGACGCCCATTCCTAAGCTCAACCAAAGCCATCATCTATGCGGACAGCGCCAAGATCTATTTCACAATCACAGGCAATAAAGAAAGATTCAGCTTCAAGAGTCGTACACTCACTACCCGAGTCCACCCTCAGATGCCCTACGAAGATGCAGGCACCATATCATCAAAGAAGAAGAATAGGAACAGAAGGAGGAAGAACAAGGCTACACAACCACATCAAGACACAGTATGGATGGTCAAGGATGAGCAACAGGTTAGCTTGGGGGAGCTTGTTGATCGTCCTTAAACACCTATTTTACCATCAACATTTTACCCTAACATTCACCAAAAAGGCATGAAATGTAGTCAAATAGGTTTCAAACTAACCGAATTCCACATGTCCATAGATTTTGATTTGAATGCAGGATTTGAACCAAATTTGGATATTTGAACCGCCAAAGGCCAAGCCCACTCAGCAGGGCCAATTGGGCCTTAGGGGGGTGGTGCCCGCCACTTGGGTTAGCCCAAGTCCACTCCCTGCCACGTCACTGATCCGTGTGACCTCCCCAAGGCCAAATCTTGGCCCTTGGTCACTAGGTCAGTGGCATCGGACGGCTCAGGAGGGGAATGGCGTGGATCATGACCAATGACGGTTATCTGGACATGCAACCGACCTTGCAACCGCCTCTCTGGAGCTCCTCGATGCCGTTGAAGCAATGACGGTGCATCCAACGGTGATGGGGGTGGCGGCCGCCACCTAGGGCTGGCGCCCGCCACTAGGGTTAGCCCTAGGTCGGTTGGCTGCCCCCTATAAGTACGCCCCTCACTCCACAAGGCTATAAATACCCCCTTGAGGCATCACTTCAGACACCAACACACACAAGCTAGAGAAGCAAGGAAGGAAGAAAGCAAGGCTAGAGCCAGAGAGTTGATAGCTTAGGGTTTAGCCAAGCTTAGGCAAGTAGGTAGCTAGTAGAGCAAGGCATCTTTGCCCTCGCGGAAGCGCTGCTCAAGGCTTAGCTCAAGAGTAGAGGCGTGCGAGTGATCGGTCCTGGAGCTGGGAAGAGTCTTCCTTCATCTCCAGATCAGGTTTTGCTCTTGTATCTCAAGACTATATTCTAGTTCAACATTTCAAGTATTACTTTATTCTACTTACCAGTATTGAGTAGTATACTTGATTGATAGCTTGAGTGCCTAGCTATCCTACAGTTCAATTCACTTAGCCATAGTAGTTAATCTCTAGTGTGCTTAGTGATTGATCTTTGCCAATAGGTTGCTTACTTAGTCTAGTGTTTATCTTATTAAGTCAAGTATTTGCTCTGACGTCCGCAAGGGTGTCTCTATTCAAAGCTAGGGTAGAGATAGTTAGAAGATAATTAAGCGTGGTGCTTAGTTATAGACTTACCTTCAGATACGGCTGGACCCCCGGATAGCTGTGGTAGCAAGCAGGTGGTGATAGCCCTGTGCGCCTTGAATTCCACCACGTAGTTGGCCCAATTTAACAGTAAGGCTCGTTGTGCTAGCGTTCAAACTAAGTCAGTGGTAAAGGCTAGTACGCCTCGGTACTTGACAAGATAGGAATAAAACTATACTTAACTTAGTTGCTTATTGACTTTTGCCTGTCTTGCTTCGTAGCTGTCTTGCTTCGTAGCTACCCTGCTTCGTAGTTATCTAGGAGTAGTTAATAGTTATTAGTTAGTTATCATTAGTTATCCTTAGTTACCCCCTATCTATCTATCCATCCACCTTACCTTAGCCATCCATTTCATCCTTACCTATCCACCATATATTCTTTCTAGCCTTTCATCCCTTCTCTTCCCTCATCTCCTCTTTCCCTTTTCTTATTCTTCGACTCTCATCCCTGCTTGACTCAACTCATACACCACCCTAGCCTTCCCTTGGGATCAAATAAATCGACACCTGGTACTCCTAGGCGAAGTGCTACTACGATAGTTCTGTGCGCTTGCAGAATCTCCTCCTGGTAGATTGCATTCTTGCTAGCTAGCTCCTACTAGTGTCGGGATTGACAACCCCATTTGACATTAGTAGATAGCTGCTTTAGCTTCACTCCTTTAGGTATAGTGACTGGACTTGCTTCAAGCATTTCTGGCGCCATTGCCAGGGATAGATTCCATAGTCTACTCCTAGTAACAACGTTGGCAAGTGTCAACAAGCATTTCTGGGCCGTTACTGGGGATAGTTGCCTAGCTCTATCTTTAGTGAAGTTAAGAACTACAACAGGTGCCACCCCCTATCACTTCCAAACTTGCACCATGCTCCTACCATATGGTTTGTGTCACAAAAAAGCAAGAGGTGCACTGAATGGGTGCAATGGGGGGTCGGGCGACCCCTCCATGTACCCCAAAACTCTCAAAATCTTTGTGAAAAATCTGTCTCAAAGTTTTATGCAAGGAAGGAAGTTGGGTTCTTGAAAATTCAAACATGAAGAACGAAATGAAAAAGGCAAAGGAAGAGAGCAATGGACAATCAAATGTGGATACATACTGAATTACCTATCGGCAAGGGCTCTTAGTTTTTAGAGCCAATGAGCAAGAATTTCTCCATTGATTCCAATCTCAAGCCTTACTTCATCTCCAATAATGATCTCAGGACTTACCCTCTGAAATTTTGAAGTTTTCCTTGAAGGACCGAGAAGCAACCAGAAAGCGACCAGAGGGGGGGTGAATGGGAGCTTCAAATTTCCTTTCGGAAACTAGTAGCCACTGTCCTAGAAATCAACCCCAGAAGCAAACCCTAGAGCTTGCTAATGTCCACGACCCTAGATGTAGGGTGGATGCTTCCTAGAAGCACAGCGGGACACTACACAACTCTAGAAAGCCAACGCAAAAGACGGAAACCAAATCCGAGATCCCACGAACGAACAGCGAACGAGACTGCGCAGTCACAGCAGCTTCGGACGCTGGCAGCGTCCGATGCCCAACCAACGGACGCGTCCGATGCGAAAAGTGCAAAAACAAACCCTTACTGGACACCCATCGGACGCTGTGAACAGTAGACTCTCAGCGTCCGATGGTTTCACTTCGGCGCGTCCGATGCACAACGGAGCGTTGGTGGTGGTGGCGTCCGATGCTCCTTAGAAAATGTCCGATCCTGACACGTGGCAACGGAGCCTCTGATGCCAAAGGGGTCAGCGTCCGATGCTACGAACTCGAGCGTCTGATGCCCCCGACGCAAGTGCAGTTCTTCCTGATGAAATCCACTCGATCTCCTCCGAATCAAAAGCACTAAGGCTTAGACTTTGGTGTGAGGAGTTCCAAGGATGTTAGTGAGCTATCCCATGGGAATCATGGCTTGAACCTAACTCCAAATCGAGGAAATGGAAGAAATCGGGGCAATGGGGCAATGGAGCAAAAAACCGATCCAACACGAAAATCGTTCGATCTCCTAGACCGTGAGGTTAGAGGAGAATTCCTTCGGTGGAAAGAAGTGCCTCATGACCTAGGACAACTTGGTTCAAACGGATTTGCAAAAGATGAACCGAGCAAAGAGATCGAGCGATGGAAAAACGTGGAGAAAAAGGATTCCGTGAAGAACACGAACAAATCGCAAATCACAACCACGAATTGCAACCGTGTGGCTACCACACGCTACAATAGTGAGATTACGGTCTCACTTCCTCAAATCAACAGTACACAGAGGCAAGTCTCTCTGCGGATCTCAGCTAGCTACAGCAAGGGATGGGAGAGCAGGAAACCCTAAGTGCGAAAGAGCAAATGACTGAGATGAATGGGAGGAGGGAGTCTCCCGACTACTTATCCTACAACTAGCCTAAGTCTATTTCCTACTCTACCCCTCTCTATTCTAATTACAGAGCGAACCAGCTAAACCCTAAGGTTATTCTGGACCAACTCGGTGGTAGGTGTATCCGACGACTACGGTCGCACAATTCGATGCGTTGCCTCGACGCAACCTCTGGATCGCCGCCCCGTGCTGCCCTCGCTCTGCACCCCCGGTTTTGTGGCCCAAACCGGGAAACAGCCCACCAGCATCTGAGTTTTGAGGCCAAACTCAGCAAACCCTCAGCGCCCAGGTTTTGAGGCCCAAACCTGGAAAACGTCCTCAGTCCGAGTTTTGTGGCCAAACTCGGAAACCCTCAGCCCGAGTTTTGTGGCCAAACTCGGAATCGTCAGCCCGAGTTTTGTGACCAAACTCGGAAACCGTCCACGCCCAGGTTTTGAGGCCCAAACCTGGAGACCGTCCATCCGATGGTTTTTCCCTGGCTCTACCACCAAACCGACGTCGTAGAGGGGATGCATCTCCCGTGCACCCCGTCCACCGACACGTGTCTCCGAGTCCACGACTCAGACAAAATATGACCGCACTTCTTCACTTATCGTCGTCACAGGCTGCCAGCCACCACAGCTGATCCTCGGCCTTGGTCCCTCAGTCCAAGCCTCACGTCCGCCCTTCGCCACTCTCGGTCCATCGGCACGGCGCATCTCTACTTGACCTTCACCTCGCCTTTGATCACTGCATCCGTGCTCAACACCTGCACAACACAAGCCAAAGAACATGCGCATCATCCCAGTTGACAATCACTCATCCCTCAGAGACCCGGCATACACCCATGTATCCGCAATCTCCCCCTTGATGAGTGCATTGTCAACTACAAACACAAATCATAGTAGAAGGAGAAGAAGGAAGAAGGAGAAGAGAGAACTTGACCAGATGACCCAAAAGCATAGCAAAGCCGAAGAAGGTCAAGTGGAAAGAGCGAAAGAACTGGTCCCCAAAGACATGGGCAACGGCTCGACGCAACCAAGCAAAGCAAAGCTAGCCCTCAAGAAGAGGTAGAACAGGCTCAACACCGCTAGCAAACACCAATTGAAAAATCGAAGCAAAATGCTAGTCCCTCAAGATAGAGGCACAGAGGCTCAACACAACTAGCAAAGAAAGAAAGCTCGATACTAATGCCTTTCGGCCAGCAAGAAACAGCAAAACTCCCCCTTAGTTGAACATCCAGGAGACATGCAAACTCTCCCTCAAATGAACACTCGGGAAGCACAAAATGATTTGCAAATTCTCCCCCTTAGTTGAAAATGCACTAATCAAGTAAAAGACTCTCCCCATCAGAAAAGGCACTAACAAGAGTGCTAACATAGGAGGTTCTCCCCCTTCCAACATGCATATGAGTCAAACTGCAAGTTAGCAGCTTCAGGCATATATTCAGGAGAATGCAAAGATGCTCTAAACAGTATAACTCCAATGACTCCACAACAGCATACAGACTCAGCAAAGGCTCAAACTGATCACCAAATATGAAATATGAACATATGAGCCGGAATGAGCAGTTTTGAGTCAAAAGGTATTCACCATCAAAAATAGCACTAGCAATGTATGAGCGAGAGTCTGAACAAGTGCTAAACATGTATACAAGGTGAACTACCCCTGGCAAAGGTCAATCATCATGCTTAAGAATGAAACATACACTTGTGGATTCAACTTTAGATCGGAGTTGCAGCGATGAAATTACACAAGTTCAATTATTAGCATGTGATTGCGAGAGGTTGAGAGCTTGTCATTGCCTCACTTTTCAACCGAGCGAAGCCTATGCCGAAGCAATCAGAAGCTTAAAGCTACGGTTTCGGTCCTACACTACACGGCTCAAGTTTAACTCAAAGTGCAATGAGAAACCGTCTCGATACCGTGATGTGTTGACAAGCAATCCCATCTCGATCTTCTCAATTCACTAAAACTTGTACACATTTTAAACATGATATGAACAGACCAAGCAAGTGAATGACTCAGAACTAGAGACATAGCAACCTAGCATATATGAAAAGCACGAGTAAACTCAACACATCCTACACATGCTAGTTGCATCTCTCAATGGTGAACATTTTCAGATTTTAAGTTATTAAGCAATGCACCATTTCAAAATAGCTCAGCTCACAACATGTACTAGTGATCAGAAAGAGCATAACCTACAAGCATCATCATAAGCATCGGAGCATACTACATAGAGCATAGTTACATTCTAGTGATTATAAACATGAAGATCAGAATGTAAATGCGTATGCTGAAATGCAAAAAGAAAAGAAAGACAGAAGAGTCATTCAAAAATACAAGATCCAAAATGTTTCCCCCAACTAAAAGGGGAAACACACACCAAGCTCACCCCTCAACCGGTTAAAGGTTGATTTGTCTAAAGGCTTGGTGAAAATATCAGCCAGTTGATGATGAGTATCGACATGGCGAAGGTCGATATCACCCTTCTCCTGGTGGTCTCGCAAGAAATGAAAGCGCACATCAATGTGTTTGGTCTTCGAGTGAAGCACGGGGTTCTTAGCAACGCTACTGGCACTCATGCTGTCACAAAGCAGAGGCACGCGAGAAAAACTCAGACCAAAATCACGCAAAGTGGCCATCATCCAGAGCAACTGGGAACAGCAGCTAGCCGCAGCAACATACTCAGCCTCCGTGGTAGACTGGGTGACACTAGACTGCTTGCGAGAAGACCACGAAACAAGAGAAGAACCAATAAACTGGCAAGTCCCAGAAGTGGACTTACGCTCAATACGGCAACCAGCAAAATCGGCATCGGAATAACCGCAGAGGGAGAGGGTGGAGGAAGCAGAGTACCAAATCCCAAACTCAGGTGTGAAACGAAGGTACCTGAAAATCCGCTTCACCGCCTGACGGTGAGAGGTGCGCGGCGACGCCTGAAAGCGCGCACACAGGCACAACGCGAACTGGATGTCCGGGCGTGTCGCCGTCAGGTAGAGGAGCGACCCGATCATGCTTCGATACTCCTTCTGGTCTACTGCTTCTCCATCCACATCCGCATCCAGGGCAGTTGTCGTCGACATGGGTGTTGGAAGAGGCTTGGCCTCACCCATATCGAACTGCTTCAGCAAGTCCTTGGTGTACTTGCCCTGGTGCACGAACGTCCCTTCCCGGGATTGCTTGATTTGCAACCCGAGGAAAAACGTCAGCTCGCCCATCATGCTCATCTCGAACTCCCTGCTCATAGTATCTGCAAACTTGGCAACCAAAGCGTGAGAAGAACCACCGAAAATGATATCATCCACATAAATCTGGACCAAGAGAGTGTCTTTGCCTTGCTTGAGGAGAAAGAGCGTTTTATCTACACATCCCATTTTAAAACCCTTAGCAAGCAAAAAGGTTTTCAACCTATCATACCAGGCTCTAGGGGCTTGTTTCAAACCATATAAAGCTTTGTGGAGTTTAAAAACATGGTTTGGAAACTTAGGATTTTCAAAACCGGGGGGTTGCTCAACATAAACTTCTTCTTCTATGTAGCCGTTTAAGAAAGCACTCTTGACATCCATTTGAAAAAGTTTGAAACCTTTGGATGCAGCAAAGGCCAAGAGTATCCTAATTGCTTCTAAACGAGCTATAGGAGAAAACGTCTCCTCATAGTCTATTCCCTCCTTCTGACTATAACCCTTCGCTACAAGCCTGGCCTTGTTTCTAACAACGTGGCCATCCTCTCCTTGCTTGTTTTTTGAAAACCCATTTTGTCCCAATAGGCTTACACTTAGGAGGAGGTGGAACTAGAACCCAAACCCGATTTCGCTCAAATTTTCTAATTCCTCATGCATGGCATTGACCCAATCTGGATCCGTCAAAGCGTGTCCAACATCTCGGGGCTCAAAATTAGCAACAAAAGCAGAATGAGAGAAATGAGAGATGTGCTGTGACCTGGACCGAGTAACCCGTTCGTCGATGCTGCCGATCATCTACTGAGGCGGGTGCTGGCGCTGGATGTGTCGTGGCGCCTCCCGAGCTGAAATAGCCTCCCCCTCAACAGCAGCTGGTGCCTCCCCGGGTACAAAAGGTACCGCTCGGGGTGGCGGATCCCACGACCCCCAGGAGGAAGAGGTGTCGGGGCCGTGAGTCGTCGTAGAAGCCGCTCTTTGCGGCACTACAGGTGGAGGTGATGCTGGGTCATCTATGCCTTCAGCATCCTCGTCCTCATCATCGAAAAGAGGCTCACCTACCTCATGATCACCTGCACGCTCAAAACGAGAAGAAGGACAAACGAGAGTCTCGTCGAAGGTGACATCTGATGTCTCCATGACTCGGTTAGTATCAAGGTTAAGTACACGATATGCGTGAGTGTGAGTGCCATAACCCAAAAATACTCCATCAGAAGAACGAGATTCGAATTTGTCCAGGTTGCCTTTCTTTAATATAAAACAATGGCAACCGAAGACTCTAAAATAACTCACCTTGGGCTGTCTACCAAAACGCAACTCATAAGAAGTCTTTTTCAAGAACGCTCTTAGAAAAATACGATTGGAAATATAGCACGCAGTGTTCATAGCTTCGGCCCAATAACGCCTAGGAGTCCTATTCTCATTGAGCATCATCCTGGCCATCTCAACAAGGGTCCGATTCTTTCTTTCTACAACACCATTCTGAGGGGGTGTGTAGGGGGAAGAAAACTGATGCTCTAAACCCAAAGAGTTACAAAGCTTCTCAAAATCCGAATTCTTGAATTCGGAACCATTATCACTCCGAATTGCTCGCATCGAGTTCAAAGGGAACTCATTCTGAAGATGCAAAATCAGATTGCGAGCAAAAGAGAAAGTCTCGGTCTTCTCAGCTAAAAAGAAGACCCACGAATATCTCGAAAAGTCATCAACAACAACAAGCACATACCACTTCCCCTCAACCGAGCTCACCCGAGCCGGACCAACAAGGTCCATGTGCAAAAGCTCTCCAGGGCGCTTGGTCATGACCTGAGTCACTGGATGGTGGGGAGCGGCAACCATCTTCCCGTGTCTACAAGAGTGGCAAACAAGATCCTTCTCCATATGCAACTTGGGCAATCCTCGGATTAGGCCAAGTGAACTAAGCCTTGCAAGCAAGTCGAAGCTCAAATGTCCAAGTCTCCTATGCCACTTCCAAAGATCAAAGGAGGAAGGTCCAGCCACAAGACAACGAGAAGTGCCAAAAGACTCCGAGAAATTCGCCCGAAAGACTTTTCCAAAGGGCGAAATTAAACACACAAGACTGCCCTGAGGATCCAAAATACGACTGAGATTTGGTTTGAAACGAATCTCATAGTTGTCGTCAAAGAGTTGCGAAACCGAAAGAAGGTTAAAATGCAAGTTAGAAACAAGAGCAACATCGCGCAACACAAAGTGCTCATTAACTCGCACCGACCCGCGAGACAATACCTTACCTTTGCTATTGTCGCCGAAGGTTATGTACTCCTTTCCGGCAACAGGACTAGGTTGGAGAACCACTTGGCGTTTCCGGTCATGTGCCTCGAGCAACCGGAATCCACCAACCAAATGTCCTCCAACCGTTTTACCTACAGCAATAAAAAGACATAGGGTGAGCATACGGTCCAACACTGGGGTTAGTGAAGTAAGGGGAATACCAGTGTTGGGCCGGCTGCTCAAAAGAACGGTTAGCAGAAAAACCATTCCTAGCACGTCTACGAGAGGAGCGATCACCACGTAGAGGAAACCGTGGTCCGCTAAGGGAGGAGCGTCCATCGCGATACCCAAAACGCGGTGGGGAAAAACGCTCAACTACAAAGCCTCCGCCACGGGGTCCGTAGCCTACAACTGCAGGCTCCCTCCGGGCACGCTCTCTACGAGGCCTAGGCCTAGCAACTTGAGGCACTGCGCCTCTAGGCCTAGCATCTCTCCTCGGAGCTCTCTGCTGCCTAGGCCTGGGAACTTGAGGTTCTGGACCTCTGGGCCTAGCTGCTCTCCTTGGAGCACTCCTCTGAACATTTGGCACATGTACATCATGGAAAGGATGGTACATGTCCGGGTTGTTCATCTCCCTAGCACGGCGCGCCTCTCTCTTATGCCTAAAGCAGAACTCGCTCAAGTGTCCATCTCTCCCACAGAAGTCACAATGATACCTCACCGCACGCAAAGGGGGTTGTTGGTAATCATGGCTGTGGGTGTGGATCACTTTGCCCTTCTGTTGCAACTCCTCCTGGATAGGTGGCATTGTGTCTAGCTTGTTCTTTAGGTGGTTGGGTTTGGGATGCCACACTTGGTTCTTGGGTGGGGGTCTCGGAGGTTCCTCAACTACCCCATCTTTTGTGTTAGGTTTGAGAGGCTCTTTGGGTGGAAGCTTGGTAAGTTTGGGAGTAGTGGTGGAGTTGGGCTTCTCACTCGGGTTCAAACCACTCGTCTCTCCAATCTTCCCAAAAGCAGAAAGATCAACACCTTGAGCAAAACCTACACCAGGGCCTCCAGCAGCTCGCTTGAATTGGGAGATCATCATCCCGAGCTGCGGCTCACTACAAGAGACCCATGACAAGATGGTCCCAAGGTATGTGTTTTCCTCCTCGGTTTGCATCTTGCCATGCTTGACATTGGCAATCTCCATTTCCAAACCCTCACACAAAGCACACTTAGCCACACAAGTGCTACCTGAGTTGGCCTCCTCAAGAGACACAATCTTGGCATTCTTCTCTGCCAACTCAGATTGCAAGACAGGACAAGTCTTGCAAGCACCCAACAGCGAGGGTCTAGCCTTTAGCTCATCCACCTCTCCTACCAACGCAGCATACTTACCTCTCAAAGTGAGAAGGTCAGTCATGTGCGTGGTGCACATCTCACACTCAACCTCCTCCGACACGACTACGGTGGACTTGGCAAACTCAAGCTCTCTCATCGTATCCTCCCACTTCTGCCTAAACTCCTTGCGCTCTCTAGCGGCACGCCTAAGCAACTTATCCTGACTAAGGAGTGCGGCAGTAAGCTTCTCGACCTCAGCAGAAAGCTCATCGTGGGTGAGAGATACCTGGGAGGTGTCGTCGTCGTCGTCGTCGTTCCGAGGGGTGTGCTCCAGCTTGCCGTCGACCTCATCACCAAGCGCCATGGTGCAGAAGCCGTCGTCGTCGGCGAAGAAGCAGAGACCGTTCAGCTTGTCCTCGATTCTCTTCTTCTTCTCGGACTCGTCATCGCTTGAGCAAGCGGAGTCGTCATCCGAGCCGTCGACGTCGCTGAGCATGGCGAAGAACGCACGCTGCTCAGCCTGGGCCTTCTCCAAGTACTTCTTCTTGATGTACTCCTTGTCGAAGCCGCCCCTCCGCTTGTGCCTCGGGGGAACGTACTTCTCCTTGCGCTTGCCGGAGTCGTACTTGTGCCCATGATCGCCCTTCCCAGATGAATGCTTCTTCTTGGGACAGTTGGCGATGAAATGGTCGGGGTCGCCGCACTCATAGCATCCGGAGCGTCCTCCTCCGCGGCGACGGTTCATGCGGTTGTTGTGGAACCGCGAGAACCGGTTGGCGAGTATTGCCAACTCGTCATCTCCCAAAGACTCAAGCTGGTCCTCTGTGATAGAAAAGAGAGATGAAAGAGCAAAACCTCCAGAGGGGTTAGAAGATCCAGAAACCAAAGCCATAGTCGGGCCGGAAGGATTCTCATAAGAAGCCCTCGACATGGCGTCAATCTCACTAGACTTGAGCTTACTAAAGAGCTCGTCGCAGGTGAGGGTCTCATAGTTAGACGATTCGATGATCGCCTGGACCTTTGAGTCCCACACTGACCGATCAAGAGTGTGCAAAAGCTTCAAAGCCCTCTCATGATCGTCAAAGGGCAACAGCTCCTTGTTCGCTCTCATCTTGTTGACAATAACCTGAAAGCGAGCGAATAAACTCTCTATGCTCTCGCCAGGCATATGTCGAAAGTTCTCGTACTCCCGCTTGTGCGACTCGTAGAGACGAGATTTGACTTGAGAGGTTCCCTCATGGAAGCGCATGAGGGTAGCCCAAATCTCACGAGCCGTGGGGAGGTGAGAGACTCGATCAAACTCAGACATGCTCAAGCAGGAGAAAAGAGCGTTACGCGCTCGGCTATTGGCATCGTGCTCATCTATCTGAAGCTGAGTAACACGAGCAACCAAGACAACGTAATCATCCCTGTTGCAAATCTCCCAAACAGAAGAGCCCATGCTCTAGAGATAGGCCGACATGCGTATTTTCCAATACGCATAGTTCGTCCCATTAAAGAACGGCGGTTTGCCCACGCCGCGATCCATGTCGCCTTCTGTGGATCTGGAACCGGCTAAGGTGCAAGATCCTTAACCCGCTCCGATACCAATTGAAGGACCGAGAAGCAACCAGAAAGCGACCAGAGGGGGGGGTGAATGGGAGCTTCAAATTTTCCTTTAGGAAACTAGTAGCCACTGTCCCAGAAATCAACCCCAGAAGCAAACCCTAGAGCTTGCTAGTGTCCACGACCCTAGATGTAGGGTGGATGCTTCCTAGAAGCACAGCGGGACACTATACAACTCTAGAAAGCCAACGCAAAAGACGGAAACCAAATCTGAGATCGCACGAACGAACAGCGAACGAGACTGCACAGTCACAGCAGCATCGGACGCTGGAAGCGTCTGATGCCCAACCAACGGACGCGTCCGATGCGAAAAGTGCAAGACAGAACCCTTACTGGACACCCATCGGACGCTGTGAACAATAGACTCTCAGCGTCCGATGGTCTCACTCCGGCGCGTCCGATGCACAACGGAGCGTCCGGTGGCAGCGTCCGATGCCCCTTTGAAAATGTCAGAGACTGACACGTGGCAACGGAGCCTCCGATGCTAAAGGGGTCAGCGTCCGATGCCAAGAACTCGAGCGTCCGATGCCCCCGACGCAGTGCAGTTCTTCCGCGAAATCCACTCGATCTCCTCCGAATCGAAAGCACTAGGGCTTAGACTTGGTGTGAGAAGTTCTAAGGATGTTAGTGAGCTATCCCACGGAGATCATGGCTCGAACCTAACTCCAAATCGAGGAATCAGAAGAAATTGGGGCAAAAGAGCAAAAACCGATCCAAAACTAAAATCTCTTGATCTCCTAGACCGTGAGGTTAAAGGAGATTTCCTTTGGTGGAAAGAAGTGCCTCACGATCTAGAACAACTCTATCAAACGGATTTGCAAAAGATGCACTGAACAAAGAGATTGATCAACGGGAAAAACGTGGAGAAAAGCAACCCGCGAGGAACACGACCAAAACGCGAATCACAACCACGAATTTGCAACTATGTGGCTACCACACGCTACCACCGTGAGGATACAGCCTCACTTCCTTGAAATCAACAGTACACAGAGGCAAGTCTCTCTGCGGATCTCAGCTAGCTACAGCAGGGGATTGGGAGAGCAGGAAACCCTAAGTGCGAAAGAGCAAATGACTGAGATAGATGGGAGGAGGGTGTCTCCCGACTACTTATCCTACAACTAGCCTAAGTCTATTTCCTACTCTACCCCTCTCTATTCTAATTACAGAGCGAACCAGCTAAACCCTAGGGTTATTCTGGACCAACTCGGTGGTAGGTGTATCCGACGGCCACGCCCGCACAAACCAAAGCGTTGCCTCGACGCAACCTTCAGATCGCCGCCACGTGCCGCCCTCGCTCTGCACCCCCGGTTTTGTGGCCCAAACCGGGAAACCAGCCTTTTCCAGCCAACCCCCGGTTTTGAGGCCCAAACCGGGAAACCAGCCCACCAGCATCTGAGTTTTGAGGCCAAACTCAGCAAACCCTCAGAGCCCAGGTTTTGAGGCCCAAACCTGGAAACCGTCCTCAGCCCGAGTTTTGTGGCCAAACTCGGAAACCCTCAGCCCGAGTTTTGTGGCCAAACTCGGAAACCGTCCATCCGATGGTTTTTCCCTGGCTCTACCACCAAACCGACGTCGTAGAGGGGATCCACCTCCCGTGCACCCCGTCCACCGACACGTGTCCCCGAGTCCATGACTCAGACAACACATGACCGCATTTCTTCACTTGTCGTCGTCACAGGCTGCCAGCCACCACAGCTGATCCTCGGGCCTCTGGTCCCTCAGTCCAAGCCTCACGCCCTCCCTTCGCCACTCTCGGTCCATCAGCACGGCACGTCTCTACATGACCTTCACCTCGCCTTTGATCACTGCATCTGTGCTCGACACCTGCACAACACAAGCCAAAGAACATGTGCATCATCCCAGTTGACAATCACTCATCACTCAGAGACCCGACATACACCCATGTATCCGCAGGCGCGACGCGACGTCGCCTAGCCATGTCCTGGCTTCCTGCGTCGAGTCCCGGCGGGTCACCAACGGCCGCAGCTGCGCCGGATTGGCCACGTCCAGCCACGGCCAGCGTTGCAGCTGGCCGCGCAGGCGTCCCGCCGGTCGTCGCGGCGCCGGACTCTCCTTCGGCTAGCGACGCGTCTCCTCTCCGCGTGCCTTGCAACCGCCGTGGCCAGTCGCGGCGGCCACCTCTCGGTCGCGCCGGCTGCCGCTGCTGTCTGATGCTGACCGTGGCCACGTCATGGTCGTGACGTCGCGCCGAGGAGCCGCGACCCCATGGCGGTCGTGCTGATGCCCCGCCACGGCCACGCGGTGGCTGTGACCCTGACGCCGTCACCGCTCATATGCTCCTTGTTTGCGCCATCGTCGCTCTCTGATGCTCCTCCTTGCCGTTGGTGAGCTCCACAGCCCAAAGCCCCCACCTTTTGTTCCATCTCATCATTCGTGTCTGAGACCGGCCTTCGTGTCGCGTTCCTTCACTGCCATAGGGTAGCAGATGGACTTGCGGCGCCTTACTGATTCGGTCGACGGCGCCGAGCTGTCAGATGGCCACGTGTCGTGGTTCGGCCGAAGCCGCGCCCTGCTGATTCGGTCAGGATCGCTCAGCTGATTTGGTTGACGACACGCTGCGTTTCGGTCAAGGCTGCTCTTGCTTCCTCGGAGCCGCTTCGCTGAAGCCCGTCCTTCGTGCCATCGTCAAGGTCGAACCTTTCCAACCCGATCGACGCCATCCTCGACGTCGACACAAATTCATTTATTTTCTTTCTTGTCCATATCATGTCTCTCTTACACATCATATGTGTTATACTTGCCTGCGCCGAGCCTTCGTGCCGGTCTATTTCTCTATTGCTATGGACATGTGCTACTCCCTAGTTGTGGACGTGTGCTAGTTGTAGTCGTGTCAGCGTAGTCGGTGGTTGACCGTGCCTTCCAGCCGGTCCTTGTTTGTTTTGTCTATGAACCGTGCCTTCAAGCCGGTCGAGGGATCGTCCCTCACTCGGACGTTGCGATCGTGGGTTCGTCCCGCCGTGTTCGTAACGCTGAGCGTAACTCGTTCCTCATTGTCGTTGTTGTGGGTTTAGTCGGCCTCGTAGTGCTACGAGCGTTAGCTCTTGACCTTAGCTCTAAGATGTGGTCACTGTGGGTTCGATATCGGTTCCGATATCAATGCAGATATTACCTGCACACAAAAACCCCCTTTGGCCTAGTCTAGCGGGGACGAGGAACGGAAGATGACGCTCATTGAACGGCGGGTGCCGACAAGTGTGGGTGAAGCTCATGGTCGCGAGGTGACTCGCCATGACCATCGGGCTCCATCCATTTGACTGACTCTTTTTGTCCTAGCCACCTCGTATGCTTGCACTACCTTGACTGTTGCATTCCTTCGACTCTCGCGGTGACAACCGCACCGCTACAAGCCATAGGAATAGCCTTATGCTGGTTTAGCTGCACAAAGGTCGTGTTGCCCTATGAGTTGGCTTAGGTCGAGCGTCTCTCATTCTTCCGCTACCGTCTTTACCATGGCGTGTTGGTTGAGCGAATGCGGAGACCGCTCCTCTCTCTCTCTCTCTTTTCCTTTCTATTTGATCCACACGGATTCAGTGAAGTGTGGATCAAGTCCATGTGTTTTGGTCACTCTGATCCCTGTCAAATGCAATGACCGTGGATCAAAGTACCCGTGGAACCAAGTTCCCCGTCTTTAGTCTGTCTCTTTTGCATGTTGGTCGTGTTTATGTAATAATCTTGCCTCTTGATCTCATTCCTATGATTCCCGTCTACTATTATGACATGTGGATCAAAGGAAGGTGGATCCCCGTTTTACTTCTTCTTTTGCTTCTTCGCACTTGAGCCCTTGTATGCTTGTACCTATTCTAGACCGAAGCGCTCCTAGATCCTCACGGTGACAACTGCACCGCTGCAGATTCTAGGAATGTCTAGTGTCATTTAGTGCACACGGGTCGAGGTACCCTACGAGTGATTTAGGTGCTTGTGTTCTTGGTGTGTCGCTCCCTTCGATGCCCGCCTTTGCCATGGCGCGTGCATAGAAGGAAGTGAGACTACCCTTGCTTCTCTTTCCCCCCTCTTGTTTTGTTCTCTCTACTCGGTTCTCGGCGATTACCATGGCATAAGGATCGAGCAAGAGATCAGAACTGTTTTCCTTTTTCCTTGTTGGCCCGATCTATTCGATCTCATCCTTAGCCATGACGATTGGATCAAAGACCGGACCCTCGTTCTAGTTGGCAAAGCTAAGGTCCATGTCATGATCTCGGTTCCGTGCGAGTCGACTCGATCGACCGTAGAAAAACATTTACACCGAGAACATGACATAGACGTGCTTAGCCGAGTTTCTCCTTCGCCTCTTTGGGCCCGAGGAAAACGAACTCGCTTCGTGAGGGCTAATCCTGTTTTTGCGTGATGATTGCTTAAGTCGAGATCTAGTCTCAACCATTTTACTTAAGCCGTACAGGTCGACTCGGTTGGCCCGGGAAGTACGAGCTAGGTTGTGACTCGAGCTTTTGCTTAGCAACCATCCGCTCCTGCGTCTTTTCGAGCCCGAGGATCGGATGTCCTCCGCGAGGGCTGAGTCCTTTCTCTATTTACTTAGTGTCCTTCGTGTCCTTCGAGTCTAGTTGTCGTGTCAGTGTTCTGATTGCTCCTTTGTCTTGTTTGTCGGTCTCGCGAGGTAGTTGTATCGGGAGCAATGATGGTCAGACCGAAATCCACCGGAGGAGATCGAGGACGACACCAGGACCCGAGGAGAATAGCTAAAAGGACATCAGAGATCTCGGACTAACAACGAAAAGGTGTCACAGCCCATCCATCCTCGTAGAATCCTATTAGACATGCAATAATGTAGCTGCTAGCGCTTTACTATTTGCAAATGAACTATGATAGGCTGCATGTTAGATTGCTTGTGAATCCTATACCTTGACGCAACCCTTTCCCCTGCACAGCCGCTGTTAGGCTAGACACCGCTTATTATATATACTTGCTACTCGCTTCTACTACGCATTATATCTGTGATGTGATGCTTGGTGGATGTTTGCTTGTGAGTGGCTAAGGCACGTGGTGCCGTGATAACGGGATGATGACTTGGGGAGATCTTGGCGTGTGTCTTGGGTGCGTGTGGTGAGGGTTGAGTCGACTAGATAGGATCTACGACGAGTTCGGTGACGAGTCTTGCCGAGGGGATGTGACCTGGGCATCCCCTGGGCAGTACCTGTGGCGGGTACATTGTGATCTTGAGAAGAGGTCCTGGGGAGGAGTGTCTTCGTGGGACGAATCCCCGGGATAGAGGTGTTGTGTCAGCACGGGAGCGATGGAAGCCCCGAGGAGGAGATATCCTGTTCAGTCCTTAGGACTTATTGCGCTGGGCCACCGGCCATAGTACCTTCGTGCGCACCACTTGTTCTTGTATGGGCATAGAACCGTTCGTACCCCCTGGGCGAAACGATGCCATTACTTCTAGGCTGGAAGGTGATAAGTGTAGGGAGGTAAGGGTTGAAGACCCACACCCTCCTAAGACAACGTGGTGTTTTATTTGGTACGCCAGGATCCACGTCTCACACTCTCAGCGTTACGGTGGATTTCCACCAGGGTGCCCCAGGGCTGAGTGGTAGGATGGCATCGTTGCAGATTAGGGGGAAGTTCAGAATCAGCTTAGACGAGCCGGATCGTCGAGGATAGCAAACATGTGGTTCCAGGCGTACACGCTCTGCAGAGTCGATCGATCTATACGTATAGCCGTGTCCACGGTCATGGACAACACTATGTGCTCAGAGTCTCCCGGACTTCGTGAGAGGTGTCCTTTCTTCTTCTCCCCCTGGGTTGATAGGTCCGGCGCTGGCCGTTGAGGCAAGGTACGAGTGGGAGTCATTCTTGCCGCCTAGAGAGTGAGAGTGTGGTGAGATGTGTGGATGTGTGGGTGGGATGGATGGATGGATGGCCGTATGGTCGGATGTTCGGTCGATGACCGAATGGAAGGCCATGTGGCCGGGTATATGGATTAAAACTTGATGATTATATATATAAATAATATTGATTACCTGCATAGGAAAACTACAGCCATACATAGGTTCCTTTTTGCTCTACCCTTGCATTCCACATACCACATAGAAAATGCAAGCATAGGATGGGAAAATGTGGCCAGTACAAAACGTACTGAAAATTATGGTCAGGTGGACGACTTCTACTGCGACGGTAGCGGAAGCTGGATGGATCAGGAAGTCTCGTTCCTATACGCAAGTTTGGATGAGAAGGTGAAGACGGAGTCTTCGCTCGCTGCTACAACAACTTTGATCATGCCTTTGACGGAGGAGCCTTCACTCGCCGACGTTGTACACCGACTCTAGCGTCGTTAGGCGTGCGTTACCGATATAGTTTGTACTAGGTGGTGCTTCCATGTGATGTAGTGACTTGTAAATCTATACTATCGCGTTGTATGAACTATGGTAACAACTAGATAATGATAATGTGATGGATCGAGACTTTTTGGACTATCACATTATGATATATCTGCGGATTTCCCTTTGAGGAAATCGTGGGTCGTTTCAGTTGGTATCAAAGCCATACTTGCCTGTAGGACGAGACTTTAGGACCAAACACTAGAATAGAAGCCAAAACTTCCTGCTTGTTGGTAGAACCATAGGCGCTAACACTTGTTTCCCCCTCTGCCTTGAGTTCTAATGCTAATTAACCTACCTCTTTTGGAAAAGTTGATCTATAGGAAACAACCCTCCACTTATACTGCCTACGCTAGATCGGTAGTTGTGTGAGGCTTGAAGGCTTAGGAGTCGCCTTAAGTCAACACTATGCATATAGGAGTTGTAATGCTGCCTGATTGTCTGGATCTTTGTTGTTTTACTTGTGCTTTTATGCTTCTTATTATGTGAGTGTAAGTTATAAAAGATGTTTTTGCGTGAGACTCCAGGCGTTGGATAACCTTTACAGGCTAAACCCAAGCCACCCTATGACCAAGTAAGAGACCCCAACTAACTGAGTGGGAAAGGTAAAGACAATGCATCATGTCTTTCGAGACCATTTCAAAAATTATTTTTGTCTTTCCAACCAAACAAACATTTCAAAACTTCCCTCCCCTCTTTTGGTTGAAAAATGTCTCTTCCTTCACCAGAAATTCTATTTCAAAGGAAAACAATTTCAAAAGTTTTCAAAAAGGTTTTCCCCTTTTCAAAAAAAAACAGATTTAGTTTCCTTCCTGAACTGTTTCTTTTCAAAAGCTATTTACAAAGCAGTGTGAAAACTGTTTTCTTTTTCAAAAGTGTTTGAAAACTCATTTTTAGGGAAACAAGTTTTGCTTTCACTAAGTAAAATGTTTTCAAACCAAAGGTCCTTGGCTCAATTTTGTTTTAAATTGTTTTGATTTCAAACTGAGAGCTAAGTTCCATTTCCAAAAATCAATTCTACTTTTAAAAAAATGCTTTGCAACTGTTTTATCAAACAAAACATTTGCGAAAAGGATGTCTTGCAACCGTTTTAAAGAGTATTTGTCAAAACCAAAAAGAGTTTTTCCAAAGTTTATTTCAAAAGTTGTTTTGAAAATGGTTTCTGAAAACAAAGTTGATTGTGAAATCTTTGCTTTTCAAAAGGCACGCTTTAAAACCGGTTTCAAAACTAGTTTTCTATGTTTTAAAATCATTTTCAAAACTAGTTTTGTTTCAAACAAATGGGAGCAACGCCCCGTTTCAAAAACCTTGGTGTTTTCAAATCTGCTTGTTTCAAAGGTTTTAAAAATAAACGGGTGTATTTTGTCTTCGAAAACAAAAAGACTTTCAAAAGACATTTATTGCAAAACCTGTGTCAATTTCAAACATCTTCAAAAACCTACTTGGATTCAAAAAGTTTTGCAAAACGTTTCTTTTAAAGAATTTTAGAAACTCCCTGTTCTCGCTATATCAAAAATCTTTTAAACCAAAGTTTGTTTGGAAAAGTTTTACAAAATGGTTTGATTTAAAAATGCTTTCATTCCGAACGGCTTACCGTTCTTGAAAAATCTTTTCAAAAAGAGTTCAAAAAAAACCACTTTAAAAGCTTTGGTTTTATAAACTAAAAACTTATTTTGAACCTTTTAAAAAGCTCTTTGAAAAGCTTGTTTTAGTTCAAAAAAAAATTGAGTTTGAAAACCAAAATGGGTAATGGATTATTTCAAAATGTTCTTGTTTTAATTTCAAAGTTCAAAGGTCGTTACCCTGTCCTCCTTGCAAAAATTACAAAACAAAGGATTTTAAAACTGTTTTCCACAAAGAAAACTTTCAAAATGGTTTTTACAGGTTTCCTCTTCCCTCCCCCTCTAGCTTGGGATATCGAGTTGTTGACAGTAGCTCTTGGTAGTGTGTCATGACTATTACCCACGGTGCCGCGACGAAACCTGGGGCCCCATGTGTGATGCATCCACATGGCTTGCTGCCGGGCGTACGCTGGTATTGAGGTATGTGACCATGATCACTCCGAGAGATACCTGTATACCACCGAGATCTTAAGCTTAGCTTCAAAACCACATTTCAAAAGTGTCCATTTGAAAAAAATGGTTTTTACTTAAAAACAAGAGTTGTTTTGGATTTTGAAAATTCTTCTTCAAAAGTCCCATTTTGATTTAAGCAAAACTTTTAAACCATAAAGTTTTGTTTTGGTAAAACTCCCAAAAGAAAAGAGGTTTTTATTTAAAAAGCAAAAGTTGTGTTGGTTAAAAAAATAATAAAAAAAGAAATCCTCCTTCTTCCAACGTCTCGTTTTGATTTAACCAAGTTTTAAGCCATAGTTTTGTTTTACTAAAACTTTCGAAAGAAAAAGTTTGTGAAAAGTTTTTGAAGAGATTTCTTTCAAATAAAACTCTTTCGCCTTCAAAACCTGTGACCCTTTTTATTATTTTGAAAACCTTGCCTTTATTTCAAAATGTTGTTTAAAAAGAAGTTTTCAAAACTCTTGTTGGTGTTTATTTTGAAAAGTTTGAGAAAATCTCCCTCTTTTCAAACAATCATTTCAAAAGAAAGAGTTTATGAAAATTGATTTTCAAAGGCTTTTCAAAATGTCTTCTGAAAAGAAAAAGGTTTTGGTTTCAAAATTCAAAACTGACTACAAAATTTGATTTTGTTTTGTTGAAAAAAAAATCGTTGCTCAAAGAAAAATAGTTTTTGCAAATGGTACCCGATGTTGTCTTTACAAAACTTGGTGCATGAACATGATTTTAAAATTGCATTTGAAACTTGTTTTCCAAAAACTGTGGTTTACAAAATGCTTTCGAAATGGTGTTTGAACTAGTTTTTCCAAAACCATGGTTTACAAAGAAAATGTTTTCAAAAGGTTTTGGAAACATGATTTGCGAAAGGCTTCAAAACTTCCCCTACCCATGTTTTGAACATCCGCTTTTCCTCAAAAGACTTTGTTTTAGCAAAATCCTTTTTATCCCTTTAAGAAAACAACCTCTCTCTTTCGAAACATCTTATGCGAACTGTTTCGTAAAAAGATCTTTGTCAAACACCCTATTTCAAAAGCTTTTTGCCAAATGTTTTTGCTTAAAAAGGTTTTTACCTGAAAACCCTTCTCAAAAGACCCCTTTTCAAAATGCATTAGTGCATATAGGTTGCCTAACGAAAACCATCGACCCAAGTTCAAGCCTACCAGTTCAACCTTCTTGTGACAGAGACCCCTTAAATCTCGAGGACGAGATTCTTGTAAGGGGGGTGGTCTGTAACATCCCGAGTTTTCCTATAACCAAAAATACGAGCTTTTTAAAACTTTTCCTACAGTGTGTGGAGCATGTAGCCGCTAGGTTAAACGATAGTCAACATAGTGATGTTTGCTCGTGAAACTTTGCATTCATATATAATTTCTTGTAGGGGTGTGCTCGAGTTGTCGAGTCGGTTCAGGGTTTGAGTCGAGTTTAGGTTTGGAGTGCACAGATCCATAACGGGTTCCTCCCTTGATCTCCTTTGTTCTAACTTTGACTTTATTGATTCATACTAAACCCTAGAGGAAAGATCTTTGTCCTTTCCTCTTAAATTATATATGAACCTCAACTATTTTCCCCACTAAAGATTCGGTGAACCATCCTTCTCACAATTCCTCTTTATTAAATTCCTTTTGAACCCCTTTCCAGATTTCCTTCGGAATTCATTTTAAACCCGCTTCGAATCTATTTCAATTCCTTTCAAACTCCTTCCGCATGCATCTCAAATATCTCTGTAAACTCCTTGTGAATTCTCTCTTTCTCTTTATTCAAATGAACAAATCTTTCCTCCTCTTGGGCCAGCCCCTCTTCACTTATTTGGCCCAACCAAACTCCTTCCTCCCCTCCAGCCCGACCGGCCCTTAGGCCCAGCTCGCGCTCTCCCCTCACTCCCCAACGGCCCAGCCTGCTCGTCCTCGCTCCCCTAACACAGGCCTGCACGCCCCCAGCAGCCGTGCGGCCCAACTCGCGCGCAGAGCCGCCTAGCCCAGCCCGCGCCGCACCCCTTGCAAACCCTAGGGCACTCGCGCCCCACTCCCAGGAGCCGCTGCCGCCGCAAGGGCACCGCGCCCACTGCTCCTGCTACCTCGGCGTCCGTACCCTGCCGACCGGGATGCGAGTCGCGTGTCCCCGCTCTCGTGCAGACGCCCAGGATTGCCGGCGTCCCTAGAATCCCTAGCTCGCGCCTATAAAAATCATGGCCGCCGCCACCTCCTCTCCTTCCCTTATGCCAGCCGCCGCTCTCTCTGTCTCCTCCCTCACTGCTCATCTGACCGCCGCAGCCATGCCCGCGCTGGTCGTGGCCGCCTAACCGCACTGGTCGGCTGCCACAGTGCCGGAGCCGGCCGCCTCCTCCGCCCGTTCGGCTAGCCGCGCCACTCGCGTGCTGGTCGAGGCTGCGTCACGCCGGAGCCGGCCACGACGCAGGTTGTCCGCGACATGGTGTGCCATGAAGTCGCCCAAGCCGGCCGTGGGTTCTCGGCGCCTTCCACGGCCACCACCTCACCGTCGACCTCGCCCAAGCCCGGAACGCCTCGGCCGAGCACACCGGAGCCCTTGCCGCCTTGCCGCGCCAAGCTGGAGCTTCACATCTGTCACCACCGCGACACTTCACCACAGCGCGACTAAATGGTGTAGCTGTTGATGAAGCAGCGAACCTTTTGATCGAAGATCCAAAAGTGGACGTCTCCAGGTCCGACATAGATGACACATTGGTGGTGTTGAAGAATGATCTTCCAAGAATGAGTGATGGATCATATTCTTCTCCTTCATTGGGATAGCGTCCTGTGGCTTGTACTGATCAAAGTGTTGAGTAGGAGATCAAAGTGTCTTGAAGCTGGATTTCTCCTTCCTACCCTTGATCGTGAAGCAGATCTAGACAACAGTATTGTGTCTCCCCTGAGCTGGCTTGTGAGTTAGGTGGATGCCCAAATTTCTTCAACAACATGTTCATGAGTTGAAATTGTCAACCTTGTTGTTGTTGAAGTTGTTCCACCTTGTCCCCTAAACTAGCTCTTGTGTTTCAATAATTAGAAGTGAGGAGAACTTCCACTGCTTGTCTTCATAGTGAACCACCAACATAATTCCTTCGGATGACACATAGATGTTATAATGTAGTGGCATATCGTCACCCTGATATATGTTGTTGGTGTCGGTGTTGATGTCTTCGACAATGATGAGCGTAGGCATAGATTGACCCATATGGGGTGAGTTGCATCCTATTCGTCATCAGTGTCCTGGCTTAGGCCTTGGGATGGCTCAAAGCTTGGTTGCCTTCGACATCACTAGTGACTTGTCTGGTGATGAGTTTTGTCTATCCACGGGTTAGGTTTTGGATCTTTTAGTTCACATCATGAACAAGCAAACCTCATCTCCTACAAAATGTTAGTGGACACATACCTGAAAGATTGCACTGAATTTGAAACATGGGTTGTTATCCACTAATTATGTGTTATTCATCTATGCTAATGAAAAGATGATTTAGGATTACTTTAGCATAGACTAGCATTTTATGTGTTGGCTGCATTTTAACATGGTTCAAGGCAAAGATACTTGCAGTAGAAGATAAATTGAAATAAACTTTAATACTTACAGTTCTTTCATCCATGATGAATGAGCTGAGTCTTTATTATGCAGTCATCATATGCCTTGATTCATCTCTAATGTGAATTCATCTCAGGACTTTCCCAAAGTGTATTTGAGAGTTTTCTGCAGGGGTTAGTCTAACAAAATATCCAATGTCTACACAAGCTAATTTCAGATCAATAATCAAACCAAACTCCGTGTCTAATTTGATTAAGGTAGACTATTCAACCTAAGCACCACGCTTAATTTAAAAAGCCTATGAAAGTACCCAATTGAAGTACTTCCAAACCAAAATATACTAGCATAGACGAAGGTAGCATGAAAGCATAAAAGAGATTTATTCAAATAGAGATGACAGAGTATGATCACAGTGAGGAATATTTTATTTATATTTTTTTCTATTTTTTATATATATTTTTTCGTTTAGATGCAGATGACATGAATGCATGCAAGGAACTAAACATGTTATGGACTTGATATGAGAAAACATAAACTAAACGAAGTGGATGAATGATTAAAAGTAAACATGCAGTGGAATGCAAGAAATTAAAAAAGATAACTACTCATAAAGTTTAAAGTCCATGAGCAAGACTGTCTCACCTTGATCATACTTACCATGGCTCACAACTGGGATTTGTGAGTGGTGCAGGGTAAATATCCGTCACATGGGATGAGAGTTGAATTTTTGTGACGACGACCTTTTCTCCAATCTACACATGGTTAGAATAATATATATTTATGTATACACAAACCTGTGAGATGGCAGGGTTCCAGAATTAATGATGGATCTTGAATGTTCAGGCACCCTAGGTTCTTCATTCTTGTGGAAGCTCGCCATAAGGTCAAAACGGCGTCTGATGTCCTGTCTATTCCAAACTCAACAGAACAAGGGGTAATCCTACTAAAGCTAGTGGTACACTAAATTAGCAGACATCAAGATCATTATCAAAATCTTTACACCAATTGCTTCCCCGGCAACGGCACCAAAAATGCTTGTTGACGTTTGTTAGTGCAAATAGAATATGAAAGATTCCGCAAGCGCACAGAACATCATTGTACCATTTTACCAGGAGTATTCCAGGATCGTTATTTATATTTTACCACTGGGAAGCTAGGGTCAAGAATCTAATAATTCACTATCATGCATCTACTAACTCAGAATACTAAATAGACTAAAGCAGGAGTGAATGACATATGATATAAATGAAAGCACATAAAAGATAATTCAATGATAACTAGATACTATAGTGGGAGGACAACGGGAGAGATCAAGGTTCCTATGTACTTCTCTATTACTTGGGTTCTAATGTAACAAAGATGAAAAGATATAGCAGTCATAAACATTGGCACTTTGGAGCAACAGTACCTTTCTGACTCTCGAAAAAAGACTGGGAAGAAAGTAGTCAGGGGAAGGCTGCCAAAAGCTCTACGAAAACATCAATCCGAATGTGGTGGACTACGAAGGCCTAACAGAGCTGTCACCCCTGGGGCTACCACAACTATTCTGTGGGATTGAGCGCAATCTCACGTAACCTATAGACTAAATACCACGTCTAATCTATCGATTACTACTCTAATTAGCTAGCATAACTTGAGCACTCAATACGAGCGAAGATCCCATGCCAAGATATAACAACTATACTAATCGTATAATAAGCATAAAGTAAATAGAGAAGATAAATATATTAAAGTATAAGTCTTACAAAGAAAAGATACAAAGACATACCAAAACTCTGAAGACTCCTCCGGAACCGGAGCGCAGCTCCGCTCTCCCTAACTCCCGACTAGAGCTAAGCTATTACATTGGAAAATCTAAACCTAATTACATAGAGGAGAAAGGTCATCCATTCGAGGGACGCCTCTACAACTCCATGATGATGTGTTGCCTCAGGGGGGTCCTGGGTTTATTATATAGGGGCTCCTGGCCTCCCCTCCACCTTAGGCAAGTGATGTGGTACTAAATCCTTCGTCATATGCACTTGGGCCTAAATGGTCCAAAACGTGTTGGAGAGGTCGGTTGGAGTGCGTCACGCGAAGGGGGGTGAACTTGGGCCCTGTAGCAAACCGACCGGCCCAGGAGGGAGACCGACTAGTCTGTCTCTATGACAGGTGGGCCCCACCTTCCGTGGGTCGCCTTCTCGTGTCTTCTGGAATGTTCTAGAATCTTCAAAGTCGTATCCATCGAGGACTCTCTCGTCGGGACTCCAAATATAGCAAACCATATGTCCGTTTCGATCGTCTCGACGAGCTCTTCGCAATGGTGTGCTTTGTTTCATCACTTGGGATACTTTTATATGGTGAAATATTGATAATCCTGCAAAACAAGTGAGAGCACCAAAACTCGTGGAACTTGTTAGTTTCAAACCCTACAACTATGCTTTGTGATTCATTTAGTGTCATTTCATGCAATAGTTGATGGTCAATTATGAGCATTAGTGAGCGTCAACAGCGGCCACCTCTCGATCGCGCCGGCTGGCGCTGCTGTCTGATGCTGACCGTGGCCACGTCGTGGTCGTGACGTCGCGCCGAGGAGCCATGACCCCATGGCGGTCGTGTTGATGCCCCGCCACGGCCACGCGGTGGCTGTGACCCCGACGCTGTCTCCGCTCATATGCTCCTTGTCTGCGCCATCATCGCTCTCTGATGCTCCTCCTTGCCGTCAGTGAGCTCCACAGCCCAAAGCTTCCACCTTTTGTTTCGTCTCATCGTTCGTGTCTGAGACCGGCCTTCGTGTCGCGTTCCTTCACTGCCACAGGGTAGCAGATGGACTTGCGGCGCCTTACTGATTCGGTCGACGACGCCGAGCTGTCAGATGGCCACGTGTCGTGGTTCGGCCGAAGCCGCGCCCTGCTGATTCGGTCAGGATCACCCAGCTGATTTGGTTGACGACACGCTGCGTTTCGGTCAAGGCTGCTCTTGCTGCCTCGGAGCCGCTTCGCTGAAGCCCGTCCTTCGTGCCATCATCAAGGTTGAACCTTTCCAACCCGATCGACGCCATCCTCAACGTCGACACAAATTCATTTATTTTCTTTCTTGTCCATATCATGTCACTCTTACACATCATATGTGTTATACTTGCCTGCGCCGAGCCTTCCTGCCGGTCTATTTCTCTATTGCTATGGACATGTGCTACTCCCTAGTTGTGGACGTGTGCTAGTTGTCATCGTGTCAGCGTAGTCGGTGGTTGACCGTGCCTTCCAGCCGGTCCTTGTTTGTTTTGTCTGTGAACCGTTGCCTTCGAGCCGGTCGAGCGATCGTCCCTCGCTCGGACGTTGCGATCATGGGTTCGTCCCGCCGTGGTCGTAACGCTGAGCGTAACTCGTTCCTTGTTGTTGTTGTTGTGGGTTTAGTCGGCCTCGTAGTGCTACGAGCGTTACCTCTTGACCTTAGCTCTAAGATGTGGTCACTATGGGTTCGATATCGGTTCCGATATCAATGCAGATATTACCTGCACACAAAAACCCCCTGTGGCCTAGTCTAGCGAGGACGAGGAACGGAAGATGACACTCGTAGAACGGCGGGTGCCGACAAGTGTGGGTGAAGCTCATGGTCGCGAGGTGACTCGCCATGACCATCGGGCTCCATCCATTTGACTGACTCTTTTTGTCCTAGCCACCTCGTATGCTTGCACTACCTTGACTGTTGCATTCCTTCGACTCTCGCGGTGACAACCGCATCGCTACGAGCCATAGGAATAGCCTTGTGCTGGTTTAGCTGCACAAAGGTCATGTTGCCCTATGAGTTGGCTTAGGTCGAGCGTCTCTCATTCTTCGGCTACCATCTTTACCATGGCGTGTTGGTTGAGCGAATGCGGAGACCGCTCCTCTCTCTCTCTTTTCCTTTCTATTTGATCCACACGGATTCAGTGAAGTGTGGATCGAGTCCATGTGTTTTAGTCACTCTGATCCCTGTCAAATGCAATGACCGTGGATCAAAGTACCCGTGGAACCAAGTTCCCCGTCTTTAGTCTGTCTCTTTTGCATGTTGGTCGTGTTTATGTAATAATCTTGCTTCTTGATCTCATTCCTATGATTCCCGTCTACTATTATGGCATGTGGATCAAAGGAAGGTGGATCCCCATTTTACTTATTCTTTTGCTTCTTCGCACTTGAGCCCTTGTATGCTTGTACCTAATCTAGACCGAAGCGCTCCTAGATCCTTGTGGTGACAACCGCACCGTTGCAGATTCTAGGAACGTCTAGTGCCATTTAGTGCACACGGGTCGAGGTGCCCTTGCGGATATATGGGTGTATGCCAAGTCTCTGAGTGATGAGTGATTGTCAACTGGGATGATGCGCATGTTCTTTGGCTTGTGTTGTGCAGGTGTCGAGCACGGATACAGTGATCAAAGGCAAGGTGAAGGTCAAGTAGAGACGTGCCGTGCCGATGGACCAAGAGTGGCGAAGGGCGGACATGAGGCTTGGACGGAGGGACCGGTGGCCCGAGCATCAGCTGTGGTGGCTGACAGCCTGGGACAGCGACGAGCGAAGACTTGCGGTCATGTGTTGCCTGAGTCGAGGACTTGGGAACACGTGTCGGTTGATGGGGTGCACGGGCGGTGCATCCCCTCTACGGCTCGGTTTGGTGGTAGAGCCAGAGAAAAACCATCGGGTGGACGGTTTCCAGGTTTGGGCCTCAAAACCTGGGCGCGGATGGTTTCCGAGTTTGGCCACAAAACTCGGGCTGAGGACGGTTTCTAGGTTTGGGCCTCAAAACCTGGGTACTGCGGGTTTGCTGAGTTTGGCCTCAAAACTCAGGCCTTGGATGGCCGGTTTCCCGATTTGGGCCTCAGAACCGGGGGTTGACTGTGAAGGTTGGTTTCCCGGTTTGGGCCACAAAAACTGGGGGTGCGACGTCCGGCAAAAGGACAAGCAGAGCGGTGGCGGCACGTGGCGGCGATCGGTGAGGTTGCGTCAAGGCAACGCTACCAGTTGTGCGGGCGTGGCCGTCGGATCACCACCTACCCGAGTTGGTCCAGAATAACCCTAGGGTTTACCTGGTTCCCTCTGTAATTAGTTGAGGGGTAGAGTAGGAATTAGAATTAAGATAAGTAGAGGGAGACATCCTCCTCCCTTCCTATCTCAGTCATTTACTATTTTGCCTTCTAGGTTTTCCTACTGTCCCTCTCCCCTGCTGTAGCGAACTGAGATCCACAGAGAAGACAATCATACCTCTATGTCCGTAAGATTTTGAGGAAGTGAGACCGTAATCTCACTATTGTAGTGTGTGGTAGCCACACGGTTGCAATTCGTGGTTGTGATTCGCGTTTTGTTCTTGTTCTTCGCGGATTGTTTTTCTCCACGTTTTTCCCGTCGATCGATCGCTTTGTTCGTTGTGTCTTTTGCGATTCCATTTGAACAGAGATGTTCTAGATCGTGAGGCACTTCTTTCCACCGAAGGAATTCTCCTCAAACCTCACGAGCTAGTAGATCGGCCGATTTTCGTTTCGGGTCAAGTTTTTCTTCCTTCCTCCGAATTTCTTCGATTCATCGATTTGGAGATAGGTTCGAGCCATGATCCCTTAGAGATAGCTCACTATCCTCCTTGTGACTCATCTCTCCATGTTTGAACCCTAGAGGTTTCGTTTTGAGAGAGTTTGATTCGAATCGGTGGACGAACAGGGGACTGTCGAGGTGACCGGACGCTGGCATCGGGCTAACCGGACGCGTCCGGTGTTTGAATGTCACGCGAAACTTCTCTGTGACCGACCGGACGCTCTTTTTGCTCAGTGACCGGACTCGACGTTACTACTGTTCATCAAGCTTGGCTTTTGTGACCGGACGCTTGGCTTCTGACCGGACGCTCAGTCTCAGTGAGTCCGGTCCGAAATAGTAAGGTATGAAACCTGGTTTCTCATGACCGGACGCGTCCGGTCATACGTGATCGGACGCACGCAGAGTCTGGTCAGTGGTGCTCTGCACGTATTCATCCGCGGTTTGTTCATTCGTTGTTGGTTTTGTCTTTCGGCTTTTGCGTTGGGTTTCTAGAGTTGTGTAGTGTCCCGCTGTGCTTCTTGGAAGCATCCACCCTACATCTAGGGTCGTGGACACTCGCAAGCTCTAGGGTTTGCTCTTGGGGTTGATCTTCGGGACAGTGGCGACAAGTTTCCGAAAGGAAATTTTGAAGCTCCCATTCACCCCCCTCTGGTCGCTTTCTGGTAGCACTCTCGTTCCTTCAATTGGTATCAGAGCGGGTTAAGGATCTTCCACCTTAGCCGGTTCCAGATCCACAGAAGGCGACATGGATCGCAGCGTGGGCAAACCGTCATTCTTTGATGGGACGAACTATGTGTATTGGAAGATACGCATGTCAGCCTATCTGCAGAGTATGGGTGCTTCCATTTGGGATATTTGCAACTCTGCTGATTACGTGGTCTTCGTTGCTCGTGTGACTCAGCGTTAGATCGATGATCACGATGCCAATAGCCGAGCCCGTAATGCTCTTTTCTCATGCTTGAGCATGACAGAGTTTGATCGCGTTTCTCACCTCGCTACGACTCAGGAGATTTGGGCATCCCTCATGCGTTTCCACGAGGGAACCTCTCAAGTCAAAACCCATCTCTACGAGTCGCACAAGCGAGAGTACGAGAACTTTCGACATATGCCTGGCGAGAGCATAGAGAGTTTATTCGCTCGCTTTCAGGTGATTGTCAACAGGATGAGGGCTAACAAGGAGCTGTTGCCTTTCAATGATCATGAGAGAGCTTTGAAGCTTTTGCATACTCACGATCGGTCGGTGTGGGATTCCAAGGTTCAGGCGATCAACGAATCGCCTAACTATGAGACCCTCACGTGCGACGAGCTCTTCAGTAAGCTCAAGTCCAGTGAGATCGATGCCACGGCGAGGGCTTCTTATGAAAATCCTTCTGGCCCGTCGATGTCTTTGCTTTCTGGCTCTTCTGCTAACTCCTCTGGAGGCTTTGCTTTGTCTTCACTTCTATCTGTCATAGAGGAGCAGCTTGAGTTCATGGGGGATGATGAGTTGGCTTTGCTTGCCAACCGGTTCTCGCGGTTCCACAACAACCGCATGAACCATCGCCGCGGAGGAGGACGCTCATGATGCTTTGAGTGCGGCGATCCCAACCACTTCATCACCAACTGCCCGAAGAAGAACAAGTAGACCTTCGGCAAGGTGGATCATGGGCACAAGTACGACTCCGGCAAGCGCAAGGAGAAGTACGTCCCCGCGAAGCACAAGCGGAAGGGCGGCTTCGACAAGGAGTACATCAAGACGAAGTACTTGGAGAAGGCCCAGGCTGAGCAGTGTGCTTTCTTCGCCACGCTCAGCGACGTCGATGACTCGGATGACGACTCCATTGCCTCAAGCGACGACGAGTCCGAGAAGAAGAAGAGGATCGAGGACAAGCTGAACGATCTCTGCTTCTTCGCCGACGACGAGGGCTTCTGCACCATGGCTCTCGGCAAGGGGGTCGACGGCGAGCTGGAGAACACTCCTCGGAACGACGATGACGACGACGACACCTCCTAGGTATCTCAGACCCCGGACGAGCTTTCTGCTGAGGTCGAGAAACTTACTGCCGCGCTCCTTAGTCAGGATAAGTTGCTTAGGAGTGCTGCTAGAGAGCGCAAGGAGTTTAGGCAGAAGTGGGAGGATACGGTGAAGGAACTTGAATCCGTCAAGTCCACCGTAGTTGTCATAGATGAGGAGGAGTGCGAGATGTGCACCACGCACATTACTGACCTTCTCACTTTGAGAGGTAAGTATGTTGCGTTGGTAGGAGAGGTGGATGAGCTGAAGGCTAGATCTTCTCTGTTGGGTGCGTGCAAGTCCTGTGCGGGCTTGCAATCTGAGTTGGCAGAGAAGAATGCCAAGATTGTGTCTCTTGAAGAGGCCAACTCAGGTAGCACATGTGTGGCTAGATGTGTTCTTTGTGAGGGTTTGGAGATGGAGATAGCCAATGTGAAGCATGACAAGATGCAAACCGAGGAGGAAAACACATACCTTCGGACCATCTTGTCATGGGTGTCTAGCGGTGAGCCACAGCTCGGGATGATGATCTCCCAATTCAAGCGAGTTGCTGGAGGTCCAGGTGTTGGTTTTGCTCCGGGTGTTGATATTTCATCTTTTGGGAAGATTGGAGAGTCGAGTGGTCTTACCAAGATTACCAAGATTCCACCCAAAGAGCCTCTCAAACCTAACACCAAGGATGGGGTCTTTGTTGAACCTCCGAGAGCTCCACCAAAGAAACAATTATGGGCTCCAAAACCAAACCACCTCAAGAACAAGCTTGACACCATGCCACCCATCCAGGAGGAGCTTATGCCACAGAAGGGAAAAGTGATCCACACCCACTACCGTGAGTACCAACAACCCCCTATGAGAGCGGTGAGGTACCATTGTGAGCATTGTGGGAGAGATGGACACTTGAGTGAGTTTTGCTTTCGGCGCAAGAGAGAGGCGCGCCGTGCAAAGGAGATGAACAACCCAGACATGTACCATCCTTTCCATGATGTACATTTGCCGAACGTTCAGAGGCGTGCTGCTAGGCCTAGAGGTCCAAAACCTCAAATTCCTAGGCCTCGGCCGCGTGGAGGTCGTGCCCGACGGGGTCCTGACTTTGCAGGATACGGACCCCGTGGCGGAGGTTTTGTTGAGCGTTTCCCTCCACCGCGTTTTGAGTATCACGATGGACGCTCTTCCCTTAGCGGACCATGTTTTCCTGTGTGTGGTGATCGCTTTCCCCGTAGGCATGCTAGGAATGGTTTTTCTGCTAACCGTTCTTTTGAGCAGCCGGCCCAACACTGGTATTCTTCCTACTTCACTAACCCTAGTGTTGGTCCGTATGCTCACCCTATGTCTTTTTATTGATGTAGGTAAAACGATTGGAGAACGTTTGGTTGGTGGATTCCGGGTGTTCAAGGCACATGACCGAAAACTCCAAGTGGTTCTCTAGTCTTAGTCCGGTCGCCGGAAAGGAGTTTATCACCTTCGGCGACAATAGCAAAGGTAAGGTATTGTCTCGTGGGTCGGTGCGAGTTAATGAGCACTTTGTGTTGCGCGATGTTGCTCTTGTTTCTAACTTGCATTTTAACCTTCTTTCTGTTTCGCAACTTTTCGATGATGACTATGAGATTCGTTTTAAACCGAATCTCAGTCGTATTTTGGATCCTCAGGGCAATCTTGTTTGTGGGATTTCGCCCTTTGGGAAAGTCTTTCGTGCGGATTTCTCGGAGTCTTTTGGCATTTCTCGTTGTCTTGTGGCTGGACCTTCCTCCTCTGATCTTTGGAAGTGGCATAGGAGACTAGGACATTTGAGCTTCGACTTGCTTGCAAGACTTAGTTCACTTGGCCTAATCCGAGGATTGCCCAAGTTATCCATGGAGAAGGATCTTGTTTGTCATTCTTGTAGACATGGGAAGATGGTTGCCGCTCCCCACCATCCAGTGACTCAGGTCATGACCAAGCGCCCTGGAGAGCTTTTGCAAATGGACCTTGTTGGTCCGGCTCGGGTGAGCTCAGTTGGGGGGAAGTGGTATGTGCTTGTTGTTGTTGACGACTTTTCGAGATATTCGTGGGTTTTCTTTTTAGCAGAGAAAACTGAGACTTTCTCCTTTGCTCGCAATCTGATTTTGCGTCTTCAGAATGAGTTCCCTTTGAACTCGATGCGAGCTATTAGGAGTGATAATGGTTCCGAATTCAAGAATTCGGATTTTGAGAAGTTTTGTAACTCTTTGGGTTTGGAGCATCAGTTTTCTTCTCCCTACACACCGCCACAAAATGGTGTTGTAGAGAGGAAGAATTGGACCCTTGTAGAGATGGCCAGGACGATGCTCGATGAGCATAGGACTCCTAGGCGATATTGGGCCGAAGCTATGAGCACTGCATGCTATATTTCCAATCGCATTTTTCTTCGAGCTTTCTTGAAAAAGACCTCTTATGAGTTGCGTTTTGGAAAACTCCCCAAGGTGAGTTATTTTAGAGTTTTTGGTTGCCACTGTTTTATACTCAAAAAGGGCAACTTGGACAAGTTGAGTCTGGTTCTTCTGACGGTGTGTTTTTGGGTTATGGCACTCATACTCATGCTTATCGTGTACTTAACCTTGACACTAACCGAGTCATGGAGACATCCGATGTCACCTTCGACAAAACCATGGTTTGTCCTTCTCGTTTTGAGCGTGCAGGTGATCATGAGGTTGGTGAGCCTCTTTTTGATGACGAGGACGAGGGTGCTGAAGGTATGGATGATCCAGCACCCCCTCCACCTGCTGTGCCGCAAGGAGCGGCTTCTACTATGACTCACGGCCCTAACACTTCATCTTCCTAGGGGCCGTGGGATCCGCCACCTCGTGCGGTACCTTTTGTACCCGGGGAGGCACCAGCTGCTGTTGAGGGGGAGGCCACTTCGGCTCGGGAGGCGCCACGTCACATCCAGCGCCAACACCCGCCTCAGCAGATGATCGATGACATCAACGATCACGTCACTCGGTCTAGGCAAATATCTCACTTTGCTCATTCTGCATTTGTTGCTGATTTTGAACCCCGAGATGTTGGACACGCTTTGATGGATCTGGATTGGGTCAATGCCATGCATGAGGAGTTAGAAAACTTTGAGAGAAATCGGGTTTGGGTTCTAGTTTCTCCTCCCTCTGAGTGTCACCCAATTGGGACAAAATGGGTTTTCAAAAACAAACAAGGAGAGGATGGCCATGTTGTGAGAAACAAGGCCATACTTGTAGCCCAGGGGTATAGTCAGAAGGAGGGAATAGACTATGAGGAGACTTTTGCTCCTGTAGCTCGTTTGGAGGCGATTAGGATACTCTTGGCTTTTGCTGCATCCAAAGGTTTCAAACTTTTTCAAATGGATGTCAAGAGTGCCTTTTAAACGGCTACATATAAGAGGAGGTATATGTTAGGCAACCCCCCGGTTTCGAAAATCCCAAGTTTCCAAACCACGTCTTTAATCTTCACAAAGCTTTGTATGGTTTGAAACAAGCCCATAGAGCCTGGTATGATAGGTTGAAAACCTTTTTGCTTGCTAAGGGTTTTAAAATGGGATGTGTGGATAAAACGCTCTTTCTCCTCAAGCAAGGCAGTGACACACTCTTGGTCCAGATTTACGAGGATGATATCATTTTCGGTGGTTCTTCTCACGCTTTGGTTGCCAAGTTTGCAGATACTATGAGCAGGGAGTTCGAGATGAGCATGATGGGCGAGTTGACGTTTTTCCTCGGATTGCAAATCAAGCAATCCCGAGAGGGGATGTTCGTGCACCAGGGTAAGTATACCAGAGACATTCTGAAGAAGTTTGATATGGGTGAGGCCAAGCCTCTTCCAACACCCATGTCGACCACGACGGCCCTGGATGCGGACAAGGATGGAGAAGCTGTGGACCAGAAGGAGTACCGGAGTATGATCGGGTCGCTGCTGTACCTGACGGCGACACGCCCGGACATTCAGTTCGCGGTGTGTGTTTGCGCGCGATTTTAGTCGTCGCCGCGCACCTCTCACCGTCAGGCGGTCAAGCGCATTATGAGGTATTTATCCTTCACTCCAGAATTTGGGATTTGGTATTCTGCTTCCTCCACCCTCTCCCTTTGCGGTTATTCTGATGCGGATTTTGCTGGTTGTCGCATTGAGCGCAAGTCCACTTCTGGGACTTGTCAGTTTATTGGTTCTTCTCTTGTTTCATGGTCTTCTCGCAAGCAGTCTAGTGTCGCCCAGTCTACCACGGAGGCTGAGTATGTTGCTGCGGCTAGCTGCTGTTCCCAGTTACTCTGGATGATGGCCACTTTGCGTGATTTTGGTCTGAGCTTTTCTCGTGTTCCTTTGCTTTGTGACAGCACGAGTGCGATTAGCGTTGCTAAGAACCCCGTGCTGCACTCGAAGACCAAACACATTGATGTGCGCTTTTATTTTCTGCGAGACCACTATGAGAAGGGTGATATCGACCTTCGCCCTGTCGATACTCATCATCAGTTGGCTGATATTTTCACCAAGCCTTTGGACCAATCAACTTTTAATCGGTTGAGAGGTGAGCTTGGTGTGTGTTTCCCCTTTTAGATGGGGGAAACATTTTGGTTCTTGTATGATACACTGACTTTGTGTTTTTCAGTTGGTATCTTCTCTTTTCTTTGATTTCATCATGCATCTTTGCATTTCATCTTGCTTACTTACATTCAGAACTTCATGTCTATAATCTTTAGAATGTAACTATGCTCTGTGAAGTCTTTGCTCCGATACTTTATGATGATGTTGTAGCTTATGCTCTTTCTGATCACTGATACATGTTGTGAGCGGAGCTATTTTATGGTGAATTTGCTTAATGAACTTAAAACTTGAAAATATTCACCATTGAGATATGCAACTAGCATGTGTAGAATGTGTTGAAGTCACTTGTGCTTTTCATATATGCTAGGTTGCTATATCTCTAATTCTGAGTCATTCACTTGCTTGGTATGTTCATATGCTGTTTTAATCTCGAACCAAGTTAAGTGAATTGGAAAGATCGAGATGGGATTGCTTGTCATCACATCACAGTTTCGAGACTGTTTCTCATTGCACTTTGAGTTAAACTTGAGCTATGTAGTGTATGACCGAAATTGTTTCTTTAAGCTTCTGATTGCTTCTACATAGGCTTCGCACAGTTGAAAAGTTAGGCAATGACAAGCTTTCAACCTCTCGCAATCACATGCTGAATTTTGCACTTGTGTAATTTTAACCGCTGCAACTCCGATAAAATTTTTTTTGCATACACAAGTCTATGTTTCACTCTCTAGCATGATGATTGACCTGTGCTAGGGGTAGTTTACCTTGTATACATGTTTAGCACTTGTTTGACTTTCTGTCTATACATGTTCTGTGCTATTTTGATGGTGAATACCCTTTCGGCTAAAAACTGCTCTTTTTGCTCTCATGTTCATATTTCGTACTTAGTGATCCGTTTGAGCCTTTGCTAGCTTCTTATGGATGTTGTTGAGTCATCGGATCAGAACTCTATAGAGCATCTTTGCACTCTCTTGATTATACTCCTGAAGCTACTAACTTGCATTTTAACTCATATGCATTTTTGGAGGGAGATTTTCTGTCAAGGGGGAGAAATTTCAGTGCTTGTGCACATTTGCTTGCTGGTGCATTTTCAACTAAGGGGGAGAAAATACTGACAAATCATGTGTTCCCTGGGTTGTGTGCACTATTTGAGAGGGAGTTTGCTAGTTGTGTTGAGCCTTTGCCTCTTTCTTGAGGGACTAGCAAACATTTTCAGCTCTTCAATTGGTATCGCCTTTTGCCTCTTTCTTGAGGGACTAGCAAACATTTTCAGCTCTACAATTGGTATCGAACTCTTTTGGTTTTTGAATTGGTAACAGTTGGTATTGAGCTGCTTCGCTAGCGGTGTTGAGCCCGTTTTGCCTCTTCTTGAGGGCCAGTTCCATTTTGCTTGATTTTCAGTTGATTCTTCAATTGGTATCAAGTTCTCCTGCTAGCGGTGTTGAGCCTGTTCTACCTCTTCTTGAGGGCTAGCTTTGCTTTGCTTGGTCGCGTCGAGCCATTGCCCATGTCTTTGGTGACCAAGTTGTCTTGCTCTTTCCACTTGACCTTCTTCGGCTTTGCTATGCTTTTGGGTCATTTGGTCGAGTTCTCTCTCCTTCCTTCCTCCTTCTTCTATTCTGTATGATTTGTGTTGGTAGTTGACAATGCACTCATCAAGGGGGAGATTGCGGATACATGGGTGTATGCCGAGTCTCTGAGTGATGAGTGATTGTCAACTGGGATGATGCGCATGTTCTTTGGCTTGTGTTGTGCAGGTGTCAAGCACAGATACAGTGATCAAAGGCAAGGTGAAGGTCAAGTAGAGACGTACCGTGCCGATGGACCAAGAGTGGCGAACGGCGGACGTGAGGCTTGGACTGAGGGACCGGTGGCCCGAGGATCAGCTATGGTGGCTGACAGCCTGGGACAGCGACGAGCGAAGACTTGCGGTCATGTGTTGCCTAAGTTGAGAACTTGGGAACACGTGTCGGTGGACGGGGTGCACGGGCGGTGCATCCCCTCTATGGCTCGGTTTGGTGGTAGAGCCAGAGAAAAACCATCGGGTGGACGGTTTCCAGGTTTGGGCCTCAAAACCTGGGCGCGGATGGTTTCCGAGTTTGGCCACAAAACTCGGGCTGAGGACGGTTTCCAGGTTTGGGCCTCAAAACCTGGGTGCTGCGGGTTTGCTGAGTTTGGCCTCAAAACTCAGGCCTTGGATGGTTGGTTTCCCGGTTTGGGCCTCAAAACCGGGGGTTGACTGTGAAGGCTGGTTTCCCGGTTCGGGCCACAAAAACCGGGGGTGCGACGTCCGGGAAAAGGACAAACAGAGCGGTGGTGGCACGTGGCGGCGATCGGTGAGGTTGCGTCGAGGCAACGCTACCAGTTGTGCGGGCGTGGCCGTCGGATCACCACCTACCCGAGTTGGTCCAGAATAACCCTAGGGTTTAGCTGGTTCGCTCTGTAATTAGTTGAGGGGTAGAGTAGGAATTAGAATTAGGATAAGTAGAGGGAGACACCCTCCTCCCTTCCTATCTCAGTCATTTGCTATTTTGCCTTCTAGGTTTTCCTACTCTCCCTCTCCCCTGCTGTAGCGAACTGAGATCCACAGAGAAGACAATCATACCTTTGTGTCCATAAGATTTTGAGGAAGTGAGACCGTAATCTCACTATTGTAGCGTGTGGTAGCCACACGGTTGCAATTCGTGGTTGTGATTCGCGTTTTGTTCTTGTTCTTCGCAGATTGTTTTTCTCCATGTTTTTCCCGTCGATCGATCGCTTTGTTCGTTGCGTCTTTTGTGATTCCATTTGAACAGAGATGTTCTAGATTGTGAGGCACTTCTTTCCACCGAAGGAATTCTCCTCAAACCTCACGAGCTAGTAGATCGGTCGATTTTTGTTTCGGGTCAAGTTTTTCTCCCTTCCTTCGAATTTCTTCGATTCATCGATTTGGAGATAGGTTCGAGCCATGATCTCTTAGAGATAGCTCACTATCCTCCTTGTGACTCATCTCTCCAAGTTTGAACCCTAGAGGTTTCGTTTTGAGAGAGTTTGATTCGAATCGGTGGACGAACAGGGGACTGTCGAGGTGACCAGACGCTGGCATCGGGCTGACCGGACGCGTCCGGTGTTTGAATGTCACGCGAAACTTCTCTGTGACCGACCGGACGCTCTTTCTGCTCAGTGACCGGACTCGACGTTACTACTGTTCATCAAGCTTGGCTTTTGTGACCGGACGCTTGGCTTCTGACCGGACGCTTGGCTTCTGACCGGACGCTCAGTCTCAGTGAGTCCGGTCCGAAACAGTAAGGTCCGAAACCTGGTTTCTCATGACCGGACGCGTCCGGTCATACGTGATCGGACGCAGGTAGAGTCCGGTCAGTGGTGCTCTGCACGTATTCATCCGCGGTTCATTCATTCGTTGTCGGTTTTGTCTTCCGGCTTTTGCGTTGGGTTTCTAGAGTTGTGTAGTATCCCGCTGTGCTTCTTGGAAGCATCCACCCTACATCTAGGGTCGTGGACACTCGCAAGCTCTAGGGTTTGCTCTTGGGGTTGATCTTCAGGACAGTGGCGACAAGTTTTCGAAAGGAAATTTTGAAGCTCCCATTCACCCCCCCTCTGGTCGCTTTCTGGTAGCACTCTCGGTCCTTCAACCCTACGAGTGATTTAGGTGCTTGTGTTCTTGGTGTCTCGCTCCCTTCGATGTCCGTCTTTGCCATGGCGCGTGCATAGAAGGAAGCGAGACTACCCTTGCTTCTCTTTCCCCCCTCTTGTTTTGTTCTCTCTACTCGGTTCTCGATGATTACCATGGTGTAAGGATCGAGCAAGAGATCGGAATTGTTTTCCTTTTTCCTTGTTGGCCTGATCTATTCGATCTCATCCTTAGCCATGACGATTGGATCAAACACCGGACCCTCGTTCTAGTTGTCAAAGCTAAGGCCCATGTCATGATCTCGGTTCCGTGCGAGTCGACTCAATCGACCGTAGGAAAACATTTACACCGAGAACATGACATAGACGTGCTTAGCCGAGTTGCTCCTTCGCCTCTTTGGGCCCGAGGAAAACAAACTCGCTTCGTGAGGGCTAATCCTGTTTTTGCGTGATGATTGCTGAAGTCGAGATCTAGTCTCAACCATTTTACTTAAGTCGTACAGGTTGACTCGGTTGGCCCGGGAAGTACGAGCTAGGTTGTGACTCGAGCTTTTGCTTAGCAAGCATCCGCTCCTGCGTCTTTTTGAGCCCGAGGATCGGATGTCCTCCGCGAGGGCTGAGTCCTTTCTCTATTTACTTAGTGTCCTTTGTGTCCTTCGAGTCTAGTTGTCGTGTCAGTGTTCTGATTGCTCCTTTATCTTGTTTGCCGGTCTCGCGAGGTAGTTGTATCGGGAGCAGCGATGGTCAGACCGAAATCCGCCGGAGGAGACCGAGGACGACACCAGGACCCGAGGAGAACAGCTAAAAGGACATCAAAGATCTCGGACTAACAACGAAAAGGTGCCACAGCCCATCCAACCTCGTAGATTCCTATTAGACATGTAATAATGTAGCTGCTAGCGCTTTACTATTTGCAAATGAACTATGATAGGTTGCATGTTAGATTGCTTGTGAAGCCTATACCTTGACGCAACCCTTTCCCCTGCACACCCGCTATTAGGCTAGACACTGCTTACTATATATACTTGCTACTCGCTTCTACTACGCATTATATCTGTGATGTGATGCTTGGTGGATGTTTGCTTGTGAGTGGCTAAGGCACATGGTGCCGTGATAACGGGATGATGACTTGGGGAGATCTTGGCGTGTGTCTTGGGTGCGTGTGGTGAGGGTTGAGTCGACTGGACAGGATCTACGATGAGTCTGGTGACGAGTCTTGCCGAGGGGATGTGACCTGGGCATCCCCTGGGGAGTACCTATGGTGGGTACATTGTGATCTTGAGAAGAGGTCCTGGGGAGGAGTGTCTTCGTGGGACGAATCCCCGGGATAGAGGTGTTGTGTCAGCACGGGAGCGATGGAAGCCCCGAGGAGGAGATATCCTATTCAGTCCTTAGGACTTATTGCGCTGGGCCACCGGCCATAGTACCTTCGTGCGCACCACTTGTTCTTGTATGGGCATAGAACCGTTCCTACCCCCTGGGCGAAACGATGCCATTACTTCTAGGCTGGAAGGTGATAAGTGTAGGGAGGTAAGGGCTGAAGACCCACACCCTCCTAAGACAACGTGGTGTTTTATTTGGTACGCCAGGATCCACGTCTCACACTCTCAGCGTTACGGTGGATTTCCACCAGGGTGCCCCAGGGCTGAGTGGTAGGATGGCATCGTTGCAGATTAGGGGGAAGTTCAGAATCAGCTTAGATGAGCCGGATCGTCGAGGATAGCAAACATGTGGTTCCAGGCGTACACGCTCTGCAGAGTCGATCGATCTATACGTATAGTTGTGTCCACGGTCATGGACAACACTATGTGCTCAGAGTCTCCCGGACTTCGTGAGAGGTGTCCTTTCTTCTTCTCCCCCTGGGTTGATAGGTCCGGCGCTGGCCGTTGAGGCAAGGTACGAGTGGGAGTCGTTCTTGCCGCCTAGAGAGTGAGAGTGTGGTGAGATGTGTGGATGTGTGGGTGGGATGGATGGATGGATGTCCGTATTGTCGGATGTTCGGTCGATGACCGAATGGAAGGCCATGTGGTCGGGTATATGGATTAAAACTTGATGATTATATATATATAATATTGATTACCTGCATAGGAAAACTACAGCCATACATAGGTTCCTTTTTGCTCTACCCTTGCATTCCACATACCACATAGCAAATGCAAGCATAGGATGGGAAAATGTGGCCAGTACAAAACATACTGAAAATTATGGTCAGGTGGACGACTTCTACTGCGATGGTAGCGGAAGCTGGATGGATCAGGAAGTCTCGTTCCTATACGCAAGTTTGGATGAGAAGGTGAAGACGGAGTCTTCGCTCGCTGCTACAACAACTTTGATCATGCCTTTGAAGGAGGAGCCTTCACTCGCCGACGCTGTACACCGACTCTAGCGTCGTTAGGCGTGCGTTACCGATATAGTTTGTACTAGGTGGTGCTTCCATGTGATGTAGTGACTTGTAAATCTGTACTATCACGTTGTATGAACTATGGTAACAACTGGATAATGATAATGTGATGGATCAAGACTTTTTGGACTATCACATTATAATATATCTGCGGATTTCCCTTCGAGGAAATCGTGGGTCGTTTCAACCGGTTAGTCATAAACATTAAGCTCGTAGCGAGATATGGACTAAACCGGGAAAAGCCTCAAACCTTCCTCATCAATGTCAGTCATTCATCTTATATGTTCTCAATCTCCCCCTTGATGAATGCATTGACTAAAAATAAACCACAAAGGAAGGGTTTGAAGGCAAGCCTCATCCAAGAGCCGAAAAGCCAAGCAAAAGCAAACACAAGGCCACTTGAGATGAGGAAGGATCATGAAAACTCCAAATACAACCTCTCGGTTCCGAAAGAAACGGGAAAAGCAGGCAAAGCCTCCACACAACCAAAGAGTCAAGAGAAACTAGAGTTTCATGAGATCCCAAAAGGTACTCGAAAACCAATCTCAAATAAGTTGTCAAACAATCATCACAAAAGAAACCAAGGTTCTTATCAACTTGGAAGGGGTTCTTATCCACTTGGGTTTCGAAATTTCTCCCCCTTGATGATTGAATTGACAAAGACTAAACACAAAGAGATGGTTTGAGATACCAAAATAGAAAACTTGGTCCCCAAAGATATGGGCAACGGCTCAACGCAACCAAGCAAAGGATCGGAGCAACAACTCATAAAAGAGCAAAACTCGATCACACAGAGCGAAAGACTTGGTTCCCAAAGACATGGGCAACGGCTCGACACAACCAAGTCAAAAATGAGCTAGCCCTCAAGAAAAGGCAGAAAATGGCTCAACACCACTAGCTCAAGGCTCGATGCCAATTGAGGCTGAAACAATGCATTAGAATGCAAAACTGCTAGTCCCTCAAAATAGAGGCACAGAGGCTCAACACAACTAGCAGACTCGATACCAATCACAAGCAGCCAAAAATTGGTGAAAACAGCTAGTTCCTCAAGACAGAGGCAAAATGGCTCGACAGAACTAGCTGAAGGCTCCATACCAATCGAAATTATCAAGCAAAAACTGCTAGTTTCTCAAGAGAGGCAAAAACAGCTCAACACGACTAGCAGGCTCGATACCGACTGAGAAAACACAAAAAGAAGCTCAAAACCAAATGGAGCACAAACAATCGGAGCACGTGGAGAGAACTAGCAAAGCAAAAGCGACTCCCCCTGAAAGCAAGCCTATACACAAAAGCTATGCAACAAAGCTCACTATGAAGGATACCAATTGAAGAAGACATAAAAGAGCTAAACCAATTGAAGAAGGACACAAAAGAGCTAAACTCCCCCTAGCTCAAAGCTCTCCCCAAAATGCATGACTCTCCCCTTTGTGCCAACACACAAACTCCCCCTTGCAAACAGCTTCTCCCCTTGACAAAAGGGAACATGCTGAGGGGTTTTGATATTTTTCCACAAGGTTGACACAAACACAAGATAAGTCATCAACCAAAAGCATATGGGGGCAACAAAAAGCATTGAAAGTGATCACAAAGTGTATCGGAGCTGGGGGTATGTACACTAAGCTAAAATGCATGAAATGTACAATGCAACAACTTCAAGTGTATAGCAATCAGAATGAAAAGATGCTCAAAAAGGTGCTGCCCCGAAAGTGTAGCAACCAAAACAAATGCTAGCAAAGGCTCAAACTGATCAAATGAATACAAAATATGAACAATTAAGCATATGAGCAGTTTTAAGCCATTTGAAAAGAAGTCCACCACTAAAATAGCACTTAGCATGAATAGACAGGAAATTGAGCAAGTGCAAACTCAAGTATAAAAGGTGAACTGCCCCTAGCAAAGTTCAATCATCATGCCATAGAATGAAGCATAAACTTGTGTTATTTTCAATTTTTTATCGGAATTTGCAGCGGTATTAACACAAGTTCAAATTAAAAGCATGTGATTGTGAGAGGTTGAAAGCATGGTCATTGCCTAACTTTTCAACCAGGCTAAGCATATGCAACAAAAGCAATCGGAAGCTTAAAGCACCGGTTTTGGTCTTACACTACACAGCTCAAGTTTAACTCAATTGTGCAATGAGAAACAGTCTCGATACCGTGAGGTGCTAACACATGCAATCCCATCTCGATCTTTTCATTTCACTAGACTTGGATCAAATTTAGCACAAGGTAAATATGAACAAACCAAGCAAGTGAATGACTCAGTGCAAGAGACATAGCAACCTAGCATACAAAAGATAGCACAAGTGATCTCAACACATCCTACCCATGCTAGTTGCCAATCTCAATGGTGAATAAATTAAAGGTTTCATAGTTGATTAATCAAGTTCACCATTTGCAAAAATATTTTAGCTCATAACATGTATCAAGTGATCAAAAAGAGCCTAAGCTACAAACATCATCATGAATAGACAGGGCATACCAAAAAGAGCATAATCTCATTCTCATTGCTCTAAACATGAAGCTCTAAGATGCACTAAAATACATGATGAAATGCATGCAAAAGCTAGTCTATCAAGCACAAAGCAAAATTGGCCTAAAAAGGAAAACCCAAAATAAAAGGGTATCAGAGAAGTCCAACTAAGATACAACAAGCAAAATGCTTCCTCAACTAAAAGGGAAACACACACCAAACTCACAAATAAAGAGCCAAGAAACGCTTAAGCGACAGACAGCAAAAATCCAAATCGGAAAGACCGCACAACAAAGGAGTCGAAGAGGAAGAGTACCAAAACCCGAACTCATAAGTGAATCGGAGGTACCTCATGATGCGTTCGACCACCAGCTTATGTGATGCCTGAGGGGACGCATTGGTCCATGGGTTCTCTGTCCTTGTCTTCATCCATCGCAACTGTCGTCGCCATGGGCGTCGAAAGAGGCCTGGCCTCACCCATGTCGAACCCATCATCCACATCTCAACCTTCCTGCTCATAAAATCTGCAAACTTGCCAATAAGACCATGAGAGGAGCCACCAAAGATGATATCATCCACATCCATCTAAAGAGTCAGAAAGTATGTTTCCAACATCTCTGGGCTCAAAAAGGGGCAGCAAAAGCAGAATGAGTGGAATGAGACACAGAAAGACCTGGACCGCATCTCGTGTTGGTGAATGTCATCGTCCATCTGCAGAGGGGTGAATCTGCTAAAAGATCCAGGTGCCTTCCTCGCCAAAGTCATCTCCCCCTCGCCAGATGTTGTCGCTCCCTTAGGTGCTGCTACTGCTCACTGGAGAGCTGCTCGAACGACACCCCAAGTCGTGGAAGAAGTAGGTTTGGGTCCGTGAGCCGAAATGCTCTCTCCAGGCTCCTGTTCTCCTACACACTCAAAAGCAGAAGAAAACTCAAGGCATTGTCTCGTCTAGTGTGACCTCAAGGTCTCCACAAGGCGATTAGTTACATAATAAGCATAAGGTGAACTCTCAACCAAAAGAGGTCTACCTATGAATGATACCGCAAGGAGATCTGAACTCAAACTAGTTAAAACTACCATGCAACAGGATAAAGCACTGTATAGCAAAATGCAGCCTAAAGACATGATCAACCCAAACATAGCCTCAACACATGCTAAAATGCAAGATAATGATAGCAATATATCCAAAAGCATGTAACATGATAAAATTGTGGAAAGGCCAGTGCTCAAACTAATCATATCAACAGGATACATGTAGCTAATCAAAACTAGCACCTGAAAAGTGATACCTAATGAACATCATACCACTACAAATCAAGCTCATTGAGAAATATGGTAAAACATGGCACAATTTTCATGAGGATCACAAACTAGCATGAAAAGTGGAATAGCCACCAATGTTGTACACAAGGCTAGCATGACATGAAATACAAGATAGCACATGCTAGACTAAAACAAAACATGATACAAAAGAAAATGTACATGTAAGAACTATACAAGTGAGCACATGAAAGTCCATCTCATACCACAAGACATAAATCATGGATGTACAAGGTACGAGTGTGTATGTGAAAGCTCACCAAACTGCAAAAGCCTCTTTGGAGGCAAAACTAAGCGGGGTGTAGAGAACCATCAAAAACTTGATCACATCTAAAAGACCAAGTTCCATTCGGTGCATGTTCTCCACCCCGTGTCCTCATATCTACACACAAGAGGACAAAGTAACCCGAGTCTTGGATCCCGAAGGGTTAGCAAGCATATACTTGGGAACCCAAGACTTGGTCACAAAACTCAACTTATCTTGTGGGTTAGTATGACGCAAATGTTGGTTCAAATGCAATTGTGAAACACCCTTGGAAGCATTCCTCAAAAGGACAACTCGAGGAGAAGAATGAGTCGTACCACGGGAAAAGAGGCAAACATCTTCCAAGGTTTTTGTAGAAGAACCAATAGAAGCACCATGAAAAGCATGACGTGTACCAAGAGAAGAAGCACTAGAGGCATGTCCACGATCATGACCTAACCCACTAGAGAAGGAGTCATAAAACCCATCAACAAAAAGGGGCTTCTTACTAGGAGCACAAGCATTCATGCCATGAGAAGGGCTATGAACCACCATCTTCCTAGAAGAGCGAGCTTGGCGCAAACGTTTGGCACGCCGATAGCAAAAGCTTTCTTGATGCCCATCTTTCTCACAAAAAGAACAATGGTACAAAGGCCTATTGGAAGGCACACCATTCTCCGAGAAGTGAGAAGTCCCTTGGGACTTAGAACAAGAAGCATCAACTGCTACACGTTTGATTAACCGAGACACCACCCTGTAGACGTCCGAGGCGGGCAAAGGGCGCCCGCCTTGGTTAATATTTAACCGAGGCGGGCAACTTCGAATGCCTCAGTTAATATATTAATCGAGGCGGGCCATGGAAGTCAACCGCCTCGGTTAACACCCATTAACTGAGGCGGTTACTTTAAGTTGCCCGCCTCTGTTAATGTATTAACCGAGTCGGTTTCTTTAAATCGCCCGCCTCGGTTAATGGGTGTTAACCGAGGCGGGATTTTGTTATTTGCCCGCCTCGGTTATTCTATGGCTATAAATGCACAGCGCCGCCGCCCCACCTTCCCCTTCCTCACGACTTCTCCACCATTGTTGATAGGTTTTGAGGTCCCAAACCCTCAAAAATATCTATTTTTTGGTGGGGGAAGTTTTACAGTTTAATTGTGTCAAGTTGTTGACCACAGGTGATTATATGTTTGACTCTAAACCTCTCTCTTTTAATTTGCTCTTGTCTTCTTAGATTTGGGTGCTCTCTAGATCTAGATCTAGATCTAGAATTAATTTTCTTTAATCTGCCTTTTGTATGTATTTTGCTATAGGTTTTGCTTGCATAATGGAGAGGTCCGAGTGGATGTACCCGTCATCAAGATTAGATTTGTCATACCTAGGCCATGTTAAAAAGTTTATTGTCACTGCTCGGAAACACAGTCAAAGTGTGAATCCACAAGGACGACGTATCATCTGTCCGTGTTCAAAATGCAAGAACCTTCTGTTGCATGAAGACAGTGTTGTGCAGTCTCATTTGATCAGGTATGGTTTTGTTCCAGATTACACATGTAACAGAACCGACCAATTTATAAGAGCACAAGTGCGAAAACCTCCGCCGAAGCAGCTGAATTAACACACTTGAGCCTATATAAACCCGGTAGTCCGGAAATCTCGAAGGATTTCAAACATTTCAACATTCAGGCTAGAGCGCATGGTCAAGCAAATACAAATCATGTCCATGGAGCTTTGCAGCGGAAATAATATTACAATAGTGTTCACAAATAATAATACAAGTTGAGTTCCACTTAATTTAGAAGAACAACATAGCTTTGAAATAAATACCATAACATAAGTTGAAATACTTTGCTAGCTTGAGTGGCATCCTCTAACAACAGCATAAGAGAAGAAGTATGGAACTGCCGAGCCCACCGGCACTGGCCATCACCTTTCGGCAGGCCTAACCTTCACCTGCAACAAGGTGGGATAAACCCTAAGTACTCGAATGTACTCAGCTAGACTTACCCGTCATAAACCAGAAATAAAGTGACACCAAGGAGTATGCAAGGCTGTATCTGGGGTTGGCCATACTTACCTTTTTGCATAAAAGCATTTTCATTATTAATAATAATCATTAGAGTATTAGCAGTCAGTTTTATGTAATCAACCTGATTAACTAGATTTGCACCTGATCTAGAGCAAACACTTGACTACTTATTCAAGCAAGAGTGACTATTTCATCAATAGCCTTTCAGATTCATCATTAAACCATCTTTAGTTCCATAATTTCTACGGGCGATGATCTACGGTCAATTACTCACTATCCAGGAGCGATGGCGATTATAATCGATTCCTACCCAGTTGGGGATAAAATGTCTCACACTCGCCCGACACATCCAGCCACGGCAGTCGTAAGCTGCCACTCAGGAGATTCGAGAACACAACGCGCGGGACGGCCATGGGCCCTTCTACACCGGGGGTTATCTCAGGGCCAGGTCGCTCAAGCTATAGCTGCCCACGGTCATGCCAGGTCGATCAGGCCCTGCCTTCCCTCGGACCATGCCAGGTTGCTCAGAATAGTTGCCCACGGTACAGCTGAGGACCCGGGTGTTAGGCGTCAACATGTCCATCACCGGCTCGAATAACCTTACTCGGCTTCGCGGGAGGTACTCAGACCTACTCCGTTAAGTGATCAACGCGTTCAATTTGACTGAAGGGACATTCCCGAACGGGTCCTATGCGACACAGACGGGAGACTACTAGCACACAGAACTCATGTCCTGCTGCTCCTACATCCCGCCTGTCTCAAATTAATTATCAGATGGTTATCTCCATGATAGCACAGGCTAATCATGATCAGTATCCACCTAAATGCGGGAGACAGGAAATCACCCGACTTTTACTGGTCTAAGCAGGGCTAAGCATATAAATCGAGCCTAGACCTAATAGGGATATCAAGATAATAATTGCAGGTGGACAAGGATAAGTAAGTAATGCATCAACGGTATCATTCAACTCATATAACTTAATGCAACAATCATTATATTGACTCGATTGCATTTATAAAAGATTGGTAGGAGACTTAGAATGCTCCGGGGCTTGCCTGGGACACAACACTTAAGCTAGTGTTAGTTAGCACCATCTTCGGGAACGTCACCACTCCAGCAGCTTGTGGTTCACCAACATCATCGTCTTCGGGTGATCACCAAACCATCATCCTGAGGTCTAGCTCCATCACCACGTCCTCCGCTTGACGTTCACCATCTATAACACCTAAGATGGGATGCACAATGCATATGTATGAATGCATAGAAATGATACATAAAACACGTAGCACAAGTAACCACTAGCAATCACTTGGCATAAGTACTATTATCAAGCATTCATCATGGTTTCACATAAGCAATCGGGATAACTTAGCACACCTCTAAGCACATTACACAAACAAGTAATAGAGCACAAACACCACTCTAAATGATAGGACAGCAGTCCACTCATTTAATCATAACTCATGATACATACATCCAAACAAGGTGAGCTAAAGCTTTCTGGAAAGCCAAGAGGATTATCTACAACTTTGGTATTTACCACAAGAGCTAATTCAAAGGTTGTCTAACTCAAAAATAGATAACTATGCAGCTCTGTCCAACTGTTGGACAGCAGGACAGACAGAGCTTCAAGGAAGCATAACTCTCAATATAAACATCACATGAGCATGCAATTAGACATTCTAGAAATATTACAAGATTATCTAAAACTTTATTAATATTAGCTAAAGGTGAATTAACAGTTAACCAAGTCAAATAACAAGATTAGTGCAGCTCTGCCCACACTTGGACAGAACTTGATACACAACATCAACAGCAACTTACAACAACCATATCTAAAGATTTATAACACCTAGGAACTTATAACTAGACTTTTTAGGAAGGTTATAAAGTTGTCTACAAAACATTTATTATCCACTTAAGGTGATTCTCAAGTTAACATAGCCAAACATGTCAAGGAATGCCTCCCTGTCCAGACTTGGACAGATTTAGTCACCTATCTTAAAACAGCAATAACTCAAGCTATATATGTCCAATAAAGGAGTTCTTGGACTTTATAGAAATATTAGAAAAAGAACTACAACTTTGTTTTAAACACCTACAGGTGATTCTATAATTATCTAAACCAAACAACTCAAACAAGCAAATCTGTCCTGACTTGGACAGATTTGGACAGTTAACTTAAAACACATGTAACACAAGTTCTAGACCACCAAAAGGTAGGATCTAAGACAATTTAGAAAGATTATGCAAAGCAATACCAATCCTCTATTAACATCAAAGGATGATTCATGAGTTAAATTAGACCAATGGTTCACTGTATCAGATCTGCACTGAAAGCCTGCAAATCCTGACAGCGAACTTCTAAAAACTATAACTCCCAAACCACTTGGCCTAAAGTCATGAAATTTTAGGACAAACAAGATATGATAATTATCTACAATCTTTATATAGATCATATCTACAGAAAACCATATTTACATCACAAAGTAACCATTCCCACTGAAACTATACAAGCAGCCAAGATTCAGCACATTAGTAAACGGATCCAACACTTGTTTGATTTACATTTGAACACAGCCATGTCATAAATATACATAGGACACTTATGAACAGAGCACATTATTAACAACATGAGCCACATATTAAGCATTGAGGAAAAACAAAATCCACAACCATCTCCAACGAAGACCCTTGTCGGCGTTGTTGCTGCTCATGAGATGGAGAGGGGGCAGGGCACCATAGTTAGGGTTTGGGGCTAGGGATTCCAAGGCTCGCTGCTGGCCTGCTGTTGTTTGTTGGTCAGCCATGAGAGAGGAGGAACAACAGGAGCTAGGGTTTGGGGCGCCACTGCTGCTGGCCTGCTGCCGGTCGCCTGCTCGCTGTCCATGGAGAAGGAGGCGCTGCTGCAGCTGTTGCAAGCCATGGGAGGAAACGGAGGAGGGAGAGGGCGCTGCCCTTTTGCACGGCAAGGAGGAGAGGGAAGGAGCACCAGGGAGGGGTGCTGCTCGCTGCCCTGGCCATGGAGGGAGAAGGGAAGGAGGAGCAAGGAAGGGCAGCCATGGAGCTGCTGCTGCCTACACCCTGCTCAGCTTGGCATGGGGAGGAGGAAGGGAAATGGAGAAGGGGGAGGAGCAGCCATGGAGGGGGAAAGCTAAAGATGGGGAAGGAGGAGAGCCGGGCTCGGCTCTTCACGGGGAGGGAGCGCGGCCTGACGGCCACGGGAAAAAATCGTCGTGAAATTTTTCCCAAAATTTCTTTCCAAAAATGGCATGTTTTCGGAAACTTTCGGGCAAACTCCAAAATTGCGAACACTACACAAACAGACTCCGATTTCGATGAAACAAATTTTGTTGTCGCCGTCTCGCCGAGTACTCCGACTTTCGTTAAAGGAACTTGGTCAGATTCCCAACGGTTTGCCCGGTAATGATCGTCGACGGCAGCTTCGCGGTGACCGAAATTCCAAATTTCGCGGTACAGACTTAACCAATTTCCGGAATGTGAAAACCGTTGTGTATCTCATCTTGCGAGCTAGTTTTCACAATTTTTGGCACCGATCCAGGTCTCGGCCATAAAACGAAAATTCTTCCTCTCGATCTGTACTACAACTATCGTTTAAGGCGCATTGACATGCGAACAACCAAAAATACCGTTCAACGCCGGTCAAAGCAATCACCCGGTAGGATCCGAATTAGGGTTTCTTGTCGGTCGAAACATTTTCCGGTCATCTGCTCGACATGGAACTTTCATAACTTTTGACCGTGAGTTCATATATAGTTGATAGGGCATAATTGCAACACTTGGTTGAACTCGAATGATTTTTCATCATTGTCACATAATATACCATGTCTGTGCTGAACTGACAGCTTAGCTGACGGCGAACAACTGGGGGTGTTACAACCCTTCCCCCCTTAAAAGAATCTCATCCCGAGATTCCGGATGAAAGACTTTTCAAGGGAAGAGAAGCATAGCACCCATCCTTAATCACATGTGATTGGCAGCTCAAGATACTGACTTCTAGATAGAACAGAACTGTTAGGAACAGAACAACTTTCCGATATGTTTTCATGTCCTTTCCCGATTACTAGCTCTGGTCAGAAGAATTTTTCTTCACTAATTCCCATAGAATACTGAGGTACACTCACAATATCACTGTCAGGTTGAAAGGAAACCAAAACTGCATTATTACTTTGGGAGGAATCCAAAATAATATTACTTCAAATATTGGATCTTCATCCGATTGGGACCATAGCAAAAATACATCCTCGAGACGGTCAGGAACTGACTGACAGTAATCAGTGTTTGTACTACTATGAATGTCTGATTAATCAGATACCAATCGATGAGAGCTACATAAGGTTCCATGTGTTATTCTCCTTCTCTGATAATAACATTGTATTATCTGAATCTGATAAGCGGTGAATGTGATAGCCGACTCTACCAAATCCATGCTTTCACTGATCCTTCCTTATAGAAATTCTTATTTCTCCAGCTGCGATAGTCACTTAGGTTAATTTGATGCAACCTCTTGGATAGAAATACCAGGTTACTGAATCGCTGTACTATTGAGCAAATCAACATCATTTTTCTTTCATGGTGTAGTTACAACTCCGTGGAACTGACTTGTTACACTACTTGGGTCATAGGGCGATCTTCTTAAGTTCATTCAGTAATGCAAGAACATAATCTGAAATCTGTCGTTCGACACTTCAATTGCCATCAATCTGCACTTCTAAGAGTTGATTTTTTGGTAGGACACCTCGACTACTCAAGAATAAGGGACTGATTTTGAATGTCCTTCTTAGCTCCATCCAAAATAATCTGGAATAAATCTTTCCATAGTACTCAAATGTATTAACAGGCAGTCCTTACTCGAAGCACAATTCAGACTGAGTTTCTAGGCTGGCGTACTGTCTTGTATTACCATTGAAATTTCTCCAGGATAGAGTTAGCTGGAACATGTCAGAGGCTTGGATGTACGGGTGCCACAAACAAAATCAGTTGTTTACAGACTTCGAGCATAACATTGTTCTGTGAGACATAGCCTTCATAGCTACCAAAGAGTCATTTCTGAACTAGAGGTTAGCTTCTCAACGGCAGAAACTAATCAGTTGTCTCTCAACACTTAAAGGCTCTAAGATTTTAGCTTTTACTGCAAGCGCTGTCGGATATCCAAGCACATAATCACCACCAAAGTCAGTAGAGAATCAGACACATTTGGGAAGATTGAGTTAACTGCGAGATCATCATGCAGACATATGTATTCAGTTCAGACAGTAAACTTCAGGACCTCAGGTATCTGGATCAACAGCACACCATTTTTGTTACTTATCCTTCAGCTGGTACTTTCCCACTTTGAAGAATTCAATGCCACCTTACTTCACTATGACCATACACGATGCTCACTCTTGTTGTTGATCAAATAGAGTCCCTTGTCTACCACCTCTTACAGTCTGCTACTGCTTTCATCTTTGACCGATTCTTGAAAAGTCATCCTCTTGCCATTTTCAGAAAGAAATACTGCCTTATCCGAGCCGACATAAGGATTTTTCTGAAGGAATATAGGAGATAATCAAGGAGGAAGCTTCATGAAAGATAACACATTGGCGCAGTTCTATAATAGATCTTGACTATAACCCACAGTACCAGCGCGTGCCGAGCAGCACAAACTTGTGTCGGCCGCCACAAGAAGCTCTCGGTTTCGTCGCGGCACCATTAGTTCTTAACCAAGACACCATTATCGAATCCACAATCAGTGAGAAACCCCACATGACACAGATAATTCTTGCATGGATAGGCATCACATGCGAGGCATGAGCTAGCAAAACAAGGATGATCACAAGGTTTGGAAAATCACTAGGATGCGATTTCCAGGACAAACATGGCACAAGATAACAAGGATTCGTCTGGTGCACATCAAGGTCATGACAAGATGAAAGATTTCATGAACTTGTTTTGGCCAAGCAGCAACAAAAGAGCAACCGAGGGGGTACATAGGTTTGGGACATGGTCTCCACAACTGGGCAAGACAAACTATGGTCCAAGGCTGAGGTTAACAGGAACTAAACTTGGCTGGTCAAACAAACAAAGGCCGTTACAACAAAAGGGCACCAAACATTTATGGCTTTGGCAACACTTAAGACCAAACTTGGGTCTACAGGTTGGGTTAGAGGCATGGTTGCACAACAAGCATAGGCATACCACGGTTCAGAACTAGGATTTTTGGAAGGTTAGCTAGGGCCAACTGGTCCAACAAAAAGGCATGGACAACCTTGGTTTAGGTTTTTGGCATGATCATTCTAAACGATCAAGACTGGACGCAGAAAACATAGGCCTTCAAGCAACCAAGGTTCAACTAAAGGCATCTTGGAAGGTCAGGAGGGCTCGGGCAACACTTCTAACCCAAGGCTGACCAACCACTCATGCACTCACCGAGGACAAAGGTTGACTAACCAAGGCATCACTTAGATAACAACACATCTACACGTAGCCTTAACAAGCATTGGAATTCACAATCAATCAGCTTAAGCAATCAACACTAATCACCAAGCTCACACTAGTCAAGCATCTATCTATAGCACACAAGCAAACATAGACATGCAAACATAGTGAACAAATGTTGTCATACTTTTATTTCCTGATCACTAGATTGGAGCACAACTCTATATTTAGGAGCAAACATACCAAGCAAACTAAGGCATACTTGTTTGTTAACTATAAGCAGTTTACATTTTTGAGTTGCAACTCACTTATTTAACATATGAGGTAACAACAAGTAATAAACTCATGCATAATCTATATTCCAAGAAGGAATAAACAGACACTAAGTAACAACAACTAACAAGAAGCATGCCGCAACTTGATTTTTGGGGTACAATCAAGCGCAATTATCAGTTTAAAACATTCTAATCATGTTAGAAAAGCTAAATTGCAGCCACTTCAATTAGTTGCAAGCTTTAGTTTTAACAAGCATATAAGCTAGGATAAATTAAAGCTAGATTAGCGAGCAATTACAAGACATGGTGCACATAAAAATATAATTCTAGGCATAACCATGTATGAAAAACAGTTTGTATACATCTTAAACATGTTAGACAGTTCACGATTAACCCAAATTAAATTTCTCACATGCACTTATTAATTCACCTACTTTAGCAAGGTGAGACATAGAGTTGTTTCAACCTATTCCCAGAGAATTCTAGGAAGATTATGGCAGCTCACTTCATGCATTTAGTAGACTATTATTAGCATTTCAACCTAATTGAGCAAGTAAAACAGCCTACACAAATCTAGCAAGTAAACATGCTTAAAACAACTTAAGCAGGTTTAAGTTATTTAATGTTATCAAACAACAAGTTTTATATTTTTCTTGCAGCAACATGATACTAGTGAGGTACAAAAATTAGTTTCACAAACCTTTAATCCATATAACACTAGTTCTCATGATTGCAGGAAAATAAGCATGAAACATGATTACATGATTATAGCATGAAAAAGTAATTAAACAATAGGTTTTAATACATTTCCTTGCTAAAGCATGTTAAAGCTAACAAAATTAGAATTACATGTTTAGGAAGCACTCGACAAACCCAAACAAAATTGCATCCAAGACAGTCTCGAATAACAAGTTTTATTATTTCTTTTAGGTGAAGCATTTCAAAACAAACTAACCCAATTGGTTTCACCCAAAAAGGGAGTTTCTTAGCTCAAACATGGAACTACAAGCTTAACACAGTTTGCCACATAAGCAGGATACACACAAGCCATCTACTTATTACAAGACATTTCAATGTAGGGGGGAAACAGCTAACCGTTAGAAACTTACTGCCTAACTACTCTATCAAGCAAGCATGAAATAGAGTAAGACAACACACCATCATGATGAGCAAGACCACACACAATCATGATGAGCTAGCAGGGTTATCTAAACAACATCATACAGGTATTTACTTCCAGTCTAAATAAGCAATCACATATCTAGACGACATGGAAACACTCATATAAAACCTTGCACACTACCAAACATCGAGAACAAGACCACATTACATCTAATTCAGGGCAACATACCACATCGAACAGAACATTTATTTCTAACTTTTACATGCAAGCTAGCACACCCTATTGAAGCACAAGTTCACAACAAGCCTTTATCATTACATGAACAAAGGTGGGGAAACATTTGATGCTCAAACAACCATCAAGTTTTATTATTACATTAGTTACACTTGACAACAAGTTGTTTATTATTAGAATAAAGGTGAGAGAAGCATGTTCATGAGCAATGCACAAGAAGATGCATGCTCGTCCTATACGTCCTCGCAAATTGCCAACCTGAGGTAGCAATCACGTTCTAGGTCGGTGGCATAACACGCACTCTCGATATAGCTAGTCGTCAACTATACATACGCATTCGAGGTTAGCGTACCTGCAGAAAATCTCATTTCAGCCCATTCCCACAACAAATATAAATATATTTTAGGAATTTTAAATCTAGATACTATCTTAGGTGCATACCCAGTATACACGTAAGTAGTATATGCACCCATCAGAAAAGTATTACTCCCACAATTAAATACCTTCACCCGCATTCGTGTGCTTACGAGTACAGGTTCCAGTACCAAACTAGCTCTTCCCTAGACCAATGTTTGTTTGGTCATGCTCTCACAACTCACACTTACCTGAGCGTAGGTGCGATGTTGCAAAAAATAAATTCAACTACCCCACATATATGAGTACATCATATGCGAGGGCTACCTCCAACATTAGACCACAGGGTAGCATAGTGCGGTCATTTACACATACCTTTTGGGTCGACGTGTCGTTGCAAGAAAGTAAAACCCCCAAAGTTAGTATTACTTAACTAAGCCACCTAGAAGTCCTAGTTGGGCATAACTAGAGGTTGTCGCTAGCACATAGTTTACAAATTAGGTTTTGACAAACTTGCCTACTAGCGAAAGTTTTTTATATAAAATAGGCTTTTCAAAACAAAACTTTGTTTTAAAACCATGCACATGACAGTAGCATGCTTAACCTTGCTCCGATGCCAGCTGTAACAAAACCGACCAATTTATAAGAGCACAAGTGAGAAAACCTCCACCGAAGCAGCTGAATTAACACACTTGAGCCCATATAAACCCGGTTGTCCGGAAATCTCGAAGGATTTCAAACATTTCAACATTCAGCCAAGATCGCATGGTCAAGCAAATACAAATCATGTCCACGGAGCTTTACAGCGGAAATAATATTATAATAGTGTTCACAAATAATAATACAAGTTGAGTTCCACTTAATTTAGAAGAACAACATAGCTTTGAAATAAATACCATAACATAAGTTGAAATACTTTGCTAGCTTGAGTGGCATCCTCCAACAACAGCAAAAGAGAAGAAGTATGGAACTGCCGAGCCCACCGGCACTGGCCATCACCTTTCGGCAGGCCTAACCTTCACCTGCAACAATGTGGGATAAACCCTAAGTACTTGAATGTACTCAGCTAGACTTACCCGTCATAAACTAGAAATAAAGTGACACCAAGGAGTATGCAAGGATGTATCTGGGGTTGGCCATACTTACCTTTTTGCATAAAAGCATTTTCATTATTAATAATAATCATTAGAGTATTAGTAGTCAATTTTATGTAATCAACCTGATTAACTAGATTTGCACCTGATCTAGAGCAAACACTTGACTACTTATTCAAGCAAGAGTGACTATTTCATCAATAGCCTTTCAGATTCATCATTAAACCATCTTTAGTTCCATAAGTTCTACGGGCGATGATCTACAGTCAATTACTCACTGTCCAAGAGCGATGGCGATTATAATCGATTCCTACCCAGCTGGGGATAAAATGTCTCACACTCGCCCGACACATCCAGCCACGACAGTCGTAAGCTGCCACTCAGGAGATTCGAGAACACAACGCGCGGGACGGCCTTGGGCCCTTCTACACCGGGGGTTATCTCAGGGCCAGGTCGCTCAAGCTATAGCTGCCCACGGTCATGCCAGGTCGATCAGGCCCTGCCTAACCTCGGACCATGCCAGGTTGCTCAGAATAGTTGCCCACGGTACAGCTGAGGACCCGGGTGTTAGGCGTCAACATCTCCATCACCGGCTCGAATAACCTTACTCGGCTTCGCGGGAGGTACTCAGACCTACTCCGTTAAGTGATCAACGTGTTCAATTTGACTGAAGGGACATTCCCGAACGGGTCCTATGCGACACAGACGGGAGACTACTAGCACACAGAACTCATGTCCTGCTGCTCCTACATCCCGCCTGTCTCAAATTAATTATCAGATGGTTATCTCCATGATAGCACAGGCTAATCATGATCAGTATCCACCTAAATGCGGGAGACAGGAAATCACCCGACTTTTACTGGTCTAAGCAGGGCTAAGCATATAAATCGAGCCTAGACCTAATAGGGATATCAAGATAATAATTGCAGGTGGACAAGGATAAGTAAGTAATGCATCAACGGTATCATTCAACTCATATAACTTAATGCAACAATCATTATATTGACTCGATTGCATTTATAAAAGATTGGTAGGAGACTTAGAATGCTCCGGGGCTTGCCTGGGACACAACACTTAAGCTAGTGTTAGTTAGCACCATCTTCGAGAACGTCACCACTCCAGCAGCTTGTGGTTCACCAACATCATCGTCTTCGGGTGATCACCAAACCATCATCCTGAGGTCTAGCTCCATCACCACGTCCTCCGCTTGACGTTCACCATCTATAACACCTAAGATGGGATGCACAATGCATATGTATGAATGCATAGAAATGATATATAAAACACGTAGCACAAGTAACCACTAGCAATCACTTGGCATAAGTACTATTATCAAGCATTCATCATGGTTTCACATAAGCAATCGGGATAACTTAGCACACCTCTAAGCACATTACACAAACAAGTAATAGAGCACAAACACCACTCTAAATGATAGGACAGCAGTCCACTCATTTAATGATAACTCATGATACATACATCCAAACAAGGTGAGCTAAAGCTTTCTGGAAAGCTAAGAGGATTATCTACAACTTTGGTATTTACCACAAGAGCTAATTCAAAGGTTGTCTAACTCAAAAATAGATAACTATGCAGCTCTGTCCAACTGTTGGACAGCAGGACAGACAGAGCTTCAAGGAAGCATAACTCTCAATATAAACATCACATGAGCATGCAATTAGACATTCTAGAAATATTACAAGATTATCTAAAACTTTATTATTATTAGCTAAAGGTGAATTAACAGTTAACCAAGTCAAATAACAAGATTAGTGCAGCTCTGCCCACACTTGGACAGAACTTGATACACAACATCAACAGCAACTTACAACAACCATATCTAAAGATTTATAACACCTAGGAACCTATAACTAGACTTTTTAGGAAAGTTATAAAGTTGTCTACAAAACATTTATTATCCACTTAAGGTGATTCTCAAGTTAACATAGCCAAACATGTCATGGAATGCGTCCCTGTCCAGACTTGGACAGATTTAGTCACCTATCTTAAAACAGCAATAACTCAAGCTCTATATGTCCAATAAAGGAGTTCTTGGAATTTATAGAAATCTTAGCAAAAGAACTACAACTTTGTTTTAAACACCTACAGGTGATTCTATAATTATCTAAACCAAACAACTCAAACAAGCAAATCTATCCTGACTTGGACAGATTTGGACTGTTAACTTAAAACACATGTAACTCAAGTTCTAGACCACCAAAAGGTAGGATCTAAGACAATTTAGAAATATTATGCAAAGCAATACCACTCCTCTATTAACATCAAAGGATGATTCATGAGTTAAATTAGACCAATGGTTCACTGTATCAGATCTGCACTGAAAGCCTGCAAATCCTGACAGCGAACTTCTAAAAACTATAACTCCCAAACCACTTGGCCTAAAGTCATGAAATTTTAGGACAAACAAGATATGATAATTATCTACAATCTTTATATAGATCATATCTACAGAAAACCACATTTACATCACAAAGTAACCATTCCAACTGAAACTATACAAGCAGCCAAGATTCAGCACATTAGTAAACGGATCCAACACTTGTTTGATTTACATTTGAACACAGCCATGTCATAAATATACATAGGACACTTATGAACAGAGCACATTATTAACAACATGAGCCACATATTAAGCATTGAGGAAAAACAAAATCCACAACCATCTCCAACGAAGACCCTTGTCGGCGTTGTTGCTGCTCATGAGAAGGAGAGGGGGCAGGGCACCATAGTTAGGGTTTGGGGCTAGGGATTCCAAGGCTCGCTGCTGGCCTGCTGCTGTTTGTTGGTCAGGCATGAGAGAGGAGGAACAGCAGGAGCTAGGGTTTGTGGCGCCACTGCTGCTGGCCTGCTGCCGGTCGCCTGCTCGCTGTCCATGGAGAAGGAGGCGCTGCTGCAGCTGTCGCAAGCCATGGGAGGAAACGGAGGAGGGAGACGGCGCTGCCCTTTTGCACGGCAAGGAGGAGAGGGAAGGAGCACCAGGGAGGGGTGCTGCTCGCTGCCCTTGCCATGGAGGGAGAAGGGAAGGAGGAGCAAGGAAGGGCAGCCATGGAGCTCCTGCTGCCTGCACCCTGCTCAGCCTGGCATGGGGAGGAGGAAGGGAGATGGAGAAGGGGGAGGAGCAGCCATGGAGGGGGAAAGCTGAAGATGGGGAAGGACGAGAGCTGGGCTCGGCTCTTCACAGAGAGGGAGCGCGGCCTGACGGCCACGGGAAAAATCCTCGTGAAATTTTTCCCAAAATTTCTTTCCCAAAATGGCATGTTTCCGGAAACTTTCGGTCAAACTCCAAAATTGCGAACACTACTCAAACGGACATCGATTTCGATGAAACTAATTTTGTTGTCGCCGTCTCGCCCAGTACTCCGACTTTTGTTAAAGGCACTTGGTCAGATTCCCAAAGGTTTGCCCGGTAACGATCGTTGACGGCAGCTTCGTGGTGACCGAAATTCTAAATTTCGCGGTACAGACTTAACCAATTTCTGGAATGTGAAAACCGTGGTGTATCTCATCTTGCGAGCTAGTTTTCACAATTTTTGGCACCAATCTAGGTCTCGGCCATAAAACAAAAATTGTTCCTCTCGATCTGTACTACAACTTTCGTTTAAGGCGCATTGACATGTGAACATCCGAAAATACCGTTCAACGCCGGTCAAAGCAATCACCCGGTAGGATCCGAATTAGGGTTTCTTGTCGGTCGAAACATTTTCCGGTCATCTGCTCGACATGGAACTTTCATAACTTTTGACCGTGAGTTCATATATAGTTGATAGGGCATAATTGCAACACTTGGTTGAACTCGAATGATTTTTCTTCATTGTCACATAATATACCATGTCTGTGCTGAACTGACAACTTAACTGACGGCGAACACCTGGGGGTGTTACAACACAGTCTGGAGGTTTCACGGTGAAACAGATGTTAGTATCACTGTATCCGGAGATAGCTCGTCAATGACGATGATGGCGAATGCAAACCTCACCACGAACCGCCAGTTACCGGTGATAATGTTCGTGATTACCTCACCATGGACGATTTAGTGCAAGACATGGCCGATGGTGGGGATGATGCAGATGATGGTGAGAGGGTTCGTGCCATGGAGCCTGAGGATGTTGAGCTTTTTGAGAAAATTGCTAACAACCTTGATGAGGACGACATTCTATTTGGGAGCCCTAGGTGGCTTGAGAATTTTAGAGAGATGAAGCAGGCAGCAATTGATCCGCTATATGAGAACTGTCTGAAGCAGTGGACGGCGTTGCGTTTTAACCTCCAGATGCTCATGTTGAAGGCTCAACATGGCTGGTCAGACACTAGCTTCAATGAGCTCTTAAGTATCCTTGGTACCACATACCCAACGCCTAACAAGGTGCCCGCTAATACGTATCGAGCGAAGAAGCTTATCCGGCTAGTGTCAATGAATCTTAGAAAGTTTGACGCCTGCCCTAACCATTGCATCTTGTATCATGGCCAGTATGAGAGCTTGGTGAGTTGTCCGCACTGTGGCGCGAGTCGATACAAGAAGAATGCCGGCTATCGCGCAGATGCGAATGATGAGGTAGTCTCGGGTGGGCCAAAGAAGAAGGCAAACAACAAGAATGTCGGTTGTCGCGCAGATGCAGCAAATGATGAAGAAGAAGCTGGTTACACGCAGAGGAAAAGTCTTGCCCTATCGATGTGGTACCTGCCCGTGATCGATCGCTTGCGGTGTATTTTTGGGAACCCTGAGGATGCCCAGCTGATGTCGTGGCATGCTTCTGGTGATCGCACCAAGGATGATGGCAAACTACGACACCCTTCTGATGCCCAGCAGTGGAAGCATTTTGACATGACATTCCCAGAGTTTGGCAAAGAGGCACGAAACGTGAGGTTCACGCTAAGTACGGACGGAATGAATCCGTTTGGGGACCTAAGTAGCTCACATAGCACTTGGCCAGTAATTCTTACCATCTATATCCTACCTCCATGGCTGTGTCAGAAACACAAGTATCTTCTATTGACCATGATTATTTCAGGCCCAAAGCAGCCTGGGAATGATATAGATGTGTTCCTGGATCCGCTCATGGAGGATATGAAGAAACTATGGGACGAAGGGGTTAAGATGATGGACGCATCGCTAAGAAAGGAGTTTACGCTAAAAGCCATCATTTTTGTGACCTTCACCGATTACCCTGCGCTCTTTTCACTTTCAGGACAGATAAAAGGAAAGAGCGGTTGTGCAGTTTGCATCGATGGTACCTGCTATGTCTACCTCAAAGGATCCTGCAAGATGGTGTACATGCGGCACAGATGATTCCTTGTCAGAAGTCACAGGTACCGGCAAGCTGTGATGAATAAGTACTTTGACAACAAGGACGAGGACCAACGTGATGAACCGCCGCAGACAAGGTATGGTGAAAAGGTGTGGGACATGGTGAAGGAGATGGAGGTCGAGTTCGGGAAGAAGAAAAAAGAGGATCCGGAGGGGGGCAAAAAAAGAAAGAGGAAGCGAGATAAGTTGGAGGATCCGCTTGTCGTCGTCCCATTCAAGAAGAAGTCATGTTTCTTCAAGTACCTATCATACTGGAAGGAGCTGCAAACACCCCATGCCATCGATTGCATGCACCTGGAGAAGAATGTTTTTGAAAGCACAATTGGCGTGCTACTAGACATGAAGGGAAAGACAAAGGATGGTCTCAAGTCATGGATGGATCTTGTTAACCAAGGCATCCGGCCAGACCTTCACCCGGAACCACCACTAAACGGTAAAGTCGAAATACCCGGAGCGGCCTACAACCTGACGAAAGATGAGAAGAGGGTAGTGTGCAATTGGCTAAAGGGTGTCAAGGTGCCGACCGGTTTCTCTTCCAATATCAAGAGTCTGGTATCGATGAAAGACCTCACAATGACCAACTACAACTCACACGACTGCCACATCATGCTAACGGTGTTCCTTCCAATTGTGATTAGGGCTATCGGTCCAGAGTACGTAAAGATGGTGATCACACAAATGTCATACTTCTTTAACCGCATAACCCAGAAGGTCATTGATGTAGCTGAGCTACCAGTACTAAAACAGTTCATCGCGGAGACTCTTTGCTAGCTAGAGATGTGCTTTCCACCATCTTTCTTTGATATTATGCCACACCTAATGATGCACATGGTTGATCAGATAGAACAACTTGGACCCGTGTACCTGCACCAAATGTGGACGTACGAGCGGTTCATGTCGACCCTCAACAGATACGTTCTTAACCGTGCTCACCCAGAAGGTTCTATGATCGAGGCATACACAACCGAAGAGGCCGTGAACTGCTGCACGAAATACATTCGAGATGGAAGAGCGATTGGGTTGCCCGTCCATCGGCATGAAGGTAGAACCTCAGGAATTGGGTGCACAGTGAAAAAAGTACGCACAGATATAGAGAATGAAACATTGCAACAAGGTCATCACAAAGTGCTTCATCAATTAGTGGTCATGGATCCCTACGTTGAAAAGCACCTGGAAGTGATCCGCGCCGCTCATGATGGATCTTGCACGGAGGTATGGATCCAGAAACAACACAAGAAAAGCTTCACGACATGGCTGAAGCAACATCCCGACATACCGCATGGAGGATCTGATGATGATGACGAGACCATTGCGAGGCTTGCATCCGGCCCATTCACCCAAATTACCACATGGCAAGGATATGACATCAATGGATATAGGTTTCACACAAAAGAGAAGGACAAGAAGAGTGCGTCCCAAAATAGTGGTGTTCGATATGAGGGCATCGATGAGTCGACGGGGCTAAGCAGGACATACTATGGGCAGGTTGAAGAGATATGGGAACTTAACTATGGTAGTGACCTACAAATACCTGTGTTCCATTGCCAGTGGGTCAGGCCGAAAGGAGTTGACGTGGACGATTATGGACTAACAACCGTTGAGCTCCATAGCGTCGGCTACAAATATGACCAGTGGGTACTAGCTAGTCGCGTTGCGCAAGTAGCCTACTATGTGATGCCCAATGATAGCAAGAGACGACATGTGGTTGTTTCAGGTAAGTAGAGGATCGTGGGAGCTGACGGGGTCCCGAGTCCCGAAAAATACAACAACTATGCAGAGCTCGGGCTCTTTACAGATCATCCACGTAAGATCAAGGCCATCGAGGCCCGTTTCAACAAGACAAAGATGATGCCATGGGCTCGCAAAGACGGAGAGAAATTTACTGTGAAAGCACCTACAACGAAATGAAATGTATGTCACACATATATGTAATAATGCAGGCAATGACTAAATTAATGAGAAGTTATTATTATAATTAATGGAACCCATTTGGAGAGATCCGAACTCTTTTGTGTGTATTTCGTTCGATCACTACACTGATTCTTCTACTCTACTACTACTACTACTACTACTACTACTACTACTACTACTACTACTACTACTACTACTACTACTACTACTACTACTACTACTACTCCTACTCCTACTACTACTACTACTACTACTACTACTACTACTACTACTACTACTACCACTACTACTACTACTACTACTACTACTACTACTACTTCTTAACCGAGGCGGGCGCCCTTATTTGCCGCCTCGGTTACTGGTTGGCTATATAACCTAGCCAGCCACGCCTCCGAGCCCTTACTCGCCTCGCTCTCCACTCCTCTCTCCCCGAAGGGCTGCCGCGCCACGCCATCGCCGCCGAGATCTGTGAGCGCCCTTCCGTCCATCCCCGACACCAGTAGCGCCCCTGGTGCCCATCTGGACCTCCTCGGCGCCCGTCCCCACATCCGCGACACCGACAGCCCCCGACGCCGCACCACCCTCGACGCCGCCACTGTCCCCACAGCGCCGCCTCCTCGGGGGCCTTGGTTCCTGTCCCTGGCTCCTCGGCCTCCTCGGTGCCCGTTCGCTCCTCGTCGTCCTCCTCGGCGACCGTCCCCGCCTCCTCAGCGGCCTCGGTTCCTGTCCCTGCCTCCTCGGCGGGATTGGACCCCACTGTCCTCGCGGCCCATCTCGGCCTCCCCGGTGCGAGGCTCCGCCTCCCCGACGCCTGGCCACGTGCACCTCCTTGGCGCCCGTCCCTGCTGGTCCCCACTACCGAGGTCTGCGAGGGCCCCCGCCCATGAACCCTAGCATCACCGCTGTTCTCTGGCACTCCGACATCGACTGTATGTTGAAACTCAGTTTCTTCCTCCGCTGAGCCCCTCTAATTTTTGTTTCCTAAGTTCGTATTGCTGCCTGTGATGCCAAAACGCGAGCTCGATTTGTTTGATTCAACTGAGCAGATGCCACTGCCAAGACTCTAGCTTGATTTGTTGTCATTTTTGATAAATTGGGATAAATTTGAGATGAATTTGAGGAGAATTTGAGATAAATTGGGATGTCCTTGGTCTATGATGCAATCTTTGCAATTCTGAGGTGGCACCATTCTTTTACACATATGAGTCTTTGTTGTTGTCATGTGTCCTATTTAACCGTGGGACACATCCATTCCCAAGCAACTGGTGTAGGCGAACCTCCCTGATGGCTGGGATGGATGTATCCCACGGTTACATAGCTCCCATGAAATTGTTTGACACTTCTTCTACTTATTTGCCACCAGTGATGCTTACTAAATAGGTCAAAGTTAGTTGGCTTGTGCTGAGGCCTTTGTTTGGGACAGAAGAGTATTTTGGAGGCTCAGTTTGGTTGCTACTACTACCACAGTGGTTGTGGTACTATTACTACTAGCCTACTACTGCTACTACTATACTCCTACTTCTACTACTACCCTACTACTGATCTACTCTACTACTACTCTACTCTACTCTACTCTATTCCTACTACTATTACCTTACTACTCTACTCTACTTCTACTTCTACTACCACAGTGCTTGCAATGATGATTGGAGACTTTTTTATTTCATGTACATCGAGTTTTCTCAATACCATTTGAGGGTTCTCCTTGGCCTATGATGCAATATTTCCAATTCTGAGGTGGCACCATTCTTTTACACATATTAGTCTTTGTTGTTGTCATGTGTCCTATTTAACCGTGGCTGACATCCATTCCCAAGCAACTGGTGTAGGCTTACCTCCCTGATGGCTGGGATAGATGTCTCCCACGGTTACATAGCTCCCATGAACTTGTCTGACACTTCTTCTACTTATTTGCCACCAGTGCTGAGGCCTTTGTTTGCTACTTATATGCCACCAGTGATGCTTACTAAATTTTTTGATGGCCAATGAAGAAACTTGATTTTAGGAGGTGGTTGCCTGTTCTATGGTTAACTCTGAATTGGTTTTCATGATTGACATCAAGCCATGGGAGACGGGTCCATGCCAAGCTATATGAAACAAGTTCAGTGGCTAGGCTGGACGGCTCTCACGGTTTCATGGTTGTCATGATGTAGTATCTCTATAATCTATATGAAACATCCTTTAGCTCCAAGTCCAATGATTTTTGAAATGGCAATACAATCTGAGGCAAATTTTCATTGTATCTTCCTCTCCTATCCTCTCCTCTGCTTCCCTATCCTCTCTTCTCTCTTCTATGTTTAACTTGTTTATTTGCTTTCGAATTGCAAGGCAACCACCAATGAATGTTTATAATCTGAGGCCTAATTTAATTGCTTTCTGCCTATGATGAATGCATTGCCACTTTTTGATGGATTCAGTGGTTGTTGGTTAGGATCTTGGACTTGTGAGGTATTGGACCATTGTAACTCCTCTTATGGTTTTCATGATTGTCATCAAGCCGTGTGATACGTCCATGCCTAGCTATATGAAACAAGTTCAGTGGCTTGGCTGGATGACTCACATGATTCCATGGTTGTCATGATGTTATATCTCTATAATCTATATGAAACATCCTTTAGCTCCAAGTCCAATGATTTTTGAAATGGCAATACAATCTGAGGCAAATTTTCATTGTATCTTGTTCTCCTATCCTCTCCTCTACTTCCCTCTCCTCTATTCTTTCTTCTATGTTGTGCTCTTATACTGCTCAACTACAAATGCAGAAGGATGCCTGCTTGGTATGTTGTTTTCGAGGGCACCAAACTAGGTATTTACACCAGCTGGGCCGAGTGCAGTCAGTATGTCCTCAAAGTTAAGGGAGCTGTGCATAAAAAGTACAAGTCTTTTGAGGAAGCTTCTGCAGCTCTAGAGGCTTTCAACTCAAGAATCAACTCAATTCCTACTGCACCTAACCCTACCTTACCTTCCTATCAGGTTGGAGTGGCAGGCAGTCCATCTTGTTGGACTGTGATGTGGGAAAAATGTGCAGGTGTTGGTAGTTGCTTTGGTTATGGCCAAGTGGATGAGGCTGCACTGTTATCTTGATGTAATAATTAATTAGACAAGTTCAACTGCTACTACTTATATGCCACCAGTGATGCTTACTAAATTTGGGTGTCATGAACTTGTTTATTTGCTTTCGAATTGCTTTGGAATTGCTTTCTGCCTATGATGAATGCATTGCCAGTTTTTTGATGGATTCAGTAGTTATTGGTTATGATCTTGGACTTGTGAGGTACTGGACCATTGTAACTCCTCTTATGGTTTTCATGATTGTCATCAAGCCATGAGACACGTCCATGCCCAACAAACTACCGTTCATACAGGATGGCCTGATGGCTGGGCTGGACGAGTCTGACGGTTCCATGGCTGTCATGATGTTGTATCTCTATAATCTATATGAAACATCCTTTAGCTCCAAGTCCAATTATTTTTGAAATGGCAATACAATCTGAGGCAAATTTTCATTGTATCTTGCTCTCCTATCCTCTACTACTACTCTACTCTACTCTACTCCTACTTTTAAAGATTTGTTCAGGCAGTGGCATATGCAATGATGTGTACTCTTTTATGCTGAGGCAGCGACTATGATGATCAAATGTCCCCTACTTGTAAGCTCCTAAACTAGGATGGCTTGGATACAAGCAACCAGTTTATAAGCGATGTGATGACAGTGGGGCTAACCTGAGCCAATTTTATACTTGAAACTTTTTTATGATTCATCAATTATGTAATTTTCTTTAGCAAACTTTTGTATCTTGACTAACAACATTATGTAATTGGAAGTATGTAAATGGAGTTCTAAGATGAATATAATGATTTCATTTTGTTTACATTTATGAAATATGCATATAAATCTAATCATATAGCTTGCAATGGCGAACGATATGGGAGAATGGCGTGAACCTACCCCCGTCAACAGCTCGGACACCTCTGACGACTCAGAGTCAACTTCATTCTTGAGTGTGTCGATAACACCGCCGCCTCCAAAGAAACCTCGTGGAGAGGAAGATGATGATCCTGATTATGATCCGATGGGTGAAGTACAAGGACCATATCGGGAAGCACTAGAGCACTGCCCGAACGACAATGTTGAACAAACAAGGCTAGAGGCATGTACTTGCAACAAAGCTTGTCTTTGATTAACACAACATTTGAGGGCCTCCTGGAAATAGTTTAATGTGAGTTCTTAATAGATACCGGTGGTGCCTCGTCGTTTGGAGTTCCGAGATGAGGAAGAAAGGGTGGGGGAACCACCAGCTCCCTCAACGACAACTTCTTCGACAAAAGGTAAAAAGCCAAAGAGGAGAAGAGGCCAACATGGCAGGCACAAGGTGAATGATGATGTGCATGCCATATACCAAGTTGGGGCACAGGGAGAACCCTTACAGCCAACGACTGCCCTCGGCACCTTCAGCAACCAATGCTCTTGTATAGTCAGAGAGAAGGTGCCTATCACGTACAGTGATTGGAAGTCAGTCCCAGACCACTTGAAGACATATGTTTGGGATGAGCTGCTGACATGATTCTCGTATCCTGAGGGCTATGATGTAGCAAAGTGCAAGGCCAATGCATTACACATTGCAGCCAAAGCTCATCGCCAATTTAGGTGGATACTAAATAATGATTTTGTCAAAAAAGGAAAGAGTGGTTTAGAGCGCTACAATTTCCTCACCTCAGATGTTTCAGAAGAATTTGTGGCACAGAAAAAAAGTGAAGAAGCAAAAGTAAAGAGCGAGAAGTTCTCTCAGCTCGCGAAGAGGAACGTGCACCACCACCACCTAGGCATGACAGGGTATGCCGCTAAAAGCCAAAATTGCGGGAGGAAGAAAGGATCGCATCCGAGGCCGGACAACCGGATGAGTACATGGGCCTTGATGAGAGGGCACGTGACTACCTAAAATCCCGTAGGCCAAAAGTACTGAAGGAGGGGAAGACCAAGTTCAACGAATCGCAAAATGAGGAGGCAGAGAAGAAGATCCTAGCGGCCGCTGCGGCCGAGCAAAACGGGTCGTTCAACCCCCGCAGAGAGAAGGACCAACTCACTGAGGCACTAGGGAACCCAGAGCACCGTGGCCGTGTCTATGGCATATCATCGAGAAAGAGCTGGAAAACAGTGGAGTCCTAGGGATCCGATGCAACCTCTAGGACTAGGCAAGCATACAAGGACAGTCTTGTCCAACAAGGCCGTGATGAGGCTATGAAGGAGTTTGTTATGGGAAAGATTTCAGAGGCGTTCACGAGCAATGACCCCTCAATGGTTGAGTTGAGGTCGCAGATGTTTCGCCAGGCTGGTGTGGTGGTACCAACGATAGATGTCGTACAAAGCCAGATGGTGCCCCCCACCGGAGGACTGCCACGGTACCCGGTCGACGATATTGTTAAACCAACGCCATGCCAGCTCGTGGTTCCGTACGGCAGGATGTCAAAAAGACAGATGGCGGTGGGCACAGGCATAACATTGCCAGGACGCCTATATGACGACAAGCCGATCCCGGAACACTATGCTAGGGTCAAGGTAACTTGGATGCAACCGGACCACTAGGACGATGAACTTGACATACCCACACCTTGTGGGGCCAAGTACTTTCGAAGTTTAGTCGACAAAGAAGTACTCTGGGCTCAATGCGATATTTACTTAGAAGAGCCGACGCCGTCATCACAACCCTCGTAGTCTCCCGTGGGTCATCATGACATTGATGACGACAATGACAACAATGACCCAGTAGGCACTCCCCCATGCACGAGCAATCCACATGGAGATACAGGGTCAGGACCGGGCACTGCTACACCGCCGCAAGCAAGTGATCGAAATGAAAAGGGTAAATAATGTCCTCCCCCACCGACAAAGGGTATGCAATAAGAGGATACTACGACACCCACAAAAAGTGGCATCGACTACGGCAAGTTGAATAGGATCGCCCATCAAGTAGCCAAAGAGTATGAAAGCTCAACCCATTTTGACAGGATGCCATCACCAGCGGGTTGGCCCCTTTCCGATGATTGTCCCGATTGATACGTGCATGGGAAGTTCATGTTGACCTTAGGCCAGCTCGTAACTGAAGAGCCGTGGCAGGTGAGGAGGTTCCATTTCTAAGAACATATATGATGAATGATTGACTTTGATAAGGAAGGTTTGAGGCTTTTCCCGGTTGAGTCATTACTCATTATGCGCTTAATGTTTATGACTAATCGGTGGCGTTGAGTTGTGGTGTTTCTGTGTTGGTGTGCGTGTGCAACATGTGTCTCTTGGCTGTGTTGATGTGCAGGTGTTGAGCTCGGATACAGTGGTCGATGGCGAGGTGAAGGTCAAGTAGAGACGTGTCATGCCGACGGACCGGGAGCGGTGAAGGATGGGCATGCCGTGCGGCGGACGTGCCATGCCGATGTACCTAGAGCGGTGAAGGGCGGACGTGAGGCTTGGACCGATTGACCAAGAGGCCAGAGGACCAGCTGTGGTAGCTGCCACGTGGCATCGGTGAGCGAGAGCACATGGGGATGTGCGGTGCATCAGCCGAGTCGAGACGAAGACGATGGCGTCGTGGCACTTGGCGGGAGGTCGGACACGGGCTTGCGTGCGGCGCAAGTGACGTCGGCCATGTCAAGAAGGAAGGCGAAGGCATTGTGCCCGGCATGGAGGCTGGACATGCATCGACATCGGTGCCGATGGTCGGGGTGTGCGAACCACATCCCGTCTTCGGTGCGGGTTCGGTAGCTGAGCCTCAAAAAGCTACCCTCGACGGTTTCCGAGTTTGGGCCTCAAAACTCGGGTGGCCGGTTTCCGAGTTTGGGCCTCAAAACTCGGGATGGACGGTTTCCAGGTTTGGGCCTGAAAACCTGGGCTCGCGGGTTTCCGAGTTTGGGCCTCAAAACTCGGGGTGGACGGTTTCCAGGTTTGGGCCTCAAAACCTGGGCTGGCAGGTTTCCCGGTTTGGGCCTCAAAACCGGGGGAAGGTCCAAAAGGACGGTCGATGCGTGGCAGCACCGAGAGGCTTGCGTTGCGGCGAAGCTATCGGTGAGAAGGCGCGGCGGTCGACGGTGATGGCACATGGCGGCATCCTGGAGCTTGCGTCGAGGCGTAGCGAAGGATGAGAAGGCGCGTGGCCGTCGGATGAAAACTGCTAGGGTTGGACGGTTTTACCCCTGGGGGGGTATTTGGGTTGAGTACTTCATGAGAGGGCATTTTGGTCTTCGGACGTGCGCCTATATATATGAAGGGGCTGGTTAGGGCAGCCCATCCTTGGAGGTGTCACTCTCATTTTGTTGATTTGAGAGGAGGCTAGGGTTAGAGAGAGGAGTGGCTCTTGTTCTTAAGCTTTTCGCCATCCACGCTTTATTGTTGCGAGGAGTGGCTTGTAACCCGACACGGTGTGCTACACAATTCATCATCCCGTAGCAATCCAAGGATCAATTTCTCCCCTCCTCTTTGTTGGCTGCAATTTGGATCGAATCGCATTTTTGTTCTTCACGTTTTGTTTTTTCCCCTCCCAGAGATTTGCCTCGTTCTCCCTCTCCGAGAGGTGGTTTTCGATTCCACTTGAACCAACTTGTTCTAGATCATGAGGCGCCTCTTTTCACCGAAGGAATCCATCCCTAACCTCACGAGCTAGCAGATCGGTCGGTTTTCGTGTTTGGATCGAGTTCTTTCTTCCTTGGCCATTCTTCTTCGATTTTCTTCGATTCTGCAATCCATATTTAGGTTTGAGCCATAATCTTTTAGAGATAGCTCACTAACCTTGTTGTGAACTCCTCTGCAAAATTTCAGATTTTTTGGAGTTGATTTGGTTGAGTTTTGGCTTTGAAATCAAAATTCACTGAAGCTACAGCGTGGATACCAGACGTGTCCGGTATGAAACCCGGACGTGTCCGGTATCCAAACTTTGGAATTTTGAGCTGAACTTTTGTGGAGATCTTCCCTTAGGTGTCTACTAGCTCTGGTTAAAATTTCATAATTGTTGGACACAGTTTGATAGGGTTTTGGATATTTCTCCCAAAACTGGTCTGAGCAGTGAATACCAGACGTGTCCGGTGTGAATCCCGGACGTGTCCGGTATTTAAACTTTTGAGTTTTGAGCTGCAATTTTTGGGAGACCTTCCTCGTGGTGTCTAGTACATGTGGTTCAAATTTCACAATTTTTCGACACCGTTTGGTACTCCTTTTGGTTTTTGTCCTAGGATTGGTCACTGCAGTTTTGCATTTGCTCCGAGGCTCTTTTGAGTTCGAGTAGTGTCCCGCTGTGCTTCTTGAAAGCATCCACCCTACATCTAGGGTCGTGGACACTACCGAGTCTTGTCTTGCTTTTGGGGTGACTCTCTGGGACAAGGGCCATTGATTTCTCGAGAAGAAATTGGAGGCTCCCATTCACCCCCCCCCCCCCCCCTCTGGTCGCCATTTCGGTCCTTCAATTGGTATCGGAGCCAGTTAAGGATCTCTCTACCTTAACCGGTTCTGGATCCGCGAAGGCGACCTTTTAGAGTATTTTGGCTTCCGACGTGGTTTGTCGAGGTGTTGAGCTTTTGTTGGGCTAACACTAACTGTGCTTTTGGAAATGACATTTAGTTCTTCTTCCAGTGTGTCTTTGTCCTCAGGTTTGAATCATGGACGTGTGATCGAGGATGACATTTCCGGAAGAAGGAGGAGTGCGGCTCTTGAGGCAGAACATGAGGTGGATGCTTTGCTGGACTTCCTAGGAGGTGATGAGCATTCAACGGAGGATCGTATTCGTGAACTTAGCAAGGCCAAGAAAGGTACACTTCTCACTAGTCTTGGGATTTTGTCCCAACGATATGAAGCTTGCTGTGATGATAATGTTAGATATGATGAGCTTTGTGATACCTTGCATAGGAAGATCAAGAAGTTGAAATGCTCTGTTGTTAGGTTGAGATGTGGTCTTTCTCATTGGAAGTCTAGTGCGTCTTTACCTTGCACCTCTTGTAGTGACATGGTTAGGAAGAATGATGAGCTATGCTTTTCTCTTGCTAGCTTGAAATCTGAAAATGAAATGTTGATATCTAATGCTTCCAAACCATGTTTAGTTTGCATTGACTTGCACAAGGATCTTGATTGTGCTAAAACTGAAATAGCCTTGCTAAAGTCAAATGCTTTGTTATCATGTGTTTCTTGTGAGTCTCTACATGCTGAAATTAACAAACTAAAATTGACTCACACCACATGTGTAGATGAACTTGAGCATGCTAGGGCTGAAATTGATGAGATAAATTCTAGGCCCTGTAGCTCATGCTCTTTGAATAAAAATGCTTGCCTTACTTCTTGTGCTATTCATGATTCTTTGCTTGATGTGAATGGTGATGTTTCTTCCACCGATTTCATTTGCACATCATGCATTGATTTGGAAAAAGAAGTTTTGGCTTTGAAAGTTTTGCGCGATGATATGAGCGCCAAGTTGGTTGAGCAAAATGATATGAGTGCCAACCTTGAAAAAGAAAATGAACTCTTGCGTACCACATATGCCGAGTGCATTATGCGGATACATGGGTGTATGCCGAGTCTCTGAGTGATGAGTGATTATCAACTGGGATGATGCGCATGTTCTTTGGCTTGTGTTGTGCAGGTGTCGAGCACGGATATAGTGATCAAAGGCAAGGTGAAGGTCAAGTAGAGACGTGCCGTGCCGATGGACCGAGAGTGGCGAAGGGTGGACGTGAGGCTTGGACTGAGGGACCGATGGCTCGAGGATCAGCTGTGGTGGCTGACAGCCTGGGACAGCGACGAGCGAAGACTTGCGGGCATGGTGTTGCCTGAGTCGAGGACTTGGGGACACGTGTCGGTGGACGGGGTGCACGGGCGGTGCATCCCCTCTACGGCTCGGTTTGGTGGTTGAGCCACAGAAAAACCAAAGAGTGGACGGTTTCCAGGTTTGGGCCTCAAAACCTGGGTGCTGCGGGTTTGCTGAGTTTGGGCCAGAAAACTCAAGCGATGGTCGGCTGGTTTCCCGGTTTAGGCCTCAAAACCGGGGGTTGGCTGTGAAGGCCGGTTTCCCGGTTTGGGCCACAAAACCGGGGGTGCGACGTCCGGAAAAAGGACAAGCAGAGCGGTGGCGGCGCGTGGCGGCGATCGGTGAGGTTGCGTCGAGGCAACGCTACCAGTTGTGCGGGCGTGGCCGTCTGATCACCACCTACCATGAGTTGGTCTAGAATAACCCTAGGGTTTAGCTAGTTCGCTCTGTAATTAGTGAGGGGTAGAGTAGGAATTAGAATTAGGATAAGTAGAGGGAGACACCCTCCTCCCATCCTATCTTAGTCATTTGCTCTTTGCTTCTCGAGTTTTCCTGCTCTCCCAATCCCCTGCTATAGCAACTGAGATCCGCAGAGAACCATACCTCTGTGTACTAGAGATTTTGAGGAAGTGAGACCGTAATCTCATTATTGTAGCGTGTGGTAGCCACATGGTTGAAAATTTGTGGTTGTGATTCGCGTTTTGTTCGTGTTCTTCCCGGGTTGCTTTTCCCCACGTTTTTCCCATTGATCGATCTCTCTACTCGGTGCATCTTTTGCAAATCCGTTTGAACTGAGTTGTTCTAGATCGTGAGGCACTTCTTTCCACCGAAGGAATTCATCTCTAACCTCACGAGCTAGTAGCTCGGTCTATTTTCTTTTTGGGTCAAGTTTTTCTCCCTTCCCCCGAATTTCTTCGATTCATCGATTTGGAGAAAGGTTCGAGCCATGATCTCTTAGAGATAGCTCACTATCCTCTTTGTGACTCATCTCACCAAGTTTGATCCCTAGAGGATTTGTTTTGGGTGAGATCGAGTGAAATCGGTGGATGAACTGCACAGTTTCGAGGTGACCGGACGCTCAGCTCGAACTGACCGGACGCTAGAGAGGGAGTCCGATCGATGAACATTTAACTGTTCTGTTTCGCACATTGACCGGACGCTCCTTTCACTCCTTGACCAGACTCGCCCCTTCTACTGTTCACAGTGTTTGTCAGAAGTGACCGGACGCTCAAGCAACGACCGGACTCACAGTGTCACTGAGTCCGGTCAGAAACAGTAAGGTCCAAAACTGGTTTTCGATTGACCGGACGCGTCCGGTGGTAGTTGACCGGACGCTCATCAGAGTCTGGTCAGTTCTGTTTTGCGCAGTCTCATCCGCGTTTTGTTCGTTCGTTAACGGATTTGGTTTCCGTCTTTTGTGTTAGGTTTCTAGGGTTGTTTAGTGTCCCGCTGTGGTTCTCGGAAGCATCCACCCTACATCTAGGGTCGTGGACACTTGCAAGCTCTAGGTTTGCTCTTGGGGTTGATTCTTGGGACAGAGGCAACAAGTTTTCGAAAGGAAAATTTGGAGCTCCCATTCACCCCCCTCTGGTCGCTTTCTGGTTGCACTTTCGGTCCTTCACATTAGAGAGGAGATGGAAAATCTGAAAAAACACTCCTTGTGGTACTTGTGATCGCCTCATGTTTGAAAATGAGGTGTTAGCCAAAAGATGCAAGAGTCTTTGTGCTAAGTCTTTTGAGTCACACATTTCTTGCAACTCCGATGTTGATATTTCTAAGTTTGCATCTTTGCAACCGGAGTTGAGTTCTTGTGCTGCGCGTGAGTCTTTTGACGTTAGCACTAGTGTCAAGGTTTTGGATAGCTCTTTCATAGCTACTCCTAACCTTAGTGTATCGTCGAGTGATGTCCAAGGGATTTCTCATGACAAGGGTGCTTCTAATATTTTTGGAAATCATGCTCCCAATCCGATTTTCCATTGCACCTTTTGCAAGAAAGATGGACACTCATTCGATTTTTGCTTTCGCCGTGTCAAACACGAGCGACGTATTCGAGCTAAGGCTTTTAGGAAGCCACGTAGCCTTTCCCATGGCACATGTGCTCCTAGTGTTGGCACCAAGTTGAATGTTGATGCTTCTTGTTCTAAGTCCCAAGGGACTTCTCACTTGTTGGAGAATGGTGTGCCTTCCGATAGGCCTTTGTACCATTGCTCTTTTTGTGAGAAAGATGGGCATCAAGAAAGCTTTTGCTATCGGCGTGCCAAACGCTTGCGCCAAGCTCGCTCTTCTAGGAACTTGGTGGTTCATAGCCCTTCTCATGGCATGAACGCTTGTGCTCCTAGTAAGAAGCCCCTCTTTGTTGATGGGTTTTATGACTCCTTTTCTAGTGGATTGGGTCAAGGTCGTGGACATGCTTCTAGTGCTACTTCTCTTGGTCCACATCATGCGTCTCATGGTGCTTCTATTGGTTCTTCTACAAAAACCCTGAAAGATGTTTGCCTCTTTTCCCGTGGTACGACTCGTTCTTCTCCTCGAGTTGTCCTTTTGAGGAATGCTTCCAAGGGTGTTTCACAATTGTATTTGAACCAACATTTGCATCATGCTAACCCACAAGATACGTTGAGTATTGTGACCAAGTCTTGGGTTCCCAAGTACATGCTTGCTAACCCTTCGGGATCCAAGACTCGGGTTATTTTGTCCTCTTGTGTGTAGATATGAGGACGCGGGGTGGAGAACATGCGCCTGATGGAGCTTGATCTTTTAGATGTGATCAAGTGTTGATGGTTCTCTACATCCCGCTTAGAATTGCCTCCAAAGAGGCTTTTATAGCTTGGTGAGCTTTCTTTTACACTCATACCCTGTACATCCATGATTTATGTCTTGTGGTACGAAATGGTCTTTCATGTGCTCACATGTATAGTTCTTGCATGTACATTTTCTTTTGTTTCATGTTTTGTTTTAGTCTAGCATGAGCCATCTTGTATATCATGTCATGCTAGCCTTTCTGTATAGTTTTGGTGGCTATTCCACTTTTCATGCTAGTCTGTGATCCTCATGAACATTATGCCATGCTTTATCTTATTTCTCCATGAGCTTTGCATGTAGAGGTATGATGTTCATTAGGTGTCACTTTTCAGGTGCTAGTTTTGGTTAGCTACATGTACCTTGTTGATATGATTGTTTTGAGCACTAGCCTTTCCATAATTTTATCATGTTACATGCTTTTGGATCTGTTGCTATCATTATCTTGCATTGTAGCATGTGTTGAGGTTTAGGCTGTGTTTGGGTTGATCATGTCCCTAGGCTGCATTTTGCTCCATAGTGCTTTATCCTGTTGCATGGTAGTTTTGACTAGTTTGAGTTCAGATCTCCTTGCGGTATCATTCATAGGTAGATCTCCTTTGTTGAGAGTTCACCTTATGCTTATTATGTGACTAACTATTTTCGTGAAGACCTTGAGGTCACACTGGATGAGACAGCGTCTTGTGTTTCTTCTGCCTTTGAGTGTGCAGGAGAACAGGAGCCTGGAGAGAGCATTTCGGCTCACGGACCCGATCCCACTTCTGCCATGACTTGGGGTTCCGTTTGAGCAGCTCTCCAGCGAGCACTAGCTGCACCTGAGGGAGCGACAACTTCTGGCGAGGGGTAGATGATTTTAGCGAGGTAGGCGCCCTGGATCTTTTAGCAGATTCACCCCTCTGCAGATGGACGATGACATTGACTAGCACGAGCTGCAGTCCAGGTCTTTCTGTGTCTCATTCCACTCATTCTGCTTTTACTGCCCCTTTTTTAGCCCAGAGATGTTGGACACATACTTTCTGACTCGTTTCAGATGGATGTGGATGATATCACCTTTGGTGGCTCCTCTCGTGGTCTTGTTGGCAAGTTTGCAGATTTTATGAGCAGAAAGGTTGAGATGTGGATGATGGGTTCGACATGGGTGAGGCCAAGCCTCTTTCGACGCCCATGGCAACGACAGTCGCGATGGATGAAGACAAGGACGGAGAGCCCATGGACCAGACTCAGGCGTCCCCTCGAGCATCACACCAGCAGGCGGTCATGCGCTCCATGAGGAACCTCCGACACACTTCTGAGTTCGGGTTTTCGTACTCTACTTCCTTGACCTCTTTTTGAAATGTGGTCTTTTCGATGTGGATTTTGCTGGTTGTCGCTTGAGCGTTTCTTGGTTCTTTACTTGTGAGTTTAGTGTGTGTTTCCCTTTTAGTTGGGAAAGCTTTTTACTTGTTGTATCTTAGTTTGACTTCTCCGATACCCTTTTGTTTTGGGTTTTCCTTTCTAGGCTAGTTTTCATTTGTCTTTGATAGACTAGCTTTTGCATGCATTTCATCATGTATTCTAGTGCATTTTAGAGCTTCATGTTTAGAGCAATGAGAATGAGATTATGCTCTTTTTGGTATGCTCTGTTTATTCATGATGATGCTTGTACCTTAGGCTCTTTTTGATCACTTGATACATGTTATGAGCTAAGCTATTTTTGCAAATGGCGAACTTGATTAATCAACTATGAAACCTTTAAATTTGTTCACCATTTAGAATGGCAACTAGCATGGATAGGATGTGTTGAGATCACTTGTGCTATCTTTTGTATGCTAGGTTGATATGTCTCTTGCACTGAGTCATTCACTTGCTTGGATTGTTCATATTTACCTTGTGCTTAAAATTTGATCCAAGTCTAAGTGAAATGAAAAGATCGAGATGGGATTGCATGTGTCAGCACCTCACGGTATCGAGACTGTTTCTCATTGCACAATTGAGTTAAACTTGAGCCGTGTAGTGTAAGACCGAAACCGGTGCTTTAAGCTTCCGATTGCTTTTCTTGCATAGGCTTAGCCCGGTTGAAAAGGTAGGCAATGACTATGCTTTCAACCTCTCGCAATCACATGCTTTAATATGAACTTGTGTTAATACTGCTGCAATCTCCGATAAAATTTGAAAAATAACACAAGTTTATGCTTCATTCTATGGCATGATGATCGAAGTTTGCTAGGGGTAGTTCACCTTTTATACTTAAGTTAGCACTTGGTTGATTTCCTGTCTATCCATGCTTAGTGCTATTTTAGTGGCGAACTCCTTTTCAAATGGCTTAAAACTGCTCATATGCTTAATTGTTCATATTTTATATTCATTTGATCAGTTTGAGCCTTTGCTAGCATTTGTATTGGTTGCTAAAGTTTTAGGGCAACACCTTTTTGAGCATCTTTTTATCCTCATTGCTATACACTTGAAGTTGTTGCATTTGTGCATATCATGCATTTTTAGCTTAGTGTTCATACCCCCAGCTCCGATACACTTCATGGTTACTTTCAATGCCTTCCATTGCCCCCATATGCTTTTGGTTGATGACTTGTCTTGTGTTTGTGTCAACTTTGTGAAGAAATGTCAAAACCCCTCAGCATGTTCCCTTTTGTCAAGGGGGAGATGCTGTTTGCAAGGGGGAGCTTGAGTGTTGGCACAAAGGGGAGAGTCGTGCACTTTGGGGGGAGCTTTGAGCTAGGGGGAGTTTAGCTCTTTATGTTTTTCTTCAATTGGTATAGCTCTTTTATGTGTTTCAATTGGTATCCTTCATAGTGAGCTTTGGTGCATAGCCTTTGTGTGTAGGCTTGCCTTCAGGAGGAGTCGCTTTTGTCTTGCTGCTTCTCCGCGTGCTCTGAGTGTTTGTGCTCCATTTAGTGTTGAGCTTCTCTTTGTGTTTTTTTTCTCAATCGGTATCGAGCCTGCTAGTCGTGTTGGGCCGTTGTTGCCTCTCTCTTGAGAGACTAGCAGTTTTTGCTTGGTATTTTCGATTGATATGGAGCCTTCAGCTAGTTGTGTCGAGCCTCTGTGCCTCTGTCTTGAGGAACTAGCTGTTTTCACCAATTTTTGGCTGTTTGTGATTGGTATCGAGTCTGCTAGTTGTGTTGAGCCTCTGTGCCTCTATCTTGAGGGACTAGCAGTTTTGCATTCTAATGCGTTGTTTCGGCCTCAATTGGTATCGAGCCTTGAGCTAGTGGTGTTGAGCCATTTTCTGCCTTTTCTTGAGGGCTAGCTCATTTTTTACTTGGTTGCGTCGAGCCGTTGCCCATGTCTTTGGGAACCAAGTCTTTCGCTCTGTGTGATCGAGTTTTGCTCTTTTATGAGTTGTTGCTCCGATCCCTTGCTTGGTTGCGTTGAGTCGTTGCCCATATCTTTGGGGACCAAGTTTTCAGTTTTGGTATGTCAAACCATCTCTTTGTGCCTAGTTTTTGTCAATTCAATCATCAAGAGGGAGAAATTTTGAAACCCCAGTGGATAAGAACCTTCCAAGTTGATAAGAACCTTGGTTTCTTTTGTGATGATTGTTTGACAAATTATTTGAGATTGGTTTTTGAGTGCCTTTTTGGGATTCATGAAACTCTTGTTTTCACTTGATTCTTCGGTTGTGTGAAGGCTTTGCCCGCTTTTCCCATTTCTTGCGGGACCGAGAGCTTTTATTTGGAGTTTTCATGATCCTTTGTCATCTCAAGTGGTCTTGTGTTTGCTTTTGCTTGGCTTTTGGGCACTTGAATGAGGCTTGCCTTCAAACCCTTCCTTTGTGGTTTTATTTTTAGTCAATGCATTCATCAAGGGGGAGATTGAGAACATATATGATGAATGATTGACTTTGATAAGGAAGGTTTGAGGCTTTTTGCCGGTTGAGTCATTACTCACTATGCGCTTAATGTTTATGACTAACCGGTGGCGTTTAGTTGTGGTGTTTCTGTGTTGGTGTGCGTGTGCAACATGTGTCTCTTGGCTGTGTTGATGTGCAGGTGTTGAGCTTGGATACAGTGGTCGATGGCGAGGTGAAGGTCAAGTAGAGACGTGTCGTGCCGACGGACCGGGAGCGGTGAAGGATGGGTGTGCCGTGCGGCGGACGTGCCATGCCGATGTACCCAGAGCGGTGAAGGGCGGATGTGAGGCTTGGACCGACGGACCAAGAGGCCAGAGGACCAGCTGTGGTAGCTGGCACGTGGCATCGGCGAGCGAGAGCACATGAGGATGTGCGGCGCATCAGCCGAGTCGGGACAAAGACGATGGCGTCGTGGCACTTGGCGGGAGGTCGGACACGGGCTTGCGTGCGGCGCAAGTGCCGTCGGCCAAGTCAAGAAGGAAGGCGAAGGCGTTGTGCCCGGCGTGGAGGCTGGACATGCATCGGCATCGGTGCCGATGGTCGGGGTGTGCGAACCACATCCTATCTTCTGTGCGGGTTCGGTAGCTGAGCCTCAAAAAGCTACCCTCGACGGTTTCCGAGTTTGGGCCTCAAAACTTGGGTGGCCAGTTTCTGAGTTTGGGCCTCAAAACTCGGGATGGACGGTTTCCAGGTTTGGGCCTAAAAACCTGGGCTCGCGGGTTTCCGAGTTTGGGCCTCAAAACTCAGGGTGGACGGTTTCCAGGTTTGGGCCTCAAAACCTGGGCTGGCAGGTTTCCCAGTTTGGGCCTCAAAACCAGGGGAAGGTCCAAAAGGAGGGTCGACGTGTGGCGGCACCGAGAGGCTTGCGTTGCGGCGAAGCTATCGGTGAGAAGGCGCGGCGGTCGACGGTGACGGCACGTGGCGGCATCCTGGAGCTTGCGTCGAGGCGAAGCGAAGGATGAGAAGGCGCGTGGCCGTCGGATGAAAACTGCTAGGGTTGGACAGTTTTACCCCTAGGGGTATTTGGGTTGAGTACTTCATGAGAGGGCATTTTGGTCTTCGGATGTGCCCCTATATATATGAAGGGGGCTGGTTAGGGCAGCCTATCCTTGGAGGTGTTACTCTCATTTTGTTGATTTGAGAGGAGGCTAGGGTTAGAGAGAGGAGTGGCTCTTGTTCTTGAGCTTTTCACCATCCACGCTTTGTTGTTGCGAGGAGTAGCTTGTAACCCGACACAGTGTGCTACACAATTCATCATCCCATAGCAATCCAAGGATCAATTTCGCCCCTCCTCTTTGTTGGCTGCAATTTGGATTGAATCGCGTTTTTGTTCTTCGCATTTTGTTTTTTTTCCCTCCCAGAGATTTGCCTCATTCTCCCTCTTTGAGAGGTGGTTTTCGATTCCACTTGAACCAACTTGTTCTAAATCGTGAGGCGCCTCTTTTCACCGAAGGAATCCATCCCTAACCTCACGAGCTAGCAGATCGGTCGGTTTTCGTGTTTAGATCGAGTTCTTTCTCCCTTGGCCGTTCTTCTTCGATTTTCTTTGATTCTGCAATGCATAGTTAGGTTTGAGCCATAATCTTTTAGAGATAGCTCACTAACCTTGTTGTGAACTCCTCTGCAAAATTTCAGATTTTTCGGAGTTGATTTGGTTGAGTTTTGGCTTTGAAATCAAAATTCACTGAAGCTGCAGCGTGGATACCAGACGTGTCCGGTATGAAACCCGGACGTGTCCGGTATACAAACTTTGGAATTTTGAGCTGACATTTTGTGGAGATCTTACCTTAGGTGTCTACTAGCTCTGGTTAAAATTTCATAATTGTTGGACACAGTTTGGTAGGGTTTTGGATATTTCTCCCAAAACTGGTCTGAGCAGTGAATACCAGACGTGTCCGGTGTGAATCCCGGACGCGTCCAGTATTTACACTTTGGAGTTTTGAGCTTCAATTTTTGGGAGACCTTCCTCGTGGTGTCTAGTACTTGTGGTTCAAATTTCACAATTTTTGGACACCGTTTGGTACTCCTTTTGGTTTTTCTCCTAGGATTGGTCGCTGCAGTTTTGCATTTGCTCCGAGGCTCTTTTGAGTTCGAGTAGTGTCCCGCTGTGCTTCTTGAAAGCATCCACCCTACATCTAGGGTCGTGGACACTACCGAGTCTTGTCTTGCTTTTGGGGTGACTCTCTGGGACAAGGGCCATTGATTTCTCGAGAAGAAATTGGAGGCTCCCATTCACCCCCCCTCTGGTCGCCATTTCGGTCCTTCAATCTCTAGTACATGGAAGCGGCGAAAAGAGGCCTTGAAAGTTTTGTTCTGAAGGTTCCCGCGGAGTATTTCTACTTGACCTCTGATGCTTACGTTGTCGTAGATTTCCATGACATGCATCAGTTACTGCGGCACAAGGACCTCGACGTGGCCCAAGTCACATTGTTTGCCCTGTAAGTGAATCACGAGTTTTCAGTGTGTTGCATCCATGTCGATTTGGTAAGAAGCTAATAACAATAACATGATTTGTCCTTGCAGGAAGCAGGCCCACATATGCAAGGAAGTAGGCAAAAATGTTATTTTCCTCTCTCCCATGCACATTTCTGAGGGATGCCTCGCGGGTTATGATATACCGAATAACCATGAAAAGCTTGTGGGCTTGGTCGGAGCAGAGAGTGAGGCAGCCCGCAAACTTCTGCGTAACCAAATGAAGTTTAACGCGGGAACATATGTGTTTAGATGCATGAGAGAGGTCAAGGGACGTGGGTACATGATTGCCGCCCACCAGTTCGGGTAAGTCAAAAGAAAACTATCACATAGTTACTATTACGATCATAGCTTCTCATGTATTTTAAGGTTGTAATTGTACGTTGTTTCAATGGTCCAGTCAAGGCATCATGGGCCACTGGATTGCATTTCTCATATATCCTCAGGATGGGAGGGCAATAGTGTTTGACTCTTTGGATACTCCAAAAGAAGGTTACAAGGAATTTAAAAGCGTATTGAGATTGTAAGTGACGATACTTCTTTTTTATTTAACATATGTGCTAAATTGGTCGTGACAAATGTGGTTTCGTACAGCGCTTACCGAAAGTACTTGGAGGAACCAAATTGTATTGATCTTAGAACTAAAAAGCAGAAGAAGAAGTATAAAAACACCCTGCAAGTCAGGCACAACTTCCCGGTATGTTTGAAAACTCATATGTGTACTTATTAGTATATCGTGAAAACTCTATATGTTCTGAACGATTGTGTATTACATGCAGTGCTTCAAACAACCACCTGACACATTATTATGTGGATACTATGTTTGTGAGTACCTAAGAGAGACCGGTAAGTTTAGCAACAACTACAAGGTACTCATGAAAGAACTACAGGGCTGGCAAAACAAGCCATTCAACAAAGAGACCATAACTTGCATTGTTGCGGATATTTGTTCATTCCTCATGCACCATTGCGTGCATGAGGGTGGAAGGTTCTTCAACATGGAAAGCCCGTTAGTGGATGACGACAAGTATGAGAGCCTCCGAAAGTGGAGCACCATCTGAACATTAAGGATTACATGTTGCCAGACATATAATTTTTAAAATGTTGGATTATAAAGTTTAATGCATGTAATTGAACAATGATACGTTGTTGTGACATATATGTACTCGAAGGAGTACTGCTAGTTGAAAGAATGTGTTTGTGACTTTATTAATTGTGTCTTTGCTTCCAACGTGAAAAGGAAATTCAATTTCGATTTTAAAACAATTTTTTAAAAATTGTAAAACAATTAACCGAGGCGGTCACCCTTAAGAAACCGCCTTTGTTAATATTTTAACAGAGGCGGGCGCATTACATTAACCGCCTCTGTTAAAATATTAACCGAGGCGGTTTCTTTAAGTTGCCCTCCTCGGTTAATATATTAACCGAGGCGGTCCCCCGGCCCGCCTCAGTTAAGTTTTGATTAACCGAGGCCTATGGTCCGAGGCGGACGGTTTGCCCGCCTCGGTTAATATATTTGGCCCGCCTCGGACGTGCTGCCCTGAAAGTGTAGCAACCAAAACAAATGCTAGCAAAGGCTCAAACTGATCAAATGAATACAAAATATGAACAATTAAGCATATGAGCAGTTTTAAGCCATTTGAAAAGAAGTCCACCACTAAAATAGCACTTAGCATGAATAGACAGGAAATCGAGCAAGTGCTAACTCAAGTATAAAAGGTGAACTACCCCTAGCAAAGTTCAATCATCATGCCATAGAATGAAGCATAAACTTGTGTTATTTTCAAATTTTTAACGGAATTTGCAGCGGTATTAACACAAGTTGAAATTAAAAGCATGTGATTGCGAGAGGTTGAAAGCATGGTCATTTCCTAACTGTTCAACCGGGCTAAGCCTATGCAACAAAAGGAATCGGAAGCTTCAAGCGCCGGTTTCGGTCTTACACTACACAGCTCAAGTTTAACTCAATTGTGCAATGAGAAACAGTCTCGATACCGTGAGGTGCTAACACATGCAATCTCATCTCGATCTTTTCATTTCACTAGACTTGGATCAAATTTTAGCACAAGGTAAATATGAACAAACCAAGCAAGTGAATGACTCAGTGCAAGAGACATAGCAACCTAGCATACAAAAGATAGCACAAGTGATGTCAACGCATCCTACCCATGCTAGTTGCCAATCTCAATGGTGAACAAATTAAAGGTTTCATAGTTGATTAATCAAGTTCACCATTTGCAAAAATAGTTTAGCTCATAACATGTATCAAGTGATCAAAAAGAGTCTAAGCTACAAACATCATCTTGAATAGACAGGGCATACCAAAAAGAGCATAATCTCATTCTCATTGCTCTAAATATGAAGCTCTAAGATGCACTAAAATACATGATGAATTGCATGCAAAATCTAGTCTATCAAGGACAAAGCAAAATTGGCCTAAAAAGGAAAACCCAAAACAAAAGGGTATCAGAGAAGTCCAACTAAGATACAACAAGCAAAATGCTTCCTCAACTAAAAGGGAAACACACACCAAACTCACAAATAAAGAGCCAAGAAACGCTCAAGCGACAGACAGCAAAAATCCACATCGGAAAGACCACAAAGCAAAGGAGTCGAAGAGGAAGAGTACCAAAACCCGAACTCATAAGTGAATCGGAGGTACCTCATGATGTGTTTGACCACCAGCTTATGTGATGCCCGAGGGGACGCCTTGGTCCATGGGTTCTCCGTCCTTGTCTTCATCCATCGCAACTATCGTCGCCATGGGCGTCGAAAGAGGCTTGGCCTCACCCATGTCGAACCCATCATCCACATCTCAACCTTCCTGCTCATAAAATCTGCAAACTTGCCAATAAGACCATGAGAGGAGCCACCAAAGATGATATCATCCACATCCATCTGAAGAGTTAGAAAGTATGTGTCCAACATCTCTGGGCTCAAAAAGGGGCAGCAAAAGCAAAATGAGTGGAATGAGACACAGAAAGACCTGGACCGCATCTCGTGCTGGTGAATGTCGTCGTCCATCTGCAGAGGGGTGAATCTGCTAAAAGATTCAGGGTGCCTTCCTCGCCAAAGTCATCTCCCCCTCGCCAGATGTTGTCGCTCCCTTAGGTGCTGCTACTGCTCACTGGAGAGCTGCTCGAACGACACCCCAAGTCATGGAAGAAATAGGTTTGGGTCCGTGAGCCGAAATGCTCTCTCCAGGCTCCTGTTCTCCTGCACACTCAAAAGCAGAAGAAAACACAAGGCATTGTCTCGTCTAGTGTGACCTCAAGGTCTCCACAAGGCGGTTAGTTACATAATAAGCATAAGGTGAACTCTCAACAAAAAGAGGTCTACCTATGAATGATACCGCAAGGAGATCTCAACTCAAACTAGTTAAAACTACCATGCAACAGGATAAAGCACTGTATAGCAAAATGCAGCCTAAAGACAAGATCAACCCAAACATAGCCTTAGCCTCAACACATGCTAAAATGCAAGATAATGATAGCAATAGATCCAAAAGCATGTAACATGATAAAATTATGGAAAGGTCGGTGCTCAAACTAATCATATCAACAGGATACATGTTGCTAATCAAAACTAGCACCTGAAAAGTGATACCTAATGAACATCATACCACTACAAATCAAGCTCATGGAGAAATATGGTAAAACATGGCACAATGTTCATGAGGATCACAAACTAGCATGAAAAGTGGAATAGCCACCAATGTTGTTGCGGATACATGGGTGTATGTCGAGTCTCTGAGTGATGAGTGATTGTCAACTAGGATGATGCGCATGTTCTTTGGCTTGTGTTGTGCAGGTGTCGAGCACGGATGTAGTGATCAAAGGCAAGGTGAAGGTCAAGTAGAGACGTGCCGTGCCGTGCCGAGGGACTAAGAGTGGCGAAGGGCGGACGTGAGGCTTGGACTGAGGGACCGGTGGCCCGAGGATCAGCTGTGGTGGCTGACAGCCTGGGACAGCGACGAGCGAAGACTTGCGGTCACGGTGTTGCTCGGGTCGAGGACCTGGGGACACATGTCGGTGGACGGGGTGCACGGGCGGTGCATCCCTTCTACGGCTCGGTTTGGTGGTTGAGCCACAGAAAAACCACCGAGTGGACGGTTTCCAGGTTTGGGCCTCAAAACTTGGGCGCTGATGGTTTCCGAGTTTGGGCCACAAAACTCGGGCTGAGGACGGTTTCCAGGTTTGGGCCTCAAAACCTGGGTGATACGGGTTTGCTGAGTTTGAGCCTCAAAACTCAGGCCATGGATGGCTGGTTTCCCGGTTTGGGCCTCAAAACCAGGGGTTGGCTGTGAAGGCTGGTTTATCGGTTTGGGCCACAAAACCGGGGGTGCAACGTCCGGGAAAAGGACAAGCAGAGCGGTGGCGGCACGTGGCGGCGATCGGTGAGGTTGCGTCGAGGCAACGCTACCAGTTGTGCGGGCGTGGCCGTCGGATCACCACCTACCATGAGTTGGTCCAGAATAACCCTAGGGTTTAGCTGGTTCGCTCTGTAATTAGTGAGGGGTAGAGTAGGAATTAGAATTAGGATAAGTAGAGGGAGACACCCTCCTCCCATGCTATCTCAGTCATTTGCTCTTTCCTTCTAGGGTTTCCTGCTCTCCCAATCCCCTGCTGTAGCTAGCTCAGATCCGCAGAGAACCATACCTCTGTGTACTGGAGATTTTGAGGAAGTGAGACCGTAAACTCACTGTTGTAGCGTGTGGTAGCCACACGGTTACAGATCGATGACTTGATTCGCGTTTTGTTCATGTTCTTCGCGTTCTTCGTTTCTCCGCGGTTTTCCCGTCACTCGATCTCCCTCTCTACTGCGTCTTTGCGAAATCCGTTTGAATCAACTTGTTCTTTATAGTGAGGAGATCATTTCCACTGAAGGAATTCATCTAACTCCTCACGAACAAGTACATCGGGTTGATTTCGTTTTCGTAGCGCTTTTTCGTTCATCCTCCTCCCCTTTCGATTTCCCGGTGTTTGAGTTGATTTGAGCGGATGATTTCTTTGGGATAGTCTCCTAACTACCTCGTGATCATCTTCTCCAAGTTTGGGAACGTGGGATTGAGTTTTGTTTTGGATTCGAGAGGATTTGTGAGAGAGGCGACTGAAAGCGCCCTCTCTGTTCATCCGCGGATAGTCCGCCACTGGGTTCGCGGACAGTCCGCGCATCGGGATCGAGCCAGGTCAGTGGCTGTGGGTCTCGGTCGCGTTACTGTTCCTTAACCGGCGGACAGTCCGCCGTTGGAACTCGCGGACAGTCCGGGAACGTCCAGGGGACTTGCAGCAGCTGTGCAGTTTTGCACTTTCAGCCAGCGGACAGTCCGCCACCTGCTCGCGGACAGTCCGCAGTAGGGCCGGACAGTCCGCGACCGTACCGGCGGACAGTCCGGGATCCTGCTGAAGGTTGCAGTTTTGTGCATTTGCTCTCCCGGCTCCTCCGCTTGGTTTCCGGACTTCTCGTTTGGTTCTAGAGTTCACCTAGGAACCTCTCTAGGTATCTTTGCTACTTGTTAGCATCGGTATTTGGGGATTTCACAACGTAGTCCTCAATCTACGTTTGGGTCCCGGTTTCTAGAGTCAAACTTGCTCTGGTGCTTTCGGTGTTTGACTTGCTATTGTCTTGTGGTGCCTCGCTGTGATCCTAGGGATCATCCACCCTCTTCCAAGGGTCGTGGGCATCACGGTTTCGACCGAAACTCTTGGGGTTGATTTTGGGGACAAAAGGCCAAAGTTTCGGAGGAATTTTTGAGCTCCCATTCACCCCCCCCTCTGGTCGCCTTTCTATTGCTTTCTCGGTCCTTCAATTGGTATCGGAGAAGGTTAAGGATCTTCCACCTTAGCCAGTTCCAGGTCCACAGAAGGCGACATGGATCGCGACGTGGGCAAACCGCCATTTTTCGATGGGACGAACTATGCGTATTGGAAGATACGCATGTCGGCCTTTCTGCAGAGTATGGGTGCTTCCATCTGGGATATTTGCAACTCTGCTGATTACGTGGTCTTGGCTGCTCGTGTTACTCAGCATCAGATCGATGATCACGATGCCAATAGACGAGCCCGTAATGCTCTTTTCTCATGCTTGAGCATGACTGAGTTTGATCGCGTTTCTCACCTCGCTACGGCTCAGGAGATTTGGGCATCCCTCATGCGTTTCCATAAGGGAACCTATCAAGTCAAAACCCATCTCTACAAGTCGCACAAGCGAGAGTACGAGAACTTTCGACATATGCCTGGCGAGAGCATAGAGAGTTTATTCGCTCGCTTTCAGGCGATTGTCAACAGGATGAGGGCTAACAAGGAGCTGTTGCCTTTCGATGATCATGAGAGAGATTTGAAGCTTTTGCATACTCTTGATCAGTCGGTGTGGGACTCAAAGGTCCAGGCGATCATCGAATCGCCTAACTATGAGACCCTCACGTGCGACGAGCTCTTCAGTAAGCTCAAGTCCAGTGAGATCGATGCCATGGCGAGGGCTTCTTATGAAAATCCTTCTGGCCCGTCGATGGCTTTGCTTTCTGGCTCTTCCGCTAACCCCTCTGGAGGCTTTGCTTTGTCTTCACTCCTTTCTGTCACAGAGGAGCAACTAGAGTTCATGGGGGATGAGGAGTTGGCATTGCTCGCCAACCGGTTCTCGCGGTATCACAACAACCGCATGAACCGTCGCCGCGGAGGAGGACGCTCGGGATGCTTCGAGTGCGGCGACCCCAACCACTTCATCGCCAATTGCCCGAAGAAGAACAAGCACACCTTCGGCAAGGCGGATCATGGGCACAAGTACGACTCCAGCAAGCACAAGGAGAAGTATGTCCCCGCGAAGCATAAGCGGAGGGGCGGCTTCGACAAGGAGTACATCAAGACGAAGTACATGGAGAAGGCCCTGGCTGAGCAGCGTGCGTTCTTCACCACGCTCAGCGACGTCGATGACTCGGATGACGACTCCGCTACCTCAAGCGTCGACGAGTCCGAGAAGAAGAAGAGGATCGAGGACAAGCTAAACGGCCTCTGCTTCTTCGCCGACGACGAGGGCTTCTGCACCATGGCCCTCGGCAAGGAGGCCTACGGCGAGCTGGAGGAGATTCCTCAGAATGACGACGACGACGACACCTCCCAGGTATCTCAGACCCCCGACGAGCTTTCTGCTGAGATTGAGAAACTTACTGCCGCGCTCCTTAGTTAGGATAAGTTGCTTAGGCGTGCTGCAAGAGAGCGCAAGGAGTTTGGGCAGAAGTGGAAGGATACGGTGAAGGAACTTGAATCTGTCAAGTCCACCGTAGTTGTTACCGATGAGGAGGAGTGTGAGATGTGCACCACACACATGACTGATCTTCTCACTTTGAGAAGCAAGTATGTTGTGTTGGTAGGAGAGGTGGATGAGCTGAAGGCTAGATCTTCGTTGTTGGGTGCATGCAAGTCCTGTGCAGGCTTGCAATCTGAGTTGACAGAGAAGAATGCCAAGATTGTGTCTCTTGAAGAGGCCAACTCAGGTAGCACATGTGTGGCTAGGTGTGTTCTTTGTGAGGGTTTGGAGATGGAGATAGCCAATGTGAAGCATGACAATATGCAAACCGAGGAGGAAAACACATACCTTCGAACCATCTTGTCATGGGTATCTAGTGGTGAGGCACAGCTCGGGATGATGATCTCCCAATTCAAGCGAGCTGCTGGAGGTCCCGGTGTTGGTTTTGTTCAGGGTGTTGATGTTTCATCTTTTGGGAAGATTGGAGAGTCGAGTGGTCTTGACCCATGTGAGAAGCCCAACTCCACCACTACTCCCAAGCTTACCAAGATTCCACCCAAAGAACCTCTCAAGCCTAACACCATGGATGGGGTCTTTGTTGAACCTACGAGAGCTCCACCCAAGAAACAATCATGGGATCCCAAACCAAACCACCTCAAGAATAAGCTGGACACCATGCCACCCATCCAGGAGGAACTTATGCCACAGAAGGGCAAAGTGATCCACACCCACTACCGTGAGTACCAACAACCCCCTATGAGAGCGGTGAGGTACCATTGTGAGCACTGTGGGAGAGATGGACACTTGAGTGAGTTTTGCTTTCGGCGCAAGAAAGAGGCGCGCCGTGCAAAGGAGATGAACAACCCGGACATGTACCATCCTTTCCATGATGTACATGTGCCGAACATTCAGAGGCGTGCTGCTAGGCCTAGAGGTCCAAAACCTCAAGTTCCTAGGCCTAGGCCGCGAGGAAGTTGTGCCCGGCGGGAGCCTGCAGTTGTAGGCTATGGACCCCGTGGCGGTGGCTTTGTAGTTTAGCGATTTCCCCCACCGCGTTTTGAGTATCGCGATGGACGCTCTTCCCTTAGCGGACCACGTTTTCCTCAACGTGGTGATCGCTCTTCCTGTAGGCGTGCTAGGAATGGTTTTTCTGCTAACCATTCTTTTGAGAAGCCGACCCAACACTGGTATTCCTCCTACTTCACTAACCCAAGTGTTGGACCGTATGCTCACCCTATGTCTTTTTATTGATGTAGGTAAAACGATTGGAGAACGTTTGGTTGGTGGATTCCGGGTGTTCGAGGCACATGACCGGAAACGCCAAGTGGTTCTCCAGTCTTAGTCCTGTTGCCGGAAAGGAGTATATCACCTTCGACGACAATAGCAAAGGTAAGATGTTGTCTCGAGGGTCTGTGCGGGTTAATGAGCACTTTGTGTTGTGCGATGTTGCTCTTGTTTCTAACTTGCATTTTAACCTTCTTTCCGTTTCGCAACTCTTTGATGACGACTATGAGATTCGTTTTAAGCCAAATCTCAGTCGTATTTTGGATCCTCAGGGCAATCCTGTTTGTGTGAGTTCGCCCTTTGGGAAAGTCTTTCATGCGGATTTCTCAGAGTCTTGTGGCATTTCTCGTTGTCTTGTGGCTGGACCTTCCTCCTCTGATCTTTCGAAGTGGCATAGGAGACTAGGACATTTGAGCTTCGACTTGCTTGCAAGACTTAGTTCACTTGGCCTAATCCAAGGATTGCCCAAGTTATCCATGGAGAAGGATCTTGTTTGCCATTCTTGTAGACATGGGAAGATGGTTGCCGCTCCCCACCATCCAGTGACTCAGGTCATGACCAAGCGCCCTGGAGGGCTTTTGCACATGGACCTTGTTGGTCCGGCTCGAGTGAGCTCGGTTGGGGGGAAGTGGTATGTGCTTGTTGTTGTTGATGACTTTTCCAGATATTCGTGGGTTTTCTTTTTAGCTGAGAAAACTGAGACTTTCTCCTTTGCTCGCAATCTGATTTTGCGTCTTCAGAACGAGTTCCCTTTGAACTCGATGCGAGCTATTAGGAGTGATAATGGTTCCGAATTCAAGAATTCGGATTTTGAGATGTTTTGTAACTCCTTGGGTTTGGAGCATCAGTTTTCTTCCCCCTACACACCGCCACAAAATGGTGTTGTAGAGAGGAAGAATCGGACCCTTGTAGAGATGGCCAGGACGATGCTCGATGAGCATAGGACTCCTAGGCGATATTGGGCCGAAGCTATGAGCACTGCATGCTATATTTCCAATTGCATTTTTCTCCGAGCTTTCTTGAAAAAGACTTCTTATGAGTTGCGTTTTGGAAAACTCCCCAAGGTGAGTTATTTTAGAGTTTTTGGTTGCCACTGTTTTATACTCAAGAAAGGCAACCTGGACAAATTTGAGTCTCGATCTTCTGACGGTGTGTTTTTGGGTTATGGCGCTCATACTCGTGCTTATCGTGTACTTAACCTTGACACTAACCGAGTCATGGAGACATCCGATGTCACCTTCGACGAGACCATGGTTTGTCCTTCTTCTTGTTTTGAGCATGCAGGTGATCATGAGGTTGGCGAACCTCTTTTTGATGATGAGGAAGAGGGTGCTGAAGGGATGAATGACCCAGCACCACCTCCACCTGCTGAGCCACAAAGAGCGGCCTCGACTACGACTCACGGCCCCGATCCATCTTCTTCGACTTGGGGGCCGTGGGATCCGCCAACTCGAGCGGTACCTTTTGTACCCGAGGAGGCACCAGCTGCTGTTGAGGGGGAGACTACTTCAGCTCGGGAGGCGCCACGACACATCCAGCGGCAACACCCGCCTCAACAAATGATCGGCAGCATCGGCGAACGTGTCACTCGGTCAAGGTCACAACAAATCTCTCACTTTGCTCATTCTTTATTTGTTGCTGATTTTGAACCCCGAGATGTTGGACACGCTTTGACGGATCCAGATTGGGTCAATGCCATGCATGAGGAGTTAGAAAATTTTGAAAGAAATCGGGTTTGGGTTCTAGTTTCTCCTCCCTCTGAGTGTCACCCAATTGGGACAAAATGGGTTTTCAAAAACAAACAAGGAGAGGATGGTCATGTTGTGAGAAACAAGGCCAGACTTGTAGCCCAGGGGTATAGTCAGAAGGAGGTAATAGACTATGAGGAGACTTTTGCTCCTGTAGCTCGTTTGGAGGCTATTAGGATACTCTTGGCTTTTGCTGCATCCAAAGGGTTTAAAATTTTTCAAATGGATGTCAAGAGTGCCTTCTTAAACGGCTACATAGAAGAGGAGGTGTATGTGAGACAACCCCCCGGTTTCGAAAATCCCAAGTTTCCAAACCACGTTTTTAAACTTCACAAAGCTCTGTATGGTTTGAAACAAGCCCCTAGAGCCTGGTATGATAGGTTGAAAACCTTTTTGCTTGCTAAGGGTTTTAAAATGGGATGTGTGGATAAAATGCTTTTTCTCCTCAAACAAGGCAATGATACTCTCTTGGTCCAGATTTACGTGGATGATATCATTTTCGGTGGTTCTTCTCATGCTTTGGTTGCCAAGTTTGCAGATACTATGAGCAGGGAGTTCGAGATGAGCATGATGGGCGAGTTGACGTTTTTCCTCGGGTTGCAAATCAAGCAATCCCGGGAAGGGACGTTCATGCACCAGGGTAAGTATACCAAGGACATCTTGAAGAAGTTCGATATGGGTGAGGCCAAGCCTCTTCCAACACCCATGTCGACCACGACGGCCCTGGACGCGGATGTGGACGGAGAAGCTGTGGATCAGAAGGAGTACCGGAGTATGATCGGGTCGCTGTTATACCTGACGGCGACACGCCCGAACATTCAGTTCGCGGTGTGTCTTTGCGCGCGATTTCAGTCGTCGCCGCGCACCTCGCACCGTCAGACGGTCAAGCGCATTATTAGGTACTTATCCTTCACTCCAGAATTTGGGATTTGGTATTCTGCTTCCTCCACTCTTTCCCTTTGCGGTTATTCCGATGCCGATTTTGCTGGTTGTCGCATTGATCGCAAGTCCACTTCTGGGACTTGCCAGTTTATTGGTTCTTCTCTTGTATTGTGGTCTTCTCGCAAGCAGTCTAGTGTCGCCCAGTCTACCATGGAGGCTGAGTATGTCGCTGCGGCTAGCTGCTGTTCCCAGTTACTCTGGATGATGGCCACCTTGCGTGATTTTGGTCTGAGCTTTTCTCGTGTTCCTTTGCTTTGTGACAGCATGAGTGCGATTAGCGTTGCTAAGAACCCCGTGCTGCACTCGAAGACCAAACACATTGATGTGCGCTTTCATTTTCTGCGAGACCACTATGAGAAGGGTGATATCGACCTTCGCCATGTCGATACTCATCATCAGTTGGCTGATATTTTCACGAAGCCTTTGGACCAATCAACTTTTGCTAGGTTGAGAGGTGAGCTTGGTGTGTGTTTCCCCTTTTAGATGGGGGAAACATTTTGACTCTTGTACTATAAACTGACTTTGTGTTTTTCAGTTGTTTTCATCATGCATCTTTCTGCATTTCATTTTGCATATTTACTTTCCGAGCTTCATGTATATAATCTCTAGAATGTAACAATGCTCTATAGCTTTATGATGATGCTGTAGCTTATGCTCTTTCTGATCAATGATACATGTTGTGAGCTGAGCTATTTTATGAATGGTCAATTTGCTTAATGAACATAAAACATGAAAATATTCACCATTGAGATATGCAACTAGCATGTGTAGAATGTGTCGAAATCACTTGTGCTTTTCATATATGCTAGGTTGCTATGTCTCAAGTGTTGAGTCATTCACTTGCTTGGTATGTTCATATACTGCCTTAATTTTGAACCAAGTTAAGTGAATTAGAAAGATCGAGATGGGATTGCTTGTCAGCACATCACAGTTTCGAGACTGTCTCTCATTGCACTTTGAGTTAAACTTGAGCTGTGTAGTGCATGACCAAAACTGTTGCCTTAAGCTTCTGATTGCTTTTGCATAGGCTTCGCACAGTTGAAAAGTTAGGCAATGACAAGTTTTCAACCTCTCGCAATCACATGCTGAAATTTAAACTTGTGTAATTTAACCGCTGCAACTCTGATAAAATTTGAATACACAAGTCTATGCTTCATTCTATAGCATGATGATTGAACGATGCTAGGGGTAGTTCACCTTGTATACATGTTTAGCACTTGTCTGATTTCCTGTCTATACATGTTTTGTGCTATTTTGATGGTGAATACCTTTTTGGCTGAAAAATGATCGTTTTGCTCTCATGTATCAAGTTGGGTCCATTAGGGACGCGTCCTAGGGTTGGAGGATGACCCCAACACTCTTTTGGTCGTCAATCCATCTACTTATATCCCTCTATAGCCGCCATGGTCGGGTTGGGTAGCGAGAAAGAAGTCGGAGCAACAGAGACAAAGACACACTAGTCCCTCCAGAAAGAGGCAAAGGCTCAACACAACTAGCAAAAACGCTCCAAACCAATTGAAAAGCCATACAGGCTAAAACTAGCAAAAACGCTCCAAACCAATTGACCAACAAAACATGTAAAATAAAACAAGTGAGCAAGCTCCCCCTTATCATGAACTCCCGCTTCAATAGTCCATGCAACTAGGGACATGATTTGTCAAAATTTCTCCCCCTTAGTTGAAAATGCACATAACAAGGCAAAAATGCATATGAGTCACAAATGCAAGTTAGCAGCTTCAGGTATATAGTCGATAGAAGCAATGGATGCTCTAAAACGTGCTGATCCAATGATTTACCGACCCCCAATCGGTAGTACCGACGCTTGGAGGAAGTTTGGGGGCGTTCTGTGTAGATCTAGATCTGGCCTACCGGTAGTACCGCTATAGGGGCTGGTAGTACTGACCCTACTACCGACCCTACTACCGCCCGTGTTAGAAAGGCGATTCTAACGATCATTTTGACCACCGGTAGTACCGACCCTTTGGTCGGTAGTTCCGACCGTGGCCGTGGGAGTTCGGAAAAAGGGGAAAACGGCTAGTTTGTGGCTCACCTCTATAAATAGAGGTGTGGCCGGCCCTTGGATAAGGTTGAGCACCCTAGGGACTTAGTGTCCATGGTTGAGGAGTGCTTAGGAGCCCTCTAACTCGCTTGCGCTTGCTAGTGTGCGAATCTATTGCGAGTGAGCGATTCTAGTGCGTTGCTTTGAGAGATTGCATCGAGGGGCACTAGGTGTTCGTGTTGCAAGCCGGTGGTGCTTGTTACTCTTGGAGGTTGCCACCTCCTAGATGGCTTGGTGATCGAGTCTCCGTCGTGAAGCCCGCGTGAAGATTGTGCATGGCTCCGGAGAAGGATTGTGAGGGGCATTGTGCTCACCCCGCGAGGACCGCGAAGAGCAACTCTAGTAGAGCGTGTCATTGAGTTACCCTCACTTGTGGGTGAGTTCTTGCGGCGCTCGAGTGTCGAGCTAGGTGTGGTGCCTATTAGCCGCCGAACTACCAAAGTGTGTGGTCGACACAACGGGGACTAGCTTGGTGGCAACCAAGTGAACCTCGGGAGAAAAATCACCGTGTCAACTTCGTGTTCATCTTCTCGGTGGTTTGCAAACTCCATTCACTAGCTTGTATTTACTTGTTCATATACATGTGCTAGTGTAGTTGCTCTTCTAATTAGTTAGCTTGTGTAGCTTGCTAGTTACCTTCCTTGCTTGTGTAGCATAGAAGTTGATCCCATGAGTGACTAGTTGACTTGTAGTCTTGCTAGTCACATTGCTTAGTTTGTGTAGCTAAGTTGAGCTCTCTAATTTGGCTTGTGTAGCCTTGTTATTGAGCATTGCTAGTGAGCTTAGGCTTTGTGCTTTTGCTTAGTGGAATGTGTAGGAGCTCCCCGATTGATTGAGTACTAGTTGTTTAGGTTTGTGTAACCTTGCAAGCTAGAATTGTTTAGGTGAGCTTTAGCTAGCCCGGCACCTTTATTGCTTTGTTCAGGATCTTTTATAAGGTGCTTGAGAGTATAGATAGAGGGGTGTAGTCTTGGCTAGACCGATAGTTGTTAATTCCGCATTTGTTTCAGTTAGCCGGTACATTTAATTTTAAAAAGGACTATTCAGCCCCCCTCTAGTCCGCCATCTCGACCCTTCAATTGGCAAATACCAAGAACAAACAAAAAACGGGAGAGATTCCAAGGTAGTCAAGAAGTACATAGCCAACTGAGATCTAGTTCTGAGAAGAAAACCGAATGTTGATAATGTGGGCAAGCTTCAGCCTAAATGGGAAGGACCGTATGTGGCGAAGGCAGCAGGAAGGGAAGGATCATTCTACCTCATCGATGATGAAGGAAGGTCGAGCACCCACACATGGAATATCGACAACCTTCACCGCTACTACATCTAAATGTAAGACCGCCTTCGCAAAGCTATAAGCGAGGGTGGTCCAAGTTTCTTTCTTATTTTTTCTTTTCTTTAACTCATTTACTTGGCAAAAAAAGGGCCTGCACTGTTTTCCTCACAACCAGGGTCTCTGCAAGGAGGTGAGGTTTTTAATGAGGCGGAACCCATGTAAAAACCTCTAGTGCTATAAAGAGGCATTCCCTGGAAGGAAATGATCACACAATGCTAATGAAGGTCGAAAGTGGCCGCCGCATCGGCCACAACATTCGACGAATCCAATTTGAGGCGAAGGTCCCCCCCAGTCCATTGTCGAAGACACTAGGACAAGGGACGACCTCCATAGCTTCAAACAAAAAACCCCCAAAAAAGACATGTCCGCTCTCTCAGGCATCGGGTAATCATTTCAATAAGCCGAAACTCAAAAAAAAACGAGTCAAGGTACATAATCCTGTAAAAAGTCCTACCCAAAGGCAGGCAACAGGATGTAAAAAAAGGGAAGCGATAAATGATCATAATAAATATCAAGCAACGCCTTCACTGAGCATTAAGAATCGAATCGAAAATAACATTTGTCAGAAAACGATCACATGTATCACGCGCCAGAAAAAACGATTTGGAGCAAATTAATGCGTCCTAAACTCCCTCAACAACCACAACAACCATAACTTAAATAAGCAGCATTTCACCAGGCCTATAAAACCAGCCCGCACCGCCAGGGCCCTCAAACAAAGAATAGCCCTGTCGGCAATGGAGGCCGGAATATCACTCTTAGCACCCAATACAAATCGGGATACTGTGTGAAAATTCGTAAACTATGAGCGAAGATGAGGGGAACAAGAGTCTGTTGCACCACCATCACCCGCGCATCATATTCATCAACATCAACTGATGAAGGCCAAGAGGGGATACTGCGTAAAAATTCGTAACATGCCCTCCAAGCCAAGTCAGCAAGCCACGACCGCCGCCGAGAAAAAGCTGGCAAGACTTCAGCGAAGGCTATCAGAGCTTCACTAAGGGCAAAATTTTTTTTCCGCCTATCTTGAAGAAAAAGCATGGCTAAGGCAACAGCGACGTGCATCATACAGTTCTAGAGCAAAAATCGTGGATCCTAGTCGTGGCTAAGATGATAGCAGGATCAACACAAATAATGTAAAACAACTTATTCTCAAAAACATATAGCACAAGAAGGTGTTAAGTTGGGAAACCATCAGGACTTCAAACTAGGTCTCTACAAGAAGTTAACGATCTTTGTCCTGCGCAGGTCGCCTTCATGGGGCCTGCGCAGGAAGTTAGTCCTATCTTGATGATGCGTGACGACGTTTATGTTAAAGGTGAATTGTCCTGCGCAGGACTACAAGGGCTAAACCCCAGAGAACCAGCTCTCTATACAAAATAAACCTCCAAACTAGATAAAAGTCAATATAGCTGTTGAACTACTTCTCTACCTCCGGCGCAGCCTCAACACCTCCGCTACCTGCGCCTGCGCTGCTCGCAACCTTCGCGGCATCCCCGTGGGCAACCGAGGTCTCGCCAACTTTGGTGACTTTTTTCTTCTCTACAGGTCCTTCTTTCCCCTTCGTGTCCTACAATACAAGAGATAACGAAAAATGAAAGAATAAGAAAAGTGAACTCATTCTAAGAAATCATCAAAACAAATAACTATAAAGAAGAAACAACTAACCACCACCCAACGAGCCTCCGCAAGAGAGCGAGCGTCAGCATGACCAAATTTGCTCCAAAAGTGTTCAATAAACCGTCGAGCAAAGGAAGCGACCTCCGCACTCGTCTCCCCGAGCTCCGAAGGACTCACATAATCCTTCTTCTTCCTCAGAGAGCCAATGTGCTCACAACCCCCCTTGACCAGGGTCTTCGCCAAGTTTGTAGCACTAGACAAAGCAGCGAAGTCTCTGACCCGATGTACAAAGTCTGGCATCTTCGCAAAACAAGAGGCCATCCAAGAAAAAATAACACCAACGGACGCATCGGGCGGAGGTGGAGAAGTAGAACCGCCAAAGGACTTCACAACGGAGATGTAGGATTGCACAGCAGATAACCCCAGAGCCCTAGCATCTTGAACCTCCGCCTTCAGTCGCTCCAGCTCATCCTTCAAGGCCCGGCTGCTAGCCCTTTCTGCATCAAGCTCGTCCCTCAAACCCTCAACGGTTTCATTGGCCTTGCTGGCCCTCTCAACCGCTAAAGCCCTCGAAGCCTCCGACGATTCGAGCTCCTTCTTAAGCGAAGAGACCTTGGTCTGAGTAGAACCCAAAAGTTCTCGAACAGTACCAAAATCTTCAATCTCCTTTGTCAACCTTTCCTTCTCGACAGCCAGTACATCACATTCTCGGCGAAGGTCACTAATGACTTTGTCTCGCTTCAACAGACCGAGAGACAGTTTCTCCTCGACGGCCTCCGCCATGTGATGGCTCTACAAAAACAAAAGAGCATACATACAAAATATATATAATAAATTTTTTTCAAACATATAAGTATAAAACTTACGACTATCTGTTGTTCCAAGTTAAGCCGCATGAGATTATATTCATCTAGCCCCTTCATATGATGGCGGATGCGGTCTACAACCAACACAGGAAGACAAAGAAAAAATAAGGATCAGTTTCATGGAACATATCAAACGCAGAAAATAAGAAAAAGGAAAACCTCCTATCACGGTAGTAAGGCCATGTAAAGCCTCCGCCCACCCACTTAGAGTATCTGCAGACGACGAAGCTGTAGAGAGATAAATGTTAAATTCAAAATACACAAAATACTAACGGCAAAGCAAGGAAACAAGTCCGTTAAAAGAAGCAGAACAAACCTTCCCCGGTGCCTCCGGGAGGCGCTGAGGGAGCGCTACAAGCATGTCTAGCGCCAGCGCCAGAAGAGCCGCCTACAAGAAGCGCGAATCATAAACAACAGCAATAACGAAATAAGACGTACAAAAAACAAACAAAAAACGTACCAAGCCAAAAAATACCACGAGCAGCACACTCAACTTCGGAGTCGACCTCGATAACAGGATCATATCTGGGGCTATTGGGGGAACACCAGTCTTAGGCTCTCGGGCGGCTGAAGGCACTCCTGCACTCGTAGAGCCTAAATCCGAAGTCACCATAGCCTTCGGAGGTTGGGAAGAAGTAACATTCCCGGCAAGTGCAGGAGAGGCAGAAGCTCCGGCCGACGATGCTTCCTCAGCTGAAACCTTGCTTGGTGCTATTTTGATGGTGAAACCCTTTTTGAATGGCTTAAAACTGCTCACTATGCTCATATGTTCATATTTCATATTTTGTGATCAGTTTGAGCCTTTGCTGGCATTTATACTTGCTGTTGGAGTAGTCGGATCAACACTCTTTGGAGCATCTATTTATTCTATAGACTATATACCTGAAGCTGCTAACCTGCATTTAAGACTTGTATGCATTTGCTCTTTCGTTTCGGGCTCCCTTATTTTGCCTTGTTTTGTGCATTATCAACTAAGGGGAAGAAATTTGACAAATCATGTCCAGGGGGAGTTTGCTCGCTTGATGAGTTTTCAATTGGTTTGGAGCAGTTTTCAGCTAGTTGTGTTGAGCTTTTGCCTCTTTCTGGAGGGACTAGCTGATTTACTCAAGTTCTGGCTTCTTTGCTCTGAACTTCTCGCTAGCGGTGTTGAGCCGTTTTGCCTCTTCTTGAGGGATAGCTTTGCTTTGCTTGGTTGCGTCGAGCCGTTGCCCATGTCTTTGGCAACCAAGTTGTCTTGCTCACTCCATTCGACTTCTTTTGGGTTTGCTTTGCTTCTGGTCGTTTGGTTGAGTTCGCTTCTTCCTTTCTCCTTTCTTCTATTCCATATGATTTGTGTTGGTAGTTGAAAATGCACTCATCAAGGTGGAGATTGCGGATACATGGGTGTATGCCGGATCTTGAGATGATGAGTGATTGTCAACTGGTTTGATGCGCATGTTCTTTGGCTTGTGTTGTGCAGGTCTGGCTCGAACCTAACTCCAAATCGGTGAATCGGAAGAAATTAAGGGCAAAGGAGAGAAAATCGATCAAAGCACTAAAACCAACGGATCTACTTGTTCGTGAGGATAGAGTCAAATTCCTTTGGTGGAAACAATCCCCTCATGACAAAGAACAAGTTGATTCAAACGGTTTTCCAAACAGAGCAACGTGGAGAGAGATCGATCGATGGGAAACTTGAGGAGAAAAGCAAAATGCGAAGAACAACACAAGAACGTGAATTACAACCTCAATTTCCAGCCGAAATTCATCCCCACAAGGAGACAATGGGAATCCGGTCCTGTTTCCGCAAAATCCAAATACACAGAGGTATGGTTAAACCGTCTCTGCGGATCTCAGTAGCTACAACAAGGATGTGGGAGAGCAGGAAACCCTAGAATGAAAATAGCAATAGCTGAGATAGTCTGGAGGGAGGGGTGGCCTCTCCTTATATAGCCTAATACAATTATTCCCCTTCTACCCTTACAGCTAATGAGCGAGCAGGCTAACCCTAAGGGTATTCCTGACCAACTCAAGGTTGATGTTGATCCGACGGCCACGCCCGCACATCAGGTAGCTTCGCCTCGACACGATCTCACCGGATGCCGCCACTGCTCCACTCGTCCTTTTCACGGACCTCCCCCCCAGTTTTGAGGCCGAAACCGGGAAACCTGGGCCACCCCCGGTTTTGAGGCCGAAACTGGGAAACCTGTCGTCCGTCGTCTGAGTTTTGTGGGCCAAACTCAGAAAACCGCCAGCGCCTAGGTTTTGAGGCCCAAACCTGGAAACCGTCCTCAGCCTGAGTTTTGTGGCCCAAACTCGGAAACCGGCCGCTCGGTGGTTTTTCTGTGGCTCAACCACCAAACCAACGCCGTAGAGGGATGCACCGCCCGTGCACCCCGTCCACCCGCAAGTCTTCACTTGTCGCTGTCCCAGGCTGTCAGCCACCACGGCCAATCCTCAGGCCACGGGTCCGTCAGTCCAAGCCTCATGTCTGCCCTTCACCGCTCCGGGTCCATCGGCACAGCACGTGTCTACTTGACCTTCACCTTGCCTTTGATCACCGTATCCGAGCTCAACACCTGCACAACACAAGCCAAAGAACATGCGCATCATACCAGTTGACATTCACTCATCATCTCAAGATCCGGCATACACCCATGTATCCACACACGCCCGCAAATCCGGTAGCTTCGCCTCAACGCGACCTCACCCGATGCCGCCACGTGCCGCCACTCGCCGTTCGTCCTTTTCCTGGACCTCCACCAGGTTTTGAGGATGAAACCGGGAAACCTTTCCTCTGGCTAAGTTTTGTGGCCCAAACTCAGAAACCCACCATCGCCCAGGTTTTGAGGCCCAAACCTGGAAACCGTCCTCAGCCCGAGTTTTGAGGCCCAAACTCGAAAACCGGCCAGCACCCAGGTTTTGTGGCCCAAACCTGGAAACCATCCACCCGGTGGTTTTTCTGGGGCTCAACCACCAAACTGAAGCTGTAGAAGGATGCACCGCCCATGCACCTCGTGCACCCTCATGTCTTCACTTGTCGCTGTCCCAGGCTATCAGCCACCACACCTGAGCCTCAGGCCATCGGTCCATTAGTCCAAGCCTCACGTCCGCCCTTCACCGCTCCGGGTCCATCGACACGACACGTCTCTACTTGACCTTCACCTTGCCTTCGATCACCGTCTCTGAGCTCAATGAAATCATCAGCAAAGGATTTTGCAATCCTTTGTCTCTTGTTCCTCACAGGTATTTCATTGTCATCCTCCTAAAGGACTTCATTAAGTGGTTGTTCAAATGACTTAAGCGGAGACTCAATAGGTGTAGTAAAATCAGGAGTTAATTCAGAGGAAAACTTAGCATTGCTATGCATATCTTTCATAGGAAAAATATTCTCAAAGAATGTAGCATCACGAGATTCAAAGATTGTATCCACATGCATATCAGGAACTTCAGATTTTACTACTAAAAATCTATAGGCAATGCTATGATGTGCATATCCTAAAAAGATGCAATCCACAGTCTTTGGTCCAAGCTTACGCTTCTTAGAAATTGGAACATTGACTTTCGCCAAACATCCCCACGTGCGTAAGTATATAAGCGATGGTTTCCTTCAAACCCAATACTCGTATGGAGTTGTCTCTTTATTTATGTTTGGAACTCTATTCAGGACATGACTCGCAGTCAATAAAGCTTCCCCCCACCATGCCTTAGATAGACCAGCAGTATCTAACATGGCGTTCACCAAGTCAGTCAACGTGCGGTTTTTCCTCTCGGCAATTTCGTTTGATTTGGGAGAATAGGGAGCTGTCCCCTCATGAATAATACCATGTTCCGCACAAAATTCATCAAAAAGTATAGGAAAATACTCACCACCACGATATGACCTTAGACGTTTAATCTTTCTCTCTAGTTGATTTTCAACTTCAGCCTTATAGATTTTAAAGTACTCTAGCGTTTCATCTTTAGTCTTAAGCAAGTAAACATAACAATATCTAGTTGCGTCATCAATTAAAGTCATGAAATATCTCTTTCCACCTTTTGTGAACACACCATTCATTTCACAAAGATCAGAATGTATGAGTTCTAGAGGTGTCAAGTTTCTCTCCTCCGCTGCCTTATGAGGCTTCTGAGGTTGCTTCGATTGCACACAACTATGGCACTTAGAACCTTTGTCAATAATGAAATCTGGAATTAAACTCAATCTAGCCAAACGTGACATCAAACCAAAGTTCACATGACATAAATGAGAATGCCAAATATTAGAACTATCATTAGTTGTGCCACAAATATGATTTACTGACTTATTACAAAAATCTGCCAAAGATAGGCGGAACAAGCCTCCGCAATCATAGCCTTTACCAATAAATTGTCCATTCTTAGACATAACTACTTTATTGGACTCTAAAACTACTTTAAAACCATCCCTCAAAAGAAAAGAGACGCTAACAAGGTTCTTGCATATAGTAGGGACATGCTGCACGTTCTTTAGCTGCACGATCTTCCCCGATGTAAACTTCAGATCTACCGTGCCAACACCACGAACAGAAGCATGTGACCCATTCCCCATTAGGACGGAGGAACCTTGAAGCCCCTGATAAGAAGAAAACAGAGAGATATCAACACACACATGAATATTAGCACCTGTATCAACCCACCAATTTGGTGATTGAAACACTGATAGTACAGTAGGAAATTACCATACTCGTCATCAGCATCGCTAGTAGTCACAAGGTTGACACTCTTCTTTTTCCCTTTGCGGTCCGCTCGCTCCGAACACTCTTTGGAAAAATGCCCAAGCTCTCGACAAGTGAAGCACAACAACTCTGCTTTATTCTTCTTCTTCTTCTTAAATGCAGTAGTAGTTTTGGCATTGAAAGATTTAGGCTTTCCTTTGTACTTGCCATGGTTTTTCTGGACGAAGTGGGCGCTAGCTCTTTCCTCGTTCCCCTTCTCAGTGTTATCTTTAGCCCGAGCCTTCTCCTCAACATCAAGAGATGCTATCAGGTTTTCAACTGATATTTTCTGTCTCTTGTGTTTAAGGCTCGTGGCGAAATTCCTTCAACAAGAAGGTAGCTTTGCAATAATGCACCCAACCACAAACTCATCGGGTATAACACAGTTAAGGAGTTCAAGCTCTCTAGCCAGACGTTGTAATTCATGAGCTTGCTCGACTATAGATTTGTTCGCAATAATCTTGTAGTCATGAAAAGTCTCCATGATGTACAACTCTTTGTCAGCATTTGAAGCACCAAAAGTAGTTACCAGATAATCCCACAAAGTCTTTGCGTCTTTAATGTGCAGAATTGTATCAAAGATATGATTAGCAAGAACATTCTGCACAACTCCCACAAAGATTTGGTTGGCATTCTGGAATCTTCTCTTATCATCTTCAGAGATATTTCCCTTGGGCATACCAGCACTCACCCAGAACACTTTCATGGCCGTCAACCAATTGGTGACCTTAACTTGTCATCTCTTAAAGTGCTCTCCAGAAAAGATTTCTGGCTTCAGCGCATCAACAAAACTAGCCATAGTTAATTCTGGAAACCTATAATAAGGTTTTTGGATTGTTAAAAGAATAGGCAATTTCTAGATCAAAACCAGAATATAAATCATGATAAATTGATGATCAAGATATCTCAGTTTGTATTGTTTACTAGCATAACAAAACATGCATAACATGATCTCAAACATGATAACCAGTGTAAACATAGCTCGTACACCAAATAGATTAAAAAGCAAGAACAAAGACATAAGATCTGGTATAATCATAGGCATTAGATCATGAACGGTGTACCTTTCTGTTGCTGGAGAAGACGGTGGTGGAGTCGGTGCTGGACGATCCTCGATGAGCGCTGGAGGAAGAGCTCGGAGCAGTTGATGACGAGTACGTCTAGACGCAGCGCCGCCTGACTTGGACGGTAGACGACCCATTGTTGAAGACGAGAGCAGTCGCGCGACGAGCGCTTCCCAAAAACCTTATTCGCCTTCTCCCGGTGCAGGATCGCAAAGACAAAGGTTCCGGAGACCTGCTCGCCTGGTCGGTGGTGCACGCAAGCGAACGGACTGGAGATGACTAAACGGCAGCACAAAAGCGAGATGAGGCAAAACCCTAGCTCGAGAGGTGTTGAGATGCGTTTTGGCGTGGCCGATAGGTTGCTTATATAGTCCTATTGAACCGACCTCGTGTCACGATCACGATCTAAATCGGTTTAGGACTCTGAGTTGTAACCGTTTAGAACTCTACAACTTGAAGGCCAAGAAACCAAAAACTGCAAAAGGAGACCGCGCCCCCGCAAGGCGAGGAGCCGGATTTCAGCGGACCATTCACACAGGTGCCGCGCACCCGCGCCAGTCGCCGCGCCCGGCCCGGCCCGGCCCGGCGAGGCGAGCGAGCGCGTGCGCGCGTGTGGGCTTCTCTTTCTCCTTCTCACACTAGACTTGAGGAAGTGGAGAGAACTTCCATATTTAAGCAAGTCCTCCTCTTCTTCCACTAGCAAGGTGGGACTAAAGAGTTCCACTTTTCCTCTTTGCACACATGAATGGGCTTTGAGATTTATTTAGGAATTTCAGAATTTATTGTTGGGCAAATTCTAACACATAGTACAAAGTGTGTGCCGCTACATGTATCTGTGAACAGTGTGTGATATATAGTAGAAGATACATGTATAATACAGCCAGTTCGAAGTTCTTTGCTGAGGAATGACCACACCAAGATAGTATCTAAGCAGGGGCATCTATAATTCTGAAGCTAGTTATCTAATATACAGATGTCAAAAGCCTATGGCCAAATAGAAGTTCTCTTGTGACGAACAGCTGTTACAAGTAGGCTGGACATCTAAGAAACTGGCACAGTTTTGTACTCAGTTTCCATAACCCTAGCGTTGATGCAAAATGCTTAGGTGGTCATGTGCTCCTGCATGAACGATATTAGGGCTCGTTTGGATACTTAGAATTGAATCCATTTTAAGAATCATAATTTAGACACATATTAATAAGCTAATATGATTGTATATGGATTACATTTATAAATTATTGTTGACTATACGAGAGAGGTACTCATGTGTTGCGTTTCTACTATAGGGAGTGAGTTGAAGAGAGTGTTATAAGTTACAAAGTACAAATATAGCATTGTGATCTATAGAATCTATTTCTCTCTCCCACCCTATGAATTTGAGATAGACTTATATATAGACTTTGAAAAGTGGTGGAATATCAAATTTCAAGATAAATAGTCTAATTTATTGAGTGGATTCTAATTACTTTAGAATGAGGGATCCAAATAGCCCCTTAGTGGTTGCAGTATGGAGCTTTTATGTTCATTGATAGGAAAAGAAATTTAAGGGACAATAAATCGCATGACCCTGTGAGCGTGGGTTAATAGAGTTTAGCCCTTCGCGCATGGGTTAACAGAGTAAAGGTGCTACAGATGGAGAACAGATGTTTGATCCATGGGAGTCAAAGGTAATTAAGAAAGATAGACAAATATATACACACTGGAAAAAGGTAAAGAGTAGTTCGTTTTAATGAGAAGGCGAATCTTTTGTGTAAAAAGAAATACTCTTAGCTCTGTGAGCAAGAAGAAATTTGAGGCTCCCATTCACCCCCTCTAGTCGTCATTTCTGGTCCTTCAATTGGTATCAGAGTCGGTTAAGGATCTCTCTACCTTAATCGGTTTTGGATCCACGAAGGCGGCATGGATCGAGGGTCTGGCAAGGTACCGTTTTTTGATGGAACCAACTACCCCTATTGAAAGATTCAGATGTATGCTTATCTCAACAGCATCGATTCTTCTATGTGGGAGATTTGTGAGGATGCGAACTACGAGGTTCTAGCGGCTCGTGTTTGTCAGCACCAAATTGATCAACACAACACGAACACTAAGGCCCATAACAGGCTTTTCGCCAACATCTCTCCTCCTGAGTTCGAGCGTGTCTCTGAGCTTGAGACGGCACGGGAGATCTGGGTGAAGCTTCAGAGCTATCATGAGGAGACCGTTCAGGTCAAGATCAGACTCTTCGAGACGTACAAGTGTGAGTACGAGAACTTTACTCAGCTGGAGGGAGAGATGATTGACAACATGTTCGCTCATTTCCAAATGATTGTGAACAAGATACGTGTCAATCGGGCTAACCTACCTTATGACAATCATGAGAGGGCACTCAAGTTACTATATGCCCCAGATCAGAAGGTATGGAAGGTGAAGGTGTCGACTATCATTGAGTCACCTGGTTATGACACCCTCACCGTGGACAAGCTATTCAGCAAGCTCAAGTCCACCGAGATCGACCACTTGACCCAGGCCAAGCTGAAGAATCCATCTTCGCATACTATCGCTTTGGACTCGGGCAAGCATGGGTCGACTTCTTCCGCTAACACTTTACCATCTGCCTTTGCTTTGTCTTCTTTGCTTTCAGTGACAGAGGACAAATGGAGGTGTTAGACGATGATGAGCTCGCCCTTGTCATCAGCCGGTTTTTGTGGTTTCATAACAACCGCTTGAACCGCCGGTGTGGTGGCGGCAAGGACGGCTTCTTCGGGTGCGGCGACCCCGACCACTTCATCGCGAACTACACCAAGCGCAACAAGGTCTCCACCGACAAGAACAACCGCTCCAGGTGCAAGGACAAGCGCGATCACACCACCAGCAAGAAGAAGACCAAGGGCAACTTCAACAAGGAGGCTTTCGAGAAAGCGTTCGAGGCTCACAGGCACACCTTACTCGCCACCTTCAGCGACGCCGACAACAACTCCGACGATAGCTCTAGCAACGATGAATCCGAGGGAAAGACGTAGGAGCGGTTCAATGGGTTGTGCTTCTTCGACAACTCCACTCTCTGAGGCTACTGCACCATGGCGCTGGGCGAGGAGGCTAGCACGCACTCGGGAGGACAACTCGGTGGCGACAACACATCTTTTGAGGTATCAACTTCTTCCACTGTCGACCATCTTTCTGTTGAGCTGGAGTCCTTGAACGAGGCGTTGCTTAGCCAGGATAAGTTGCTTAGGAATGCAACTAAAGAGTGTAAGGAGTATAAGGAGAAGTTAGTTGCTGCGCTTAAGGACTTAGACTTTGCTCGCTCTGAGGTGCGTGTGACCGAGGAGGAGGAGGAGTGTGAGGAGTGCACAATGCACATGACCAACTTTGCCACCCTCCAAACCAAGTATGCCTCTTTGATCGAAGTTTATGACGAGTTGAAGTGGAGGCTTGACTTGGTGGGTGATTGCAAAGAGTGTCCCTCACTGAGGAAGGAGCTGGAGGAGGTGAAGGCTAGGCCTTCCTTGTTGGGTGCATGCAACTCTTGTCCAGGCTTGCGAACTGAGTTGGCAGAGAAGACTGCCAAGCTAGTCAAGTTTGAGATGGCCAGCTCAGTTAGCACCGTTTTCTGCTCCATGTGAGTGATGTGAGGGGATGGAGCTTGAGATTGCCAACTGCCGGCATGACAAGATGCAAACTGAGGAAGAAAACACATACCTTCGGTCCATCTTGAGTTGGGTGTCATGCAGCGAGCCGCAGTTGGACATGACGATCAGTCGGCTCAGGAGGGGAACTGGCGGTCTGGGAGTAGGCTTTGCTTCAGGTGGGAAGGGCGCAAACTCTTTTGGGAAGATTGGTGAGTGTAGTGGCGTAAACCCTTGTGAGAAACCTTCCACTACACCCAAGCTTACCAAAATCACTCCACCTGAGCCTCCAAGCCTATCACTAGGGATGGGGTCTTTGAAGAATCCCCCAAAGCTCCACCTCGCAAACAAGTGTGGGTTCCCAAACCTAACCATCTTAGGAACACACTTGACACTCTTCCCGACATCTTTAGTGATCCCCTTCCGAGAGGCAAGCAGCCAGCTAGAGTGCACAACCCCCGCAACAGAGCGAACCAACAACCCAAGAGAGTGGTGAGGTTCTAGTGCGAGTACTGTCACCGTGAGGGTCACCTAGCGAAGTTTTGCTTTCGGAGGAAGAGAGACGCTCGGAGAAAGTTGGAGCTGAACAACTAGACAATGCACCACCCCTTCCATGGTGTGCACAGTCAGGGAGTTCAGAGACAGGGGGCTAGGCCTGGAGGTGCACCCCCCTCAAGCAGATAGGTACCAGATAGCTAGACCACGGGGTGGCTTGTGCCTGTCGCAGTTCAGGTCGTGCTTCATACGGCCGTGAGTGTTGACGGTATATAACTATTATTTTTATATCAACATAAGAGAACGAGATAAGGGCATAAAAGCAATCACCAACATAGATATAGGGGGTACACTGACAGAATTCCATGAGTTTTGGTGAATGTCTATTTCTACAGGGGTGATCGAAAAATAATCAAAGAAGGTCCCGATGTCATGATTACATAGAGCGAAACGAGATACCTACACAACATATGAAAAAGAATACTCTAGAGGGTCGGGAAGGCACCGGAACGAAGGAGACCCAAAGTGGACCCACAGTCAGGGTGCCCACCCTAGGCCCCTAGGGCGGCCGCCCTCCCCCTACACCAATCAGGGTGAAGTTCGTGGATCGTGCCGCCTTTGAGGATCAATCTTCTTCGTTAATCAAGGTCAGTTTGATCCGAGGGCTACGGTTCATCCCACCAGCCTATATAAGCAAGGCCCTGGCCCCTGGAGCAAAGCATTATTGAGTTCCATCATCATACTTCATTCTCCAAAGGAAAAGCTAGGGTTAGGGTTTGAGAGGTGTCCCTCGAATGGATACCCTCTTAACCTTAGAGTAGATCTAGTCTTCTAGATAGTAGAGAGATGGAGAGCGAGGGAGGAGTTCGGAGGAGGGGCCGACCTATCGGTGCCTCTTCAACAACTTGTACTTCGGCGGGATCGGGCTCTACGTGGGCTTGTTCCTGAGATGGCTCTGGCTCTGGCAATCAACTTCTGATTCAAGTAAGATACATGTTATATTATTCTTTTGGTTTGTGAGTCTCTTTTGAGTACTTTAATCTAGGGCACTAGGTTAGAGTATAATTCGTAGTGTAAGTGTGGTACTTAGACTAGGGTTACTCGTAGATGCACCCTATATTCCGGATCGGTGGTAGATCGCGAAGATGACACTTCATTGAGTTCCCTGTAGTCCACCTCCTGTCTATATGTCTAGCAGGAACTCTTGTTACGCGGTAGATTCGTACTTTGTTTGCGGTCTTCCAATGTAATTCCCCAGTTGAGTAGTAAAAGACATGGACTGCCCAAGTTATAAGTAGAAACCCTGAGCGAGTTATCCACTCTATACTCCTATTATCAACCATTTTATCTTGTTTTCACCTTATCTTATTCCTACCCAAGTTTTTATCTTCATTCACTTATCTCTCTTGGTTAAGTTAGACATGTAGTTGACTCACACGTTTCCCTGTGGATACAATATTTAAAACCCTCCGGGTGAAAGCTACAACGGTATCCATGCACTTGCGGATTTATCTCTACGCGTCTTAAAAATACCAACAAGCTTTCTAGCGCCATTGTCGGGGAAACGGTTGTTGAGTTAACTACAAACCTAGCTTAACCTTTTCCTTTATATATTTTCTAAAAAAATCTTCTTCTTTCCATATTGTTATCCTTTTCCCTCTATCCTTTACTTTTATCCTTTGCCTCATCTCTGCTATTCTTTCTTCTTATCTATCCTTTCATCTCTAGCATGGATGATAACATTCCTATCTATCAATATGCTAGACTCACGGGCACATACCTTAAACCACCGGAACATTCAGAGCCTATCACAATATCTGGTTTTGAGATAAGCCCGGAATACATAGAATTTATCCAAAAACAACCTTTCTCGGGAGAAGGTGAGGAAAACCCATACACACACCTACGAGAGTTTGGTCAGATTTGCGCCTCCTTCGCATAAAGGGGATGTCCGATGAGACCATACGATGGAAGTTCTTTTTGTTCTCTTTAACGGGAAAAGCTAAACATTGGTATAAACTCAACATAGGAAGGGTGGAAGGAGATTGGAAGACGCTATGCACTGAATTTCTCTTAAAATTCTTTCCCATCTCCAAAGTGGTTGACCTTCGGAAAAAGGTTCTATCTTTTAGACAACTAGAAGAAGAATCTCTTGGCAAATCATGGGATCGTTTTGTTGACCTTATCCACACTGGCCGAAATCTTTCTATTCTTGACCCCGTACTTCTTCAACATTTTTACATGGGTCTTAGTAGGAAGTATAGGGAATCCCTTAATATCGCCTCTGGAGGATCTTTCCTTTGCCTGTCTACTAGTAAAGCAAGGTATTTACTTGATATAATGAGTGGAAAGACCCCTTGCCCTAGCATTCAAAAACCACTCCCTGAGAAAGAGGAGGAATCAGCTCCTAGACAAGAAGAGGAAGTTTTGATAGCCAAATCACAACCACTCACATCCCAAGATTTAGCTATCCATCCTAAACCATCAATGCCCCAAAATCCTCCTAGGGAAGAAGAAATTCCACCCTTGGAGAGCTCTAATCTTTCTGGTGCTAATGATGTAGACTTCCGGTTTCATAAGAGACCTTCAAGCGAAGATAATTCAAATTCTCGCAAGAACAATTCTCTTAAAGAATGTCCTGATTCCCATTATGAAGTAGTCAAGGATGGCATGTCAAGTGATGCCATAGAAGGAGATCTAAGCCACATGGAAAATTCTATCTACTCCCCTACTATGCCCTCAAATGACACAAACCATGAACCCATCTCTAAACCCATCCTTGACCTCAAAAATTCCTTTTATCCTATTCCTTCCCAGTCTCATGAAGATCCTAGAAATCTACAAAAATAACCAAACCATAAGAGTCATGAAGACCATGAGGATGACCAAGAGATGCTATGACAATGGCAGGAATGTGTAGAATGGATGGACAAGGAAGAAGCCTTAATGGAATCCAACCTTGGTTTAGTTTCAAATGGTGAGTATTCAACTCCCTTTGAAAACGAGATTCATCCATCTATGCAAGAGGACCAAGATGAGACCAATCCAAGTGAAATTCTGAACATTCAGATTGGAGTCGAAGATAACATCAATGAGCATGGAATCTATTCCATAAGCACCTCATTAAATCCATGCTCATATGAAACATCTCCCGAATCAATTGGTCTCTCCAACCTCACCACATCTGAGATCTCCAACCCCCTCTTCTTTCCTATTTATAAAAACATCAAAAGGGTGGTTGTTGATGCATATGTATATAATAAATATTGTAGATCTCATTGTGCTCTTAATTTGGTGTTGGAGGGGAAACCACTTCACCAAATCACATCTTAAAGGTTTCCCAAAGACAAGCTCAATGTCCTAAAACAAGCAATTTTTAGATCCTAACATCAGTGTTCACCCTTCTGCTGCACTGCTCTTGTGTAATAAGCATAGAGATATAATTATTAAAAATTCCTTCGGATATTCTTGTCACTAACCTTTCTAGGTCTGGAGCAAAGAGATTGAAGGAATGACAAACACAAGGTATGTCCAGCCAATCATCATGCAACATTGAATTACATTCATCCAATCTTAATTTTTGCAAAATTCAAGCTTGGGAGAATGACTTACATAAACATCTCTTGCCATGTTACTACATGATCTTGGTTGTCCCTACCTTTAAGACATGCTCAAATTACTAAACATTATTCATGCTCTTTCATCGCCATTTGAAAATCTCTTTAATGCTTTAATACTACCTTCATCTGCTATAAAATATGTTTAGGTTTGGAGTAGTTTCATACATCTCTTAAATGAAGCATGGTGCTTAGTTTACGAATGGTGACCTTAGTTTCAATGGCTTTTAAATTAAGCGTGGTGCTTAGATTAAAATGCCTTCCTAAATCAAATTAGACATAGTGTCTTAGGTTGATTTTTGAGCTGATAGTATACTATAGTAGATGTTGGATATCTTGTTGGACTAACCCCTGCAAAAAAACCTCCAATATCAAATTGGGAAAGTTCTGAGATGAACTCACATTGGAAATGGAGAGAGACATGATCTTCAACCACTTTACACAAGAGGGTGAAAGGTCCTAAATGGCTAGAGAGGGTGAATAGCCTAATAAAATTTCTACAAAACACTTAGAGCAACTAGTTAGACAATTATGAAGCGAAGCTTTTTGCTCTAGCTCTACCAAGTGTTGCAAGCCACCTATCCAAGCAATTCTAGTATATTATGATCACTATGTCACACAAGGGCTAAGTCACTACTTTCTAAACTAGTGAGCTAGCAAGAAATAATTACTTCTAATTAGAAAGCTACTTCTAGCAACAATTATCTCTACACAAGAAATAAAGAATGTAATGCAATGATTGAGAGATATACCGACCTCGACAAGGGATGATTAACCACAATCTGAATACCAATGAAGTCCGGGAGATAGCCAAATAGACAATGGACACTAAGATTTTCTCCCGAGGTTCACGTGCTTGCCGGCACGCTACTCCCCGTTGTGTCGACCAACCACTTGGTGGTTCGGTGGCTAATAGGCGTTCACAAACCTGGCTCAACACTTGAGCGCCACAAGAACCGACCCACAAATGGAGGTAACTCAATGACACGCGCAATTTACTAGAGTTACCTTTTGGCTCTTCGCCGGGGAAGGCACAATACCCCTCACAAATCACCGGGAGATGGCCACGAACAATCACCAACTCATGCCAATGCTCCTCCGCTGCTCCAAGCCGTGTAGGTGGCGGCAACCACCAAGAGTAACGAGAATACCCGCAGCAACAACGATCCCCAAGTGCCACTAGATGTAAACACACAAGCAAATGCACTTGAAAACACTCAATCTCACTTTGATTCGCGCTATCAAGCAAGGAGATGAGTGGGAGGGAGTATATTTAGCTCAAAGGGATGTCCAATATGTTAGAGTGCCAAGAGAGCCTTCCCAAAACCGGCCAACTCATATTTATATACCCCCTCAAACAAATAGAGCCGTTACCCCTTCGAATGGGCTGACTGCATACTGACCGGACGCGTCCGGTCAATGTTGCAGTAGCGTCCGATCAATGTTTCAGTAGTGATCGGACACATGTTTCACTAGCGTCCGGTCAATGTTGCATTGTGCGTCCGGTCGCGAAAAGAGAGGTTCCAGAGAAGATTTTTATCGATCGAACGCGTCCGATCACTATTGACCGGACTCACTCAACGTCCGATCACCTCTATTACACGTGTTGCCTCTCGTGAACAGTTGTAGCGTCGCGTCCGGTCATATGTTGCATTAGCGTCCGATCGATGTTTCAACAGTGATTGGACGCATGTTGCAACAACGTCTGATCGCTGTTGCAGCGTCCGGTCAAGCCTGAAAACCATGTTTTCAATTCCGGTTTCTTCTCCTTTGCAAATGTGCCAACACCACCAAGTGTATACCACCTTGTGCAAGTGTGTTAGCCTTTTCAAAACATTTTTCAAAGGATTAGAGGTTAGCACACTAGGTCCTAATGCATATGCATGTATGAATTCACCTAGTGGCACTTGATAACAGCAATCACCGAGATAGTCCCCTCTTAATAGTACGACTATCGATCCTAAACACACTCACACCTTCTATAGTGTCTTGAGTGCCAAAAAAACAAAATTCCTATTTATACCTTTGCCTTGATCTCCATAGGGTTTTGCTTTTCTCTTCTTCTCTTTCCAAATGTGGAGCACTTGATCCATCTTTTGGTCATCACCACCAACACCATGGTCATCATATAGCTCCCACACTTGGTGTGTACCAACCTAGCTTATGAACACTTCATGACAAAGGTTAGTACTCTAGGTGACATCAATTATCCAAAACCAAACAAGGACTTTCAGAGGGGACATAACTGGCAAAAGAAGAGTGTCATAATCATGATCTACAATCAAAGCATGCACTCCTAGGTGAACAAATATCCACTTTGCCATTTAAGACCATCATGGAGAAACTCGAGTTGCAGTTTTAGTCAAATCCTCTTGTCAACCATTAAGCAACTGGAATCAAGAAAGATTGACAAGAGAGGACATGCAACCTTCTGCACCTTTGCTTCCTGGATTGAAAGGTTTATGCATGTAGAAGGAAGGCCAACCCCTCTGAGTTCGTCGTCCTCTCATGCCCCCATCACCTCGGCATGCTGAAATAAAACACAAGAAGAGAGAACAAAAAGATGGCAAGAAGGAAGAAGTGCAACAAAGGAGATAAGTGGCTCATGAACAAGACCAATTACCAACCAAGCAAGAAGGGTCGCCACAAGATGCTATGAGATCAACATGCTCTGACATTAAAGGTGACACCATATCAAGAGGTGCAGTTATCTTGGTCTCCATCCTTGGGACCAGATGAAGCACCTAAGGAACGAACATGGTAAGAAGTCATGTTCAGCGGACTTAAAACATCGAATCCTCATCAGGAGGTAAAAATCAGTAGTTATCTTTATTTATCTTTTCAGTATTGCATTAGTTTCAATTGCATAATCATATTTACCTTAGCATATCTACTTTTCTGTATTAACACTTGCATTGGAAAATAAAATAAAAATATTTGCTTTGCACTACATCCTAATAACCTTAAGCCCCATGTGAATAATTTTTGTGGTATGTAAAAACCCATAGGAATATTTACCATGGTGGCATAAAATAAAAAATAAATATGCATTTATCTTGTTAGACATTCTTTGCATCATAGAAAATACAAAAATATTGAGAAAAGAGATCCTAGTGAAACTCTGATTAGAAGAACAAAAGAAACAATCTCAAAAGCTTTGGGCAACTGCGGCTTGATTGGCTAACCACTAACGTTTAATCTGTTCCACAAGTCTTGTTGTCTATTTTGAGTTTCACATGATTTAAAATACCATGAGGAGTTGGCAAGCAAGTGGATGTTCTTCCCACTATCGGAGCACTGTTTCAATGAGTCATCAACACCAACTAATGCTCCACTAGAGGAAAAACATCTCCGCTGCCAGTCTACTACTTCACAAGAATGAACGACTACGTCAACATCCAGCTTGGGGGAGCGCACCCCCATGTATCCAACTAAGTATTCTCTCCCCTCAGTTTTATTTTAGCCCTTGTGAGTTTTCTTAATTAGTAATAATGATGATCTAAATTAAAACAAAATAAAAAGGTGTTTAGTTTGCTTGATTTTGATTTTAAAAAGAAGTTATTAATAAAAACAAGACTCTCTAAATAAAGCCTTGCATGGAAATGATGAATAGTTGTTCTGCTGTAATTCCTTTCAAGTACCTAGTTTTCAACCTTGAACTCTCCCAAGTTTTAGACACAAATGTTTTGATCTACGATTTACTCTGAACCTGAAACTTGTGGGTAGTGAATGCTTGATCTAAATCTAGGTAGTTGGCGGATATGATATGGAAAGGTCTGAGCTGTTGTTTATCTTGTTCTAGAGATACTAGAGTTCTAGAGAATTTATCTTTTAAAAATATAAAAATGCTGCATGATGAGATCTTGTAAGATGAGAGCTTGAATTCCTACCACAACCATATTTACATGTTTGTTAGACTAGGAAAACTTCCATTCATATTTACTGCTTATGAGCATTAAGTAGAGTCAAACTGATCACACACACCACCTACACATGCTGCTTCTACATTAGAAGCACACATCCACATCCACTATGCCTAGATCCACCCAAAATTGTTCTACTCCTACACTGGGTGTGAACACCAAAAACATACTTTCCATCCATTCACCCATTACCATCCAAATAATGCTCCAAATATTCCTGTTACTACCTCCCATCAATATATCCCAAGAGGCTTGGGTGGTCATTGCAAAAAAAGAAGAGAATAAAGAAACAAAGAGGACAATGTCCCAATAAAAAAAGAGAAGAATAAAAAGAAAGGAAAAGAGAGAGAGATTATATGCAACCCAAGTTCTTCCCCAAAGTCTTCAAAGTCAAACGAGAGGTATGTATTTCTTCAAGGGGCAAAAGTAAAATTAGGCTATTGTTGACGGTCCTTACAATCAACATTATACCATCAACTAGTGCATAAAACAACGATAAACATGTGATAATGCATAGTTGTAGGGTTTGATTCTAACAAGTTCCATGAGTTGTGTAGTTCTCACTTGTTTTACAGGAACATCAACATTTCACTACATAAAAGTATCTCAAGTGATAAACTGGACCATACCATTGTGAAGAGCTCGTCGAGACGATCGAAACAGACATATGGTTTGCTACATTGGGAGTCCCTATGAGAGAGTCCTTGTTGGATACGACATGGAAGCTTCTAGAACAACCTGGAGTGATCACCAAGCAACATAATTCAGGGACTAAACTGACAGATTCAATAGCTTTGGTGAATTACTGTTTTTCAGGGAGTTTTACAGAAGATGGAAAGAGATTGAATCCTACTCCAACACGACGAATCATGCAAACGGATGGAAAGTCACATTAGAGCAACAAGGGAGGTTCCAGAAGACGCCACGGCGAAGCAAGCACCTGGAGGGTGACAGGTGGGGTCGACCAGTCCCACCCCCAGGCTGGCCGACCTGGGTCAGTACCTGCTCGGCCCATCTTCGTGGAGCATGACCTAATCGACCTCCTCGACGCATCTAAGCCCTTGTTCAAGGTCTGTTTGATCTGAGGGTCACGGTTCATCCCACTGGGATATAAAAGAAACCCCAGACCCCCTAAGGCATCATCTTCATATCAAGGCATTAGATCTATCTTCAGGTAATAAAGAGACAAAGTTAGGGTTTCAGAGATTAGGGATTAGATTAGAGCTCTACTTCAAGATTAGAATTAGAATTAGGTAGAAACAAGTAGAGTTGAGCGTGGCTCAGGATTCTGGATCGTCATCAGGAGTTTTGGTAATTCTTGTATTCGAATTTGTGCTATTTCAATTATATCATTATGTTTCTCTTTATTTCATTCTTAGTTTATTCTAGTTGTATGCTTGATATAGTTATGATTGATAATAAGTTCATACATATGTTCGTAAAGCGCTTATTTCGATTCCGGATTGGACTAAGTGGTCGATATAATGTAGGCGTGGTGCTTAGATTATGTTTACCTAGGAATGCACCCTATTGTCCGAGCCATCAAGTGGTAGTTCACGAGGGTGACTCTTATAGCCTCGTTGATTCCTATGTAGTCCACTCCCTGAGTCTAGGCCAAGTAGAACCTGGTTACACTGAAGGAATTACTCTGGATATGAACTTCTTTCGTAATGTTCCTTATGTATGGGTGGATGATTAATTATGCTATAGATGATATCATATGCTAGGGTTGACTTAGACTTAATAGAAGTAATATAACTTAGGACTCTAATCTCTTAACGTATCGATTAGTTCTCAATTCTGCTTGATCATATGAATCTCTCTCTCTAATCATGGAATCCTTACTAGTCTCGGTTATTTATCTTATTTATCATTATTATCTTGTTATCCTTTTGCCTTACCCCTGTATTAGACGAGAGGTGGATTACTAGATTCATTTGGTTATTAGATTCATGTCTAATTATATATGTTTGCAATTCTTAAGCATTTCATTCTTATTTTTAACCATGTTAAGCTTCTGATGGTAGAATTATAAATAACGATACCTGGAACATTCCTAGGTGAAATGCTACAACGGGTGTATTTTACCTGTACGCTTGCGGATAACCTTTATTTCATATCTTATTAAAGTGTCGTGTTATTAATACTATCACATCTCTAGTGTTACTACTAGTGGTGACAATCTAGCGTTAGAGTGATGTTATGAGATGTCTACCCACATTTCTGGCATTAGTACTATAGGGTTACGAGGATGCTACGCTAGCCGGAAAACAAAATTTTTGACCCCATAAACCAGGAACTACTGCTAGTTATAGATCACGGGATTACCACTAGATGCGCAGATGCAGCGGAAGACGTCTCGGTGTATACATGCGCGTTGCAGTGGTGTCGTGCAGTTGATCGCGTTCGTCCTTCACGTCTCCATGTGCAATTCGTCCTTGTGCTCCAGATGTAGCACCTCCGAGGTATCCCACACGTACAGGGAGGAAGCAGCGCACCTCCGGACTGCTAGGTCCACGAGGAACAGCAGGCGTGGGTGAAGGGTGACAACGACAGCTGTCTAATGACGTGGTGAAACCCTGGCCGCCCTACCCCTCTATTTATAGGCGTCCCTAATGAGCCCACCGACTTGGAGGCCCATTAGCAAACCCTAATCCCGGTCTGACTTGAGTCCAACTCGAATCAGGCTTCCAGCCCTTTAAGCGTGCGACCCTATGGGTTCACGCACACATAGACACGGCCCGAGTACTCCTACTCGCCTGATAGTTGTCAGCGGCCTCTAGAAAGACGTGTCAACTCTTATGTACGCGCAAAGATCATATCAGACGAACCACCACGATCACATACACGTAATTCCCTTGCCACACAATATTTGGTCCAACTCATAGGTTAACACTTAACCTAAGCACGATCATGCATTTTATGATCCAATCATTTGAGTGGTCCAGTGATATCTCTCTCGCATGGAGAGGGGCAAATCCCATCTTGATCGTCTATGTCTCATAGCATGTTTCCTGACAAACCCGAAGACTATCTTTATGACTACCCTGTTACGAAGTAGCGTTTGACAGTCCCTAATTAAGTCAATTCACATCTTGAGTACATACCACAATCTCAGGTCAAAGGACATAACGCACATGATGTGTAAAGAGATAATAAGAACATCTCATGTTGGGTCAGTCCAGCCCCATGTCATACATGTGCCCACATTATTAGTTTGACATCTCTACGTCTATGACTTGTGAAACATAGTCATCAACTAATATATGTGTTGATCTAATATTCATGTGTGTCCTCACATGAACTCCGATCAGGGACAACAATCGAATAACCATACAAGTAAAAGAGTTTCACAGACAATTCATGTAATCACCAATCAATACAAGTTGTCTTTAATGGATACTCAGTGAACATATAATAAATCATGGATACAATAGAAATATCATCATCTCTATGATTACATATAGGGCATATTCCCAACAAGTACCGGGGGTAGATTCTAACCTACTTTTGGTAGTTGTGCTAAGAAATGTCAACAATCATTTCTGGCGCTGTTGCCGGGGAGCTTTCAGGAACTTTTATATGGCTACAGAAGAAGATATCGAACATATATACTTTTAGATAGGAATCACCACCTTTGTCTTTACAGGATTACTCTTGTTCTACTTTTGTTTATATCTTATACAGGGTAATACTGGTTCAGTTGTGATCAATCACTATTCTATCAAAAAGCAACTCAACCTAGAAGAAGATCAACACAAGTAGTGAAGACGATGGCCAACAAGACTTTGCTAGAGTTCTCTGCTCCCAACATTGGAAACATTCGGACTGGACCCACACTCCAGACAGATAACTTAGAGTTTGAGCTCAAGCCAAGCCTTATCAACCTAGTCCAAGCTACTACATTCAGTGGAAAAGCACAAGAAGATGCTACTGCCCATCTACAGGATTTCTTGGAGATCGGAAGCACCATCATCATCAAGAACATTGCCCAAGACATCATACTTCTTCAGTTATTCCCATTCTCACTGGAGGGAAGAGCGAAGCAGTGGTTCTACACTAATAAGGAAGACATCAACACATGAGACAAATGTTCAGAAGCTTTTCTATCAAGATTTTTCCCTATAGGCAAAACCAATGCCTTAAGAGGAAAGATTAGAAGTTTTCAACAACAGAGAGGAGAAACCATTCTAGAAGCTTGGGAACGTTTTCAAGATTACATTTCAGAATGCCCACACTATGTAATGGAAGATTGGTTGCTCATGCACAGATTCTACAGTGGACTCACTCAGAAGTCACATGAGCAACTAGATGCAACTGTTGGAGGATCATTTATGCACTACTACATTTTCACCCTTTAGCAACGTCCAAAATATGTTGCAATATTCTTGTTTTCGGTGCAATAGCCGCAATTGCACCCACAAAATTTCGTAAACAGATGATGCATAAAGTCTCGTGGTATTAACCTTCAACCACGAATGCCTTTGTGTTGTTGCACTAATTTTGGTATTGCAACACAGTGAGGCGTTGAAACAATCATCTACCACCGTGCTCGAGTTGGTTGCCATGTATCCTATCGCGACACATCAGGTGATGCTAGAGGTTTCACTTGCACCATCTACAAAGTGTTGCAATGTGTAAACTGAGGCGTTGCACAATGTTGTATTGCTACACCCATGTTGTGGTTGCTACAGGGGTAGCCCGTCTATTGCCATCAACGTGAATTGGTTGTTATATGTGGTTTCCTATTTTACCACAAAATGGATCTCGGTGCAATAGGGGTGTCCTCTAGTGCTACCAGGTGTGCTTGGATGCTAGAGGTAGACAGCTCTATTGCCACCAACAAGGTTGGTTGGTATAAGTTGGACATGTTATTCCAACCAAAAATAGTTTGGAGGCTAGAGGTGGGACACTCTATTGCCACACAATGTGGTTTGTTGTTATATGTGATCTCCTCTATTGCTTCTAAAACCTTTTGGTTGGGTAAAGTTCATGTCTCTATTAACACCATAATAATCAGTTGCAAAATATGTACCTCCCTCTATTGGCACAACCCGTCGTGACATAAAAAAAAACTAGGTTGCTATAGGATGAATTATCGTTTGCAACAAATAGTGTTGCTTTCCATATCCTTGTACATACTGCCACGTGTCACCAACAATTTAAAATAATAATATAATACAGGATCATAACAGTTAATTATGCATTTAACATGCATCAAAACACAATTAATTAAACCATAGAAGTAGTATGAAATTACACCACACCACATAGTTAAATGTTTCCCACTCCATCCACACCACACATGACGACCACACACGCACTGCTCCACTATTTCAAAGTACTCTAAATGGCGACTTGATACGATCGAAATGAATATTATCCTAGGCTAATTGATATGAAATAAAACACTTGATCAGCAATCCTATCACTTGATTAGCAAAGGATGATGACTCCAAGACAATCCCATCACTTGTCGCTCCACCAAAATGCTTTTACTTTTCTGGAAAGAATGAATGACATTTGTTTTAGCATTAAGTAAACTAAAATTAACATTAAAGGTACACAACAGCGGACACTAAACCAAAGTTTCATTGGTCATCATAAAATTATATGAATTGCTCATCATAAAATTATCAGAATGATAGCATGTAATGAACTCGATTATAAACACTTTGACAGCGGAAACATAAACGTTCACCTGTTGCCTTCTTGTTGTTGCTAGTGTTTCATTTCTTGTTATTGGGTCCCTGCTTCAACTGTTCTATAGTAACGTATTTGGACGCTGGTGCCTTATTATATGGTTCATTGCTTGCAGGTCTAGTACTTCTTGTATGATGAACGCTTCTTGCCGTTTCTTTATCAGCGAGTTGAGAGTCCTCCAGATTGCCTTCAGGCTGCTTGTCCTGGGAACAAATAAGGACGATCATAGGATAAAATTAATTAGGCGTCATTTTGTGCAGTATCAGATGATAGCATTAAAAAGTTGTCAATTCACAGTCAACCTGATTTGAGGAGACCAAAATCTCTGGGGTAGGCTCATCAACTTGAGTACTTGTGTTTGCTGCAGCAGTCGCCACCTCTGCAATTGTAGTGACATTGTTGTTTGACTGGACAAATACAGATGGTTAGTTATAGAACCAAAGGAAATAAAGTCATTCAATAATTAGTTTCATGCCAACTTAACATTTTGCATTAGTAGTACCTACTGCAACGTTGCTTGTGCTTGTCCTGCTAGCAATGCTTGGATCTCTTGCCTAAAGGCTTCTTTATCAGCTTCCCTTGCCCTCATAATTTCTTCAATCTGTCCTGCATACAATGACCTTTGAGCTTGCCTTTCAGCTTCAACCTCAGCTCCTCATTCAATCATTTTTTGTTGTAGCTTCTCAAATGAGTCCATGAGCTCGAGGTGTTCCTGATGTCGTTCCTCTTCCCTACGAATTTCTTCCTCCCGATCTGCATTCAGCAACTGCCTTCTAGTTGGGTTTTTTGCAAGGTAGCCATTACCATGCAACTTTTTTGATTTGCACTTTATGAGTTCCTTGTATGCATCTTGGAAAATCTCATTCCTCTCCCTTAGGAAAAGGAAGTTTGCCTCTGCATTTGATTCCTTATATCAAATAACCCTCCTTGCTTTCTCCTAACATTTACAAGGCACAGATGAAGGAGTTAGTTTAAGGTGAAATTGCATGCACTAGCAACTTATGCACAAATTCATTAGGAACTCACATAGACATCTTCAGATACTTGGGTCTTTCCATTCCCCATTCTTAGTGTGAGTAATATACCAAAGCTCTAAGTCATTGGGCTCATCACCAGTTATTGGGTTTATCTGATATGTCAAGAACAGAAAAATTAGAAAATCATGCAGCAAGAAAGCTTGTAGATGTGCTTCTCTAGTTATTACCTTCTCATAGCTACACTGAGAAAAAAGCTTAGAGCCTGACAAATGTGTGGTTTTTTTCCGGGATCGATTCCCAGAGTTCTTCATGCTCTTTTCCTACAGAATGCAATTTGAACAGTCATCTTAATTACAATGACATAGCCATTTTTCATAAATTGCTATTGTTAAGCATAGTAGAAATGTGGAACAAACCTGGAAATTTGCACTCCTAAAATACTTCAATAAATAGTGCCATTCTACAATGTCTAATTCCTCAGGCTTATGGCTCATTCTCTCCTCGTAGGTGTTGTATGCCTTGGCCGTAGCACTTAAAGTTGAACGCCACCCTTTGTAACGCTCTTTAGCAATGACCCATATCTTCATCCTTGAATCATAAGTATCCTCAAGGTCCCACCTAGCCTATTATATAATTACAAGGACATGCAAATACTTGGTCAGTTGTTACGTTACTGTATAATTAAAATGTATACACAAGCAAAAAGATTATTACCAATATGTCAGATGCTATTGACTGTTTAACATCATCATGGATATCTTTCCATGTTCTCACTCCAATGAGTGGCACCCTTTTCCTTGTAAACATCACTATTTCATCAATGAACGTGCGCGAGTTGTCACCTACCTCTCCTCCAAGTCTGGAGAACTCAACATGGAGCTTTTGGTTGCCAGACTTGTGTCTCTTGGAGAGTGCCTTCAAGCACTTGAGGGTACCACATCCTCTTTTCTTCCCATTTTCTAAGCCAATTCCATGGAAACAAGATGTTACCAATTTCAGAGCTAAGAGATGAAAGAAAATTAGTTTGTGTTTATGGCTAGACAACTTTGTGAATTAAAGCTTATTTTCTTTTTTACATTTTCCTTCATCTGGTCTCCAACGCCGAGCATGAGATGGTGCCTGCACTGGGTTGCTGTCTTGACTGGAATGTATCTGTTTGCTAGGATCCTTAAAAGCATCTGCAGGCAATATTGTCACATGATCAGGTACCATAATTTGAAGTTTGCAAAAGAATTGTAATTTGTTTGACAAGTAGGACAGGGATATTACTGATGTCATCAAGGTCTCCTTGAACCCTCAACCATTCTATAAATGTAATGATTGTGTCCTCCCTGTATATATCTTGGAGCTCTGAAAAAGAACAATAATATGAGTCATGAGTGCGCATTGCAAAATCCATATATATATATATATATATATTTATATTTACAAGGGATTTATCGTAACTCGCCCAAGCCTTCATCCTTTTCATGTAGATAATATAGCCAATCTTTGTAAGCATCTAAATCAAAATCTTCGTCTTCATCATTATCAGAGCAACCTCTCTTCTTTTTAATGGGTGTTATGGCAACACATAGGTCTAATGCTGGATTCTTCGATAAAACTAATCTAACCTTCCTCTCAACCTCGTTACTAACTGATGCATCAACATCATATTCAATTTCATGTAGTGTTGCTGACGCAGGATCATCAACACTTCTCTTCTTGAAATACATGTAGAACCTGGACCCATACCCCAATTTTGATTTCAATGTTGTTAAGTTACCTAGCGACATGTCAATCTTGTCAATAGCAAATGACATATAAAACTGTTGTCCCTCCTCACTCCCCATGCAAACGACATGTACTATCCATCTATCTTCCATTCTGCATATTAAGCGATGACACTTTAATTAAATCGCTAGCAGAGAATGATGCACTAACAGAGAATGATAAGAACACTACTGAAAATATTAATAAGAACATTGCAGAGGGATCATTTACTTATTACACAAATATTCCTATAGATCATGTTCATGTTAATTAATAACAACAACACTGTAATTTAAAAGGAAATGTTGATGATACACGCGTATACGTACCTGTTCTCGGTCACGTCCTGAGACGAAGGTAGAAAATCTTGTGGATCTTGGCTGTCGTTGCTTGTGTCGTCGTTGGCTGAACTCTGTGACCCAAAGAGCGAAGCCTTCGCCCGACATCTGCTGGTCGCGACCAGTGTTGGGCAGTCGCCCTCCAAGCTGATGGCATGACCATTGTTGTAGGCAGCAACGCGGACGTAGGTGTGTGCAGCTCTGTCGACGACGAAGGGGTCCCCCTTGCCGCCTCGCTCCACGTCGGCATCCTAGGCTGCGTGGTGGACGATGAGAACTCGCGGTGGTGGCGACGGCAGCGTCTGTGGAACCCTAACTGAGCGAGAGGGGATTAATTAAGAGGGAATATATATCAACATGACGTTTAGGCTTAAACGTGGGCAGTGGCGCGTTAGTTTGGCGCTATTGCTAAAAAACTTCGGATGGAAAAAATGGCGCCACTTTTAATTCTTTGTGCTTATCACGTGATCTTCTGGGCACGTTTAGTTTAGGAAATTTCCAAAAACTTCTCACTCCCAAAATTGGCAACCAAAATTTTTTTGGACATCTTTTATTTGGTGAATTTTTTTTTGCACAATTTGGGCCGCCCTCCATACAAGTGCAAAGGAGCCCTTAGTACAAATTTTCATGCTCCAATGCACTAGCTCAAATTTTGACCCCCACGTTTAGTTGTAAAACTTGAAAATTGGTTCAATCAACAAAATTGTTTTGGTCTTTTGGGAACTAAACATGGCCTGAATTACCATATGGATATTGCTGCATCTATATCAAAGCAATTTGGCTACCTAAATAAATAAACTAAAGACTAAATTGCACTCACCATACAATAACTATTTAAGTGGGTGCATATTAGTCCAACATCTTGTAATTTATTTAATTTAGTACGACAACTATCTAGGTGGGTGCACTTTACTAAAAGAAGTTGTAAAATATTGGTTGTTAAATCATGGTACTTTACTAAATTGCCCAACTACAATTAAAAAATAAGAATATCACAAACGTTGCTCGGCAATATATTAGTGGCTTCGTGGTTCGCCAAAAAAAGTTTTAAACAAAAGCTCTTAACAGCTTCGCCCAGAGCATGTAGTGTCACACAAAAGCCCACTGATTACATACAACTGTTTAGTTAATTCCAAGCTAGAGACTGTTGACACTCCTTAATGGAATCACTCTAAGAAGAGAGCCACATAAAATAATAAACTAGTGAAAGCACTAAAGAGTGTACGGGACACTACTAACTCCACTTAACGTCAAGTTGTCATCCCCAACATGAAGCTAGCAATGTAAATATATCAGGGCACTGGATTTAAAGATAGATATTTACCCGCAAGCGCACAGATAAACATACCCGTTGTAGAAGCATTTCACCCAAGCTAGTCTCAAGTATCGTTATTTATATTTAGCCTAGAGACTAATCAATTCAAGATATGATGGCATTGTAAGGACTTAACATCATTTAATATGGCACACACTTATAATAAGACTGATAACACACTAATTACTTCAAACACGAATCAGGTTACAGAGTAAATGATAATGATAAATAATTGATAAAGGATAACAGAGATCAGATCAATCAAGGATAAACTTAGAACAATACTACCTAGCAAGTGATGATTAGAACAGGTATTAATGAGAAACATTCCTAAGTTATTCTAATTACAAGTCATAGCATACATTGATTAGTGCAATTATATTTGGCAATCATTGGCTAGGTCACATCATATTTATAATCAAAAGGCAACTCCATAGTAAAAGTGTCAAACAAAGTAACCCTTAAACCATGAGTTAACTGAGCCATACTGAACACTATATTTGGGAGGTGGAATACAGAGGACTCAACAGGTCTATCACACCCGCGATCTACCACTCTATCCGGAACATAGGACGCATTCGTAGATAAATAATGTATAGGCACCACGCCTACACAGCATCTATCACCCACCCGTTGTACTTTAAGATGAGCGCTATACGAACATGAGTATAAACATAAAGATGAACTATCTATGCCAAATATATAATCAAAGCAGACTATAAGCATTATAACTAAGAATATAATCATAGATGTCTTAATCATATCAATTGTATTGCTATCTAGAACACGATGATGAACAATAAGGTGAATTAGATCATCGAGAAGAACTAAAGTACGAACTAGAACATGAACTAGAACAAGATTATGAACTAGAAGATGAACTAGACGATGAACATGAACTAGACGATGAACTAGAACATAAACAATGAAGAACAATGATAAACTAGAAGAGCAATTATGAAATAGATCCATAATGTTAATACAAGAGAGAAGATCTTGGGTTTACCGAGCCTTCTCGTGACTAGATCAGGAATCCAAGCGAAGCTTGCCTCCTCTAATCCTATTCTATCTACTAATCTAGGTAGATGAAGTCCTAGGGCTTTCGATTGATCTCCTTTTGAAGCTCTGATTGATGATGTCTAATGATCAAACCCTGATTGATTGCTGAAGAGGGGGGTCAGGGGCTATTTATATAGCCCTAGGCGATGAACCATGGCCCTTGGATCAAACCGACTCAAGGTACGACCGAGATGCATCCTAAAGGTCGGTGGAGATAGCTTGCAGAGGACGGAACCCAGCGGGCCCAGGGGGCGACCGGTCGGTCACCTGGTGGGACCGGTCGGTCCCACCAGTCGGCCTCTCACGGTGGTCGACCTCCTGGTGTCTTCTTGCGTCCTCTGGAGTCTTCTAGAATAATCCTTACGTGGTGGTTGTGTTATCTCCCGTCGGTTTCCTTCTATGGGAAGCTATCGGTGTTGATTTCCTGGTTTAGTCCCTGCAGAATCATAACTCACCAAAACTCGTGGAATATTGTCAGTTGAAACCCTAAACCTTTGTTGGTGATCAAATTCTTATCCTTTTCATATTTATTTGTCTCTTAATTATGATAGATAACTAGTGTCAACAGAGACCATTATGATCTGTCAGGTCACCATCTTCTTCAGCAGGAGGAGGAGGAGGAGGAGGAGGAGTCGGAGCTGGTGAGGTATTGAAAGTGCATTCGCCCCCAATGTGGGTTTTGGCTAATTAATGACAATCAAATTAGGGACTAACCGGTTTATAAAAGCATGTATGCAGGTGTTAGTCCTAAGAAAGATTTGAAACATTGAAATCTCGTGAACAAAGCACGTTGGATACATTTGGACATAAAGATGCCTAGCTCAAGTAGTAGTTTAAAATTTCAATTTTAAACTTGAGTTATAGGTAAGCCGAACTATCAAGAGGGTCACAAAGTAGGTTGGCTAGATATGGAGAAAAGTGCTCAAATCGACTAACTATAGTTTGCTTGAGAGACACCGCACAATCACGAACACATAGAGGGTATTTTATGTGGTCGGTAGTACCAAACAAGGGTGGTCGGTAGTACCAAACATGGGTGGTCGGTAGTACCGACCACGGCTTCTCCGCGCAGTGCTCAAACACCCTCTCTATTTTGGTTCGAAAATGAACTAGCGGTAGTACCGCTATAAGGTCGGTACTACCACCTTCGGTGGTACCGACCCAGGTTGGTAGTAAGCTTAGTTTCGCAGACCTCTCTGTTCGCGCTCAAAATGCCCTGGCGGTAGTACCGCCATTATGTCGGTACTACAGCCCTCGGTGGTACCGACCCTGGTCGGTAGCAAGTCAAGTTTTACAGAGGTCTCTGGATGGATCGTTTTTGGCCTGGCGGTAGTACCGCCATTATGTCGGTAGTACGACCCTCGGTGGTTCCGACCCAAGGCCGGTAGTAACCAAGTTAGTAGAGCTCTCTGGACTGACGCGCTTTGTGGCGGAACCGTCCTGATTATAAGAGCTCAAGTACCGTCTTAGTCAAATCCATCTGACATCGACTCATACTTGAACCCATATAACCCCGGTAGTCCGGAAATCTCGAAGGATTTCTATCATCATACATCAAACAGGATCGCATTGTTCAAGAATTACATTCGTAAAGATACAACACAGAGAAACGGAACCGAATTTAAAGTATCAGAGTGCGAATTTAAAACAGAGTTATTACAATACCAAATTTAAAAGTGCGGAAGCTGAAATAAGTTTGAAACACGACCACCACACATGTGGTCCAAATAAAACATTGTTTGATAAATCCAACTCACACAACTCACTCTTCCCTTTTTAGATAATGTGCCACTAGAAGTCTCAGACCAGCAAAAGAAAAAGGGAAGCTTCTGGACGACCCTGCCCTAGGCCTACTCCTCATCACCTTCCACCGGGTAGAGGCAGTGCTTACAATAGCCAAAGTAGACCTGGCCATCTGCAACAAACGAGATAAACCCTGAGTACGGGAATGCACTCAGCTAGACTTACCCGTCCAACTGAAAATAAAGACACCAAGGGTATGCAAGGCCTTTTTGGGTGGAGCTGGGAAGTTTAGTTGCGAAAAGCTCAAATTAAGATAAGTGGGGAATTAATGATATTAAAGAGCTGCCATTTTTTTTAGACCTATTCCTTATTCTAGGTTTGCACCTGAACTACTGCACACACTTGAGTCTAACAGACAATAATATAACCATATCCAGTTGACTTATTCATATTTTAGTTGAACCTTTTACACATCACATGGAGTTGTATCGTGGTGAAGCTCGCCATAGTTTCCCACTAACCGGGGGAGATGGCGACTCGAATCGAATTCCAAACCAGCTGGTGAAAGACCTTTAATACCAGCCCACACTTTCCCCGTCGGGTCCATGCATTGGGCAACCGCTCGACGCTTGTTCGTGGTGGTAATCGTCGCGGTTCAAGCACGGACCGCCCAATTGGAACCTGGTGATGGCCTCTCGCGGCAGATCACATTTCCATACTAGAGGGCGCGACACGGGTCGAAACCGGCCCGAACAGCTTCTAACCGGCTTTGGGGTCGATGATTACGGCACCGACATATCCCTAAGTAAAAGGGCGCGTTCAAAAATGAACGAGGGCCAACATCGATACAAACCTACACGATCCAACGGACGGACTGCCCCCAAGTTCCAACTTGGTGCCTTGCCTTCCAGTTGACCGTATTTCATTACTACTCAGGTTCTTTTCCACGATAGCAAATATAGCCAACCGTGATCCGGTAACTACCCATCAGGGTATTACGGGAACATTCTTAACTACTACTTTTATTAAGCAAGCTAAGCAATTCTACATTGTAAATAAATAACAGGATAACAAGGTAGATATTAATCAATAACCAAGGAATGGTAATGCAGCAAGTAGGATTCATTCCAACTCCTAAACCTAATGCATCACAATATAAAAGGACTCAAGTAATTTTAATTGCAAAAGATAGGAGGCTTAATATGCTCTGGGGCTTGCCTTGAGAGAAGACTGAGGCCTCATGGGAGGGGCACTCAGACAGGTTAGTGTCGGCCACGGGGTCGACTTCCTCGGTTTGATGAAGTTCCGGGATCTCCTACTCGACGTTTGTCTCCTGCTCCTGGTCTTGATCCTGAACTGTCGATCCTATTGCAATGCGGTTGAAAATGATAAATAAATAATACGTGGTGCGAGATGCGGTGGTAAGAAAAGTAACATTTCTTGCAAACCAACAAAACCAACTTGTTGAACCACTTTTGACATTGAGGTAAATACTTATTTATTTCATAAAACAAAATCCATTAATTTATCTATTTCTTATTTAGAAATTCAAAAGAAATTCAGGTTTGAACTGCAAGTGCATTTTTCTGAACTTAGAAAAATCCACAAAAATTCCAGAAGGCAATTAACACCTGCTGGACTTCACTGAACAATTTTCAGCCAGAAATAAAATACAGAACTGCAGATATGAAAATAACAAATAAACTGCTCAAAAGGTCCTTTGAACTAACTTTTCACACAAAAGGTGTCAAACAACAGATTTTGTAATTTTCCTAGCTTCAACTACTCATAAACATTCTACTTTAGAAAACTTGCTGTCAGAGCATAAATATACAAGCCTACACAAAATAAACAAATCTATTCCAAATTAAACCATTTGAACTACAACCCTACTGGAAAAGGGTGCTAAACTCTTTTTCAAATTTTTCCCAGATTCTACTTCACATTTCATACTTATCAAGAAAGTTCCATGAACAGAAATATTATATTATTTCTTACATGAATTTCCAAAGGAAAACATAGAAAAGTACATTTACAAAGCAACTTCAGATTTCTTCACATAACAACCCATGCTTACATTTTTTCTCTCTAAAACATCATACACAGAGACTTTATAATTTTTCCCACATTTTATTTTGACATATAAAATACCTTAACACTTATTCCAAGAAATCAGTCAAAAAGGACTTTAACCCATAACAGAAACTTTTTCCACATAAACAGTGCCTCATATATTTTTCACAGATACATATCATGATAAGAAACCTACACAAATTTTCCCATGAATTATCTCAACCAGAAAACACCTATTTCCATTTATCTAAACAAAAGCACATAAACTGAATTAAATAAAAACAGTAAAATAAACTTACACCAAAAATACTTTCATATTTTTCCATGATAGATCTACTCATAAACAAGCTAACAAAACTGAAAGTACTTCATTTGGACTTGTAAAACGTGCTACACAAAAATAACAAGTATTTCTGGAAAATAAAACAAAAAGGAAAACATTTGAATCTTCCCGGCTGGCCTGCGTGAACCCGGTCCATGGGCCAGGTGAGGCTGACGCGCGGGGTCCGCTGGTCAACGGGACCCACCCGTCAAAGAGGGCGAGGCAGGGGAGAGGTTTGACCGGCGATTGCTCTCCGGCGGCGAGGTCTCCGGCGATGGTGTGGCGCTTGATGGACTCGTCTCGACGAGGCGGGCCTATTGGTGGTGATAGTTTGGCCAGTGGATGGCCGTAGCTCGCCGGCGTCGAGCGGTGGCGGACGGCGGCGGCGGCGACACACGGCTACGCCGTTTCCGGCGGTCGCCGGTGAAATTGGGGAAGGCGAAGGCTCACACGAACCCTAGGGAGGCTATCGGAGGGCTCGGTTTGGCTCGGGAAGCTCCGAGGAAGCTTGGCCTCGGGCATGGCCACGGTGGACGGCCATGGCGCTCGGCCGGGGAAGAAGAGGTGGGTGAGAGCGGTAGCGTTGAGGCTAGTCAGTGTTCTCACCTTGCCTTGGCTTGGTGATGCTCGACGGAGAAGAGGGGAAGCGGAGAAGCTTCGGTCGAGGAAGAACAGTCGCGAGCTCCGGACGGTGCCGATGGCGACCGCGGCGGTGCTCCACAGACTTCGGTGTCGGCGAGGCTCGAGGGGTGGTGCTAACGCGAGCACCGGGTGTCTGGGGTGTAGGCGGAGAGGCTTGCGCGAGGAATCGGACGGCGAGGCTCCGGCGTGGCCGGAACGGCGAAGGGGGTTTGCGGGGGTGGTCGCGGCGAGAGCGAGCAGAGCGCTCGTTCTTGCTCGGTGGCGTGGGGAGGAGAGTGCGAGCGAGAGTGGGAGAGTGTGTGTGCGGGTGAGTGAGGGAGCGGTGAGAGCGCTCGGGGTCTTGACCGGGGCCTTGGCCGGCCGGTGGTCGTGGCGGGGGCCACGGCGGCGCGGCGGGCGAGGCGAGTGCAGGCGCTGGCGTGTGCGCGGCGAGCGAGGCAAGCGCTGAGCGGGCGAGAGCGATCGTGGCGTGATCGGGTGGAGAAGAATCGAGCGGGGAGTGGACAGGGCGGATTCGGCGCAGAGATCATCGGCCACGCGGCGGCTCGGCCGGCGTACGGCGCGGCCGTGTCAGGCTGGCCGGCGCACCGTGCGCGGGCAAGCGCGCGCGCGGGCGAGCGGGCGAGCGCTGGGCCGGCGCGGTGAGTTGGGCCGAAAGGCCGGTTGGGCCAAAAGTGAGGGCGCGGGAAAAATCGTTTTCCTTTTTCTTTTTTTTTCTAAAAACTTTTCAAACTTTGACCATTCAAAAACAGTTTCAAAAACTCCAAACTAGGTTTTGACCCAAAAATAAAAGTTGCTCAAAATAATTTTCTCTACAACTTTCATATAAGACACTTCTTCTAAAAACCATTTTTAAATCCTCCACATAAATAAAGTCAATTTTTGAAACATAAACCATTTTGCTTGCCTCATTTTTATTTGATAAACTATTTTGAACTAGGTCAAAATGCCAACATGAAAAGCACTCTACTCAATCTTCTTTATTTTATAAACGTATTTGCCAAGATAGAAATCCACTTAAACGATCAAGTCCAATAGGAATCCAAAATCCAAATAAACAAAAAGGCAAAAAGCACTCATATGCACATGAAATGATGCAATGCATTGCTTATGCATTTTAGTAGCTAAATGTGGTTCCTAATGCAGTGCTTGACACTAGGGTGTCACACGCTTTTGACTTGGCGGTAGTACCGCCATTATGTCGGTACTACCGACCCTCGGTGGTACCGACCTTGGTCGGTAGTTTCCGAGGGACAAGTCTCTAACTGCGGAGCTCTCTGTTCGCAGCCCATTTGGCCTGGCGGTAGTACCGCCATAAGGCCGGTACTACCGCCCGCGGTGGTACCGACCTGAGGTCGGTAGCTGACCTTTTGGTCAGATCTGGATCTGTGCGACCGTTGTGAACTGGTCGGTACTACCGACCATGGGTGGTCGGTACTACCGACCAACCTCGGGACTGAGGGAGTATAAATGCTTCCTCTCTTCACTTTTCATGGTTACCCACTCATTCCACTCACTTATTGCTGACCTAACTTCAGACAAACTCTCTCCAAGCATTGACTCCTCCCCTCTCTCTCCCCCTTTGCTCCTAGATCCATTCTCCTGCAAGATTTGAGCTAGGGAAGTGAGATTAGAGAGTGGGAAGCTTTGATCTACGACTTGAGCACTTGGTTTCCATCTAGCCGGCTTGATTTGTGTCTTTTACTCTTGAGCTCTTTGAGCTCTAGACGGTTAGGTGTTCTTCGTGGTAGCCTGTATTGATTCACTTGTGAGGGCTCCCCGAAGTGTTTGTATTACCCCTGTGATTTCTAGTGGAGAAACTCGAGTAGCCTTTGTGGTTGCTTGAGTGAGGCAAGGAGGTGAAATAGACTCCGACCTTTGTGGTCACCTCAACAACGAGGAAGTAGGCACTCCTTAGTGGATTGGCCGAACCTCGGGATAAATCGCGTGTCCCGTGTGCTTGTTGTTGTCTCTACATTCTATATTACGCTTGTTGTTGTGTTCTTCGTGTTCTTCCTATCCCTATCTTCTTCTTAGGTTGGGAAGGCTCAATCTACATCAAGGGAAGCAACCAAGGCTCGGTGAGAGTAGATTTGCTATCTATCATACTTAGGGAAGTGGGGTAGATTCTTGTATTACATTCATAGCTTACATACATTGGATTTGTAGTTCCTTTTAGGATCCCGGTTGGGTCGTTTGTTTGTGTCGGTAGTACCGGTATTTTTCACCCGGTAGTACCTACCCAAACAAACCGGCCTCTCCGGTTGTTATCTAACTACATCTTCTAGTTTGTGAAGTTTCAGATTGTTAAAAATCACCTATTCACCCCCCTTTAGGCTGATTTGATCCTTTCAGGTATTCCTTCTCGAGTACTTGCGCTTCAACCAGACACGAACTCCCTCCGCTTTTTTATCTGACAATTCAAATTGGGGCAAGTTAGCATATACTCCCCCCCATTATCATTTGTAGGGCGTGCAAAGAGATTTCACAGACCAAGAAAAGGCTAGGTGAGGTAGGTAGTACTAAATAAATTAGTATATCAGTTAACCAAGCTTTTGATTGGATGTTACATGCAAGTAGTGCTCTATATTTAGAGGATAATAAATTACTGAAGTTTTTGATTGGACGCTAGTTGGACTCCACGAGACAAGTAGCCACTGAGGCCCAACAAAAAATCAAAACTGAGAAATCTAAGTACGCCCTATAAATGATAATAGAGGAAGTATATAATTGGAATTATTCATGAATCTAAAGGTAATAGATTTCGGTAATACTGAGAAATCTAGGTACGCCGTATAAAGGATAATAGAGAGGAGCCATATATTACCTCCCTGTTCATCGGGATGGGCCACTCTTCGGTCTCATCATCGCTGTCCCGAGAAAATGAGCAATGAGTTGTAATCTTTGGACTGACCACGAACACATAAGGGTGCTCAGGATCCTTCAACAACAAAATCAGAGTCCATATTGGAATCTCAAACATGAATATGAATGCAAATGCTAAATTAATCTCAAACAATTCAAAACAGACAATGGGACTGTCAATTTAACTTGAATGATTACAAGTGGTAAATTAATGATAGAAGCAGAGTGAGGGAGCAAATTAATCCTGACTATACTTTCTATAGTAAGAATTCACATTAATTCTGCAAGCTACGCGCCCTCAAGTTGGGGTTTTCTTAACAGATTAAATCTCTCAAATACAATATAGATCAGAAACAGAGTCGTACTACAGCACTTCCACATCAATGATAGACATCAATGAGATCCGCAACTTGAAAATTAAAGAACCCAATGTGCACTTGCATATGATGAACAGTAGACCAAGAAACCCTACCTGGGGTCGAGGGCGGGAGGCTGCACCGGCGCCTGGACGCGATTCAAGTTGCGGTCCTGTTCCTGAAACCAGGAGGCACAACGGGAAACACCCGCCCTGCCTCTTCCGCCTGGACATTGCGCCTCCGTATCGCGGCCATCGACGTGTCACTCCTCTTGCACTTCTGCTCGCTGGATTGGTGCACTGATGGCGGTGAATCTACGGTGGACAAAGCAGGGGAGCGGGGAGAGTGGTTGTTGGAGCGGGCTGCGCTAGCGCTGGCCATGTCGACAATGGATCGAGGTTGCGCGGCGGGTGACGATGGCGAGGAGAGGGAGTTGCTGAGACAGATTGGGGGCAAAACGGTGAGAGTAGTATAGGTAAGTGAACCGTTGCCCCTGTTTTCATGCATGCAATGAAGGACGCGGGGGCCCTAGCATCATTGGTGCCTGACATCATTTGAGAAATGTTGACCATTCATTGACTTAGCCATTTGGGTGTGCCGATTGGGATAAATGTTAATAGATAACACACACATTTGTTTTTAGAATTTTTTAGGCACCTCAGGCATTTTTCCCATTTTTACTTCAGAAAATGAACAAATAATTACAATAATAGGTAATCTTTGTCTAAAAATTGCCCAGGTGCACACAACATCATTACACACCTACATAAACATCCCAAAAATGTTTCATGTGGTTTGGTGAAAGTTGTGCTACACATCCCCCGGGCGGGTGGACATCTCTTCGCTAAGTGACTAGGAAATGTGTGAGAGATGAGTGCCTCTATAAAGCAAGTGGATGCCCACTTTCTCAGAATCGGTTGAAACTTTTTTCACAACACTACACACATAAATCATGTGTCCATGCAAGTTTTTAGAATTTTCTAGGCACCCCAGACATTTTTCCCATTTTTCCTTCAGAAAATAAATAAATAATTACAATAATAGGTAATCTTTGTCTAAAAATTGCCAAGGTGCACACAACATCATTACACAGCTACATAAACATTCCAAAAATATTTCAAGTGGTTTGGTGAAAGTTGTGCTATGCATCCCCGGGCGGGTGGACATCTCTTTGCTAAGTGACTAGGACATGTGTGAGAGATGAGTGCCTCTGTAAAGTAAGTGCATGCCCACTTTCTCAGAATCGGTTGAAACTTTTTCCATAATACTAGACACATAAATCATGTGTCCATGCAAGTTTTTAGAATTTTCTAGGCACCTCTGGCATTTTCCTATTTTTCCTTCACTAAATGAACAAATAATTATAATAATAGATAATCTTTGTCTAAAAATTGCCCAGGTGCACACAACATCATTACACACCTACATAAATATCCTAAAAATGTTTCAAGTGGTTTGGTGAAAGTTGTGCTACGCATCCCGTAGCGGGTGGACATCTCTTCGCTAAGTGACTAGGACATGTGTGACAGATGAGTGCCTCTGTAAAGCAAGTGCATGAACACTTTCTTAGAATCGGTTGAAACTTTTTCCACAACACTAGACACATAAATCATGTGTCCATGCTAGTTTTTACAATTTTCTAGACACCTCAGCCATTTTTCCTTCAGAAAATGAACAAATAATTACAATAATAGGTAATCGTTGTCTAAAAATTGCCCAGGTGCACACAACATCATTACACACCTACATAAATATCCTAAAAATGTTTCAAGTGGTTTGGTGAAAGTTGTGCTACGCATCCCCCGGGCGGGTGGACATCTCTTCGCTAAGTGACTAGGACATGTGTGAGAGATGAGTGCCTCTGTAAAGCTAGTGCATAAACACTTTCTCAAAATTGGTTGAAATTTTTTCCACAACACTACACACCTAAATTATGTGAGCATGCAAGTTTTTAGAATTTTCTAGGCACCTCAGGCATTTTTCCCATTTTTCCTTCAGAAAATGAACAAATAATTACAATAATAGGTAATATTTGTCTAAAAATTGCCCAGGTGCACACAACATCATTACACACCTACATAGATATCCGAAAAATGTTTCATGTGGTCTGGTGAAAGTTGTGCTACGCATGCCCCGAGCGGGTGAACATCTGTTCGCTAAGTGACTAGGACACGTGTGAGAGATGAGTGCCTCTGTAAAGCAAGTGCATGCCCACTTTCTTAGAATCTGTTGAAACTTTTTCCACAACACTACAAACATAAATCATGTGTCCATGCAAGTTTTTAGAATTTTATAGGCACCTCAGGCATTTTTCCCATTTTTCCTTCAGAAAATGAACAAATAATTACAATAATAGGTAATTTTTGTCTAAAACTTGCCCAGGTGCACACAACATCATTACACACCTATATAAACATCCCAAAAATATTTCAAGTGGTTTGGTGAAAGTTGTGCTACACATCCCCCGGGCCGGTGGACATCTCTTCGCTAAGTGACTAGGACATGTGTGAGAGATGAGTGCATCTTTAAAGCAAGTACATGTCCACTTTATTAGAATCGGTTGAAACTTTTTCCACAATACTACACACATAAATCATGTGTCCATGCAAGTTTTTAGAATTTTCTAGGCACCTCAGTCATTTTTCCCATTTTTCCTTCAGAAAATGAACAAATAATTACAATAATAGGTAATTTTTGTCCAAAACTTGCCCAGGTGCACACAACATCATTACACACCTACATAAATGTCCCAAAAATATTTCAAGTGGTTTGGTGAAAGTTGCGCTACGCATCTCCTAGGCAGGTGGACATCTCTTCGCTAAGTGACTAGGACATGTGTGAGAGATGAGTGCCATTGTAAAACAAGTGCATGCCCACTTTCTCAGAATTGGTTGAAACTTTTCCACAACACTAGACACATAAATCATGTGTCCATGCAAGTTTTTAGAATTTTTTAGGCACCTCAGGCATTTTTCCCATTTTTACTTCAGAAAATGAACAAGTAATTAAAATAATAGGTAATCTTTGTCAAAAAATTGCCCAGGTTCCCAACACATCATTACACACCTACATAAATATCCCAAAAAAGTTTCAAGTGGTTTGGTGAAAGTTGTGCTACGCATCCCCCGGGCGGGTGGACATCTCTTCGCTAAGTGACTAGGACATGTGTCAGAGATGAGTGCCTCTGTAAAGCTAGTGCATAAACACTTTCTCAAAATTGGTTGAAATTTTTTCCACAATACTACACACCTAAATTATGTGAGCATGCAAGTTTTTAGAATTTTCTAGGCACCTCAGGCATTTTTCCCATTTTTCCTTCATAAAATGAACAAATAATTACAATAATAGGTAATCTTTGTCTAAAAATTGCCCAGGTGCACACAACATCATTACACACCTACGTAAACATCCCAAAAATGTTTCAAGTGGTTTGGTGAAAGTTCTGCTACACATCCCCCGGGCGGGTGAATATCTCTTCGCTAAGTGACTAGGACATGTGTGACAAATGAGTGCCTCTCTAAAGCAAGTGGATGCCCACTTTCTTAGAATCGGTTGAAACTTTTTTCACAACACTACACACATAAATCATGTGTCCATGCAAGTTTTTAGAATTTTCTAGGCACCCCAGACATTTTTTCCATTTTTCCTTCATAAAATGAACAAATAATTACAATAATAGGTAATCTTTGTCTAAAAATTGCCCAGGTGCACACAACATCATTACACAACTACATAAACATTCCAAAAATATTTCAAGTGGTTTGGTGAAAGTTGTGCTAAGCAACCCCTGGGCGGGTGGACATCTCTTTGCTAAGTGACTAGGACATGTGTGAGAGATGAGTGCCTCTGTAAAGTAAGTGCATGCCCACTTTCTCAGAATCGGTTGAAACTTTTTCCACAATACTAGACACATAAATCATGTGTCCATGCAAGTTTTTAGAATTTTCTAGGCACCTCTGGCATTTTCCCTATTTTTCCTTCAGTAAATGAACAAATAATTATAATAATAGATAATCTTTGTCTAAAAATTGCCCAGGCGCACACAACATCATTACACACCTACATAAATATCCCAAAAATGTTTCAAGTGGTTTGGCGAAAGTTGTGCTACGCATCCCGTGGCGGGTGGACATCTCTTCGCTTAGTGACTAGGGCATGTGTGAGAGATGAGTGCCTCTGTAAAGCAAGTGCATGAACACTTTCTCAGAATCGGTTGAAACTTTTTCCACAACACTAGACACATAAATCATGTGTCCATGATAGTTTTTAGAATTTTCTAGACAACTCAGACATTTTTCCTTCAGAAAATGAACAAATAATTACAATAATAGGTAATCGTTGTCTAAAAATTGTCCAGGTGCACACAACATCATTACACACCTACATAAATATCCTAAAAATGTTTCAAGTGGTTTGGTGAAAGTTGTTCTACGCATCCCCCGGGCGGGTGGACATCTCTTCGCTAAGTGAATAGGACATGTGTGAGAGATGAGTGCCTCTGTAAAGCAAGTGCATGCCCACTTTCTCAGAATCGGTTGAAACTTTTCCACAACAATAGACACATAAATCATGTGTCTATGCAAGTTTTTAGAATTTTCTAGGCACCTCAGGCATTTTTCCCATTTTTACTTCAGAAAATGAACAAATAATTAGAATAATAGGTAATCTTTGTCTAAAAATTGCCCAGGTGCACAACACATCATTACACACCTAAATAAACATTCCAAAAAAGTTTCAAGTGGTTTGGTGAAAGTTGTGCTACGCATCCCCGGGCGGGTGGACATCTCTTCGCTAAGTGACTAGGACATGTGTGAGAGATGAGTGCCTCTATAAAGCTAGTGCATGAACACTTTCTCAGAATCGGTTGAAACTTTTTCCATAACACTAGACACATAAATCATGTGTTCATGCTAGTTTTTAGAATTTTCTAGACACCTTAGGCATTTTTCCTTCAGAAAATGAACAAATAATTACAATAATAGGTAATCTTTGTCTAAAAATTGCCCAAGTGCACACATAACATCATTACACACCTACATAAATATCCTAAAAATGTTTCAAGTGGTTGGTGAAAGTTGTGCTACACATCCCCGGGCGGGTGCACATCTCTTCGCTAAGTGACTAGGACATGTGTGAGAGATGAGTGCCTCTGTAAAGCAAGTGGATGCCCACTTTCTCAGAATCGGTTTAAACTTTTCCATAACACTAGACACATAAATCATGTGTCCATGCAAGTTTTTAGAATTTTCTAGGCACCTCAGGCATTTTTCCCATTTTTAATTCAGAAAATAAACAAATAATTACAATAATAGGTAATCTTTGTCTAAAAATTGCCCAGGTGCACAACACATCATTACACACCTACATAAACATCCCAAAAAAATTTCAAGTGGTCAGGTGAAAGTTGTGCTACGCATCCCCCGGGCAAGTGGACATCTCTTCGCTAAGTGACTAGGACATGTGTGAGAGATGAGTGCCTCTGTAAAGCTAGTGCTTGAACACTTTCTCAGAATTGGTTGAAATTTTTTCCACAACACTACACACCTAAATTATGTGAGCATGCAAGTTTTTAGAATTTTCTAGGCATCTCAGGCAGTTTTCCCATTTTTCCTTCAGAAAATGAAGAAATAATTACAATAATAGGTAATCTTTGTCTAAAAATTGCCTAGGTGCACACAATATCATTACACACCTACATAAATATCCCAAAAAAGTTTCAAGTGGTTTGGTGAAAGTTGTGCTACGCATCCCCGGGTGGGTGGACATCTCTTCGCTAAGTGACTAGGACATGTGTGAGAGATGAGTGCCTTTGTAAAGCAAGTGCATGAAAACTTTCTTAGAATTGGTTGAAATTATTTTCACAACACTACACACCTAAATTATGTGAGCATGCAAGTTTTTAGAATTTTCTAGGCACCTCAGGCATTTTCCCCATTTTTCCTTCAGAAAATGAACAAATAATTACAATAATAGGTAATCTTTGTCTAAAAATTGCCCAGGTGCACACAACATCATTACACACCTACATAAATATCCCAAAAATGTTTCAAGTGGTTTGGTGAAAGTTGTGCTACGAATCCCCGGGCGAGTGAACATCTCTTCGCTAAGTGACTAGGAGATGTGTGAGAGATGAGTGCCTCTATAAAGCAAGTGCATGAACACTTTCTCAGAATCGGTTGAAATTTTTTCCACAACACTAGACACATAAATCATGTTTCCATGCAAGGTTTTAGAATTTTCTAGGCATCTCAGGCATTTTTCCTTCAGAAAATGAACAAATAATTACAATAATAGGTAATCTTTGTCTAAAAATTGCCCAGGTGCACAGCACATCATTACACACCTACATAAACATCCCAAAAAAGTTTCAAGTGGTTTGGTGAAAGTTGTGCTACGCATCCCTCGGGCGGGTGGACATCTCTTCGCTAAGTGACTAGGACATGTGTGAGAGATGAGTGCCTGTGTAAAGCTAGTGCATGAACACTTTCTCAGAATTGGTTGAATTTTTTTCATAACACTACACACCTAAATTATGTGAGCATGCAAGTTTTTAGAATTTTCTAGGCACCTCAGGTATTTTTCCCATTTTTCCTTCAGAAAATGAACAAATAATGACAATAATAGGTAATCTTTGTCTAAAAATTGGCCAAGTGCACACAACATCATTACACACCTACATAAACATCCCAAAAATGTTTCAAGTGGTTTGGTGACAGTTGTGCTACGCGTCCCCGGGCGGGTGGACATCTCTTCGCTAAGTGACTAGGACATGTGTGAGAGATGAGTGCCTGTGTAAAGCAAGTGCATGAACACTTTTTCAGAATCGGTTGAAACTTTTTCCACAACACTAGACACATAAATCATGTGTCCATGCAAGTTTTTAGAATTTTCTAGGCAACTCAGGCATTTTCCCATTTTTCCTTCAGAAAATGAACAAATAATTATAATAATAGGTAATCTTTGTCTAAAAATTGCCCAGGTGCACACAACATCATTACACACCTACATAAACATCCTTGACTATAACCTATTATAATTACAATAATAGGTTATAGTTCAACCTGTTCATTCTTTAAATTAGCTCATGCCAAACTAGAGACACACGAAGCAGAGTACTCGTGTCTAATCCTACAGCCTTCGCTACAAAAGACGATATAGTCATTAGCCCAGCCTTTTGGCACGCCACATCCGCTGCCACCGCAACCTTGTCCATCCTCGTCCGCCGGTGGTACGGGCGGCAGTGCCCCCAATGGGACTGTTCCGGCCACTTTCCATGTCACATCATGGACCACCTTGACGGCGTGCACGCGGTACCTGGCGCACTTTCGGTTGGTCATGCAGCTGGCCTGCTTACATCCGACGTGAAGGACCGGATTGGCGACCAGAGGGGGGGGGGGGGTGAATGGGAGCCTCAAATTCAACTTGTGAATAGGATGACCCTTGTCCTAGAAAATCACCCCAAAAGCGAAGACTCGAGACGAACGGAGAGTTCACGACCTACGAGTAGGTGGATACCCTAGGAGATGTCCTAGAGGTACAACGGAACTCCCGGAGAAACCCCAAAACCAACTGCCAAAGCTTCAAACCAAAACTGCACACTCTGCAGGTTCGCGGACTTCCGGGGTCAGGTTCCCGGACTGTCCGGTGAACGCCGGACTGTCCGCGACTGGAGGTCCGGACTGTCCGCCGGCAACCAAACCTAACACAGACTATTCTGCAAGTCTGCTGGACAGGTCCCGGACAGTCCGCGGGTTTGTACCGCGGACTGTCCGCCGGTCACGAGACCGAGAACAGTATCGCACTGCGCAGTTCTGAACCTGCCAAGTCCCGAGTCCCAGACTGTCTGCCGCTGGGGGCGCGGACTGTCCGCGAATGAACAGAGAGCAGAAAAACTGCTCGGGACAAAAGGCAAATCGATCAAAACTTTACCAAATCAAAAGAGACTTCGATCAAACTCCTCTCAGGTGTTCTTCTATGTATTGGGGTGCTAATCCTAAGAAATCATCGCACCAAACCAAGTCAATCAAGAGAGATTTGTGAATCACCGTAAAAGGGGGAAGAACGAAGAACGAACGCGAAATCAACCCGATCTATGGATTCGTGAGGTTAGGAGAGAATTCCTTCGGTAGAAAGAAGGGGCTCACGACCAAGAACAAATTGATTCAAGTGGAATCAAAAATCATCTCCCGAGGAGGGAGAACGAGGCAAATCCCCGGGAGATGAAAAACCAAAACGTGAAGAACACAAAACACAAGACACGATTCGATTTGATTCCAGCCGAAATTCCTCCACACGAGGAGACAACGAGAATACGGTATCATTTTCTCAAAAGATCCAAATACACAGAGGTATGATTCCTGTCTCTGCGGATCGCTTGCAGCGAGGTATGATTAGAACCTAAGCGAGGGCTAGAGAGAGAGTGCTCAGGAACAAATGACTGCAAGGATAGAGAGGGAGGAGGGGTGCCTCCCTTATTTATAGCCTAATACATTAATCCCCTTCTACTCCTAGATACACGAGCGAAACGGCCAACCCTAGGGGTATCCCGGTCCAACTCTGCTTGATGACGATCCGACGGCCACCCGCCCATCTCATCCTTAGCTTCGCCTCGACGCAAGCCTCACGATGCCGCCACGTGCCGCCCCGTCGACCGCCGTGCCTACCTCGCGGATAGCTGCGCTGCCGCGCCAGCCTCTCCACGCCGCCACGCGTCGACTGTCCTTTTTGCGGGCCTCCCCCCCAGTTTTGAGGCCGAAACCGAGAAACCTGGGCCTTCCCCCGGTTTTGAGGCTGAAACCGGGAAACCTGTCCTCAGGCTGAGTTTTGTGGCCCAAACACAGAAACCCGCGCACCCGGGTTTTGAGGCCCAAACCTGGAAACCGGCCACCCCGAGTTTTGAGGCCCAAACTCGGAAACCGGCCACCCCGAGTTTTGAGGCCCAAACTCGGAAACCGTCGAGGTTAGCTTTTTGAGGCTCAGCTACCGATCCCGCGCCGTAGACGGGATGTGGTTCGCACACCCCGAGTTCCAGCACCGATGCCGGAGCATGTCCAGCCTCCACGCCGGGCACAGTGCATTCGCCATCCTTCTCGGCTTCCCGCCAAGTGTCACGACGCCATCACCTCCCTCCCGACTCGGCCGATGCACCGCACATCCCCATGTGCTCTTGCTTGTCGACGCCACGTGCCAGCTACCACAGCTGGTCCTCAGGTCTCCCGGTCCGTCGTTCCAAGCTCCACGTCCGCCCTTCACCGCTCCCGGTCCGTCGGCACGACATGTCCCTACTTGACCTTCACCTCACCTTCGACCACTGTCCGAGCTCCGCACCTGCACACCAACACAGCCAAGAGACATGTTGCCCGTTGATCGATCACTCATCACTCAGGAAGGGAACCACAAGGGCACATATCAACCTTGTGTTCGCAATCTCCCCCTTGATGAGTGCATCGTCAACTCATAGTAACCGTAATAAAAAATGGAAGAAAGCAGAATTAGGTAGAAGGAGAAAACTTACTCGAGATGTCCAAAAGCCAAGAGAAAGGCCGAAAACGAACAAATCGTGATAAGCAAAGCTTGGTCCCCAAAGACATAGGCAAAGGTTCGACACAACCAAGCAAGAAATTGGAGCACCAACTCATCAAGGAGCAAAACTCGATCAAAATCAGAGCTTAAGACTTGGTTCCCAAAGACATGGGCAACGGCTCGACGCAACCAAGTCAGAAACAAGCTAGTCCTCAAGAAGAGGCAGAAAAGGGCTCAACACCACTAGCTAAAAGCTTGATACCAAATGAAGACTGCATAAGAAGCAGCTACTGCTAGTCCCTCAAGATAGAGGCACAGAGGCTCAACACAACCAGCAGTAAGCCCGGTACCAATCAAGAATCATCAAAACAAAGTGAAAAACAGCTAGTTCCTCAAGACAGAGGCACAGAGGCTCGACACAACTAGCTGAAAGGAACGATACCAAATTGAAGCCGACTCGGTGCAACAAAGGCAGAAAAACTCCCCCTCACTCAAAGAACTCCCCCTCAGCACGAAAAGCATAAATTGCAAATTGTCACCACAAAGAGTCTAAAACTAAAAATCTCATCCTTGGAAACATTCTCCCCCTTGGGGGCAATTTGCAATCAAAAGAGAGGGAAAAGGACTCAAGTAAGTCAAACGGAGCTAGGCCATGCCTATCGGAGTCAAGCAAATGCACATGAGTCAAAAATGCATGTTAGCAGCTTCAGGTATATACTCGAAAGAGTGAATGAATGCTCTAAGGAGTGCTGATTCGACTACAAAGCAACAGACAAAGGTGCTAGCAAAGGCTCAAACTGATCACCAAATACGCAATATGAGTGCATAAGCCAAGTGAGCAGATTTAAACCATTCAGAAAGGAGTTTCACCATCAAACTAGCACTGAGCATGTATAGACAGGAAATCAAGCAAGTGCTAAACATGTATACAAGGTGAACTACCCCTAGCATAGTTCAATCATCATGCTATAGAATGAAACATAGACTTGTGTTTTCAGATTTTATCGAAGAATTTGCAGCGGTTATTAACACAAGTTTAAATTCAGCATGTGATTGCGAGAGGTTGAAAGCTTGTCATTGCCTAACTTTTCAACCGTGCTAAGCCTATGCATATGCAATCTGAAGCTTAAAGCAACGGTTTCGGTCTTACACTACACGGCTCAAGTTTAACTCAAAATGCAATGAGAAACAGTCTCGATACCGTGATGTGCTGACAAAGCAATCCCATCTCGATCTTTTCAATTCACTAAAACTTGGTTCATTTTAAAAGAATATGAACAATCCAAGCAAGTGAAAGACTCAGAACTAAAGACATAGCAACCTAGCATATATGAAATAGCTCAAGTGACCTCAACACATCCTACACATGCTAGTTGCCAATCTCAATGGTGAACATGTATCAAATTTCAAGTTTCATTAAGCATGTTCATCATTCTGAAAAATATAGCTTAGCTCACACCATGTATCAGTGATCAAAAGGAGCCTAAGCTACAAGCATCATCATATATCATCGAAGCATACACTAATCATAGCATAAGTTCATTCTAAGGAATATAGACATGAAGCTCGAAAATGCAAGATGAATACATGATGAAGTCAGAATCGGAGCCAAAACAAAACTAAACAGACTCAAGACTCAAAAGCAAAGAAGATCAAAAAGTCAGTCTATGGTACAACAAACAAAATGCTTCCCCCATCTATAAGGGGAAACACACACCAAGCTCACCTCTCAACCTAGCAAAAGTTGAGAGATCCAAAGGCTTGGTGAAAATATCCGCAACCTGGTTATGGGTGTCTACATGCCTAAGATAAATGTCGCCTTTCTCATAGTGACCACGAAGAAAGTGAAAGCGAACATCGATGTGTTTGGTCTTGGAGTGAAGAACAGGGTTATTTGCTACACTAATGGCAGAAGTGTTGTCGCAAAGCAAAGGGACCCAACTGAAATCTAGACCAAAATCACGCAAAGTAGCAACCATCCATAAAAGCTGAAGGACCGAGAAGCTAACCGAAAGCGACCAGAGGGGGGGGTGAATGGGAGCTTCAAAATTTCCTTTCGGAAACTAGATGCCACTGTCCCAAAATCGACCCCAAGAGCGAACCCTAGAGCTTGCTAATGTCCACGACCCTATATGTAGGGTGGATGCTTCCTAGAAGCACAGCGAGACACTAGACAACTCTAGAAAGCCAACGCAAAAGACGGAAATCAATTCCGACAACGAACGAGCGAACCGCGGACGAAGCCGTGCGAAACCAGTCACATCGGACGCTGGCCTGCGTCCGATGCCAGACCACCGGAAGCGTCCGATGCAGACTGGACGGTTCTGGAACCTTACTGTTCCACCATCGGACGCTGTGAACAGTAATCACCCAGCGTCCGATGCAAAGGCTCCGGCGCGTCCGATGGACAACGGACGCGTCCGATGCCTAGCGTCCGATGCAAACTAAAACGCCGAAAACGTGACACGCGTCACCGGAGCGTCCGATGCTAGGGACCCTAGCGTCCGATGCTCCCGTGATAGCGTCCGATGCTCCCGAAAACAGCGCAGTTCTTTGATGATTCAACCCGATCTCCTCTAAATCAAAAGCTCTAGGCCTAGGATTCGATCTGAGGGGTCACAAGGATGTTAGTGAGCTATCTCTAAGAGATCATGGCTCGAACCTAACTCCAAATCGGTGAATCAAGAAATTTCGGGGCATGGAGGCAAGAACACAATCAAAAACGAAAATCGATCGATCTCCTAGACCGTGAGGTTAGAGTTTAATTCCTTCGGTGGAAAGGAGAGCCTCACGATCTAGAACAACTTGGTTCAAACGGTTTTGCAAAAGATGAACCGAGCAAAGAGATCAAGCGACGGGAAAATCGTGGAGAAAAAGGATTCCGCGAAGAACACAAAGAAAGCGCGAATCACAGCCACGAACTCGAATTAAGGACGCAAATCAAGCCATCGATCTGTGCTCCAAGGTGAGGATACGGCCTCACTTCCTCAAATCAACAGTACACAGAGTGGAGTCTCTCTGCGGATCTCAACTAGCTAAAGCAGGAGGTGGGAGAGTGGAAACCCTAGGAAATGAAAGCTCTAACTGCGATTGAGATAGGGAGGAAGGTGTCTCCCCTAGACTACTTATACTAACCTAGCCTAAGTCTATTTCCTACTCTACCCCTCTCTACTCTAATTACAGAGCGGACCAGCCTAACCCTAAGGCTATTCTAGTCCACCCGCTGGTGGTAGGTAGATCCGACGGCCACGCCCGCACGGTCTTCCGCGTCGCCTCCACGCAACCTTCAGATCGCCGCCACGTGCCGCCACCATCTCTGACACCCCCGGTTTTGCGGCCCAAACCGGGAAACCAGCCTTTTCCATCAGCCCCCGGTTTTGAGGCCCAAACCGGGAAACCAAGCCTCCAGCCCGAGTTTTGTGGCCCAAACTCGGAAACCGTCCGCGCCCGAGTTTTGAGGCCCAAACTCGGAAACCGGCCCACGCCCAGGTTTTGAGGCTCAACCTGGAAACCGTCGCGCCCAGGTTTTGTGGCTCAACCTGGAAACCCAGCACCCAGGTTTTGAGGCCCAAACCTGGAAACCGTCCACCGTTGGTTTTTTCCCGGGCTCTACCAACAAACCGCGTCGTAGAGGGGATGCACCGCCTGTGCACCCCTTCCACCGACATGATCGCACTTCTCCGCTTGTCGCTGTCGCAGGCTGCCAGCCACCACAGCTGATCCTCCCGGCCTCCAGTCCATCAGTCCAAGTCCACGTCCGCCCTTCACCGTCCGATACATCGGCATGGCACGTCCGCCGCACGGAACGCCCATCCGTCATCGCAGCCCAGTCCGTCGGCACGGTCACGTCGCAACTTGACCTTACACCCGCCATCGATCACTGTCTCCGTGCTCGACACCTGTCACAACACAAGCCAAAGAAACATGCGCATCATCTCCGTTGACAATCACTCATCACACAGAGACTCGGCATACCCCATGGTATCCGCAATCTCCCCCTTGATGAGTGCATTGTCAACTCCACAACAAATCAGTGAATAAGAAGAAGGAGGTAGGAAGGAGTGGAAGAGAAAACCCAACCAAATGACCCAAAAGCCTAACAAAAGCCAAAGAAGGTCAAGTGGATGAAGCGAAAACTTGGTCCCCAAAGACATGGGCAACGGCTCGACGCAACCAAGCAAAGCAAAGCTAGCCCTCAGAAGAGGTAGAACAGGCTCAACACCGCTAGCAGATACCAATTGAAGATCGGAGGACACAGAAGCAAAATGCTAGTCCCTCAAGATAGAGGCACAGAGGCTCAACACAACTAGCAAGAAAATCACTCCGAACCAATTGGAATTCAACCCAAACCAAATGGGAATGCACACCAGACGATACCAATTGAACGCCAAATGAAAAAGCTTATGAAAGCTCATGAAAAGCTAGGAACGTTTGCTAGTCCCTCAAGACAGAGGCAACGGCTCAACACAACTAGCAAACTCCCCCTCGACAAATGCAAGCAACTAGGACAAAAGATTTTCAGGGCATATGATTTGCGTAAATGTCTCCCCCTAGTTGAAAATGCACTTATCAAGGCCAAAGGTATCGGAGAAGCAACTCTCTTCACATAAACTCCCCCTGAACACAAGATCTCCGTCCACAATGCATATGGAGTCAAAATGCAAGTTAGGAGCTTCAAGTATATAGTCAAAGAGTGCAAAGATGCTCTAATCAGTATAGCTCCAACATCTCAATTAAGCACTCAAATAGCAAAGGCTCAAACTGATCACTTGTACGAAATATGAAGCATATGAGCATGTGAGCAGTTATAAGCCAAAAAGATAGTCACCATCAAAATAGCACTAGACATGTATAGAAGGAATCCAAACAAGTGCTAAGCATATATACACGGTGAACTACCCCTAGCAAAGTTCAATCATCATGCATAGGAATGAAACATATACTTGTGATTTCAAATTCATATCGGAGTTGCAGCGGTAAAAGAATTCACAAGTTCATTTTTAGCATGTGATTGCGAGAGGTTGAAAGCTTGTCATCGCCTAACTTTTCAACCGTGCGAAGCCTATGCCGAAGCAATCAGAAGCTTAAAGCAACGGTTTCGGTCATACACTACATGGCTCAAGTTTAACTCAAAGTGCAATGAGAAACAGTCTCAATACCATGAGGTGTTGACAAGCAATCCCATCTCGATCTTTCAATTCAACAATACTTGGTTCAGATTTTAAGCAAGTTATGAACAACCAAGCAAGTGAATGACTCAGAACTAGAGACATAGCAACCTAGCATATATGAAAAGCAGGAATGGACTCAACACAACCTACACATGCTAGTTGCATATCTCAATGGTGAACATTTTCAGATTTATATACATTAGGCATAAATCACCATTCCAAAAATAGCTCGCTCATAATATGTAACAGTGATCAGATAGAGCATAAGCTACAAGCATCATCATAAGTATCGGAGCAATACTAGCAAGAGCATAATTACATTCTAGTGAATATAGACATGAAGCTCAGAATGTAAATGCGTATGCCCGACACAAAACTGAAAGAAAGAAGATACCAAATGGAGAGACTCAAGAAACTCAAAAGAAAAGAGCCTCAAAATAAAAGACTCAGTCTGTACGTCTCAAAATGCTTCCCCCATCTAAAAGGGGAAACACACACCAAGCTCACCCCTCAACCTATTAAAGGTTGATTCGTCTAAAGGCTTGGTGAAAATATCAGCCAATTGGTGATGAGTATCGATATGGCGAAGGTCGATATCACCCTTCTCCTGGTGGTCTCGCAAGAAATGAAAGCGCACATCAATGTGTTTGGTTTTCGAGTGAAGCACGGGGTTCTTAGCAACGCTAATAGCACTCGTGCTGTCACAAAGCAAAGGAACTCGAGTAAAGCTCAAACCAAAATCACGCAAAGTGACCATCATCCAGAGTAACTGGGAACAGCAGCTAGCCGCAGCAACATATTCAGCCTCCGTGGTAGACTGAGCGACACTAGACTGCTTGCGAGAAGACCACGACACCAGAGAAGACCCAATAAACTGGCAAGTCCCAGAAGTGGACTTGCGCTCAATGCGACAACCAGCAAAATCAGCATCAGAAAAACCACAAAGCGAGAGGGTGGAAGAAGCAGAATACCAAATCCCGAGCTCAGGCGTGAAACAAAGGTACCTGAAGATGCGCTTCACCGCCTGACGGTGAGAAGTGCGTGGCGAAGCCTGAAAGCGCGCGCACAAGCACACGGCGAACTGAATGTCCGGCCGTGTCGCCGTCAGGTAGAGCAGCGATCCAATCATGCTGCGGTACTCCTTCTGGTCCACTGCTTCTCCATCCGTGTCAGCATCCAGGGCAGTCGTCGTCGACATGGGCGTCGGAAGAGGCTTGGCCTCACCCATGTCGAACCGCTTCAGCAAGTCCCTCGTGTACTTGCCCTGGTGCACAAACGTCCCCTCTCGGGATTGCTTAATTTGCAACCCGAGAAAGAAAGTCAGCTCGCCCATCATGCTCATCTCGAACTCCCTGCTCATAGTATCTGCAAACTTGGCAACCAAAGCGTGAGAAGAACCACCGAAAATGATATCATCCACGTAAATTTGGACCAAGAGAGTATCTTTGCCTTGCCGGAGGAGAAAGAGCGTCTTATCTACACATCCCATTTTAAAACCCTTAGCTAGCAAAAAGGTTTTCAATCTCTCATACCAGGCTCTAGGGGCTTGTTTCAAACCATACAAAGCTTTGTGGAGTTTAAAAACATGGTTTGGAAACTTGGGATTTTCAAAACCGGGGGGTTGCTGGACATAGACCTCCTCCTCAATGTAGCCGTTTAAGAAGGCACTCTTGACATCCATTTGAAAAAGTTTGAAACCCATGGATGCAGCATAAGCCAAGAGTATCCTAATAGCCTCCAAACGAGCTACAGGAGCAAAGGTCTCCTCATAATCTATCCCCTCCTTCTGACTATAACCCTTCGCTACAAGCCGGGCCTTGTTTCTCACAATGTGGCCCTCCTCTCCTTGCTTGTTTTTAAATACCCATTTTGTCCCAATAGGTTTACAGTCAGGAGGTGGTGGCACTAGAACCCAAACCCGATTTCGCTCAAAGTTCTCTAGCTCCTCATGCATGGCATTGACCCAATCCGGATCCGTCAATGCGTGTCCAACATCTCGGGGTTCAAAAGACGCAACAAAAGCAGAATGAGCAAAGTGCGAGATGTGCTGTGACCTGGAGCGAGTAACCCGCTCGTCGATGTCGCCGATCATCTGTTCAGGGGGGTGCTGGCGCTGGATATGTCGTGGCGCCTCCCGGGAAGAAGTGACCTCCCCCTCAACAGTAGCTGGTTCCACCCCGGGTACAAAAGGTACCGCGCGAGGTGGAGGATCCCACGGCCCCCAGGAAGAAGAAGTGTCGGGGCCGTGAGTCGTCGTCGAGGCCGCTCTTTGCGGCACGGCAGGTGGAGGGGGTGCTGGATCATCTATACCTTCAGCACCCTCGTCCTCGTCATCAAAAAGAGGCTCTCCAACCTCATGATCACCTGCACGCTCAAAACGAGAAGAGGGACAAACAAGAGTCTCGTCGAAGGTGACATCTGATGTCTCCATGACTCGGTTAGTGTCAAGGTTAAGTACACGATAAGCTCGAGTGTGAGTGCCATAACCCAAAAACACACCGTCAGAAGAACGAGACTCAAACTTGTCCAGGTTGCCTTTTTCAATATAAACAGTGGCAACCAAAGACTCTAAAATAACTCACCTTGGGCTGGCGACCAAAACGCAACTCATAAGAGGTCTTCTTCAAAAACGCTCTCAGAAAAATGCGATTCGAAATGTAGCATGCAGTGTTCATAGCTTCGGCCCAAAAGCGCCTAGGAGTCCTATGCTCATCAAGCATCGTCCTGGCCATCTCAACAAGGGTCCGATTCTTCCTCTCTACAACACCATTTTGGGGCGGTGTGTAGGGGGAAGAAAACTGATGCTCCAAACCAAGGCGGTTACAAAACACCTCAAAATCCGAATTCTTAAACTCGGAACCATTATCACTTCTAATCGCTCGCATCGAGTTCAAAGGGAACTCGTTCTGAAGACGCAAAATCAGATTGCGAGCGAAGGAGTATGTCTCGGACTTCTCAACTAAAAAGAAGACCCACGAATACCTCGAAAAGTCGTCAACAATAACAAGCACATACCACTTCCCACCAATCGAGCTCACCCGAGCCGGACCAACAAGGTCCATATGCAAAAGCTCTCCGGGGTGCGAGGTCATAACCTTGGTCAAAGGATGGTGGGGAGCAGCAACCATCTTTCCATGCCGGCAAGCATGGCAAACTAGATCCTTCTCCAACGAAAGCTTGGGCAATCCTCGGATTAAGCCAAGTGAGCTAAGTCTTGCAAGCAAGTCAAAACTCAAGTGACCGAGCCTCCTATGCCACTTCCAAAGATCAGAAGAAGAAGGACTAGCCAAAAGACAGCGAGAAGATCCAAACGACTTTGAGAAATTCGCGCGAAAGACATTCCCAAAGGGTGAAATCAGACATACAAGATCACCCTTAGGATCTAAGATCCGGCTAAGGTTCGGTTTGAAACGAATCTCATAGCCTTCACGAAAAAGTTGCGAAACAGAAAGCAAGTTAAAATGCAGGTTAGAAACAAGAGCAACCTCGCGCAACACAAAGTGCTCATTAACCCGCACTGCACCAACGGACAATACCTTGCCCTTACCTTTGTCGCCGAAGGTTATGTACTCCTTTCCGGCGACCGGACTATGGCTGGAGAACCATTTGGCATTTCCGGTCATGTGTCTCGAGCAACCGGAATCCACAAGCCAAATGTCCTCCAACCGCTCCTCCTACATCAATAAAAAGACATAGGGTGAACATACGGTCCAACACTGGGGTTAGTAAGATAAGAAGGAAACCAGTGTTGGGCCGGCTGCTCAAAAGAACGGTCAGTGTAAAAACCATCCTGTCTAGGGGGATAGCGATCACCACGCACAGGAAAACGTGGTCCGCTGGGGAAGAAGCGCTCACCGCGAAACTCTACCTGCGGTGGGACAAAGCGCTCAACAAAGCCTCCGCCACGGGGTCCGTTACCTGCAAAAGCAGGACCCCGTCGGGCACGCTCTCTATGAGGTCTACGCCTAGGAGCCTGCTGCTCAACTCTAGCGTCTCTCCTCGGAGCTCTCTGCTGCCTAGGCCTAACAAACTGAGGTGCTCCACCTCTAGGCCTAGTCTCCCTCCTAGGGGCTCTCTCCTGCTGCCTAGGCTGGGTATGCTTCCCTCCAGACCTAGCAGCTCTCCCCTGAGGCTTCGGAGCATGTCCACCACGAGCTGGGTGAAACATGTCCGGGTTCTGCATCTCCCTAGCACGGCGCGCCTCTCTCCTGCGCCTAAAGCAGAACTCACTCAGGTGACCATCCCGCCCACAAAAGTCACACTGAAACCTCACCGCGCGCAAAGGGGGTTGTTGGTTTGCAGGGATGTGGGTATGGTTCACCTTGCCCTTGCCCTTCTGTGGCAACTCCTCTCGGATGGGTGGCATTGTGTCAAGCTTGTTCTTTAGGTGATTGGGCTTGGGTTGCCATTGTGGATTCTTGGGTGGAGCCTTGGGGGGTTCAACTACAACTCCATCCTTGGTGACAGGCTTGGCAGGCTCTTTGGGTGGAAGCTTGGTTAGTTTGGGAGTAGTGGTGGAGTTGGGCTTCTCACAGGGGTTCAGACCACTAGACTCTCCAATCTTACCAAAAACTGAAAGATCAACACTCTGGCCAAGACCTACACCAGGAGCCCCAGCAGCTCGCTTGAATTGGGAGATCATCATCCCGAGCTGAGGCTCACCACAAGACACCCATGACAAGACGGTCCGAAGGTATGTGTTTTCCTCCTCGGTACGCATCTTGTCATGCCTCACATTGGCCATCTCCTGCTCCAGGCCCTCACACAAAGCACACCTCTTGACACAAGTGCTATCCGAGCCGGCCTTCTCAAAAGACTCAAGCTTGGCATTCTTCTCTGCCAACTCGGATTGCAAGACAGGACAAGTCTTGCACGCACCCAACAGCTGCGGTCTAGCTCGGAGCTCATCCACCTCATCTACCAGCGCAGCATGCTTACTCCTCAGAGTGAGAAGATCCGTCATGTGCGCGGTGCAACTCTCGCACTCCAACTCCTCCGACACAACCACGGTGGACCGAGCGAACTCAAGCTCCTTCACCGTGTCCTCCCACTTCTGCCTAAACTCCTTGCGCTCTCTAGCGGCACGCCTAAGCAACTTATCTTGGCTAAGGAGGGCAGCAGTCAACTTCTCAACCTCGGAGGAAAGCTCGTCGTAGGTGAGAGATACCTGGGAGGTGTCGTCGTCGTCGTCGTTCCGAGGTGTGTGCTCCAGCTCGCCACCGACCTCATCTCCGAGCGCCATGGTACACAGGCCTTCGTCGCCGGCGAAGAAGCACAAGCCGTTGAACGTGTCCTCCAGCTTCTTCTTCTCGGACTCGTCATCACTCGATCGAGCGGAGTCGTCATCCGAACCGTCGACGTCGCTGAGCGTGGCGAAGAACGCACGCTGCTCAGCCTGCTGCTTCTCCAAGTACTTCTTCTTGATGTACTCCTTGTCGAAGCCGCCCCGCTTCTTGTGCCTTGGGGGAACGTGCTTCTCCTTGTACTTGAAGTCGCGCCTGTGGCCGTGATCGCCCTTCCCAAGATGCTTGTTCTTCTTCTTGGGGCAGTCGGCGATGAAGTGGTCGGGGTCGCCGCACTCGTAGCATCCGGCGCGTCCTCCTCCACGACGGCGGTTCATGCGGTTGTTGTGGAACCGCGAGAACCGGTTGGCAAGCAAAGCCAACTCGTCGTCTCCCAAAGACTCCAGCTGGTCCTCTGTCACAGAAAAAAGAGAAGAAAGTGCAAAACCAGCTGAGGGGTTAGAGGAAGAGCCGGAAACCAAAGCCATGGACGGGCGAGAAGGATTTTCAAAGGAGGCCCTCGCCATAGCATCAATCTCACTGGACTTGAGCTTACTGAAGAGCTCGTCGCAGGTGAGAGTCTCATAGTTCGGGGATTCGATGATCGCCTGAACTTTGGAGTCCCACACCGAACGGTCAAGAGTGTGCAAAAGCTTCAAAGCACGCTCATGATCGTCAAATGGCAACTGCTCTCTGTTAGCCCTCATCCTGTTGACAATCACCTGAAAGCGAGCGAATAAACTTTCTATGCTCTCGCCAGGTTGATGTCTAAAGTTCTCATACTCTCGCTTGAACGACTCGTAGAGTCGGGTTTTGACTTGAGAGGTGCCCTCATGAAAACGCATGAGAGTGTCCCAGATCTCCCGAGCCGTAGCGAGGTGAGAAACGCGATCAAACTCACCCATGCTCAAACAAGAGAAAAGAGCATTACGGGCTCGGCTATTGGCATCGTGCTCATCGACCTGCTGTTGAGTCACACGAGCAGCCAAGACCACGTAATCAGGGGAGTTGCAAATATCCCAGATCGAAGCGCCCAAGCTCTGCAAATAGGCCGACATACGTATCTTCCAATACGCATAGTTCGTCCCATCGAAAAAACGGCGGTTTGCCCACGCCGCGATCCATGTCGCCTTCGGTGGATCTGGAACCGGCTAAGGTGGAAGATCCTTAACCAGCTCCGATACCAATTGAAGGACCGAGAAGCTAACCGAAAGCGACCAGAGGGGGGGTGAATGGGAGCTTCAAAATTTCCTTACGGAAACTAGATGCCACTGTCCCAAAATCGACCCCAAGAGCGAACCCTAGAGCTTGCTAATGTCCACGACCCTATATGTAGGGTGGATGCTTCCTAGAAGCACAGCGAGACACTTAGACAACCCTAGAAAGCCAACGCAAAAAACGGAAATCAATTCCGACAACGAACGAGGGAACCGCGGACGAAACCGTGCGAAACCAGTCGCATCGGACGCTGGCCTGCGTCCGATGCCAGACCACCGGAAGCGTCCGATGCAGACTGGACGGTTCTGGAACCTTACTGTTCCACCATCGGACGCTGTGAACAGTAATCACCCAGCGTCCGATGCAAAGGCTCCGGCGCGTCCGATGGACAACGGACGCGTCCGATGCCTAGCGTCCGATGCAAACTAAAACGCCGAAAACGTGACACGCGTCACCGGAGCGTCCGATGCTAGGGACCCTAGCGTCCGATGCTCCCGTGAAAGCGTCCGATGCTCCCGAAAACAGCGCAGTTCTTTGATGATTCAACCCGATCTCCTCTAAATCAAAAGCTCTAGGCCTAGGATTCGATCTGAGGGGTCACAAGGATGTTAGTGAGCTATCTCTAAGAGATCATGGCTCGAACCTAACTCCAAATCGGTGAATCAAGAAATTTCGGGGCATGGAGGCAAGAACACAATCAAAAACGAAAATCGATCGATCTCCTAGACCGTGAGGTTAGAGTTTAATTCCTTCGGTGGAAAGGAGAGCCTCACGATCTAGAACAACTTGGTTCAAACGGTTTTGCAAAAGATGAACCGAGCAAAGAGATCAAGCGACGGGAAAATCGTGGAGAAAAAGGATTCCGCGAAGAACACAAAGAAAACGCGAATCACAGCCACGAACTCGAATTAAGGACGCAAATCAAGCCATCGATCTGTGCTCCAAGGTGAGGATACGGCCTCACTTCCTCAAATCAACAGTACACAGAGTGGAGTCTCTCTGCGGATCTCAACTAGCTAAAGCAGGAGGTGGGAGAGTGGAAACCCTAGGAAATGAAAGCTCTAACTGCGATTGAGATAGGGAGGAAGGTGTCTCCCCTAGACTACTTATACTAACCTAGCCTAAGTCTATTTCCTACTCTACCCCTCTCTACTCTAATTACAGAGCGGACCAGCCTAACCCTAAGGCTATTCTAGTCCACCCGCTGGTGGTAGGTAGATCCGACGGCCACGCCCGCACGGTCTTCCGCGTCGCCTCCACGCAACCTTCAGATCGCCGCCACGTGCCGCCACCACTCTGCACCCCCGGTTTTGCGGCCCAAACCGGGAAACCAGCCTTTTCCATCAGCCCCCGGTTTTGAGGCCCAAACCGGGAAACCAGCCTCCAGCCCGAGTTTTGTGGCCCAAACTCGGAAACCGTCCGCGCCCGAGTTTTGAGGCCCAAACTCGGAAACCGGCCCACGCCCAGGTTTTGAGGCTCAACCTGGAAACCGTCGCGCCCAGGTTTTGTGGCTCAACCTGGAAACCCAGCACCCAGGTTTTGAGGCCCAAACCTGGAAACCGTCCACCGTTGGTTTTTCCCGGGCTCTACCAACAAACCGGCGTCGTAGAGGGGATGCACCGCCTGTGCACCCCTTCCACCGACATGATCGCACTTCTCCGCTTGTCGCTGTCGCAGGCTGCCAGCCACCACAGCTGATCCTCCGGCCTCCAGTCCATCAGTCCAAGTCCACGTCCGCCCTTCACCGTCCGATACATCGGCATGGCACGTCCGCCGCACGGCACGCCCATCCTTCATCGCGCCCAGTCCGTCGGCACGGCACGTCGCAACTTGACCTTCACCCGCCATCGATCACTGTCTCCGTGCTCGACACCTGCACAACACAAGCCAAAGAACATGCGCATCATCTCCGTTGACAATCACTCATCACACAGAGACTCGGCATACACCCATGTATCCGCACCCGCCGCCACTGCGTCCACCGCGGCGCCGCCTCCTCCTTCTCCTCCTCCTCCTCCTTCTCCTCCGGTGGCGCCTACCGAGAGGGCCACTCCTCCCCCCATCACGACGGCTATCTCAGGGGGAGTACCCGAGACAGGCGCGACTCTGTCGGCGTCTGGGGTTGAGGGGTCAGAGGCCCTCGAGACCCCAGTCGACGCGAGCCAGCCCGCTAGACAGGATCCCCCTCCGACGGAGCCTCGCGCGTCCGCGGAGAAGGAGAAGGGAGAGGCGTCGGTGGAGATGGTACCGATGGTGGAGGAGCTTCTGGACGAGTTAGAGAGGGTGCCATCCCCGGTCCAAGGCTCGGCGTTGGAGGGGGCGCCTGAGGCACTAGCCGGGAATGATAAGGCGCCGGAAGACCCAGCGAGGGAGGAGAGGCTCGAGGGGTCGGCCGGGGCCAAGGTGGAGAAGACGACCGGTCCTTCGGCCGGTGCGGAGGAGAGCTTGGAGACGAGTCATCCCTCGAGCGATCTGCTACCGCTCGAGCCCCCGCCTCCATGTGATGTCGTTATCCCCGCCGAGCGGTCGGCTCAGTAGGGGGCTCTGTGGGAGGCGCGGTCACTCTTTAAGGATGTGACCGAGCTCGTGGCGCGGGCGGAGAGGGCCTTCGTGGAGGAGGCGGACAAGTCCATGCGGGTGGCGGCTGCCCTCGTGAGGGCGGAGGGGGAGCTCCGGGAGCTCCGCGCTGAGCTGGGCCGGAACGCGCAGATGGCGAGCCGGCTCAACGACGCACGGGCGGAGACCCAGGCGGCTCTAGACGAGGCCGCCCAAGCTAAAAGAGAGGCCACCACCGCTCTGTCCGCGGTGGAGGCGTCGAGGAAGGAGGCCGCCGACGCCCGCAGCGAGGCCGCCACCGCCCGGTCTGCAGCGGAGGCGGTGAGGAAGGAGGCCGAGGAGGCCAGGAGCAAGGCCGCTACCGCCCTAGCTGCGGCGGAGGCAGCGCGGAAGGAGGCCCAGGAGGCCCTAACCGCTGCGCGCTCGAGGGTCCAAGGCCTTGAGGCCGACAAGGATCAGGCTCTTAACAGAGCTAATGACATGTCGCTCAAGCTCGAGGCCGCTCGGCAAGAGGTGATCAACAAGGATCTGGCCCTTGCGCAGATGGGCAAGCTGGTCGAGGAGCTCAAGGGCCAAAACCTTGACGTGCTGTCCCAGAAGCATACGCTCGAGCAGCGCGTCGGGGTCCTTACCAGCGACTTTGCCGCCCTGGGCGTACACTGTCAAGGTATTGTGTCTTGCTTTGTCTTGCTTTTGATTTCATGATTCTTGCCACACCGCGGACTCACTCTTTTCTGTTTGTTGCACAGATCTGGAGAAGACCATCGAGGAGCTTCGCAAGACGAATCAGGCTCTCGTGGAGCAACTCCAGGGTGAGACCATGGTGGCGGAGCGGGCGCGCGGTACCCTCGACAGGCTCTGCCCCCATGTGGGGTGCCGACCCGGTGGCTCCGGCGGAGGGTACGGTGGCTCGAGGCGACGCCCTGGTCGATGCCCTTTGCTTCTTCGACATGGCTGCGCGGGACCGTGTCAAGAGCGCTCTCCACCATGGCGTCAAGCAGGCGCTCGCGGCCGTCCGCTCCGGCTTCCGCTACCCGGTCAACGTCGTCGCCAAGGGCTTCGTCGAGATCGAGGGGAAGGACGAAGAATGGAACGATCGCCGCGTCGACAAGATCCTGGAGAAGGTGGAGAGGTCAGGGGCGGCGCTCGTGAAGCTCTTCGAGGAGGACGTGCTGCCTCCCGATGCAGATAGTGGTGCAGTTGGCACCCCTCCTCCTGGCCTGGACGTCGAGGCTGTCCCCACGGCAGAAGATCTTGGGGAGGAGTTCCAGACCGATGAAGAATGAGGCCTGCGTGCCAAAATTGGGCGTTGAGGCCCTTGTAAAAAATCATGTGATGACTTATGGCCCGTCGAGGCCAACATATCATGCGACTTATTTGTTTAAAGAAGCTGTTTTCTTTTCAAATTTATTCGGTCATTTCTCTTTGTCGTTAGCTCGAGTTTCTGCCGGCTCGGTCTGAGTTCCTTCGATACGCGTCACGAGTTCCTCGAGGGGAGGCGTACGTAGGGTACTGTAGCCCGGGGGCGTAGGTGGCCATCTACGTCGACGCCCCCCGACTCTTGGAGGCTCGAGGCATTTACGGAATTAGACGTTGCTAGTACGCTCGAGATGCGAATCGAGATAAGGGTCAAATTTTTTGAAAAGAAAAGCGCGCTTTTTCCGGAGTCTGGGGGGGACCCCCCCCGTCAGCCCCCGAGGGAGGCTCGACCTTGAGCAAGGCAGGGTCGAGGCTACCTTGAGTTGCTAAGCAGAATGAAAGACAATGCACGAGTTTGTTCATTCATATTTGACATGTTTGTTCAAAGCAACAAAATGTAGAAGGCCTCGAGGCCTTCAAGGGTAGAAGCGACGTAGCTGAGATATGTTCCACGCGTTCGCCAGGATCCTGCCTTGACCGTCGTAGAGCTTGTATGTTCCTGGCTTGAGCACCTCAGCTATGGTGTAAGGGCCCTCCCATGGAGGGGTGAGCTTGTGGCGCCCTCGATTATCTTGCAGCCGTCGAAGCACAAGGTCCCCCACCGCCAGATCCCTTTTGCGCACGTGCTTGTCATGGTAGCGTCGAAGTGTTTGCTAGTAGCATGCGGAATTGATGAGCGCCACGTCTCGGGCCTCCTCGAGCTGGTCCTTGGCATTGACGAGCCTCTCATCGTTGGTTTGCTCGTTGTAGGCTCGAAGTCGAGGGGAGCCGTACTCAAGGTCCGTGGGCAAGACCGCCTCGGCGTCGTAGGTTAGGAAGAACGGAGTGAACCCGGTGGCTCGACTCGGCGTAGTCCTGAGGCCCCACAGCACCGAGGGGAGCTCTGCTGCCCACTTCTTTCCAAAATCCTTGAGGGTCTTGAACAGCCTCGGCTTCAGCCCGTGGAGTATCATGCCGTTGGCGCGCTCGACCTGCCCGTTGCATTGAGGGTATGCGACCGAGGCCCAGTTCACGCGGATGTTGTTGTCATCGCAGAAGTCGATGAAATTTTTGCCTGTGAATTGAGTGCCATTGTCGGTGATGATGACGTTAGGCACCCCAAACCGGTACATGATGTCGAAGATGAACTCGACGGCCTTCTCGGAGGTGGGGTTGCCTATAGGCCTAGCCTCGATCCACTTGGTGAATTTATCGACGGCCACGAGCACATGTGTGTACTTTCCATTTGTCATCTTGAGGGGACCCACGAGGTCGAGCCCCCAGACGGCAAACGGCCAAGTGATGGGTATCATCTGCAGCACGTGCGCGGGCTGGTGTGTTTGCTTGGCGTAGAACTGACACCCTTGGCAGGCCCGAACCAGGCGCTTGGCGTCTCCAATGGCGGTTGGCCAGTAGAAGCCTTGGCGGAAGGCATTCCCCACCAAGGTCCTTGGTGCTGCGTGATGGCCGCAAGCCCCCGACTGCATGTCATCGAGGAGCCTACGTCCTTCCTCGAGGGGGATGCAGCGCTGAAGGATTCCTGATGGGCTTCGATGGTACAGCTCTCGTTCGTCGCCGTAGATGACGTAGGTCTTGGCCCTTCGAGCGATGCGTCGGGCCTCCGTCTTGTCTTCCGGTAGTACGCCTTGCGTCAGGTAGTCAAGGAAGGGCGTCCGCCAGTCGAGGGGTCGTGATGAAGAAGAGGCGGGGTGCGTCGATCTGCATTGCTTCAGCGGATGTCGAGGGGTCGTTCTCAAGGGGTGGCGTTGAAGGTCGAGCCCCCGTGTCCGACTCGAGAGGTGGCATCGAGGGGCCAGGCCCCGGGCCGGTTTTGACGGATGGCTCGAGAATGTCCCTCGAGAAGACATCTAGTGGGACGGTGCCGCGCGTGGATGCTAACTTAGCCAGCTCGTCTGCTGCCTCGTTGTATCTTCGAGCGATGTGGTTGAGCTCGAGGTCGTAGAACTTGTCTTCTAGCTTGTGTATTTCTCCGCAGTATGCCTCCATCTTGGGATCGATGCAGCTCGAGGCCTTCATGACCTGGTTGACGACGAGCTGCGAGTCCCCTCGAACGTCGAGGCGTCGGACCCCAAGCTCGAGGGCGATACGCAGCCCGTTGACGAGGGCCTCGTACTCAGCGACGTTGTTGGAGGCGGGGAAGTGCAAGCGCAGCAGGTAGCGCATGTGGACTCCAAGGGGTGAGATGAAGAGCAGGCCTGCGCCTGCCCTTGTCTTCATGAGGGACCCGTCGAAGTACATGGTCCAGAGCTCAGCTTGGATCTGTGCCGGCGGGAGCTGGGTGTCGGTCCACTCAGCAATGAAGTCCACCAACGCTTGTGACTTGATGGCTTTTCGTGGAGCGTAGGTGATGGCCTCCCCCATCAGCTCGGCAGACCACTTGGCTATGCGCCATGTGGCCTCCCGGTTGTTGATGATCTCTCCAAGGGGGAAGGACGATACCACCGTCATGGGATGAGCGAGGAAGTAATGCTGGAGCTTGCGCCTCGTGATGATGATGCCGTAGAGCAGCTTCTGGATGTGCGGGTACCGAACCTTGGCCTCGGAGAGCACCTCACTGATGAAGTACACCGGTCGTTGGACTGGTAGCGCATGGCCCTCCTCGTGTCTCTCGATGACTACGACCGCGCTGACCACCTGGGTGGTTGCGGCCACGTAGAGGAGGAGAGGCTCGGGGGGATCATCACCCTGGGCTGGTCGTGGCGGCACGAGAATTGGTACGAAAGTCAGCAACCCCTTCAGCTTGGTAAGGGCCTCCTCGGCTTCGGTGGTCCACGCGAAGCGTTCCGTCTTCTTCAGCAGGCGGTAGAGGGGTAGCGCCTTTTCCCCTAGCCTCGAGATGAACCGGCTGAGAGCTGCTAGGCAGCCTGTCACTTTCTGTACGCCCTTGAGGTCTCGAATTGGGCCCATCCTCGTGATTGCTGAGATCTTTTTGGGGTTGGCCTCGATCCCCCGTTGCGAGACGATGTAGCCAAGTAGCATGCCTCGAGGCACACCAAAGACACATTTCTCGGGGTTGAGTTTCACATTCTTGGCCCGGAGGCACTCGAACGTGGTCTCGAGATCGCTGATGAGGTCCCCGACTTTCTTGGTCTTAACCACGATGTCATCGACATAGGCCTCGACGGTTTTGCCTATGTGCTCGCCGAAGACATGCTGCATACAACGCTGATACGTTGCCCCGGCGTTTCGAAGGCCGAAGGGCATTGTAACATAGCAATACATACCGAAAGGCGTAATGAAAGAGGTGGCGAGCTCGTCGGATTTTTTCATTTTAATCTGGTGGTAGCCGGAATACGCATCGAGAAATGAAAGTACTTCACACCCCGCAGTGGAATCGACAATTTGATCAATTCTAGGTAAAGGAAACGGAACTTTTGGACATGCTTTATTTAAACCAGTGTAGTCTACACACATCCGCATTTTTCCATTCTTTTTCCTAACTAGCACAGGGTTAGCTAGCCACTCCGGGTGAAATACCTCCTTGATGAATCCAGTCGCCAAAAGCTTGTGCACCTCCTCGCCGATGATCCTGCGCTTCTCCTCGTCGAAGCGGCGCAGGCGTTGCTTCACCAGTTTGGACCCAGCCTGGATCTCCAAGACATGCTCGGCGACTCCCCTCGGTACGCCTGGCATGTCCGAAGGGCTCCACACAAACATGTCGATGTTTGCGCGGAGAAAGCCGACGAGCACTGCTTCCTATTTAGGCTCGAGGCTGGCACTGATGGCCAGCGTCCTGCCGTCGGACGAGGTCGGGTCGATGGGTATCTGCTTGGTGTGCTCTGCCGGCTCGAAGGTGCCGGCGTGGCGCTTTGCTTCTGGGGCCTCCTTGGTGGCCAAAGCGGCCAGGGCCTCGAGCGAGTCGACCTGGACGTTGGCCTCCCCACGCTCGACGCATTCCACGTCGCAGTGGTATGCGTGTTCGTAGGAGGTGTCCACGGTGATGACCCCTTTCGGCCCTGGCATCTTGAGCTTTAAGTACGTGTAGTTGGGGACCGCCATGAACTTGGCGTAACCAGGCCTGCCGATGATGGCGTGGTAGGTCCCCTGGAACCCGACCACCTCGAAGGTGAGCGCCTCCCAGCGGAAGTTGGTCGGCGTGCCGAAGCAGACAGGTAGGTCAATGCGCCCGAGGGGGTGGGCCTTCTTCCCTGGCACGACTCCATGGAACCCCCCGACGCTGGGTCGGAGCTGGTCCCTCGAAATCCCCAGGAGGTCGAGGGTCTCGAGGTATATGATGTTGAGGCTCGAGCCCCCATCCATCAACACCTTGGAGAACCGTACGTCGACGACGACGGGGTCGACGACGAGGGGGTACGCCCCCGGATTTATGACATGGTCCGGATGGTCGTCACGGTCGAACGTGATGGGCGCATCAGGCCAGTCAAGATACCGGGGGCGTCGTGGCAGAGTGCAAAGACCTCCCGGCGCTCCTTACTTTCTCTCTCGAGCCGAGAGCCCGACGGTTGGGCCCCCGTAGATCATGTAGCAGTCGCGCACCGGGGGGAAGTTGTCGTCTGCGTCCCCGTCGTCGCGTCGAATGTTGTCCTTGCCCTTAGGTGCGTCTTCCTTCTTGTCGCCGAGCTTGGAGTAGAAACCCTTCATCATTCGGCAGTCCTTCAACTTGTGATTCGTGGGACCCTTGTGATAAGGGCAGGGGTCCTCGAGCATTTTGTCGAAGACAGCCCCGTCAGGGGGTCCTCGAGGCTTCTTATGCTCGAGGGCACCCACGAGCACTTCTTCATCGTCGTCGTCATCAGCGTCGCGCTTCGCCTTCTGACCTTTGCCTTTCTTCTTCTTCTTCTTGCTGTCGTTATTGCGGTTCTTGACGTTGTTGCCCTTGCTCGAGCCCTTCGGTGTGACCACCGCCTTGCCTTTGTCCATGGAGCGGCCAAAGAAGGCCCCCACTGCCTCGTCGCCTGAGGCAAAGCTGGTGACACGATCCATCAGATCCTCGACCGTCCTGGGACGGTAGCGCCCTAGTTCGTGGACTAGCTCTTGGCATGTCGTGCCCGCGAGGAACGCTGAGATGACATCCTCATCAGGCACGTGGGGGAGCTCGAGGCGCTGCTTCGAGAACCGCCGAGCGAAGTCACGGAGGGGCTCGTCCGCTGTCTCCCTGCAACGTCGTAGATCCCAGGGGTTGCCCAGGCGCACGCAAGTCCCCTTGAAATTCCCATCGAAGACCCTGACTAGGTCGGCCCAGTCGTGGATCTGATTCGACGGGAGCCCCTCGAGCCACCGACGGGCGGTGTCCGAGAGGTAGAGTGGGAGCTGGCGTATGATCACGCGGTCGTCGCTCTTTGCCCCACCCAGTTGGCAGCCCAGGCGGAAGTCAGAGAGCCATAGCTTGGGCTAGACCTCCCCGTCATACTTCACGATGTTGGTCGGTGGTCGAAAATGGTCGGGGAGGGTCGAGCTGCGTATGGCCCGGCTGAAGACCCTGGGGCCCGGGGGCTCGAGGGCTTGCCGGTCCTCGTCACTGTCGTAGCGCCCCCCCTCGATGGGCGCTATAGCCAGGCTCCTCGGCCCCTTTGTCCTTGCGCCAGCGGTTGATGTTGTTGCGGGCGTCGTTGGGGTCTCGAGGTGGCCGGTTGTCGACGATCCACTCCCGGACTGGCCTAGCTCGAGAGGCGTCCGGCTGGTGGACGGATGTCTCACGCTCGTCGTGGGGTGTGTCTGCTGGCTTCCCCGAGGCCGCTCCGCGCCGACGCGAGGCTGAGCTCTCGGCCTGTTGCAGAGCGGCTGTCCCGAGGAGGTTCTTCATTTCCCCAAGCATGCGCCTAGCGTTAGGGTTGGAGACGGCGGGTAGATCGTGGAGCAGCATCGCGGCCGCCACCACGTTTTGCCCGGCTCGCGGGAAGCGCACCTCGGGGCGTGCTGGTGCCCCATCCTTGAGGATCTGCCGGTGGGCCTCTCGAGCGCAGCCACGAGCGCCGGCACCTCGAGGCTGGGCATGTTCCCGCACGAGAGTTTGCTCGAGCTGCAGCAGGCGTTGTCGGTCCTCCTCAGCCTTGGTGATCGCCTCCCGCAGTTGAGCGAGCTGCGCTGCCCAGTCGTCGTTGTGCTGAGGTGGCGCATCCGGTGCCGGGGGTTCGTTCCTCCTCGGAACATGTGGTCCGCCCGCCGCGACCATGTCGTTGGTGTTTTCGAGGTTGAGCGTCGGCCTGGCGTCGTCGTCGCCGTCGTCCTCGGCGTCGTCCACGTCCCCCTCGAGCTGGAAGCACTCCCTGGTGGGATCCCAGAGGTCAGGATCGTGGTAGTCGTACTCGTCGGAGTCGGAGCTGTTGATGTCGCGCCGCCCTGGTTCATGCCGGGACTGCAGCTCGCGGTACCACTCTCCGATGGTGGCTCGCCGAGGTGGCTCGATGACTCGTGAGAAGCCGCGGTCGACGTGCGCGGGGTAGACGATCTCCAGGTCGGTGGTGGCTCGTAGGAGCACGCCCGGGCGCTCCTCCTGTTCTGCCGCCGCCCGGTCCCGACGGCGCTCGTCGAGGTGGTGGGCGTAGACAGCTGCGCAGTTGTTGAGGCCGAATGGGAGCCGCTGGCGTCGAGCGCGGTACACCCCGTGCGGGAGGAAGCCAGGTGGCGTAGACGGAGCACGGCTCAGGGGCCTCTGGCCGGGCTCCCGGTCCGTGCGCATGACGAACGCGAACTCGCTGGGAGAGTGCGCGCGCGCCCTCGAAGTCTCCGACCGCGCGCCGGGCAGGTTTCTCCTCGGGGACTCTGCGCCGGCCGCGGGGAAGTGGGTGTACGCCACGGGCACCGCCTGTGACTGGCGTCGATGGTGACTGAAAGGATCAAGATGCCCAAGAGGGGGGGTGAATTGGGCTTTTCTAAAACTTCTTGCGATAATAAAACCTATCAAGCCCCAATTACCCCCTTAGAGCCTAGAGGTGGTTTGACAAGAATCAATTGCACAAAAGACTATCGCTAAACCATTTCTACTCTAGCATGGCAATTCAACTTATGAAAGAGCAACAAGTAAAAGCGGAATTGAATTGCTCAAAGGTAAATGCGTAGAGAAGAGAGTAGAGATGACACGACGATCTTTTTGCCGAGGTATCGAGGTGTCGGCACACCCCCTAGTCCTCGTTGGAGCACCCGCGCAAGGGTATCGCTCCCCCTTGATCCGCGCAAGGATCAAGTGCTCACTACGAGCTGATTCTTCGCCACTCCGGCCCGGTGAATCGCTCGCTACCGGTCACAACTTGGCTTGGGTCATCCACAAAGCCTTCGAATGATCACAAAGCTCTCCGATCGCCACCAAGCCGTCTAGGTGATGCCGATCACTAAGAGTAACAAGCAAGAACTCTCACTTGACCAACGCAAGGCTAATGAGATGAGTGGATGCACACTTGCTACTCTCTATTCACTAATGAGGTGTTTGATCACTCAATTATCAAATCTCTCAACCTCACTAGGCCTCTTGCACTCACTTGGAATCACAATGTGTTTGGCAACCTTTCAAATGAGCAAGAGTAACAACATGAATGAGGGGGAGGCATATTTATACCCCCCCAACTCGAAACATGCACGAAGGGGTAAGTCCAGCCAGTTACACACTGACCGGACGCACCTGTCGGGGTGACCGGACGCGTCCGGTCAGTGTCTAACGGCTACGTGACGTTAGCCCTGACACCAGTACGACACACTGACCGGACGCACCCATGCGTCCGATCACCACTGACCGGACGCGTCCGGTCATCAATTTCCCTCTCTGGAACCTCTCTGGACGCGACCGGACTCACCCCCTGGTGCGTCTGGTCGAATACTGAAGAGCGTCCGGTCGCAGCCAAGCCTGCTCCTCAGCCAAACCTACTGACCGGACGCACGCCCCAGCGTCCGGTCATTAGGGTTGGAGCGTCCGGTCACATTTTGAGGTCCGAAACGACTTTGGTTTGCGACGCTCCCTTCACGAACTTTCTTCCTTATGATCTTAGGGACCTTTCTAAGCTATCTAGGGCTTTGGTTAACAAGTGTGCACCACACCTAACTCAAAAGTCTCACCTAGGTCAAGCTACTCATTCAAACCCCTCTTTATAGTACGGCCAAAGATAAAACAAAGACCTATGCTACTCTAAGTGTCCTTCAACACCAAATGACACTTAGCACTAGCCTATCACCGTCTTCGTCGTCCATCCTTTGAAAACTGAACGAATTCCATCGCAAAGGGGGCATGAATACCATAGTGCCCTCATGATCATCATTACCATGACTTAACTCAACTGTTTCTGCAAAACACACGTTAGTCATAGTAATTTACCGTTGTCATCCAATCACCGAAACCCACTGGGGGCCTAGATGCTCACAATCTCCCCCTTTTTGGTGATTGATGACAACCTCAAGTATGTTTGAAAGAGAGGTGAGGTTTTCAACAACTTGGTTTATATAAGCATGTGACAATAAGATCAAAAGTGGTTAGGCATGCTTATACGGACCAAGTCCACATAAATACTCAACATATAAGAATTAACACAGGTACTTATGAACAAGCTCATTTATCGGAGTATAAGTGCGGAAGCAACATAAATGAGCATAAGCAAGTGACATGTATAAGATAATGAGTGAAGCATGACATGTCACAACTGAGCATAAACGAGTGACATGAGTATATAACAAGTGTAGCACCACATGTCACAACCAAAAGACATACACATATCGTACGGGTGCCAAAAGATAAACATGTATGCATATGAGTGCAAGATCAAACAAAAGAACTGAAACCCTCTCACAGGCTCCCCCTACGTCTAACATACGCTCTCTCCCCCTTTGGCATCAAAGACCAAAACCTAAGGGTCGGAAGGCGGGAGTGGAGCAGACGAGCCGGGCGACGAGGTGCGCGGAAGAGTCTCGAACTGAGCCAGGTAGGTCTCCTCGTCGGACGACGTACTGAGAGCTGACTGACCCTCTGACACTGGACGTGAGGGAGAAGCGGTCTGGGTCTGCTCAACTGTCTCTGGAGCGGCCTCTGGAAGAGGGTCCACGGTCTCAGTCGCGACCACTGACACTGTCAACGAAGTCTCAGGAGCTGAGCTGACAGGAAGAGTCTGACTCTGAAAGGTCGGTGGCTCAGACGACGCTACTGAGGAAGGTAGTGTCTCTGTGGTACCAGTAGCTGGAGCAGGAGCTGGAGCTGAGGTCACCGACAACTGAAACTCGGGCGGTGTAGGCAGGCCGGTGAGCTCGCTGAAAGAGGCTTCCAGGCTCCTCGGTGTCACTAGGACCGACTCCGTCTGAGTAGGAGTGAAGCCTGACCGGAGCGGTGTGAACCCTGGCAGCTGCCCTGGCTGAGGTGAGGTAAACCACTGCGGGTACTGAGGGAAGGGCGAGACCGTCGACGGAGGCACTGACGTGAAGTAAGAGGTCGACGGTCCTGGCTGCTGCAGCTGAAACTGTGATGGCTGAGGTAACTGTGGAAGAGCCGCCATCCTCTCCATGAAGGCAAGAGTCTGAGTCTAGAGCTGAATCATCTGCCGCTGGAGAGCGTCCTGGCGCTCCTGTGCCTGAGCTGCTGCCACTGCCTGTGCCTCTGCCAGTCGAGCCTGCTCCTGTGCCTGTCGGCGCTTCTCCTCAGCCTGACGCTGAACCTCCTCAGAGAGACGGGACTGCTGCTGCTCCATCCGAGAAAGTATAGCTAGAAGAGCTGGATCGGAGCCGGCCATACGCGAGGAGGAGGCCTCGAATCGTGAGCTCCCTGTGGACACAGCCTCGGAAGAGGAGCGTAGTCGTCATCGGTGCTGTCAGACGGGAACTCATCGTCAGGGTCCTCTCCCTCTGCCTCTAGTGCTGCAAGCTCAGCCTCTGCCAACTGACTGACAGTCTCGTCCTGCTGTGCCTCTATCTCGGTGACAACCGGCCTCTGGCGCTGACCTCTCGGACGAGTGTCTGGACGGTCCCCGGCAATCTGGCGAGTGTCGTACACGGGGAACTCCGTCGGAGACTGGAGAAGCTCTGGAAGCAAACCCGGAATAAGCCGCCTCAAAAGGTAACAGATGATGTGAGCATAGGGAAGCTGGCGGTGACCCTTGAAGCCCTCGGCCAATGTGTCCTCCATCTCAGAAATAATGACATCCCAAATGTCGAACTCGAGCTGTGAAACCAGGTGGTGAACTAGCCAGATCTGTATACGTGTCAGCCCCTCTCTGTAGCCTGTCCGGGGAAGAAGAGTGCGCCTCATGACCTCGTTCACGAGACGGGCCGTCGGCGTCAAGTCACGAGGACGCTGGCTGGACCCCTCGCCGAACGGCTCCCGGAAGCAGGCACGAACCAAGTCCGCTGGTGGAATCTCTCCTGCGTGAGGTCGCCTGGGTGGCTCGGTCTCTCCATAGCAAACGGTGTGCACTCTAGTCGGATACGCTGTCAGACCGAGGTACTCTCTGGCACGTGAGCTGTAGAGCCTGTAGGACCTCCCCCTGAAGGCGAAGTGGAGAAACCGGTGATCCGGGGAGATCCACAGGGACGTGTAAAACTATCGCACCCAGTCCTCGATGTACAGGCCACCCCGACCAAGTAGATCTGCCAAGCCAGGTAGGTATGAAAGCATCGGTCGGATGGCCTCACCAGCAACTGCAACTATCGTCTCCAGCGGGCAAACTCTGTGAGCACGGATGTGGACGCCGCTGTTGACATAGGCTCTGTAAAAATCCTCCTGAAGAACTGTGTAGAATCCCTCGGCGGCCTGAGGGTGCCTGGCAGCTGGGAACCACTCCTCGTACGGAATCAGACGTAGAGCCTGTACCTGACGTGCCGTCGCCGCCCGCAGGTCCAAGTGCTCCATAGGTGGGGGTCCCTGTGGCCTCGGAGGGGGTCGTCCACCCCGCCTCTGCCCCTCAGGTCGAGGAGACACCTGAGTGCAAGAGGGGGTAGACCTGCGGAGTGGCTGCTGAGCTGGCTGCTCCTCTGTCTGACCCTCTGCCTGGGTCTCTGTAGCTGAGCTGGGCTCTGGAGCTGAACCACTGGCTGTAGCCGCTGCGAGAGCTGAAGCGGCCTCGGACGGGAACTGGAAGTCTGGAGGGAGAAGCTCAGCTGGGTCGTCGAGAGAGTACTCGTGATCCTGAATTCGGACGACGCCGCCCTCAGTCCGAAGCAAGGCCTGGACCTGCTGCTCTGTGAGAAAGTCGCGAATGCGCGAACCGGTCGGCTGACCACTGCCCTGACTGGCCGGCTCTGTAGACTGGTCGAGAATCCGGAGACCACCTGTCGAACCCCCCTGCTCGGCTCTCTCGGCTGCTCGAGCGGCTGCAAGCGCGATCTCTGAATCCCGATCGAGGCGCTTGCGCTTCTTGGACACCATCTTCTGTGGCCTCTTCCCCTTGTCACCAGAAGGAGGACGAGGAGGAGGAGGGTCTGCCCCGGGACCTCCGCCGACGTTCTTGCAGCGAGCCATCGCTACAAGAACAAAACAACTGGCACTGAGAGTAACTGAGAAACTCGGCAACAGAAAACCACGGCCACTGAGGAGACCAACTGCCACTGAGGATCACTGCCACTGACAAGAGAAACTGGACTAAACCTCAGAGGCTTGGCCTCGTTCCGTATCCGCGAGCTTGGCCCCGGATTTTGCTGTCACTGCCACACGGCTCACTGAAACGGTCCCGACTCGCTGCAAGAGATAGGTGGGAATATATATAAGCATATAATCTAGAGAAAAGAAGCCTATCGGAAGCAAAGCAAAAGGAAAGAGAGATATGAGGCATGGCTTTGCTACCTGACACGACGCGACGAACGGACAAGCAAAGAAAAGAGACCGACACGTGCGGGCACCACAACCTCTCGCCGGAAGGATCTGCGCGAGAATTAAGGTAAAAACGTGGTTAGATTGACAGGAAAGTTGGTTGGGCCATTTTCACGAACACGTTGCAGGCACGGTTGGTGTGGGGAGCTTACGGGGAGGGAGCTGGGCTGGCCGAGGAGGGGCTCGCCGGACGAGAGGTACGATCGACGTGAAGCCGAGCGCCGGCGAGGGACGGATCCGGCAGGTTGAACGCCGGCGGGGAGGCGAAGGCTCGGCGGAGGCACGGCGATGCGAGCAGCCAAGATGGGGCACGGCGGCGCAGGCGTGGTGGTGGGAGGGCACGGCGGAGGGGTGCGGGCACGGGCACGGGCACGGCGGTGCGGGCGGCCGAGGAGGGTCACGGCGGCGCGGAAGAAGGGGCACGGCTCGGGCGCGGCGGTGCGGGCGGCCGAGGAGAGTCACGGCGGCGCGGAAGACGGGGCACGGCTCGGGCGCGGTCGAAGAAAGAAGACGAGTGAGGAGGGGCCCACGAGTCAGCCGGAGGAAGTTATTGCGCAAGTTAAGTTGCGACCGGACTCACGGGGGTGTGACCGGACGCACAGGACCCGAGCGCCCGGTCACGAACAGAGAGGTCCCAAGACTTGATTTCAGCGATCGGACGCGTCCTGTCGTACGCGACCGGACGCACGGAGCGTCCGATCAAACGGCAGCAGACAACCGGACTCACGCAAAAACTTGTGACCGGACGCGCCGCAGGTACTGTTCATCTGCGCGTGATTTGCACTGACCGGACGCACCGGGAGCGTCCGGTCGAAGCGTCCGGTCACAGGGAAAACCCTGTTTTGACTCGATTTTTCGCGCTGACTTCTCCCAACCAAGTTCCAACTCAAAGAAGATGCAAATAAACACTAGTTGGAACTTAGAGGAGTGACCTCTCTCAAACCCTCAAATTTTTCAAATATGTTGTCATAGGCTAAGTTAGTTTTCTAGATAAAATAGGCAATAAAACCCGAGGAGACAACATGTGGCCACCAAAACTAGGGGAATTAACCAATTGGAGCCTCAAATGCTCCCCCTAGTGGTGGACGAACACAGCGGTTGCTCAAAACATAACCGAAAAGAAACGACAAAGCAACAAACATGCATATGCAATGCAATACGAGATTTGAATCTAGGTTGCTTGTCAAGTTTGCTCATGGGTAAGCTTCTTCACACGCTTTTTAGGGCGGTTATCTTAACCACGTCTGACAAGCCTATATGCATAGCGGAATTTAAACATGGCATATGATACAATGCAATGCAATGCAAAGACAACCTCCTTTTACCTTTTGACAAAGTTACTTAGATCAAGCACATTAAGCTCACTTCGCAATCTACAAAGAGTGTTTTCATCTAGGGGTTTTGTGAAGATATCCGCCAATTGATCTTCGATTCTAACTCCCTCTAAGGATATGTCTTTCTTGGAAACATGGTCTCTAAGAAAGTGATGGCGAATATCTATGTGCTTTGTGCGAGAGTGTTGAACAGGGTTGTTAGCAAGCTTAACCGCGCTCTCATTGTCACACAACAAAGGTACCCTTTCTAGAACTACACCATAGTCTAAAAGGGTTTGTTTCATGTAAAGGATTTGTGCACAACAAGCACCCGCGGCTATGTATTCCGCCTCGGCGGTAGACAAGGCCACACTATTTTGCTTCTTTGAACTCTAAGACACTAGTGATCTCCCAAGCAAATGGCACCCTCCGGATGTGCTTTTTCTATCTACTTTGCAACCCGCGTAATCCGAATCGGAATACCCAACGAGTTGGAAGTTAGCTCCTTTGGGATACCAAAGGCCAAAGCTTGGGGTGTGCTTTAGGTACCTAAGGATTCTCTTCACTGCTATGAGATGTGATTCCCTAGGATCGACTTGAAAATGAGCACACATGCAAACACTAAACATGATGTCAGGCCTAGATGCGGTCAAATATAACAAACTACCAATCATAGAACGGTAGAGAGTTTGATCAACCGGGTTACCTCCCACATCTAGGTCGAGGTGTCCGTTGGTTGGCATCCATGTTGAAGCGCTTTAGGAGGTCTTTTGTGTACTTCTCTTGAGATATAAAAGTCCCCTCCTTCAATTGCTTGACTTGAAAGCCTAGGAAGAATGTGAGCTCGCCAATCATAGACATCTCGAACTCCTTCGACATCAAATCACCAAATTCCTTGCAATAGGCTTCATTTGTTGACCCGAAGATGAAATCATCGATGTAGACTTGACAAATGAAGATCTCTCCATCAAGCTTCTTGGTGAATAGTGTGGTGTCAACCTTCCCAATGGTGAAGCCCTTCTCAATGAGAAAGTCCCGGAGGCGCTCGTACCACGCTCTAGGGGCTTGCTTGAGCCCATATAGCGCCTTGGACAACCTATAAACATGATTAGGATATCTAGGGTCTTCAAACCCGGGAGGTTGATCAACATAGATTAGTTCATTTATGAACCCATTTAAAAATGCACTTTTCACATCCATTTGATATAATTTAATGTCATGATGTGATGCATATGCAAGGAGGATACGAATGGCTTCGAGTCTTGCAACCGGTGCAAAGGTCTCTCCAAAATCCAAGCCTTCAACTTGAGAGAACCCCTTTGCCACTAGCCTTGCCTTGTTTCTAACAACCGTGCCTTGATCATCTTGCTTGTTCCTAAACACCCATTTTGTTTCAATGACTCTTGCGCCTTTTGGTCGCTCTTCAAGTGTCCAAACTTGGTTGCGGGTGAAGTTGTTTAATTCTTCATGCATGGCATTCACCCAATCCGGATCACCTAGAGCTTCATCTACAATGGTAGGCTCAACAAGAGAAACAAAGGAGTGATGTTCCATAAATAAAGCAAGTTTTTGAGAGCGAGTCATTACACCCCTTGTCGGACTCCCTATGATGAGATCTTGAGGATGAGCTTGTAGTAGAGGAGTAGTCCTTCGATCAACCACTTGAGGGGCCGCTTGTGGAGCACCAACATCTTGAGCTTGTACCACCATTTGATCATGTGAGACATGAGTATCTTCATTTGGATCCCTTCCATCTTTGTCATCATCAAGTGGTACATTGGATGAGGATGGCTTGTCAATGACTTGCACATCATCATCATCATCTTTAGGCTTGATGGCTCCAACCGGCATGTTCTTCATTGCTTCCCTCAATGGTTCATCACCTACATCATCAAGATTCTCATGCTCTCCTTGAGAGCCATTAGATTCATCGAATTCCACATCATATGTTTCTTCTACCATCCCGGTGGCATGGTTGAATACTGTCGACGAAATATCGCCGATAGTCCACCTAGGGGTATGCCCAAGGTGGTAGATTAGAGGGGAAGGTGCGCAAGACGACGACCCAGACGTTGACGCAAGGCAAAAGTAGATGAACACAGAGGTTTATCCAGGTTCGGGCCGCTAGGTTAGCGTAATACCCTACGTCCTGCGTCGAGTTGTATTGATCTGGATGTGGCTTGTGGCTTATATCCTGTGGCCTATGATCTGCTGTCCCGTGTCCTCTCGGAGGACCCCTGCCCCTCCTTATATATTCCGAAGGGACAGAGTTACATGGTAAGTATCCGAGTTGGTACTGTATTTAGATTACAACTGTCGTACGGTGCATGTCGTGCGCCGTACGCCTTCATCCCGTGGGCCGGACGACCCCCGGTGGTGAGGCTCATGTACCATCGTGTGGTACCCTGGGGTCTATATCCCCACAGCTAGTCCCCGAGCCTGACAGCAGGTGACTCGGTCACGTGGTGCCAGGGTCTTCAGAATAATCAAACTTATATACATGCGCGAACGAGCGCCATGTATACACGGTAGTCCCCAAGGCTGCTAGAAGATGAAGAATAAATCTTGTAGCAGGCTTATAAAAAAGGGAAATACACTATGGTGAAACTAGTATGTCGTCCGAGCAGGTTGCCGAACGACGAGTCCAAACACCGAGCAGTCCCCAGGTTAGCTGGTGACCCCTCGGTGTAGCCGTCGATGAACGTCGAGGAGTCTGGCTAGCTGGTCGGCGATGAAGTCCGAGCGCTAGGCGGTGAGCACCGAGCGATCCGACCAGCGCTGCTGACGATGTTGGCGTGAAGAACCCGAGCACCGAGGAGTCCCCAGGTCAACTGGTGAGCTCTCGGTGTAGCCGTCGATGAGCGTCGAAGAGCATGACCAGCTGGTCGACGACGAAGTCCTGAGCGCCAGGCGGTGAGCACCGAGCGAAGCGACCAGCTGGTCGATGACGAAACCCGAGCACCAGGTGGTGAGCTCCGAGCAGAGCGACCAAGTGGTCGACGAACCCGAGCACTGAGGAGTCCCCAGCTCAGCTGGTGAGCTCTCGGTGTAGCCGTCGATGAGCGTTGAAGAGTACGACCAGCTGGTCGGCGACGAAGTCCGAGCGCCAGGTGATGAGCACCGAGCGACCCGACCAGGTGGTCGACGAACCCGAGCACCGAGGAGTCCCCAGCTCAGCTGGTGAGCTCTTGGCATAGCCGTCGATGAGCGTCGAAGAGTACGACCAGCTGGTCAGCGACGAAGTCTGAGCGTCAGGTGGTCCCAAACGATGATCTTCTCGTCCATCGTGACTGGTCCAGTCCCCGAGCGTAAAGAATTAGCTCGCAGACCGAACACAGTTCCTGTAAAATAAACATGGAGAATGGTAGTACATGACGTACAAATAAATATATAGAAAATATTAGCAGTAAAGAAACAGCATATGCCGCTCAGCGGTCAGTCAGCTGGTATGAACGCTCAGCATTAAATAAAGTTCTCCGAGCAGTTTGTTTGTAACTGAGTCACCAGCCCTGGCTAGCCGATAACTCCGGAGCGTGAGGCGCGGAGCCCAGACACGCGTAAGAGCATCAGCGTCACCGAGGAGCCGCTGCCGACCACCCGTAACGCAGAGCGCGAAGCTGCATTCACGTGTAGGGAGGAGCCGGAGACAGGGCCGTCTCTGGAAAGCACGAGTGTAAACGTAGCTGCTCGGGAAAACGCATATGTCATCCTCAGGATGGTATATGGTGAAAAATAACGAAGAGTCGTCGTGATGATATCTAGAGATATATGACGATCGAAGGAATATTCGATTAATAATATGAAAATAATACTTAGCTTTTGTTTGTAGACATGTCGCGGTCGCAGTCGAGTAGACGTGGTCGACGAGAGGCGTCGACGACGGCGATGAGTCAACAACGAGCGGTCGGCGAGGATGGCGATGAGACGACGACGACGCGATGGCTCGTCAGTGGCTCGATGATGGCTCGTTGGCTCGTCGATGACGTGATGGCTCGCTTTTGGCTCGTCGGCTCGTTGGTGGCTCGTTGATGGCTCATTGGCTCGACGGTGGCTCGTCGATGGCTCGTTGGCTCGACGGTGGCTCGTCGATGGCTCGACGGTGGCTCTACTGTGGCTCGTCGATGGCTCGACGACCACGTGATGGCTCGCTTCTGGCTCGTAGATGATCAGAGCGAGCGTAGGGCACGGGTCGTCGAGCAGCTTCTCGTAATCCTCGTCGTAGTTGATTAGCCAAGCCAACGATGTCTTCTTGTCAATGGTGATGGAGTTGTCTAGCACTCGATCTTTCCTCCCGGTCGTGGTCGTCATAGCGTCGATTATTACGACGATCATCATTGCGACGCGGTTGGAGGTCGGAGCGAGAGGTACAGGCGACGTCGTCCTTGTGCTGGTCGATGTTGTGCTCGGGAGATCGATCTCTGATCGGATCTACGAGAGCGAGAGTGTCACTGATGTCGGTCGCGACCTGATCGATAGATTCGATCAGGTCGGTGTTGTCGACACGTTGTCTCCGGTAGCGGGGAAGCGTGGTCGGAGCGCCGGGGAAGATGACCTCGAAGAGATGCTGAGGCTGGTCTCGCCGACGTTGAAGTGGTGGAAGCAGATCCGTTCGGCACAGGGGAAACCTGCACTGCCTCCACGCCCCTGGCGGCGCCGTCGACGTCGGTGGTCCAGGAGAACGACTCGATGACGAACGTGAAGTCTCCGGAAGAGTCGTGGAAACGAGGAAGGAAACCATCTGAGTCGTCATGGCGTCCGTACGCACATGCCCCACGGTGGGCGCCACTGTCGACGAAATATCGCCGATAGTCCACCTAGGGGTATGCCCAAGGTGGTAGATTAGAGGGGAAGGTGCGCAAGACGACGACCCAGACGTTGACGCAAGGCAAAAGTAGATGAACACAGAGGTTTATCCAGGTTCGGGCCGCTAGGTTAGCGTAATACCCTACGTCCTGCGTCGAGTTGTATTGATCTGGATGTGGCTTGTGGCTTATATCCTGTGGCCTATGATCTGCTGTCCCGTGTCCTCTCGGAGGACCCCTGCCCCTCCTTATATATTCCGAAGGGACAGAGTTACATGGTAAGTATCCGAGTTGGTACTGTATTTAGATTACAACTGTCGTACGGTGCATGTCGTGCGCCGTACGCCTTCATCCCGTGGGCCAGACGACCCCCGGTGGTGAGGCTCATGTACCATCGTGTGGTACCCTGGGGTCTATATCCCCACAAATACTCGATATGCTTTGGACTTCAATGAGTAACCAACAAGAAAACCAATATCACATCGGCGTTGAAACTTCCCTAGGTGTTGGCGCTTCTTGTAGATGTAGCATTTGCACCCAAACACTCTAAAGAAGGATACATCCGGCTTCTTGTTGTTGAGTAGCTCATAGGGGGTCTTGCCAAGGAGACGATGGGGGAACAACCGGTTTGATGCATAGCAAGCGGTGTTGATTGCTTCCGCCCAAAATCTTTCCGGTGTAGTGTACTCATCTAACATAGTCCTTGCTAGGGTGATTAGTGTTCGGTTCTTCCTCTCAACTACCCCATTTTGTTGTGGTGTGTAGGTTGCGGAGACTTCATGCTTGATCCCAACTTCATCACAAAATTGCTCAATGTGGGTGTTGTCGAACTCTCTTCCATTGTCACTTCTTATCTTCTTGATCTTCAAGTCGAACTCATTTTGGGCTCTCTTGGCAAACTTCTTGAATGAAGGAGTTGCTTCGGATTTGTCATGAAGAAAGAATACCCAAGTGTATCTAGAGTAGTCATCAACAATCACTAGACAATAGAGATTTCCACCCAAGCTAGCATATGTTGTTGGTCCAAATAGATCCATATGAAGAAGCTCCAACTCTCTTGATGTTGATACAAAGGCTTTGGTTGGATGAGTGTTTGCAACTTGCTTGCCGGCTTGACATGCACTACACAACTTGTCCTTCTCAAATTTGACATCTTTCAAGCCCCTAACCAAATCCTTCTTCAATAGCTTGTTGAGAGTGTTCATTCCCACATGTGCCAATCTTCTATGCCATAGCCAACCAAGAGATTGCTTAGTGAACAAACATGTCTTCAAGTTGGCTTCTTTGGAGGAGAAATCCACTAGGTAGAGATTGTTGTATCTAAATCCTTTGAAGATCACTTGTGCATCATCTTTCTTGGTCACAACCACTTCTTTGTCGGTGAACAAACATTGAAAGCCAAGATCACAAAGTTGCCCAACGGATAGCAAGTTGAAGCTCAAAGATGCAACAAGAAGCACATTGGAGATGGTATGGTCATTTGATATAGCCACTTTGCCCAATCCTTTGACATTGCCCTTTGAGTTGTCACCAAATGTTATCTTTTCTTGGTCATCGACATTCTCTTCTAGTGAGGTGAACATCCGGGGATCTCCGGTCATATGTTGTGTACATCCACTATCAATTACCCAATGTGATCCACCGGCCTTGTAGTTCACCTACACACACAAGAAATCAAGCTTGAGCTTTTGGGACCCAAACTTGTTGCGGTCCCTTAACCTTCTCAACTAGTGACTTAGCAACCCAAATTTGCTTTGGCCTACTCTTGTTAGGTGGCCCCATAAACATAACCTTCACTTTGCCACTAGAATCTTGTCTAAGCATGTAGTGAGCATTGAAAGCAAAGGGCCTAGCATGCTTGGGCAAGGGTGTGGGCTTTGGTTCTTCACAATCATGAGCAAAGTGTCCTTCCTTTCCACACTCATAGCATCTTCCAATCTTCTTCTTCTTTGGCTTAGTGATGCTCTTGCGTTGCTTCATCTTCTCTTCAAGAAAGCCAATGCCATTTCTATTGGTCTTCATGACGGTGTTCATGAGAAGCTCACTTTGAAGGCATTGACCCTTGGTGAAGTTCCTCAAACCGGTGGTAAGGTGCTCTTTCTCCTTCTTGAGCTTGTCATTCTCTTGTTGGAGTTCCAATTGAGATGGTGTCATTTTGTAGTCCCTCTCCATCTTCAACCTCTTGTTCTCTTCTTTTAGCATGTCTAGCTCAAGTGTCATGCTATAGTCATCATCATGAGTTTGAATGACAACTTGCTTGGTGATTGTAAGCTTCTCTAGATCAACCTTGAGCTTTGCATTCTCATTCTTGATCTTCACATAGTCATCATAGTGATCGGCCTCAACCACTTTCTTGCCCTTGCCACTAGCACTTTGCTCAACATGCTCACTAACCAAGTCCTCACAAGATGTTGCTATGTCACACTTAACAACAAGGTTAGGAGCATCATGTGTCTCATGTGAAAGCATATCATAAGCAATGGTGAGAGTATCATAATCTACTTTCACTTGAGTATATTGTTCCTTAAGCAAAGCATGACTAGTGGAAAGGTCACTATGCATCTTATCAAGTTTTTCATTTTTAGCTTTGAGCTCCTTGTTAGAGGACTTGAGCTCCGTGATAGTGGATGACATAGTAGCAAGTTCATCTTTTAGTTCATCACTAGCATGAGTAGCATGATCACATTTTTCAACAAGAGATTCATTTTCATTAACAAGCTTCTCATTTTTAGCTCTAGTCTTTCTTATGATTTTAGAGTAGTCATTTAGCAATTTGACAAGTTCATCATAAGTGGGAGCCTCAAATTCACCATCACTATCACTATCACTAGAGTCATCATCGTTTTGTACCTTCCGGTCACCCTTGGCCATAAGGCATAGGTGTGTAGATGATGGTGGTGATGGAGGTGGTGGTGGTGTAGAGGAGCCAATGACTAGAGCGGCCACCTTCTCCTTCTCATCATCACTATCTTCATTTGATGAGCCACCGGAGGAGTCAATGTCGGTGAGCCAATCACCAACAATGTAAGCCTTCCCACCTTTCTTGTGGTATTGCTTCTTCTTGCCATCTTTCTTCTTGTATGACTTGTCATTCTTCTTCTCATCTTCGCTTGATGAGTCATACTTCTTGCTCTTGTTCTTGTTCTTGTAGCTATCTTTCTTGGGCTTGGTGCATTGATGGGCAAGATGGCCAAGCTCACCGCAATTGTAGCAATCCATTTCGGAGATTGGCCTCCTCTTGCTACTTGTGAAGAACTTCTTCTTTCTTGAGTCAAAGTTGACTCCATTCTTGTGAAGCTTCTTCAACATCTTGGTGGTCCTTCTCACCATGAGAGCAATGTTGGAATCATCTTCATCATCGCTTGTGCTCTCATGATGTACCTCAATAGCCTTGGACTTGCCCTTCTTGTCATGGCTTGCTTTGAAGGCCAAGTCCTTCTTCTTGTCGGTGGAAGAGCCACCACTTGGTGTGATGTGCATGTACATCTCATGCGCATTGATCTTTCCCAAGATTTGAGTTGGTGTAGCGGTGGAAAGATCACCTTGATGTAGCACCGTCACGATGTGTCCATACTTCTCAATTGGAAGGACACAAAGAATCTTCCTCACAACATCGGATGGTTGCATTTGTGTGAGGCCAAGTCCATTTAGCTCTTCTACAAGAACATTCAACCGTGAGTACATTTCATTTGCACTCTCATTAGCATGCATATCAAAAGAGTGAAGTTTTTGCATAACTAAATGATAGCGTTCCTCACGCTCACTCTTGGTTCCCTCATGGAGCGCACAAATGTTTTCCCATAGATCATGGGCATTTTTGTGGTTCCGAACACGGTTGAACACATCTTTGCAAATGCCTCTAAAAAGAATGTTTTTGGCCTTTGCATTCCATTTATCATTTTCCTCCTCATTAGGAGTAAGGCTTGTGCCTTCCTTGGGCTTGGCAAAGCCGGTTATGGCGGCATCACGGCATTTCACATCAACCGCTTCTAGATACGACTCCATACGGATTTTCCAATATGGAAAGTCGTCTCCCTCAAACATGGGAGGTGGTCCATCACCTCCGGACATCTTAACTCTAGGCGGTTAGGCCTAAATCGAGAGCATGAGGCTCCGATACCAATTGAAAGGATCAAGATGCCCAAGAGGGGGGGTGAATTGGGCTTTTCTAAAACTTCTTGCGATAATAAAACCTATCAAGCCCCAATTACCCCCTTAGAGCCTAGAGGTGGTTTGACAAGAATCAATTGCACAAAAGACTATCGCTAAACCATTTCTACTCTAGCATGGCAATTCAACTTATGAAAGAGCAACAAGTAAAAGCGGAATTGAATTGCTCAAAGGTAAATGCGTAGAGAAGAGAGTAGAGATGACACGGCGATCTTTTTGCCGAGGTATCAAGGTGTCGGCACACCCCCCTAGTCCTCGTTGGAGCACCCGCGCAAGGGTATCGCTCCCCCTTGATCCACGCAAGGATCAAGTGCTCACTACGAGCTGATTCTTCGCCACTCCGGCCCGGTGAATCGCTCGCTACCGGTCACAACTTGGCTTGGGTCATCCACAAAGCCTCCGGATGATCACAAAGCTCTCCGATCGCCACCAAGCCGTCTAGGTGATGCCGATCACCAAGAGTAACAAGCAAGAACTCTCACTTGACCAACGCAAGGCTAATGAGATGAGTGGATGCACACTTGTTACTCTCTATTCACTAATGAGGTGTTTGATCACTCAATTATCAAATCTCTCAACCTCACTAGGCCTCTTGCACTCACTTGGAATCACAATGTGTTTGGCAACCTTTCAAATGAGCAAGAGTAACAGCATGAATGAGGGGGAGGCATATTTATACCCCCCAACTCGAAACATGCACGAAGGGGTAAGTCCAGCCAGTTACACACTGACCGGACGCACCTGTCGGGGTGACCGGACGCGTCCGGTCAGTGTCTAACGGCTACGTGACGTTAGCCCTGACACCAGTACGACACACTGACCGGACGCACCCATGCGTCCGATCACCACTGACCGGACGCGTCCGGTCATCAATTTCCCTCTCTGGAACCTCTCTGGACGCGACCGGACTCACCCCCTGGTGCGTCCGGTCGAATACTAAAGAGCGTCCGGTCGCAGCCAAGCCTGCTCCTCAGCCAAACCTACTGACCGGACGCACGCCCCAGCGTCCGGTCATTAGGGTTGGAGCGTCCGGTCACATTTTGAAGTCCGAAACGACTTTGGTTTGCGACGCTCCCTTCACGAACTTTCTTCCTTATGATCTTAGGGACCTTTCTAAGCTACCTATGGCTTTGGTTAACAAGTGTGCACCACACCTAACTCAAAAGTCTCACCTAGGTCAAGCTACTCATTCAAACCCCTCTTTATAGTACGGCCAAAGATAAAACAAAGACCTATGCTACTCTAAGTGTCCTTCAACACCAAATGACACTTAGCACTAGCCTATCACCGTCTTCGTCGTCCATCCTTTGAAAACCGAACGAATTCCATCGCTAAGGGGGCATGAATACCATAGTGCCCTCACGATCATCATTACCATGACTTAACTCAACTGTTTCTGCAAAACACACGTTAGTCATAGTAATTTACCGTTGTCATCCAATCACCGAAACCCATTGGGGGCCTAGATGCTCACAGTGACGACGGTGCTGCTCACGAGGCAGCGACGCGTGGTGGTGCGGGCGACGCGCCACACCCCCTGCGCGGGGTGGCGTAACACGCCCTCCGCTCGGGCTCTCCGTGGAGAGCAGGGTTAGCTCGTTGCCGTTGCCGGTGGCCAAGAACTCGAGGCTCCCGAACCAGACGACAGCACCAGCAGAGAACGAAGGAGTGGAAGAAGCCATCCAGAAAACAACGAGAAATCGACTCGGACACGCGAAGACCCCTACCTGGCGCGCCAACTGTCGGTGTTTCGACCCCGGGGGTATGACACCAACTAGTAATATGATCGCGTGCTCTCTTCCTGGATGGTGATGCAAGATGACACAAGGATTTATCCTGGTTCGGGCAAAGAAGGCCCTACGTCCAGCGGGGGGAGGATGTTCTTGTATTACTTGCACATAAGTGCTTGTACAGGGGCAATACAAGCTCAGCGAGTGCGGACAAGAGCCTGGACTCAAGTGTCCGTGTGTTGTGTGGATCCGTGGGTTCCTAGACTCGTGTGTGTGTGGACTTGTGTCGCCTGCGCGTGAAGGGCCCTGGCATCCCCTTTTATAGAACAAGAGGAGGCCAGGTTTACAGAGGAGTAGTATGTACTATGCCCAATACGGCGGGGGGTAGGAATCCTGTCTTGTCGGGGTCACTGGAGCCGACGTGGGGGTTGCCGTTGAGGCGTCCTTGAAGCGTGGTGTAACGTCCCGCCTCCTCGAGGCCGGGCCCGCTTACATCAGGCAGCTTTCATAGGACCTAGACTATCCCCACAGACCAACACCAGTCTTTTCTGCGCACTTTGTCCTCACTCATGCGTACCCGGGAAAGACTTCCCGGTCGGTCACCCATCGCTCCAAGCCAAGCACGCTTAACTTTGGAGTTTTTAGGAGATGGGCTTCCGGAAAAGAAGTTGCAACTTATTGGTATGAGTATTCTATTAATCCTATTAAGCCCTGAGCCGAGATGTTACAATCTCACCCCCTTAAGAGATCGACGTCCTCGTCGATCAATCCCAGGCCAGGAACGTCCTCTCTTGGCCACGTCCGTATGCCCAATGCCAGCGCATATGCCATGTTGTGTGACCACTCCGGATCCACACCAGCCATGCGCACTATGCCTGCGCAACTGCGACACACGCGCCCGTGAAACCGCGAGAGTCGGCTCCGATACCATTCTGTAACGTCCCGCCTCCTCGAGGCCGGGCCCGCTTACATCAGGCAGCTTTCATAGGACCTAGACTATCCCCACAGACCAACACCAGTCTTTTCTGCGCACTTTGTCCTCACTCATGCGTACCCGGGAAAGACTTCCCGGTCGGTCACCCATCGCTCCAAGCCAAGCACGCTTAACTTTGGAGTTTTTAGGAGATGGGCTTCCGGAAAAGAAGTTGCAACTTATTGGTATGAGTATTCTATTAATCCTATTAAGCCCTGAGCCGAGATGTTACACGTGGCTTCCATCCCGGGCGCGGACGTGGAGGCGTGGCGACGTGAAGATTGTGCGGCGCCTATTCCGGTACGTACAGGACGTGGTAGGGCCCCTCCGGGTCTTGGGGTACCTGTCCTCCAATAGCATGATAGTAGTCAGGGCTCGAGGGGCGCAGGGCCGGCCTCGAGGTGGCGCCTACGGGGGGCTCGAGCCCCCGCAGGTATGGGCAAGCCCCGAAAAACCCGTCCGAACGGCGGGTATCCAGGTCTCGAGATGCGGCTCGAGCGTGCAACAGTACGAGGCGTGGCCTAACAGTGCTGTACTTGTGCCTTTTTGCCCATGCTTGCGGTGAAAACGAGATTTGACTTTGCCTCGGTTCACTGTGGCACACGTCGTGTGCCAGAGGATGTGACCGGAGTAGGTGGACGCATTAAATGCGTAGTATGGAGTTGGTATCAGATGTCTGAAGCCGCTCGAGGGAGGCGTGATGTGTCTTGAGGGATGAGTTACTGCGTTAGAGAGGCTCGAGGTTCCCACGTGGGGTCTCGAGGAACGGTGTACAGCTATAGTGGGTTTCGAGGCTTATGTGCCGGGGCTCGAGGGGCAGGCTACCAGGAGGCGGTCGGTAAGGCTTTGGCGGGCCCGGGCTTCCTGGCGGTGAGCCGGCGTTGTAGGCCTCGAGGGGTTGGCTTTTTAGAAGGCTAGGCTGGCTAGGTTTCTTATTAATTGGTGCTCTAGGTTTAACCTATTTGTTGTGCGTTGATTGGGGGACCCCTTTTGTAGTCCCCCGACACATTTCTTGAATTCATACAATAATCAGACTCTTAAACTAGTAGGTATTCTATCCTCATGATATTGGATTGAACTACAATATTAATTTGCAGACTAATTCAACTTAGATCGTGTATTCCTCTGAAGCCTGAACTCTTGAAGGTACAGAGTACATCTGTTGCCCTTGGCATGTAGCAGCGCCACCCCTAAGAAGAGAGCAGGCATCACCTTGCGACCACCCCTTGCCGACCTTGTTGTGTTGTTCTCTCTCGCGTAGCACCAGATTAGGAACCACCTACGCAAGGAGCGACGGCCGGGGCGATGACGCCGACTCGTTTGAGCGAAACAATCTGGGATAGTGTATTAGCGTGCTCTGGAGCTGTTTACTGCCCTTGTGGGCTTAGGGCATGTTGGGTTCCCTCGGCCTTTTTAAGTCTCTATCACATCAGATGATAAATTAATTATAAAACTAATTTGTTAGTCAAACGATTATTCGTGTGATATTAAGCTTAATTAGTTCATGATTTAAAATAATCTAAAAATCTATTTTTTCTAGTGAGCAAGTAAATAGACTCGTGTGATAGTTTATAGATTCTTTTTTAGCAACTCGTGATAGTTTATAGATTGGTCAGGTAAACTTTTTTCAATCCGAAACGCGCGGGAATAAACGTTCTTCTTTCGGCCCACCTCGGCCCGATAACCAAACCCATCCGTGTACCGGACGAAGAAGGTGCGCGAGGCCAGGCCATGCGCCCACGCCCGTCTCGTTTCCGTTCGGCCCTCGCGGCGGCGCCGGGCGTCGGGTACACCAACCCAACTTGACCCAACCCAATTTTAAAGCGCACGAAAAGTGGGGGGATGGGGAGAAAAAGAGAGGAGCGCAGCGAGGCGAGCGGTCTCTCTTCCTATTCGCTTTACCGATGGCCAACGATTCCCTCGCCCACCACCTGCTGCTCCCTCTCGCCGGCGGCTGCTGGTCCGACGTTGATGAGGATGAGGAGGACCCGGGCAACGTCTCCTTCCCCTCATTCTGGCCGCCCTTCCCCGCTCTCTCGTCGGACTCCGACTCCGACGCTGCCAGCTTCGTGCGTCCGCGCATGGACCGGCCCCGGGACCGGGAGACCGCCGCGTCGTCCTTCTTCGGGCTCGGCTTCCACGACGGGGACGACGACGAGTGGGCGCCACCCGACGAGGACGGGGAGCTCGCGCTGCCGCTCTGCTGGGACTGCCTGCAGCTGGAGGACCACGACGACGACCACCGGAGGTGGGACGTGGGCGTGAGCGACGCGGACGAGTGGGAGCAGGTCGCCGGCAGGGAGGAGGAGGAGGAGGCGGCTGCGGCGTCCGCGGTGCGGAGCCTGGAGTGGGAGGTGCTGCTCGCCGCCAACAGCCTGGGGAGCCTCGTGGTGGACGACGACGACCTGGACGCGGGAATCGAGACGTACTTCCTCGACGACGCCGACGACCTGCTGTTCGGGCAGCTCGCCGCCGCGGATGCGGACCACGAGCCACCGGGCAAGTGCGGGCGGCCGGCCGCGAAGGCCGCGGTGGAGGCGCTCCCGACGGTGGTGGTCGCGGAGGCCGACGCGGCACGCGGCGACGCGCAGTGCGCGGTGTGCAAGGACGGCGTCGAGGCCGGGGAGCGCGCCCGGAGGCTGCCGTGCGCGCACCTCTACCACGACGGCTGCATCCTGCCGTGGCTCGCCATCCGCAACACGTGCCCGCTCTGCCGCCACGAGCTGCCCACCGATGACCCCGAGTACGAGAGAAGGAAGGCGATGCGGGCCGCCGGCGACGGTGGCGACGGAGACCGGCGTGGCACGGCGGCAGGTATGATGTCTTCGTCAGGATACCTTGACGAATGGATAGGCGAAGGACTAATTTGATCCAGCCGTGCTGTGTTAATATTTGGTTCTGCAACTTGCTGCAAATTCCTTTTTGATCAGGTTGGAGAGGGATCAAAATCAATGTGGATTGGTTGGTGTGGTGATGATTTTCATAGAAAGTGATGACATAACACGTTGTATTTAAATTTGACAACGGTGTATTTGGATGTGAGATTTGAGGTTATCGGTTGCTGACTTGCTGTTCTTTACAGCGGATCAAACAGTGCAACAGAGGGGGAAATACCCTGAATCCTTTCTGTTGACGAAACACCTAAACATAGGGATGACAGAACAATGTTTGCAAAATTGCACTGTCAGATTCTTTTTAGTATTCTAGTTCGTTCATAAAACGATTAGTATATGACGAATCAGCAATTTAAGGAAATTTGAAAGCCATTTAGCGCGGGGTCACCCTGGGCGTTCGGTTATAACCGACAATTCGGTTCGGTTAAAAATAATTCAGTTTTCAGTTTGTCGCCACCGATCGGTTTTCCAGAAAAATGAAAACCGTAAAATTCGGTTTTCGGTTTTTAACCGTAATAACCGAACATAATGCCAACAGCAGCAAAAATATAGAATTACATGAGAATTTCAGATGAATGCAATCAACAATATAGATATACATACATATAAATATACATATATATATATACACACACACACATATATATATATAGCAACCAGCTAACCAGTACAAATATTTCGGTTTTCGGTTATGCGGTTCGGTTTCACACCAAAACCGAAACCGAACCCGCACACCGAACAATGCTAAAACCAAAACCGAACCCGCAACCGAAAACCAAACAAACCGATATTTCGGTTCGGTTCGGTTGGTTTGCGGTTTTCAGGTAAAAAATGTCTAGGCCGAGCGCGGGGGTTACTAGATATGTATGTTAACTCATCTGCTAGTTAATGCGCACAAGGAATGGTAAGTACTAGTGCCTAGTATAGCTTCATTGATCATATTTCCGCTGTGCTGCCCTTAGAATTATATGATTTCGAAGTAGTAGCAACGACCTTCACATTTAAATTTGTTCAAAAGAAGAAGAAAAGGAAATAAACAAGCGTTACATTCTGAAGAGGTCCGTGCATGCGGTGTTCCTTTCGCTTAACGAGTAATAAAATTGCATGAAATTGTGGTTTGCATCAAAGTTAAGCGCACTGACGTTGACACACGCTTGTACTGTAAATCTCTATTAACGGAGTACCTTTTACATCGGTTCAAATTTCGAATGAGATGTTATACGGTGCTTGGCAGGAACCATCCGGTTCCTCTCTATAAAAATTTTCTCAACCGTGATCTTAAAATAAACTAATTAATTTCTAGTCAAGGCTAGTCTAGTAATTACAACATTAATTCCCTCTCCGAGCAAGGTGGTAATGGATCATGACCCTTATTATGGTCATATATTATTACGGCTCAATCCTTAAATTTGCTAGGTTAAATTATAGGACCATTTACCACCCCTACCGAACATCCATCTGCCCAGCGCTTAGCTCCCAGGGCCACAAGCCACATCGACGTTTGATCCACCTCGTGCTCCTCCGATCACCGTCCCTAATCCATGGCTGCCTCCCTTATGTGTTTTGTGGAGTGGATGGTCAGCTTGAAGAGGTTGATCAAGATTTTCCTGAATTGCCAAAGGCGAACCTTCATTTTCGTGTTCATCCAAATATACCTCTTGACTATAAAACCCTCACTGCACGCTTTGAGGCGGATCTAGTCCGGCAAACTTCCATAGTGCAACAAAAAAAAGAGCAGCCCATCACCATATGTTACAATTCCTTCTTGTTGCTTCTGAATAATATCACATATTATAGTAGGGTACATTGTCTATTGATTTTATTTTGGCCAAGGCTAAGGATGTGTGGATTCGAACTATTGCTACATTTGAGTTGTTTGGGTATATAAAGATTGGTTGAAATGATAAATTGAACTGTTTCTGCAATCTGCTCAGGTCTACCAATCTTGTTGCTTTTGAAGAAACACCTCATGACTCATGTTATGGAATGTGGAGAACCTCCTAAAAGTGTGGGTTTCTTAAGTGTGGAGTTCTTTGCATAATAAAGACAGCTAGACTGCCATCAATTTTTGTGCAGCCCGACGACGCTTTACTACAGACGCGTTCCACCAACACGTGTCAGTAATAAGATCACAGACGCCCATGTTGTACACGTGTCTATGGAAAGAACGTTTTACTACAGACGTGCGTCACCAAAATGTGTCAGTAATAAGATCACAGACGCATGTTATGTACACGTGTTTGTGGAAAGAACGCTTTACTACAGATGTGTCAGTAATAAGATCACAGACGCCTGTTATGTACACGTGTTTGTGGAAACAACGCTTTACTACAGACGTGTGTGACCAAACGTGTCAGTAATAAGATCATAGACGCCTGTTTTCTACATGTATCTGTGTTAATCCTTATTACAGACGTCTGTTAACCGCAGTCACAGTACCGATCCATGCATCGCCTTACTACAAATGCGTGTTGGTTAAAGAGTGTCGCTGGTAACTTACTACATACGTGTTTTCAGTGCACGTTTGTGGGATGCATGGTGGATTTGCCTTCTTTTTATGTAGTGGTCATTATTGATTCTTCTCCCTTTTGCTGTTCGTCAAGTTTAACTTGACCATGTTCATCACACTGGTCCATCTACTCGTACTAACAACAAGGTAAAAAGAAAAAAAAACAGAATTTCAGATTGAAGCAGGGAATCACATGATGAATCTATTCCTAACTCACATGTGGGAGGGAACTTGGGCCGTTTTCTCTCGACTAGTTAAGTACTCGTGCGTTGCAACGGAAGTAACATAAAAATTCATAGTCCTTTTTTTAGTTTCCAAGCCAAAAATAAAGACCATGACAATTTAATTTTGCACGTTTGTTGCACCATGAAATGACAAAATACAAATTTTTGAATTTGACAACGCGTTATTTATAGCTAATCACTTTTACAATACATTTTTTTTAGATTACGGAACCAACGTTCCAGCCTTCGCATTCACAAGTGAATGCTTAGAGCTTAATAATACAAAACAAGGGACTTAGCCCAATCCTCCGCTAATCGGACAGTCCAACCACACAAAAGTCTGATACGATGCCCCTACAGGTAATACAACCAAAAGCACCGCTAATCCCACCCCAACCAAATCTGAACTCTCAAAATCAACCCAACTGAACTAAGGATTCTACTGATCAATCCTCTTTTGGTTCTTCCAGCCAAAAGCTCCAAAGAGTTGCAGCATCACACCTTCAAGAAGTCTGCAACCCTCTTTCATCTTCCTCCTCTCTTCCTCTTTAGACAACATGGACCATTGCCTGATCCAAAAGGTTCCCCTGAAAATTACCTGCAAGACTGAATTAGTAACTAAATTTTGGAACACTGCATCATTTCTATTCAACCAAAGTACCCAACAAAAGGCTGTTATCCCCACTATCAATTGATTTCTTAGTCTAGGAGCAAATCTCCTTATCCAAGATCCCAACATGTGAGAAATGCTTTTTGGTGGTTGAATGTTAAAGGTGATGAACAACGCATTCCGGACAAATCTAGCCACCCTACAATCAAAAAATAGGTGCTGAATGTTTTCTTCTAGGCTACAGAACCTACACTTTGGATCTCCTTTACACCCCCTCTTGATTAGATTGTCTTTTGTTAGAATTACCCGTCTCTTTAAATACCACAGGAAAACTTTAATTTTTAGAGGCAACTTTATTTTCCAGAACAATTCTGTTCCTGAAACCTTCTTCCTTTTCATTATTTCTCTATACAGAGACTGAGTTGAGAATACTCCATTCTTTATTAAATGCCAAATAAAGGTGTCGTTGCCATTATTTAGATTAACTTGAACCACTAAAGCGACTAGCTTGAGCCACTCTTGTAGATTCTCCCCCACTAATCCCCGCTTAAAAGAAATGTTCAGCGGGGTCGTGCTTAGTACAGTAGCTATCGAAACTCCTCTTCTCCTTACTATCTTATACAGGTTCGGGAACTTCCGCATTAGCGGTTCTTGATCAATCCATACATCCTCCCAAAAGCTTGTTTGATGACCACCGTTAACCTTGAACTTCCCGAACTGGAGCAAACTATCTTTCACCTCCATCAGTCCCGACCAGAAATGCGAGTCCCCCGGTCTCTTTTGTATTTGCGACAAGCATTTGTCCTTGACATACTTTTTTTTAATTACTTCTTGCCATAAACCGTCTTCATTAAGCAACTTGAACAGCCATTTACTAAGTAAACACTCATTTTGAACTTCTAAGTCTAAGATTCCCAGCCCACCCATGCACCTTGGCTTGCAAAGGATACTCCATTTTGCCAACCTGTATTTTCTTTTGTGTTCATCGCTCTGCCAGAAAAATCTGGATCGATAGTAATCCAATCTTTTCCTTACCCCTTTAGGGATGACGAAAAAAGACATCATGAACATTGGTAAACTCGAAAGTACTGAATTGATCAACACCAGCCTACCCTCCGAGGAAAGAAGCTTTCCTTTCCAGCTACTCAGCTTTTTCTGGAAGCGTTCTTCTATTGAACTCCAGTGTTTGTTCGAAAGCTTGCGGTAATGCAATGGGATTCCTAAGTATTTAAAGGGAAAGCTACCCTCCGCACATCCAAAAATCTCCCTATACTCCAAGCCTCGGTTCTCAGCTTCACCGAGACAAAACAGTTCACTTTTATGAAAATTGATTTTCAAGCCTGACAGCTTTTCAAAAGCTATCAGCACCAATTTTAGGTTCCTAGCCTCCTCTAAATCATCCTCCAAAATTAGTATTGTGTCATCTGCGTACTGCAGGATGGATAGCCCATCATCGACTAGATTAGGTACCAACCCTCTAAATTGGCCACTATCCTTTGCTCTAGAAACAAGGATGGCCAGCATATCTGCTACCAAATTGAAAAGGATAGGCGAAAGGGGATCCCCTTGTCTAAGTCCTTTCCTGGTTTGAAAGTTCTGGCCTATTTCCCCATTCACTTTAACCCCCACGCTTCCTTTACTTACTACCTCCTCAATCCATCTACACCATACAGGTGAGAAGCCCTTCATCCTGAGTCTGCTGCACAAAGGACCAATTGACTTTATCATAAGCCTTTTCGAAATCTAAATTTAGAATTATCCCATTTTTTTTCTTCCTGTGCAGCTCATGAATTGTCTCATGCAGTATCACTACTCCCTCTAAAATGTTTCTTCCTGTCATGAACGTTGTTTGTGAGTGTCTTACTACTTTGTCAGCCACAGCAGTAAGCCTGTTTGCCAAGACCTTAGTAAAGATCTTAAAACTCACATTGAGCATACAAATTGGCCTATACTGCTGGATTTGTTTGACTTCTTTTTGCTTTGGTATCAGCGTGATTGTACCAAAATTCAGGCTGAAAAGAGGCAACTTTCCCTCATGAAACTCCCTAAACATAGCCATTAAATCATCTTTAATGAGGGACCAGAATACTTGACAGAACTCTGCCGGGAAGCCATCGGGACCAGGAGACTTATTATGTTTCATTTCAAAAATGGCTTCTCTTACTTCCTTTTCTGTAAATGTGTCGACTAGCAACTTATTTTCGTCCTCATTAATCTGAGGTATATCATTTACTCGAGATTCATCAAGCGAGAAGTTATTTCTCTGTGATGATCCGAACAGCTCCTTATAGTATCTTGTTATGAAAATTTTTAAATTTTCTTGCCCCTGGATCATCTCCCCATCTTGTTCGAGCTGGAAGATTCTCGTCTTCCGCCTTTTTCCATTTGCCACCATGTGAAAATATTTAGTATTATTATCCCCTTCTAGCAGGTCCTTTGTTTTTGCCCTTTGGAACCATTTGATTTCTTCTTCCCTAAGTAGCTGTGTGATTTTTTGCTTCACACTTTGCTTCAGGTCTAACTCTTGCTGGCTCAAAATCTGGGATTCTGCTTTTAAGTCCAGTTCCCCAGCTAGCCGAAATAATTCCTCTTTTTCTCTTTTAAAGTTTTCATTCACATTCTTTGCCCAGCCTTTCAAAAACTGTCTTAGTCTTCTAATCTTGTTCTGCCATCTCCTCATTGGGGTAGCCCCATAGTCTACACTTTTCCATATCCTTGCCACCGTCCCAAAAAAAAATTTCTAGAGAAACCAGCTAAGTTCAAATTTGAACTCAGACTGGCTGCTCGATTGTACCTTCTCACCAGTACTAAGGAGCAGGGGTGTATGATCAGAGATTTCCCTATTCAATGCATCCACAGTGACTAGAGGATATTTCTGCTCCCACTCCGTGCTGACCAGCACCCTATCCCACTTTTGTGATTTTTTGCTTCACACTTTGCTTCAGGTCTAACTCTTGCTGGCTCAAAATCTGGGATCCTGCTTTTAAGTCCAGTTCCCCAGCTAGCCGAAATAATTCCTCTTTTTCTCTTTTAAAGTTTTCATTCACATTGTTTGTCCAGCCTTTCAAAAACTGTCTTAGTCTTCTAACCTTGTTCTGCCATCTCCTCATTGGGGTAGCCCCATAGTCTACACTTTTCCATATCCTTGCCACCGTCCCAAAAAAATCTTTCTAGAGAAACCAGCTAAGTTCAAATTTGAACTCAGACTGGCTGCTCGATTGTACCTTCTCACCAGTACTAAGGAGCAGGGGTGTATGATCAGAGATTTCCCTATTCAATGCATCCACAGTGACTAGAGGATATTTCTGCTCCCACTCCGTGCTGACCAGCACCCTATCCAACTTTTCATAAGTTGGAACATTTTTAGAATTATCCCAAGTAAATTTTCTTTCAAACATTTCTATTTCCCTTAAATTCAATCCATTTATAATGGCATTAAATAAAAAGGGCCATCGATCATCGTATTTATCATTATTTTTCTCACTTGGGTTTCTAATTATATTGAAATCTCCCCCAACAAGTAGAGGAATGGAGACTTTCCTACACGCCCAGCTCGGTTAGGAAATCCTCCTTGAACTCTGGCTGAGCAGCTCTATAAACCGCCACTAAACACCAGTAGAAGTCATCTTTCCTATTTCTAAGGTGAAACTTAATAAAAAAAGTCTCCCTCATCTATACTTCCAACATCAAACACATCCAAGTTCACCCCTAGCAGCATTCCTCCTGACCTTTCATGCGGTTCAGTCCAGTGCCACACAAAATTTTTCCCTCCACAATATCTATCGAGTTTTGCCTGAGTAAAATCCTTTTTACCGGTTTCTAAGAGAGCAATGAAGTCTAGCCCCTATTCTCTGGTCGTATTACTCAGAAATTTGGTTTTAGCCAAGTCGCGAAGACCTCTGCTATTCCAGAAAATTCCCTTCATTGTGAACTAATTTTGTTGATCCTAACCTTTAATTTTCTTGAAGCCTTTCTCCTTGACGACTTAGCGTCTAGCTTCCGCTGGACAGTTTTGCAGTCACTACTTAGGTGATAGCTGTCCTCATCAAAAATTTCTTCCATTAAATCTCCACACAGAAATTCTAGCGCTTTTCTTTCGAAACTATCAGAGTCTACTGACCCATCATCCGAAAAATCATCCTCCCCTACCCCCAAAACCGAACAGGGTCTTTCACTATCTGCCACATTCTTTACTAGATCTTGAACACTCAACTCAAACACCCCCCGATTATTATTGCCCCTATCTATCCCCAAAGCCCGCAGGTTATCTATAGCATTTGATATGGGTAAAAAAATAAGAGGAGTCGGATAAGTTATTACCTTTGCTGCATTCCAGATTTCTGGACTGCACCAAACGCTCTGCACGCACCAACGTATGCTCAGTCGTCACGTGAGCGAGCCTAGGACTCGCCCTGGTCGGGGACTGGACCACCTCTTGAATCATCGCATCCCCAACAAACTTAGCGTCAGCAAGCTCATCCGACTTCACAAGCCAGATAAACCTCCCTCCTTCCTTTTCAGCTTCTCCTTCTGCTTCTTCTCCTACCACCTCAGCTTGAGAAACTGGAGAACTCACATCCATTTCCATTGCATCCCCACCACTATTAGCCTTCTTGGAACAGACCCCAATCAAATCTGGGCTTTCAACATTCACTTCCATTGGCTCTTCTTTTTCTTCCATCACTTTAGTAGCTATGTCCATCAGGACCTCCTTCATTGCTATATCAATCACCTTGCTGGCCTTCGAGCTAAGGAACTCCTGAAACTCCGAATCGTTCAGAATGTGTCCATTGACTGGAGCACCTTTATCGGACTGATCTTCCTTCCTTTTCTCCTTTCCACCATTCTCTTTAGACTGCTTGTTATCCCTTCCACTTGAATGATTCTGGTCTAGACTGCCATCACTATTCTGGCCTTGCTTCTTCCCCTCTCCATCCCCTTCTTCTAACTCATCGTCCCACTCGATGTCCGCTTCCTCTCCATTCTCATCAAAACCTCTTTTCTCCACTTCAAATTCCAGATCAAAATAATGGTCACCAATAACCACATCTAGCTTCTTTGGGATCAATTTCGGATCAAGCACCGCGATCAGAATTCGACCAAATTCGTTCTTCCTCGTGGTCTCCATGTCCACAGTTTGTGTCGAGCCTAACAGAGAACCAACCGCCCACAAAATAAGGAATTCACGAAGCGATTCCCTGATGCACCTCACCCTCACCCACACCTTCGGCAACAAAAAACCTTCCTCCTTTTCTTGCCACTCTTCGAACTGCAGTCTAGTACCATCCGACACTCCGTCTCCCTTTGCATCTGCCCCACCATAAGCAACTGAGCGCTGCAGCTCAGCCTTAGAAGGGAACTAGGTAAGAAACTTGCCTTCCCCAACCCCCTTCAATTCCCAATTCCATTTAAGCGGCACAATCCTCCTTAGTTGCGTCACCAGCTGGACTTCAGACAGAATACCACCCACCACTGAAACTCGAGCCATCTTGGAATCCTTCTTCGTCTTGGGCAATGGTGGCAATGGGATATGATAGAATCCCAACCCCGCCACTGCATATCCCGCAGCATGAGCCACTGGTCTTGGCGCTTTGAGTAGGGGGCACTTGTGGTTCATGTGATCATGCGAATTACATATCACATAGTACACCTCTGCCTTACAAGCCACCGCATGGTGCCCCTTCTTTGAACATCAAGAACACCGACCACTCACCTTGACGTCATCCCCTCCTGCTCTGCTCCCACCATTCTCATCTGACTTTCCAAACATACCTTCAAATTCCATGCCAGGTGCCTCATCCTCGGACTCAGAATGCTCGCTAGGGTTGCTACCCTTTCCCTGCGCTTGAGATAGCTGCCTGTCTTCTTGCCATACCCATCTACGAGACACTGGCTCCATAGGCCCTCCTCTCCCAGAACCTCCGGGCGGCTGGAACTGCCCCGCAAATCCCCTGCCGAAACCTCCGAACCTTCCAGAACGAGCACCTCTGTACTCCCCCTGGGGAGCAACACCTCTCCATGCCCCAGACCCTCTTCCATCCCAGCCCTGACCTGCACCAACTACCCCCCGATCCCGCCGGTATGGGCCATAGGCGCTAGCGCGTCCCCTTTCCACCTTCTCGCGTGTGCCATGGATGCCCGCCATTCTCTTCTTTGACTCAGCCGTCCGCTTGACCCCCGGCCCCCCGACTAGCACTTGCGCATATGAAGCTTTCCGCCTGGGATGCGGAACAAACCCTTGAGCTCCCGCTGTAACACTTAAGGCCTTTCCTTTCGCCGCCAGACGCCTCGGCACCCCCCAGCATTAAACAAGAGCTTTAACCCCTGTGTTGGTATAAACGCTGGGTGCGAGCCCACCTTAATTATCTTGCCAGCAGCAAAATCTTCCATCCCCTTTACCATTGGATGACCCAAATCCTGTCTCCACATAGAAACCGATCCTGTATGTCCTCCTTCCCTTCCCTCTAAATCGAAATTAATGCATCTACCCCCCTCTGAGCAGAGATCTCTCAAAGGTTTAGCTTTTCTACCCGAACTGGCAGTCCTTCTATCCTGGACCAAAATGTCTCCCAGTTGCCGATTATGTGAGGACCGTGGTCTAGGCAACGGTCCCTTCCACTGCTTGTGCATCTTTTGAAAACGCAAATCGGCCACTGAAGGACCGAGAAGCAACCAGAAAGCGACCAGAGGGGGGTGAATGGGAGCTTCAAATTTTCCTTTCGGAAACTAGTAGCCACTGTCCCAAGAATCAACCCCAGAAGCAAACCCTAGAGCTTGCTAGTGTCCACGACCCTAGATGTAGGGTGGATGCTTCCTAGAAGCACAGCGGGACACTACTCAACTCTAGAAGGCCAACACAAAAGACAGAAACCAAATCCGAGATCGCACGAACGAACAGCGAACGAGACTGCGCAGTCACAGCACATCGGACGCTGGCAGCGTCCGATGCCCAACCAACGGACGCGTCCGATGCGAAAAGTGCAAAACAGAACCCTTACTGGACACTCATCGGACGTTGTGAACAGTAGATTCTCAGCGTCCGATGGTCTCACTCCGGCGCATCCGATGCACAACGGAGCGTCCGGTGGTAGCGTCCGATGCTCCTTAGAAAATGTCAGATTCTGACACGTGGCAACGGAGCCTCCGATGTCAAAAGGGTCAGCGTCCGATGCTACGAACTCGAGCGTCCGATGCCCCCGACGCAGAGCAGTTCTTCCGTGAAATCGACTCGATCTCCTCCGAATCAAAAGCACTAGGGCTTAGATTTGGTGTGAGAAGTTCCAAGGATGTTAGTGAGCTATCCCATGAGAATCATGGCTCGAACCTAACTCCAAATCGAGGAATTGGAAGAAATCGGGGCAATGGACCAAAAACCGATCCAACACGAAAATCGTTCGATCTCCTAGACCGTGAGGTTAGAGGTGAATCCTTTCGGTCGAAGGAAGTGCCTCACGACCTAGGACAACTTGGTTCAAACGGATTTGTAAAAGATGAACCGAGCAAAGAGATCAAGCGATGGGAAAAACGTGGAGAAAAAGGATTCCGCGAAGAACACGAACAAAACGCGAATCACAACCACGAATTGCAACCGTGTGGCTACCACACGCTACAACAGTGAGGATACGGCCTTACTTCCTCAGAATCAACAGTACACAGAGGCAAGTCTCTCTGCGGATCTCAGCTAGCTACCGCAGAGGATGGGAGAGCAGGAAACCCTAAGTGCGAAAGAGCAAATGACTGAGATTCGTGGGAGGAGGGTGTCTCCCGACTACTTATCCTACTACTAGCCTAAGTCTATTTCCTACTCTACCCCTTTCTATTCTAATTACAGAGCGAACCAGCTAAACCCTAGGGTTATTCTGGACCAACTCGGTGGTAGGTGAATCCGACGGCCACGCCCGCACAAACCGAAGCGTTGCCTCGACGCAACCTCCGGATCGCCGCCACGTGCCGCCCTCGCTCTGCACCCCCGGTTTTGTGGCCCAAACCGGGAAACCAGCCTTTTCCAGCCAACCCCCGGTTTTGAGGCCCAAACCGGGAAACCAGCCCACCAGCATCTGAGTTTTGAGGCCAAACTCAGCAAACCCTCAGAGCCCAGGTTTTGAGGCCCAAACCTGGAAACCGTCCTCAACCCGAGTTTTGTGGCCAAACTCGGAAACCGTCCACGCCCAGGTTTTGAGGCCCAAACCTGGAAACCGTCCATCCGATGGTTTTTCCCTGGCTCTACCACCAAACCGACGTCGTAGATGGGATGCACCTCCCGTGCACCCCGTCCACCGACACGTGTCCCCAAGTCCACGACTCAGGCAACACATGACTGCACTTCTTCACTTGTCGTCGTCACAGGCTGCCAGCCACCACAGCTGATCCTCGGGCCTCTGGTCCCTCAGTCCAAGCCTCACGTCCGCCCTTCGCCACTCTTGGTCCATCGGCACGGCACGTCTCTACTTGACCTTCACCTCGCCTTTGATCACTGCATCCGTGCTCGACACCTGCACAACACAAGCCAAAGAACATGCGCATCATCCTAGTTGACAATCACTCATCACTCAGAGACCCGACATACACCCATGTATCCGCAATCTCCCCCTTGATGAGTGCATTGTCAACTACTCACACAAATCATAATGAAAAGAGAATAAGAAGAAGGCAGAAGGAAGAAGAGAGAACTCAACCAAATGACCCAAAAGCGTAGCAAAGCCTAAGAAGGTCATGTGGAAAGAGCGAGACAACTTGGTCCCCAAAGACATGGGCAACGGCTCGACGCGACCAAGCAAAGCAAAGCTAGCCCTCAAGAAGAGGTAGAATTGGCTCAACACCGCTAGCAAATCCCAGTTGAAAATATCGAAGCAAAATGCTAGTCCCTCAAGATAGAGGCACAGAGGCTCAACACAACTAGCAAAGAAAGCTCGATACCAAAGTCTTAAGGCCAACAAGAGACAGCAAAGCTCAAACTCCCCCTCGACTAGTGCATACAACCAAGAAAACACTTCCCCTCAAATGAACACTCGTCGAAGGCCAACAAGAGACAGCAAAGCTCAAACTCCCCCTCGACTAGTGCATACAACCAAGAAAACACTTCCCCTCAAATGAACACTCGGGAAGCACATATGATTTGCAACTTCTCCCCCTTAGTTGAAAATGCACTAATCAAATAAAAGGCTCTCCCCATCAGAAAAGGCACCAACAAAAATGCGAACTAGGGAGGGTCTTCCCCTTCCAACATGCATATGAGTCAAAATGCAAGTTAGCAGCTTCAGGCATATATTCAGGAGAATGCAAAGATGCTCTAAACGGTATAGCTCCAACGACTCAATAACATCAAAGCTCAGCAAAGGCTCAAACTGATCACCAGATATGAAATATGACCATATGAGCACAAAATGAGCAGTTGTGAGTCAAGAGGTGTTCACCATCAAAATAGCACTAGCAATATATAAACAGGAGTCTGAACAAGTGCTAAACATGTATACTAGGTGAACTACCCCTAGCAAAGTTCAATCATCATGCTTAAGAATGAAACATACACTTGTGATTTCAGATTCAGATCGGAGTTGCAGTGGTGAAATTACACAAGTTCAATTATTAGCATGTGATTGCGAGAGGTTGAAAACTTGTCATTGCCTAACTTTTCAACCGAGCGAAGCCTATGCCGAAGCAATCAAAAGCTTAAAGCTACGGTTTCGGTCATACACTACACGGCTCAAGTTTAACTCAAAGTGCAATGAGAAACCGTCTCGATACCGTGATGTGTTGACAAGCAATCCCATCTCGATCTTTTCAATTCACTAAAACTTGGTTCAAATTTTAAACATGATATGAACAGACCAAGCAAGTGAATGACTCAGAACTAGAGACATAGCAACCTAGCATATATGAAAAGCACGAGTGGACTCAACACATCCTACACATGCTAGTTGCATATCTCAATGGTGAACATTTTCAGATTTTAAGTTATTAAGCAGATTCACCATTTCAAAATAGCTCGGCTCACAACATGTACTAGTGATCAGAAAGAGCATAAGCTACAAGCATCATCATAAGCATCAGAGCATACCACATAGAGCATAGTTACATTCTAGTGATTATAAACATGAAGCTCAGAAAGTAAATGTGTATGCTGAAATGCAAAGGAAAAGAAAAACAAAAGAGTCAGTCAAATATACAAGATCCAAAATGTTTCCCCCATCTAAAAGGGGAAGCACACACCAAGCTCACCCCTCAACCGGTTAAAAGTTGATTCGTCTAAAGGCTTGGTGAAAATATCAGCCAGTTGATGATGAGTATCGACATGGCGAAGGTCGATATCACCCTTCTCCTGGTGGTCTCGCAGAAAATGAAAGCGCACATCAATGTGTTTGGTCTTCGAGTGAAGCATGGGGTTCTTAGCAACGCTAATGGCACTCGTGCTGTCACAAAATAAAGGCACGCGAGAAAAGCTCAGACCAAAATCACGCAAAGTGGCCATCATCCAGAGCAACTGGGAACAGCAGCTAGCCGCAGCAACATACTCAGCCTCCGTGGTAGACTGGGCGACACTAGACTGCTTGCGAGAAGACCACGAAACAAGAGAAGAACCGATAAACTGGCAAGTCCCAGAAGTGGACTTGCGCTCAATACGGCAACCAGCAAAATCGGCATCGGAATAACCGCAAAGGGAGAGGGTGGAGGAAGCAGAATACCAAAACCCAAACTCAGGTGTGAAACGAAGGTACCTGAAAATCCGCTTCACCGCCTGTTGGTGAGAGGTGCGCGGCGACGCCTGAAAGCGCGCACACAGACACACCGCGAACTGGATGTCCGGGCGTGTCGCCGTCAGGTAGAGGAGCGACCCGATCATGCTGCGGTACTCCTTCTGGTCCACTGCTTCTCCATCCACATCTGCATCCAGGGCAGTCGTCGTCGACATGGGTGTTGGAAGAGGCTTGGCCTCACCCATATCGAACCGCTTCAGCAAGTCCTTGGTATACTTGCCCTGGTGCACGAACGTCCCTTCCCGGGATTGCTTGATTTGCAACCCGAGAAAAACGTCAGCTCGCCCATCATGCTCATTTCGATCTCCCTGCTCATAGTATCTGCAAACTTGGCAACCAAGGCGTGAGAAGAACCACCGAAAATGATATCATCCACGTAAATCTGGACCAAGAGAGTGTCTTTGCCTTGCTTGAGGAGAAAGAGCGTTTTATCTACACATCCCATTTTAAAACCCTTAGCAAGCAAAAAGGTTTTCAACCTATCATACCAGGCTCTAGGGGCTTGTTTCAAACCATATAAAGCTTTGTGGAGTTTAAAAACATGGTTTGAAACTTGGGATTTTCAAAACCGGGGGGTTGCTCAACATAAACCTCTTCTTCTATGTAGCCGTTTAAGAAGGCACTCTTGACATCCATTTGAAAAAGTTTGAAACCTTTGGATGCAGCAAAAGCCAAGAGTATCCTAATAGCCTCCAAACGAGCTACAGGAGCAAACGTCTCCTCATAGTATATTCCCTCCTTCTGACTATAACCTTTCGCTACAAGTCTGGCCTTGTTTCTAACAACGTGGCCATCCTCTCCTTGCTTGTTTTTGAAAACCCATTTTGTCCCAATAGGCTTACACTCAGGAGGAGGTGGAACTAGAACCCAAACCCGATTTCGCTCAAAATTTTCTAACTCCTCATGCATGGCATTGACCCAATCGGGATCTGTCAAAGCGTGTCCAACATCTCGGGGCTCAAAATCGGCGACAAATGCAGAATGAGCAAAGTGAGAAATGTGCTGTGACCTGGACCGAGTGATACGTTCGTCAATGCTGTCGATCATCTGCTGAGGCGGGTGCTGGCGCTGAATATATCGTGGCGCCTCCCTTGCCGAAGTGGCCTCCCCCTCAACAGCAGCTGGTGCCTCCCCGGGTACAAATGGTACCGCTCGAGGTGGCAGATCCCACGACCCCCAAGAAGAGGAGGTGTCGGGGCCGTGAGTCGTCGTAGAAGCCGCTCTTTGCGGCACAACAGGTGGAGGGGGTGCTGGATCATCCATACCTTCAGCACCCTCGTCCTCGTCATCAAAAAGAGGCTCACCAACCTCATGATCACCTGCACGCTCAAAACGAGAAGAAGGACAAACCATGGTCTCATCGAAAGTGACATCTGATGTCTCCATGACTCGGTTAGTATCAAGGTTAAGTACACGATATGCGCGAGTGTGAGTGCCATAACCCAAAAATACTCCGTCAGAAGAACGAGACTCGAATTTGTCCAGGTTGCCTTTCTTCAATATAAAACAATGGCAACCAAACACTCGAAAATAACTCACTTTGGGGAGTTTTCCAAAACGCAACTCATAAGAGGTCTTTTTCAAGAAAGCTCGAAGAAAAATGCGATTGGAAATATAGCATGCAGTGTTCATAGCTTCGGCCCAATAACGCCTAGGAGTCCTATGCTCATCGAGCATCGTCCTGGCCATCTCAACAAGGGTCCGATTCTTCCTCTCTACAACACCATTCTGAGGGGGTGTGTAGGGGGAAGAAAACTGATGCTCTAAACCCAAAGAGTTACAAAACTTCTCAAAATCCGAATTCTTGAATTCGGAACCATTATCACTCCGAATTGCTCGCATCGAGTTCAAAGGGAACTCGTTCTGAAGATGCAAAATCAGATTACGAGCAAAGGAGAAAGTCTCGGTCTTCTCAGCTAAAAAGAAGACCCACAAATATCTCGAAAAGTCATCAACAACAACAAGCACATACCACTTTCCCCCAACCGAGCTCACCCGAGCCGGACCAACAAGGTCCATGTGCAAAAGCTCTCCAGGGCGCTTGGTCATGACCTGAGTCACTGGATGGTGGGGAGCGGCAACCATCTTCCCGTGTCTACAAGAGTGGCAAACAAGATCCTTCTCCATATGCAACTTGGGCAATCCTCGGATTAAGCCAAGTGAACTAAGCCTTGCAAGCAAGTCGAAACTCAAATGTCCAAGTCTCCTATGCCACTTCCAAAGATCAGAGGAGGAAGGTCCAACCATAAGACAACGAGAAGTGCCAAAAGACTCCGAGAAATTCACACGAAAGACTTTTCCAAAGGGCGAAATTAAACACACAAGATTGCCCTGAGGATCCAAAATACGACTGAGATTCGGTTTGAAACGAATCTCATAGTCGTCGTCAAAGAGTTGCGAAACCGAAAGAAGGTTAAAATGCAAGTTAGAAACAAGAGCAACATCGCGCAACACAAAGTGCTCATTAACTCGCACCGACCCGCGAGACAATACCTTACCTTTGCTATTGTCGCCGAAGGTTATGTACTCCTTTCCGGCAACAAGACTAAGGCTGGAGAACCACTTGGCGTTTCCGGTCATGTGCCTCGAACAACCAGAATCCACCAACCAAATGTCCTCCAACCGTTTTACCTACATCAATAAAAAGACATAGGGTGAGCATACGGTCCAACACTGGGGTTAGTGAAGTAGGAAGAATACCAGTGTTGGGCCGGCTGCTCAAAAGAACGGTTAGCAGAAAAACCATTCCTAGCACATCTACGAGAAGAGCGATCACCACGTAGAGGAAAACGTGGTCCGCTAAGGGAGGAGCGTCCATCGCGATACTCAAACCGTGGTGGGGGAAAACGCTCAACTACAAAGCCTCCGCCACGGGGTCCATAGCCTACAACTGCAGGCTCCCGCCGGGCACGCTCTCTACGAGGCCTAGGCCTAGCAACTTGAAGCACTGCGCCTCTAGGCCTAGCGTCTCTCCTCGGAGCTCTCTGCTGCCTAGGCCTGGGGACTTGAGGTTCTGGACCTCTGGGCCTAGCTGCTCTCCTCGGAGCACTCCTCGGCACATGTACATCATGGAAAGGATGGTACATGTCCGGGTTGTTCATCTCCCTAGCACGACGCGCCTCTCTCTTGCGCCTAAAGCAGAACTCGCTCAAGTGTCCATCTCTCCCACAGAAGTCACAATGATACCTCACCGCACGCAAAGGGGGTTGTTGGTACTCATGGCTGTGGGTGTGGACCACTTTGCCTTTCGGTGGCAACTCCTCCTGGATAGGTGGCATTGTATCCAGCTTGTTCTTTAGGTGGTTGGGTTTGGGATGCCACACTTGGTTCTTGGGTGGAGCTCTCGGAGGTTCCTCAAATACCCCATCCTTGGTGTTAGGTTTGCGAGGCTCTTTGGGTGAAAGCTTGGTAAGTTTGGGAGTAGTGGTGGAATTGGGCTTCTCACTTGGATTCAGACCACTCGACTCTCCAATCTTCCCAAAAGCAGAAAGATCAACACCCTGAGCAAGACCTACACCAGAACCTCCAGCAGCTCGCTTAAATTGGGAGATCATCATCCCGAGCTGTGGCTCACTACAAGAGACCCATGACAAGATGGTCCGAAGGTATGTGTTTTCCTCCTCGGTTTGCATCTTGCCATGCTTGACATTCGCAATCTCCATCTCCAAACCCTCACACAAAGCACACTTGGACACACAAGTGCTACCTGAGTTGGCCTCCTCAAGAGACACAATCTTGGCATTCTTCTCTGCCAACTCAGTTTGCAAGACAGGACAAGTCTTGCACGCACCCAACAGAGAAGGTCTAGCCTTCAGCTCATCCACCTCTCCTACCAGCGCAGCATACTTACCTCTCAACGTGAGAAGGTCAGTCATGTGCGTGGTGCACATCTCACACTCAACCTCCTCCGACACGACCACGATGGACTTGGCAAACTCAAGCTCTCTCACCGTGTCCTCCCACTTCTGCCTAAACTCCTTGCGCTCTCTAGCGGCACGCCTAAGTAGCTTATCCTGACTAAGCAAGGCGGCAGTAAGCTTCTCATTCTCAGCAAAGAGCTCATCGTGGGTCATGGATACCTGGGAGGTGTCGTCGTCGTCGTCCCGAGGGGAGTGCTCCAGCTTGCCGTCGACCTCATCACCAAGCGCCATGGTGCAGAAGCCGTCGTCGTCGGCGAAGAAGCAGAGACCGTTCAGCTTGTCCTCGATCCTCTTCTTCTTCTCGGACTCGTCATCGCTTGAGCAAGCGGAGTCATCATCCGAGCCGTCGACGTCGCTGAGTGTGGCGAAGAACGCACGCTGCTCAGCCTGGGCCTTCTCCAAGTACTTCTTCTTGATGTACTCCTTGTCGAAGCCGCCCCTCCGCTTGTGCCTCGCGGGGACGTACTTCTCCTTGCGCTTACCAGAGTCGTACTTGTGCCCATGATCGCCCTTCCCCCAATGCTTGTTCTTCTTGGGGCAGTTGGCGATGAAGTGGTCGGGGTCGCCGCACTCGTAGCATCCTGAGCGTCCTCCTCTGCGGCGACGGTTCATGCGGTTGTTGTGGAACCGTGTGAACCGGTTGGCGAGCATTGCCAGCTCATCATCCCCCAACGACTCAAGCTGGTCCTTTGTGACAGAAAAGAGAGACGAAAGAGCAAAACCTCCAGAGGGGTTAGAAGAGCCAGAAACCAAAGCCATAGTCGGGCCAGAAGGATTCTCATAAGAAGCCCTCGACATGGCGTCAATCTCACTAGACTTGAGCTTACTAAAGAGCTCGTCGCAAGTGAGGGTCTCATAGTTAGATGATTCGATGATCGCCTGGACCTTTGAGTCCCACACCGACCGATCAAGAGTGTGCAAAAGCTTCAAAGCCCTCTCATGATCGTCAAAAGGCAACAGCTCCTTGTTCGCTCTCATCTTGTTGACAATGACCTGAAAGCGAGCGAATAAACTCTCTATGCTCTCGCCAGGCATATGTCGAAAGTTCTCATACTCCCGCTTGTGCGACTCATAGATGCGGGATTTGACCTGAGTGGTTCCCTCATGGAAGCGCATGAGGGTCACCCAAATCTCACGAGCCGTGGGGAGGTGAGAAACACGATCAAACTCGGACATGCTTAAACAGGAGAACAGAGCGTTACGTGCCCGGCTATTGGCCTCGTGCTCATCGATCTGGAGCTGAGAGACACGAGCAGCCAAGACAACGTAATCATCCCTGTTGCAAATCTCCCAAACAGAAGAGCTCATGCTCTGGAGATAGGCCGACATACGTATCTTCCAATACGCATAGTTCGTCCCATCAAAGAACGGCGGTTTGCCCACGCCGCGATCCATGTCGCCTTCTGTGGATCTGGAACCGGCTAAGGTGGAAGATCCTTAACCTGCTCCGATACCAATTGAAGGACCGAGAAGCAACCAGAAAGCAACCAGAGGGGGGGGTGAATGGGAGCTTCAAATTTTCCTTTCGGAAACTAGTAGCCACTGTCCCAAGAATCAACCCCAGAAGCAAACCCTAGAGCTTGCTAGTGTCCACGACCCTAGATGTAGGGTGGATGCTACCTAGAAGCACAGCGGGACACTACTCAACTATAGAAGGCCAACACAAAAGATAGAAACCAAATCCGAGATCGCACGAACGAACAGTGAACGAGACTGCGCAGTCACAGCAGCATCGTACGCTGGCAGCGTCCGATGCCCAACCAACGGACGCGTCCGATGCGAAAAGTGCAAAACAGAACCCTTACTGGACACTCATCGGACGCTGTGAACAGTAGATTCTCAGCGTCCGATGGTCTCACTCCGGCGCGTCAGATGCACAACGGAGCGTCCGGTGGTAGCGTCCGATGCTCCTTAGAAAATGTCAGATTCTGACACGTGGCAACGGAGCCTCCGATGCCAAAAGGGTCAGCGTCCGATGCTACGAACTCAAGCGTCCGATGCCCCCGACACAGTGCAGTTCTTCCGTGAAATCGACTCCATCTCCTCCGAATCAAAAGCACTAGGGCTTAGATTTGGTGTGAGAAGTTCCAAGGATGTTAGTGAGCTATCCCATGAGAATCATGGATCGAACCTAACTCCAAATTGAGGAATTGGAAGAAATCGGGGCAATGGACCAAAAACCGATCCAACACGAAAATCGTTCGATCTCCTAGACCGTGAGGTTAGAGGTGAATCCTTTCGGTCGAAGGAAGTGCCTCACGACCTAGGACAACTTGGTTCAAACGGATTTGTAAAAGATGAACCGAGCAAAGAGATCAAGCGATGGGAAAAACGTGGAGAAAAAGGATTCCGCGAAGAACACGAACAAAACGCGAATCACAACCACGAATTGCAACCGTGTGGCTACCACACGCTACAACAGTGAGGATACGGCCTTACTTCCTCAGAATCAACAGTACACAGAGGCAAGTCTCTCTGCGGATCTCAGCTAGCTACCGTAGAGGATGGGAGAGCAGGAAACCCTAAGTGCCAAAGAGCAAATGACTGAGATTCGTGGGAGGAGGGTGTCTCCCGACTACTTATCCTACTACTAGCCTAAGTCTATTTCCTACTCTACCCCTTTCTATTCTAATTACAGAGCGAACCAGCTAAACCCTAGGGTTATTCTGGACCAACTCGGTGGTAGGTGAATCCGACAGCCACACCCGCACAAAACGAAGCGTTGCCTCGACGCAACCTCCGGATCGCCGCCACGTGCCGCCCTCGCTCTGCACCCCCGGTTTTGTGGCTCAAACCGGGAAACCAGCCTTTTCCAGTCAACCCCCGGTTTTGAGGCCCAAACCGGGAAACCAGCCCACCAGCATCTGAGTTTTGAGGCCAAACTCAGCAAACCCTCAGAGCCCAGGTTTTGAGGCCCAAACCTGGAAACCGTTCTCAACCCGAGTTTTGTGGCCAAACTCGGAAACCGTCCACGCCCAGGTTTTGAGGCCCAAACCTGGAAACCGTCCATCCGATGGTTTTTCCCTGGCTCTACCACCAAACCGATGTCGTAGATGGGATGCACCTCCCGTGCACCCCGTCCACCGACACGTGTCCCCAAGTCCACGACTCAGGCAACACATGACTGCACTTCTTCACTTGTCGTCATCACAGGCTGCCAGCCACCACAGCTGATCCTCGGGCCTCTGGTCCCTCAGTCCAAGCCTCACGTCCGCCCTTCACCACTCTTGGTCCATCGGCATGGCACGTCTCTACTTGACCTTCACCTCGCCTTTGATCACTGCATCCGTGCTCGACACCTGCACAACACAAGCCAAAGAACATGCGCATCATCCCAGTTGACAATCACTCATCACTCAGAGACCCGGCATACACCCATGTATCCGCAGCCACTGCCTCTGTAATTCTTGAGGCCAAAGGCCAGGGATGGCTAGTATGCCCTGTTCCCCTGTCCAAAGAAGCAAATTTTGGAGAATGGGAATTTTCTGATAACAGACTTTCAGCACTAATCAAATCATCTACCGAGAACCCGACCTGCAATGCATCTCTTATGAACTCCTTTTCAGAAATATATGATTCCTCATCAGGATTCCCACTCATATTGGTGTCTTCATCCTCACTGACTTCGTTTCTATCGTCGTCAAGTACCCAGAATCTCGACCCCTTCCACGACCTGCCAGCTCCCATGAGCGGCTCTGATGTCGCAAGAAGAAAGGGTGCTGAATGTCTCCTCTTCAGATTTCCTGGCGCTACTGCGCAGCACTTTGAACTTGCCTGCACCGCCATTCTTGTACAGAGTTGGTAGACTTAGCCACCAAGCAGTGTACCAGCGGGCAACTAGACTCTCTTCCAGCCACAAAACCTCAGATATTGTGCTACCTACAACTGATGAAAACAGAATACGTACCTAGAAATCAAGTTCTTCTGCAGACGCAAATCGTCGAACATGTGTTGTGCGTCCGTTCCAGCGGCTCTCGCCGGAGATCTGCCTCTGACGCCTGGTGGCCGCTGACTGAGCACGAACCTCCAGGGAGCACCGCGTAGGAGACGCACGATCAGCCTGGACCCGCAGTTCCGCTTCTCGAAGCTCCGCCGGCCGCCGACCGCCGCTACGAGCGCACCGGGGCCCGTCGGCGCGACCACCACCCGTCGCACAGCCTCCGCCCGTACACTCCCTTTTTTACAATACATAATACAAATCTGTATTTGAAATCAAATTAATTAAGTTCAGATCATAATAATTGTACATGTTCACAATGACTATTGACTCTACATCACCGGTACAACTGAACTCAAGGCGTGTTTGGCCAGGCTCCTTCAGACTCTGTCTGGCCCTGTAGCACATTACGTCGGTGCTAGAAGGAGCCGACTCTGTCTAGCCCTGTAGCACACTGTGTCGAAGCTAGAAGGAGCCCACAAAGCACAACTTTGTGGACTCCATCTGCTCGATAGACAAAAAAATCACGAGAAGCTAGAGGCATTTTCTTGGCGCTACAGTGCAGGACAGTAACATCTGGAGCCGGAGCCATTGGGACAGAGTCCTGCCAAGGACACAATAACAATGTATGTGATGCACTACCCATTCCGATTGCCATACTCCCAGAGAAGTGAGGTGTACAACCAACAATAGTTAGGGCATGCTTTTATAATCCAAAGCTAAAATAAACATACTTTTTCCACTTTGATCCTCAAGCTTCATTGCCAAGAATCCTTGATCCAGCAATACATCTCCCATAATTAATAGTATAGTAATACTGATAAGCTACAATTGAGAGCAGTTTCATATTGTAGTTCTTTTTTGCAAGTAGTTTGAGCTCACTGGCTCAAAGTCAAAGAAAGATACCTCAGGAGTTACTAAATGACAACCACCGACTTAAATTGATCATTTTAAGTTGCTCTTGTTTTTAGTGAAAAAATGTTAAGTTTCAGAAGTAGGTACTACAAAAGTAATCTCAAGGTGACATTCAATAGAGATATGCAGAAAAAAGTATATGGTTCTAAAGCTCAACCAAATCTTCTAAAAATGGCATAGATAAAATGTTAAGTTTCAGAAGAGAGCATTACAGAAGTGATCTCTAGGTGACATCCAATAGATACATGCAGAAAAGAGCATATGGTTGTAAAGCTTAACCAGCTAAAATCTTGTGAATAAGATTCCTCTCTCCTAAAAATGCCATAGATAAGGTAAATACCATCTGCTTGTACATAGATATTCTCGGTTGGACAAAGTTAAATAATCTGATACAGGAAATGATTGAAACAATAAGTTATTTAAATATACTGACCATGTGTAGTCACTCCATGTCATCCGCCAATGTGCTCCCACAGAATCTGTCATTGAACTGAGAAACAAATGAATCATGATAAATCGACCTACATGAGGAAACCAAATAATTACTTTAAATCACTGGGTGTGAAATTGCATACATACATAGGCCATTAAACTAAGCATGATTAGCAAAGAACTTTTTTTGCATACGTGCTTAGCACACGTTTCATAAAGAGGGTAGAAAGGTTACATGGTTTTCCCTTTCGCTGTGTGAGATACCCAGCTCAAGGTTCCAACAGGAACACACCGAACTGTAGCTAGCTTATCGGGCTATTGCATAAGTGATTGTTTTGCGACTTGTAAGCGTCGATGGGCCTTAGTCGGAAGTAAAGGCCAACAATGCAGCCTACGCCGTGAGTCCAGCCTCGACCCAACATTCCCCTTCTTCCCAAATGAGCTCAGAGACTCTTGCAGCAAAGAACAGAGGCCAATCTTGCAGGCATAAAAAAAGAAACCTAAAACATTAGACTCTGTCATTTTTCGTGTAACCTCTCTGTGTCGATTCTTCTTACAAAAAGCAATTTATGTCGCAACATCTAAACGCGACGAAGGAAGACCAAAACTAAAACGCGGGAAGCCTGGGAGATCCAACCCTAACGCACGATGGCACCATCAGCATTTTCTGTGAACTTATCTAAGAGAATGTAGTTATGCCTATGAGTTTTTTTTATGAACTTATCATGCAGAGTAGTTTTTCTCAAGCAACCTATTCTCCATGGACAGATATGCCATTTGGATTCAGTAACTCACAAATACTCTCTGAAACTTGCAAGAAGGAATCATGAGCTATAGAATTTGTAATTTAGGATATATCATATATCTAGCTCCAAAACTAACGAGGTGTACAATCAACAATTTTAAGTCAATGGGCAAAATTTTAGGAGATGTGAAACAGATAAAATCAGCATGTCTGATGATCTTGATGGAATGTGCTGTATGAAATACTAAGCAAGCTTTGGATCATAGGGCACACCTAAGATCATAGAGGGAACGAAACAAAGGAGAAAGGACCTTGCAATATACAAAAGAATGAACAATCTACCTAAGTGGTACTCCATGATAAGTTTAAGGGTCGTCTGTATATTTAACTCATTTTAAGGACTTAGCTAAGCTTACTTTCAGAAAAAATGATAAATATTTTCTACCATTGTATTCTTTGATGGTTTTACTTCACTACTCTACACCTAAAGGAAGGGATGATCATCTGTCAACAGACAAGATCCAAAATTCCATCTTAAGTTGTCTGTATGATATAATTTGTTACTTTAACTCGATAACATAATAACTGTCGGGGTCCACAAAAGGGGTACCCCCAATCAACGCAAACAAATAGGTTAAACCTAGAACACCAATTAATAAACCCAGCTAAGCTAACCTCCCAAGAAACCAACCCCTCGGGGCCTGTAACGCTGGCACACCACCAGGGAGCTTAGACTTGTCAAGACCTTACCGGCCACCTCCTGGTAGCCCACCCCTCGAACCCGCAACAGCTGTGCATCGCTCCTCGGGACCTCGCGCGGGGACCTCGAGCCCATCCAGCACGATAGCCTATCCCTCGGTGCTCGTCTCGATCTAGGCCTCGAGCTGGAGCTCGACCTCCACTCACCCGAGCCCTCAGCGCCCGGCCTCGAGCGAGTGCGCCACTACCCTTCGAAGCCCTCCACGAGGAGGGAGCTTCCTGCTCCCTAACCCCATACCGCGCATTTAATGCGTCCACCTACTCCAGTCACGTCCTCTGCAGCCTGACGAGTACCACAGTGACCAGGGCATAGTCAAGTCTCGCTCTCACCGCAGGCATGGGCAAAAAGGCGCAAGTACAGCACTGTTGGGCCATGCCCTGCACTGAAGCACGCTCGAGCCTCACCCCGAAGCCTGGTTCCTGTTGTACACCCGGGCGTTCCGAGACTTGCCCATACCTGCGGGGGCTCGAGCCCCCCGTAGGTGCCACCTCGAGGCCGGCTCTGCGCCCCTCGAGCCCTAACCGCTTTCACGCTATTGGAGGACAGGTACCCCAAGACCCGGAGGGACCCCGCCGTGTCCTGTACACGCCGGAATGGGCGCTGTACAGCCCCCACGTCGCCACGTCTCTGCGTCCGCGCCCGGGATGGAGGCCACGCTCCAAGGACGCCTCAACAGCAACGCCCACGTTGGCTGCAGTGACCCCGACAAGACAGGATTTCTACCCTTCGCCATATCGAGCGCTGTACATATCGTTCCCGTGTAACCCTGGCCTCCCCTTGCTCTATAAAAGGAGACGCCAGGGCCCCTCGTGCGGGGGGAGAGAGAACTCCAGGACACAACTCCGAGAGACAACGCACGAGTCCACACACACACATACACGAGTCCAGACTCCGGTCCACGCTCACTGAGCTTGTATTCGCCCCTGTACAAGCACTTAGGTGCAAGTAATACAAGAACCTCCTCCCCCGCTGGATGTAGGCCTTCCTTTGCCCGAACCAGGATAAATCCTTGTGTCATCTTGCATCACCATCCAGGAAGAGAGCACGCGATCATATTACTCGTTGGTCTCATACCCCCGGGTTTGAAACACCGACAGTTGGCGCGCCAGGTAGGGGCCTTCGCGTGTCCAAGCCGATTTCTCGTTGTTTTCTGGATGGCTTCATCTCCTCCTTCGTTCTCGGCTGGTGCCGTCGTCTGGTTCGGGAGCCTCGAGTTCCTGGCCACTGGCAACGGCAACGAGCTGACCCTGCTCTCCACGGAGAGCCTGAACGGAGGGCATGTCACGCCACCCCGCGAGGGGGGCGTGGCGCGTCGCCCGCACCACCACGCGATGCCACCTCGTGAGCAGCGCCGTCGTCGCCATCGTCGCCGGGCACAGGCGGTGCCCGCGGCGAACACTCGTTTCCCCGCGGCCGACGTAGAGTCCCCGAGGGGAAACCTGCCCGGTGCGTAGCCGGAGACTTCCAGGACGCATACGCACTCCTCCAGCGAGTTCGCGTTCGTCGCGCGCACGGACCGGGAGCCTGGCCAGAGGCCCCCGAGCCGTGCTCCGTCGACCCCACCAGGCCTCCTTCCGCACGGGGTGTACCGCGTCCGACACCAGCGGTTCCCGTTTGGCCTCAACAACTCCGCGACAGTTCACGCCCACCGCCTCGGCGAGCCTCGTCAAGACCAGGCGGCCGCGGAGCGGGAGGAGCGTCCGGGCGTACTCCTACGAGCCACCGCCGACCTGGAGATCGTCTACCCCGTGCACGTCGACCGCGGCCTCTCACGAGCCGTCGAGCCACCCCGTCGAGCCACCTTCGGGGAGTGGTACCGCGAGCTGCAGTCCCGGCACGAGCCAAGGCGGCGCGGCATCAGCAGCTCCGACTCCGATGAGTACGACTACCACGACCCTGACCTCTGGGACCCTACCAGGGAGTGTTTCCAGCTCGAGGGGGTCGTGGACGATGCCGAGGACGACAGCGACGATGACACCAGGCCGGCGCTCAACCTCGAAGAGCCCGGAGACGTGGCTGCGGCAGGCGGATCACGCGTTCAGGGGAGGAACGAACCCCCAGCACCGGCTGCACCATCTCAGCACAGCGACGACCGAACGGCGCAGCTCGCGCAGCTGCGGGAGGCCATCGCCAAGGCTGAGGAGGATCGACAACGCCTGCTGCAGCTCGAGAAAACCCTAGCACAAGAACCAGCCCAGCCTCGAGGCGCCGGTGTTCGTGGCCGAGCTCGAGAGGTCCACCGGCAGATCCTCGAGGATGAGGCGCCAGCACGCCCCGAGGTGCGTTTCCCGCGAGCCAGGCAGAACGTGGTGGCGGCGGCGATGCTGCTCCGTGATCTACCCGCCGTCTCCAACCCTGACGCCAGGCGCATGCTTGGGGAAATGAAGAACCTCCTCGAGACAGCCGCTGTGCGGCAGGCCGAGAGCTCAGCCTCGCGGCGGCGTGGGGCGGCCTCGGAGAAACCAGCAGACACGCCCCGCAACGAGCGCGAGACGTCCGTTCACCAGCCGGACGCCTCTCGAGCTAGGCCAGTCCGGGAACGGATCATCGACAACCGGCCACCTCGAGACCCCAATAACGCCCGCAACGACATCAACCGACGGCGCAAGGACAAGGGGGCCCAAGAGCGTGGCTATAGCGCCCATCGAGGGGGGCGCTACGACAGTGACGAGGACCGGCAAGTCCTCGAGCCCCCGGGCCCCAGAGTCTTCAGCCGGGCCATCCGCAGCTCAACCCTCCCCGACCGCTTCCGACCACCGACCAACATCGTGAAGTATGACGGGGAGGTCGAGCCCAAGCTCTGGCTCTCGGACTTCCGCCTAGGCTGCCAACTGGGCGGAGCGAAGAACGACGACCGTGTGATCATACGCCAACTCCCACTTTACCTCTCGGACACCGCCCGCCGGTGGCTCGAGGGGCTCCCGCCGGATCGGATCGACGATTGGGCTGACCTAGTCAGGGTCTTCGACGGGAATTTCAAGGGGACTTGCGTGCACCCAGGCAACCCCTGGGATCTACGGCGTTGCAGGCAGGCAGCAGACGAACCCCTCCGCGACTTTGCTCGACAATTCTTGAAGCAGCGCCTCGAGCTCCCCCACGTGCCTGATGAGGACGTCATCCCAGCGTTCCTCGCGGGCACGACATGCCAAGAGCTAGTTCATGAGCTAGAACGCTACCGTCCCAGGACGGTCGAGGACCTGATGGATCGTGTCACCAGCTTTGCCTCAGGCGACGAGGCAGTGGGGGCCTTCTTTGGCCGTTCCACGGACAAAGGTAAGGCGGTGACCGCGCTTGCACTTCCCCGCCTCCAACAACGTCGCTAAGTACGAGGCCCTCGTCAACGGGCTGCGCATAGCCCTCGAGCTTGGGGTCCAATGCCTCGACGTTCGAGGGGACTCGCAGCTCGTCGTCAACCAGGTCATGAAGGCCTCGAGCTGCATCGATCCCAGGATGGAAGCGTACTGCGGGGAGGTGCGCAAGCTAGAAGATAAGTTCTGCGGCCTCGAGCTCAACCACATCGCTCGAAAGTACAACGAGGCCGCGGACGAGCTGGCTAAGTTAGCATCCACGCGCGGCACTGTCCCCCCAGATGTGTTCTCGAGGGATATCTTCGAGCCATCCGTTAAAATCGGCCCGGGGGCTGGCTCCTCGACTCCACCCCTCGAACCAGACACGGGGGCTCGACCTTCAACGCCACCCCTCGACATCCGCTGAGGCGATGCAGATCGACGCACCTGCCTCTTCGTCATCACGACCCCTCAACTGGCGGACGCCCTTCCTCGACTACCTGACGCAAGGCGTGCTACCAGAAGACAAGATGGAGGCCCGACGCATCGCTCGAAGGGCCAAGAGCTACGTCATCTACGGCGACGAATGGGAGCTATACCGTCGAAGCCCATCAGGAATCCTTCAACGCTGCATCCCCCTCGAGGTGGGACGCAGGCTCCTCGACGACATGCACTCGGGGGCTTGCGGCCATCATGCAGCGCCAAGGACCCTGGTAGGGAACGCCTTCCGACAAGGCTTCTACTGGCCAACCGCCATCGAAGACGCAAAGCGCCTGGTCCGAGCCTGCCAAGGGTGTCAGTTTTACGCCAAGCAAACGCACCAGCCCGCGCACGCCCTGCAGATGATCCCCATTACTTGGCCGTTTGCCGTCTGGGGGCTCAACCTCGTGGGTCCCCTCAAGATGACAACCGGAAAGTACACGCATGTGCTCGTGGCCATCGACAAATTCACCAAGTGGATCGAGGCCAAGCCCATAGGCGACCCCACCTCTGAGAAAGCCGGCGAGTTCATCGCAGACATCATGTACCGGTTTGGGGTGTCTAACGTCATCATCACCGACAATGGCACCACTTGGGCGGCCATGGCGGCGACGACGCGGACCTGAGCGGTGGACGGACGGCAGGAAAATTCCCAATCGACTAGCTCGAGGAAGAGGGTGCGTGAAGGCTACGACGGCGAAGGCAAAGGCAAAGTAAAGGGTTCCTTTTCCCCTCTTTTGATATTTATAAGGGAAAACCCCAACGGGCGGGGTCTCCCACGACGCAAAAGGGTAACCGCATGCATTTAATGCGCCCACCTAACCACGTCTCGAGCCGGTTGACAGGTACACGCGGCAACATCCCATTCGCTCAACTACCGGGGCCCTCCACGGCCGCCGCTCCAACTTCACGTCCGCTGCCCTGGCGCCACGATCCCCACTCCCTGACGGTTTCCGCCTAAAAAGGCGCGCCCAACGGGCAGAAGGACTCCCAAACGACGGAGGCTTCTTCACGAAGGTAAAAACGGGCCCCGGCCCTAAGCCTCGAAGCAGCGAAGGCTGGCCCTCGAAGGGGGTTCGACAGCCGGCTTCGAGCACCCGAGTCAGGGACACCAAGGGGCGCTACTCGCAGCATTGCTCGAGGGCCAAGCCCTCGAGGCCCCTCACGTATATCCAAGGCGGGGCGCGCGACGTGCAGTGAGATCCCCTCGGAGGGAGGCATCGAGCCACCGGGTCCTATTGAATGGACCCGACACTCCTGCAGACTGAGCACCCATGCTTTATGAGATTGCCTCCGGGCTACAGTCGACCCCTATCAAACGGGGCATGAGGTCTCACTTGGATTCCCCGTTACCAGCTCACCGGGAACCTCGATACTCGCCCGCTCGTGGTAGTACGAGGCATCCCCCCTCGCATCCGATCGAAAGGACTCGCAGGATGACAAGCCAGGGCAACCGGCGTGTCGGACAGCTCGAAGAGCCGGCCGGTTCAGCCTGGCACCCCTCGACGAAAGAGGGTCTAAAAAACTCGGGGGCCCGGCACTCCCGAACCTAAAAAAACGTAACTAACACTCACACGAGAGAAAGCCCACGAGGGAGCCCTAACCACTCCCCCGTGGCCTCGGGGGCTACACCCGCGGGTGTCGCTCGCATGACACCCATGGAATCAAAGCAGCCAAACCCTCGAGACCAGTTAGCTAGACCTCGAGATCCCAGTCGGGAGCCCCTGCTCGAGTGCAAGCACTCAAACAAGGGCTCGGGGGCTACTGTCGGGGGTCCACAAAAGGGGTACCCCCAATCAACGCAAACAAATAGGTTAAACCTAGAACACCAATTAATAAACCCAGCTAAGCTAACCTCCCAAGAAACCAACCCCTCGAGGCCTGTAACGCTGGCACACCACCAAGGAGCTTAGACTTGTCAAGACCTTACCGGCCACCTCCTGGTAGCCCACCTCTCGAACCCGCAACAGCTGTGCATCGCTCCTCGGGACCTCGCGCGGGGACCTCGAGCCCATCCAGCACGATAGCCTATCCCTCGGGGCTCGTCTCGATCTAGGCCTCGAGCTAGAGCTCGACCTCCACTCACCCGAGCCCTCAGCGCCCGGCCTCGAGCGAGTGCGCCACTACCCTTCGAAGCCCTCCACGAGGAGGGAGCTTCCTGCTCCCTAACCCCATACCGCGCATTTAATGCGTCCACCTACTCCAGTCATGTCCTCTGCAGCCCGACGAGTACCACAGTGACCAGGGCATAGTCAAGTCTCGCTCTCACCGCAGGCATGGGCAAAAAGGCGCAAGTACAGCACTGTTGGGCCATGCCCTGCACTGAAGCACGCTCGAGCCTCACCCCGAAGCTTGGGTTCCTGCTGTACACCCGGACGTTCCGAGACTTGCCCATACCTGCGGGGGCTCGAGCCCCCCGTAGGTGCCACCTCGAGGCCGGCTCCGCGCCCCTCGAGCCCTAACCGCTTTCACGCTATTGGAGGACAGGTACCCCAAGACCCGGAGTGACCCCGCCGCGTCCTGTACACGCCGGAATGGGCGTTGTACGGCCCCCACGTCGCCACGTCTCCGCGTCCGCGCCCGGGATGGAGGCCACGCTCCAAGGACGCCTCAACAGCAACGCCCACGTTGGCTGCAGTGACCCCGACAAGACGGGATTCCTACCCTTCGCCATATCGAGCGCTGTACATATCGTTCCCGTGTAACCCTGACCTCCCCTTGCTCTATAAAAGGGGACGCCAGGGCCCCTCGCGCGGGGGGAGAGAGAACTCCGGGACACAACTCCGAGAGACAATGCACGAGTCCACACACACACATACACGAGTCCGGACTCCGGTCCACGCTCACTGAACTTGTATTCGCCCCTGTACAAGCACTTAGGTGCAAGTAATACAAGAACCTCCTCCCCCGCTGGACGTAGGGCTTTCTTTGCCCGAACCAGGATAAATCCTTGTGTCATCTTGCATCACCATCCAGGAAGAGAGCACGCGATCATATTACTCGTTGGTGTCATACCCCCGAGTTTGAAACACCGACAATAACAGAGCTCCACTTGGTTTAAGAATGAAGTCATAGGTTCTCACCTCGAAGGTAGATATCCATCCCCCGAACAGATTAGTATTGGAGTTCATGCAAATATGGAGACTCAAGCCTCATTCTTAACTCTTGAGAATAAAATACAAAGTTACAAAATAGACGACCGATATAGGAATATTGTATGGGTTCTGAAGACTAACATCAAATACACAGGGACAAAATTTGGATCAGAACACTGAATGCAAGTGACGCCAATAGCCATACATGCGAGACCAAATGAGCGCTGCCTGAACATGGAAACAAATATTTCTTCGGCAACATAGGCCAGGTTATACATACTGGCATGAAAAATTAAATTACATAATATAAACTTAGGACAAGAGAAGTGTTGGCTATTTTTGCTAGCAAGATTCAGAGAACAAGAAAAATAACTGAGGAAGAAAAAAAATAGTTTCAGTTTATACAAGACTGACTGCTGCTAGTTCATCAAATAAACAAAATCAAGAGTTACGATCACAAGCTCCTTATCATGGTATATGTTGATCACAAGCTGCAAGCTTAATTTGTGATCACTAAATTCAAGGACAACACCATTCGATATACAGGTATTGGAAAGCAAAGAGCAAAACGGATTGTTCAAGGCATTTGTCAATACCTGAGGAGGGCTTAGGAGTCAATGGCAACACACCGTGCTGTGCTGGACCGTTGAATACAATCTCGCTGCAATCCGAATACACATTAAAATCATGTAGAATATCTAATCATATCAAACAAAGCATACAATGAAGCTTTCCAACCTGAACGGGAGGGTCAGCACACGGACCGCCTGTGCTGCCGGCCAGGATGTCGCAGTGCCTGCGTTACCGGGACATCGCGTCGCCTGCACTGCCAGATGTCGTGCCGCCTCCGCCACCAGGATGCCGCGCTACCAATGCCTCCAAAGCATCAGTCTCCCCATAAACAAGGCCACCCTGAGACGTCGTAGTGCCAACATATGCAGCAGCCTCGACAGCAGCATCAGCCCAACCACTATCGTCACAGCATACTCTAAGAAAGTTGATTGACTTGCCAGTTCTAAGAATCCGTTGTGTCAGCACCGGAGAAATGAAAGCTGGAAGCATATCAGATTGAATGAGGTAGCCCTCCCGCCACAAAGATTCTGCTTTCACTGGCTGCTGAAAGGTCCTAGTTTGGTTTTGGTAATTGAGTGACAACTTTAGGTGGACTAATGGTGTTTATGTGAGATACACAGGTGATTAGTCCACAGGTACATCATGTGTGAGCAACATATGCCATAAAGGTGAAATGGTTTGGAAGATGTTGCAAGGCTCACACATGTGATGAAGGAGCTTAATGCACATGAAACATGACATGTGGTCATGTGGCTAAGATGGTGAAGATCAAGGCAAGACTTGACTTGATGGACCGGTTGCGAAGGTGAAGGACAAGTTGAGGCTTTGAAGCCGTTGGTACCGAGTGTCGGGAGGCTTAAGCAAGACTTGGCGCCGAAGGACCGAAGCGATGGTGAAGAGCAAGTGATGTCAAAATCGATGGACCATGGAGGCCATGTGATGATATGAAGTGGATGATATCATTTGATGAAGAGGATTGGTGCATGTGTTGCATCAACACCGGAGGAGATGGAATGGAATGCGCAAGGCAAAGGTATACTTGTAGGGCATTTCATTTCACCGGTCATAGGTGTGTAGATAAGATTATGACCGGGTTTAGGATAGATGGCCGTACTATTAAGAGGAGCAAACTTGTTTGCATATCGGTCATCTAGTGCCACTTGAGCGATCTAACTTTGCGATGTTACTAAGATCGAGTGGCGTTATGAGTGAAAGAGAAAATCCTTTGAAAAATGATTGTGAAAATGCTAACACATATGCACATGTTGTTGTACACTTGGTGGTGTTGGCACATTTGCAAAGGAGAAGTTGTTGGAGTTAATTTGGATCAACACAGAGAAGAAAAGGGAAGTTTTCTGAGTATGGTCGGTAGTACCGCCCAGGGGGGTCGGTAGTACCGCCCATGGGTGCTGCGTGCAACCTTCTCTGTGTTGGGGCTGATTTGGCCTGGCGGTAGTACCGCCATAACCTCGGTACTACCGCCCGCGGTGGTACGGACCAGAGGGTCGGTGGTACCGTGGCCCTGAAGGGTTTTGCAGGCTCTCTATGTTGAGCTGAGTTTGGCCTGCCGGTAGTACCGCCATAGGGTCGGTACTACCGACCGTTCGAGGTTTCGAGGTGTGAGGAGTTTGAAAGCTCTCTGGAAGTGGCCAGTTTTGGCCTACCGGTAGTACCGGGCTCGGTAGTACCGACCAGGGGGTCGGTAGTACCATGGTATGGAGGAGTTTTGGATGCTCTCTGTGTAGATCCAAAGTTGACCTGTCGGTGGTACCGCCATAGGGCCGGTACTACCGACCATCGGTGGTTCTGAAGTCGGGAGGAAGTCTGGGAGCTCTCTGTGTAGTCCCAGGTTGGCCTGTCGGTAGTACCGCCATAGGGCCGGTACTACCGACCGTCGGAGGTACCGACCAGGGGGTCGGTTGTTCCTCAGGTCAACGCCGTGTGTAACGGCTATAAGTGAAGCTGTCGGTACTACCGCCCAAGGGGGTCGGTACTACCGACCGAAGCGCAGAAAAGGGGGAAACGGCTAGTTGGCCGCTCCCCTCTATATATAGTCATTGGGGCCGGCTTTGAGCCGGTTGCTGGAGCACTCCAAAGCCTTGGTGGCTTGTGTGGATGTGCTTGTGAGCCCTCTAACACACATATGCTTTAGTGCTTATCCGATTGTGTGAGAGAGCGATCCTAGTGCATTGCTTTGAGAGATAGCATCGAGTGACACTAGGTGTTCGAGTTGCAAGCCGGTGGTGCTTATTACTCTTGGAGGTTGCCACCTCCTAGACGGCTTGGTGCGTGTCTCCGTCGTGAAGCCCGCGTGAAGATTGTGCGTGGCTCCGGAGAAGCTTTGTGAGGGGCATTGTGCTTGCCCCGCGGGAGATCGCGAAGAGCAACTCTAGTGGAAAGAGGCGTGAAGAGCGCCAAGTGGTCCGGCCGGATCAAAAGCTAGAGCTCTTGGTGAGCACTCCATCGTGGAGAGGTTGGCTTAGTGTCACCACTAGCGAGAGGATCGGCGGCAACCTTGGGCTTGCTTCAACGGGGACTAGCTTGGTGGCAACCAAGTGAACCTCGGGATAAAATCTTGTGTCCCCGTCCCTTGTTGCTCTTATTATTCTTGTTTCCTTGCATATTACGCTTGGTCCTGTATTCTTCGTGTTCTTCCTCTCTCTATCACTCTATCTTAGGTTGGGAAGGCTCGATCCACATTTTGGCAAAGAATCAAGACGTGAGGAAGCTACAATCGTCATCTACAACATCTAGGGAAGTGGGGTAATTGCTAGATCTGAGATTGCATCTCACCCCCTTCGATTTCGTAGCTTCCTGCAGGTGCTCGGTAGTACCGGTTTGGAAGCCCGGTAGTACCGGCATCGGTAGTACCGGCATTGGTAGTACCGGCCCTACAGCTCGGTAGTACCGACTGCCTGCTGTTTGCACTAGCTTGTATTGCAATATTTATTCTTGTGCTAGTGTTTAGTTGCTTAGTTTGTGTAGCTAAGTTGAGCTCTCTAATTTGGCTTGGGTAGCCTTGTTATTGAGCATTGCTAGTGAGCTTAGGCTTTGTGCTTTGCTTGCTAGATTGCTTAGGAGCTCCCCCGTGCTTGAAGTACTAGTTGCATAGGCTTGTGTGATCTTGCTTCTAGAATTGGTTAGGTGAGCTCTAGCTAGCCCGACGCCTTATTTGCATTGATTAGGATCTTTTGTAAGGTGTCATAGAGTATAAGGTAGAGGGGTGTAGTCTTGGCTAGACCGATAGTTTTAATTCCGCATTTGTTTCGGTTAGCCGCTCCAATTAAGTTTAATTTTAAAAGGGACTATTCACCCCCCCTCTAGTCCGCCATCTCGACCGTTCAGCTGCCCAACAATAAAGAACTCTGCAAATACATCCTCCAGTTCCCCTTCTAGCACCCAGCTCCTGACCATCTCAAACAATGGCGAGCACACCTGGCGCAGCAATCCGCCCATAAACTCCTGAAAAATAGGATCTCCATGCTGTGCGTGCCCATGGATCACACCATCCATAGCGCCACCCTCAATCCCCGACATCCATCCACCAGAACAGCCATTAGGCGCATTCCCACTGCTGGCTCAGAAAGCCACACTGCAAGACGGATCAGTGAAAGGTAATTACTGGACACACCTGAATCAGATCCAGGTGTGGGAATTGGATTATTCCATGAGTACGATTCCAGAACAGCCAACAACTTGTAATAATCAGAGAGCTCCTTGTGGAGTGTCGAGCAGAATGCCTGGGCAACCGTGCCCACCTCATTGGCAGCATCTGAGAGCGAGCGGCTTATGTTGTCAGAAATGAAGCCCCTCACCTTGCGGAAAAGCCATCCAAGTTCGCACACCTTGCGAACGAGGGTGCGCATGGATCGCGGCACCCGGACTCCGTCTGTGAGGTCGTAGGCGTCGACGGCCTTGTCATAGCGCACGTAGCGGCCGTCGATGCCCTGGCACACGTACATCACGTCCCGCACAAGCACGGCCTCCGACACCTCCGTCTCGTCGATCACCAGCTCGGTGTCCTCACGCAGCGCGATCTCGCGGATGTTGTTCGGATCCTTGGAGACCAGAACCACGCCGCCCGGCGGCGCCCCGTGCGCCCGCGAGCCCGGCCTGCCACCGGCGCCCGGCGCCGTCCCCGAGGTGGCATTCCACGCAGGCGCGACACTGGGGAGGTTCGGGAGGCATGAAGCCGCCGCGGCGGCGCGGCGCTGCGAGGAGAGCGAGTCGAGCAAGTAGAGGAGCGGCCACAGCGACGCCGGGCGGGCACGGACGGAGAGCTTGGAGTGGAGGTCGGCGAATGCGAGCGCATTGTCGAGGCGGCCTGAGGCGGCTCTTGATGGACTCCGCGAGCGCGTGCTCATCGGGCAGGACCGCGGGGGCGAGGCGGCTGGAGAGGAGCCGGTGCGCGAACCGCAGCGCGCCGCCCGTGTCTCGCCCGCCGCCGCCGCCGCCGCCGGATTCAGCAGCGGAGAGGAGGCGGTGGACGAGCTCCTTGACGAGATCCTGGGTTTGTTGGTCGTCCATTGGTGCGGGCGGGAGGGTGGAGCTAGGGTTCTAGCCGCGGCGGGGAAGGGACTCAGCGTCCTGGCCACGACGGCGATGTTCGTTGGGGCGGCACCCGGTCGACCGGGGGCGGGGAGACGTCGCCCGGTCGGCTGGGGGAGGGGGCCGCCGCTCGGTCGGCCGGGAAAGGAGAATTCGTGGCGGGGCGAAGAGAAGTCGCCCGGTCGGCTGGGGGAGGGGAGCGGCGCTCGGTCGGCCCGGGGAGGGGAATTTGTGTGGGTTGGAGGGTGGCCGGGCGGGAGAGGGCGGCGAGGCGGTGGCGGCGACCGAGCGCGGGCGGAGGGAAGTGGAGGCGCGTGGGGTGGAGCTCGCGACGGGCGTCGCGTGAAGAGCGGGCGCGTGGTGGAAGTCGTGACGGTTTCGCGTGAGGAGGGCGAAGTGAGGAGGAGCCGGACGGTCCGATTTTTTTGTAGGATGATGATAACATCCGGGAGGAGCCGGACGGTTCGATTTTTGTTGGATGACGATAACATCCGGGTCTTTTTAGGTATAATTGGAGGGTGGCAGAGCGGGAGAGGGTGGCCGGGCGGGAGAGGGCGGCGAGGCGGTGGCGGCGACTGAGCGCGGGGGGAGGGAAGTGGAGGCGCGTGGGGTGGAGCTCGCGACGGGCGTCGCGTGAAGAGCGGGCGCGTGGTGGAAGTCGCGACGGTTTCGTGGGAGCCGGTGTCGCGTGAGGAGGGCGAAGCAAGGAGGAGCCGGACGGTCCGATTTTTTGTAGGATGACGATAACATCCCGGAGGAGCCGGACGGTCCGATTTTTTGTTGGATGACGATAACATCCGAGTCTTTTTAGGTATAATAAAGATAAAGAAGATGGGCCATATCAAAATTGGTCTAGCTATGTTTGATATTGGGAGAATTATTTATTTGGCTCTAAAAAAACTCTGGTTACTTGTGTGGTCCTTTTTCTTTTGAAGTTGTGTATATGCTCTCAAAACAAAACTTTGTTACTTATTTGGTCTTCCGTTAGATTTGAGGGCATAACAGTGTTAAGTATTGGGTAAAAAGACCATTTTGCCCCTGCGCCTAAAAAGATAAAAAACAATATATATATATATATGTATATAAACAGTATATATACTGTTATTTATTTTTTATTTTTTAGGCGCAGGGGTAAAATGATATTTTTACCCAACACTTAACACCGTTATGCTCTTAAATCTAACGGAAGGCCAAATAAGTACGAGTACAAAGTTTCGTTTTGAGGCCATATACACAACTTTAAAAGAAAAACAGCCACATAAGTAACCTTTGATATTCTTATTCGGACCCATATGTATCCAGAATTTGTAGTACCCTGGCCCTACTCCTCGCTCTCACCCACCTGGGCCGGCCCAGCTACCGCGGCCCAGCGCCCCCTCCTCCTCACCCCTACTGCTTCGCTCAACCCCAGTACCCGACCTAGCTCTCCAACAAATAGGAACAAATAGCCCTTGGCCTCCCAAGTCCCCTCCCGTGTTTGTCTCTCTCCATCTCTCTCGTGGTTTCTTTGCGGCGGCGCTGCCAATCTTCGTAGGGTCGCAGGTCCTTCGCCAGCGACGAGCATTCACTAGGTACACTCTTTACCTTGTCGCTATGTGAATCCGTGCATCCCAAGTCCAATCCTGATGTAAGCTTTTGGTATCCGGATCTGGCCCATGCATAGATGCCCTAACTCCGATTTTTTTGGAAAAAAATAACGATTCTATGCATACTGATTCGCCTTATGCCCACAAGCTCCGATATTTTTGAAAAAAACACGGTTTTATGCATACTGGATCTGTCCTTGGACGCCTTATCGAGGTGTAGCCTTTCGATTGTTGTTTCTTTAGTTATCAAGGCCTTTAGATTTTCCCTCTGCATATCGTTGCCTTTCTTCTGAAAAGTCAAATGTTTTCTTGGGGAGATTTGGTGAAGTTAGGGCTCAAGCGGATCGGCCCTATGCCCACTAACTCCGATATTTTGAAAAAAAAACGATTTTATGCATACTGGCTCCGCCCTAGGACCGAGGTGTAGCCTTTCGATTGTTGTTTATTTTGGTTTTTAAGGCCTTAGGAATTTCCTCTGTATATCGTTGCCTTTTTGCTGAAAAATCGAATGTTTTCTTGGGAGATTTGGTAAAGTTAGGACTCAAGCATAAGTCTTTAGATGCAGTGCATGCTGTCGCTAGAGTTTCCTCTCAAGTAAGAATAAGACTTTGTTTTCTTGATTTATTTGGGAAAATTGCATATTTAGGACTCTAATTGCCGCGCTTCGCAAAAATAGGATTCCAAATGTTGACTTTGCAAAAATAGTACTCGATGAATAACTTGGTTGATTCTTCATGGTTTACGGAACCCATGTTAAACAAAATCAGTGGTTATCGACTTTTGTTGAGAAATACAGAAAAGTGTCTGTCCTCTAGTGGTACTAAGTGGAAGTCCTAATTGCTTAATCTCCACAGCGTTGTGCTAATTTCCATGTGTAAGTTGTATATAGGGTCTTGAGCTGTGACTGCAATCCTTAAAACCAAAGGGAGACAGAGAAACAACATATTGTGTATGATTTTGTTTTCCAATTTTCCGTACGGCAGTCCATATAATAATTCACACTTCATCTACTACTGTTCCTTTCAGGATTGCTCACACTTATTGCATATCTAATAATAACTTGTTGTGGAGTGCTTCAACGTCTGGACCACCAGGACGAACAAGTTAGTGTTGAATAAATAGTAATTGGTGAACAGGTGAAGTCTGGAACTTCTGGTTGAACCCAGATATTGAACATAGGTAGGTTTTTGGCGTTCAGTTTCTATATTTGTGGTGCATCATATTTCTAGCATTCTGTTCACCTAGTGCATGAGAAATTGAGTAGGGTGGTAACATCATAACATGCATCATGGTATGTGACTATGGTATTTTGGATTATTGTTTGACCATCAGAATTTTGATAACAATACCACATCTTTAGAACATAAATGATTTTCCTTGTTTTCATATATGGTATATGAAGAAAAAAACAGGTCCGATTTTCACAGTACCTCTGCACCAATGCATGAGACGTGTAAAATTGGGGCCTTGCAAGCTGCTGATCCCAAAGATAAAGATAAAGCTAAAGATGGATTAACAACAGATGAAATAGAGGACCCATGGAATCCTCCCTATCCTCCTTGTCCTCCTTGTGATGGAACAAAAACCCAGTGGGAACATGGGAAAGAGGTATTGTAACCACCAACTCATGATATTTCTCTTGTACATTTTCTTTTTGTGAGCTCTCACTCTTAGCATTTTCTTTTTCAGTGGCTCTTTAAAACAACTGCTTTTGTTGCTAACTATAGAGCAACTAAAGTAATCACCCCAGACCGCACTCCTCAGGTTTTTGTTATCTCAATTTGCATAATTCAGTCAACATACAATGTTTGCACCTTTTGTTTAGTTCATGTGGATATTTTTTCTTGTCATAAGAGGCTCCTCAGCATAGCTATGTTTTTATTTGCTTTGCTTTCTTTGTATATGATTTATTTCTTTGTAACACTTTTCAACTGCACATGGTTTGATACAGTGGGTAAGTGATAAATTGTGGCACAAAATTCCTGAATTGCTGTCCATCCTTGGAGAGGATGATGTCGAGCGCTTCCTACACCTATTCCGTAAAAACAATTTGTGCATGTCCTGGGGTTTTATCATAACTCCAGAAACCTTTAACTACATTGTTAGTGAAAATGCCCTGCAATGTGCCGAAGTTGCGCTGGAGGGAAAGGCACCTCAACTCTCTGGGAACCGTGCCAGTCCCAACTGCATGAATCCATATGGATACTTCCCTCTTCATGAAGCTGCTGAAAGGTTCTCTGTTGATATGGTCAAGTTGCTCCTCAAGTATGGTGCATCAGCTAATGTACGTACAGTTGGCAGTGAGACCAAAGAGAATCTTCTTCCTCTCCATGTTGCAGTTGAGAATACTTGCCGTCATAAGTATCTGGAGGACAATTTATTTCCTTGCCAGGATCATCGGGACTATATCTACAAGCTCATTCAACTCTTGTGCCTCCCTGAAATGGTTATTATCACTTTCTTTCTTCTATACAAATACTACTGCTTTCCCATCATAGCGAAAAGAAAAGTGGTTGTGTGCATGTCATATCACAAACCACTTTTATAACAATAATTAGAATAATTGTATTCAAAGTCCACTTGTGAGGTTGTATAGTAGTTATTATGTTGATTTCAACTTAGAGGTGACCCTTAATGAGGTGATATAAGTAGTATGTGTCAGCACTGCTTGCTTCCATGATATTGTAAAAGTCACTCTTTTTCCTCATGTCTTTTACAGAAGATTTTCTTGGATACGACTAGACTGCTTGCAAAAGAGACTAAAAATCTACTTGATGAGCTGTGGAATTATATGGTCGATGGCAAACTTGTCGAGACTGCAGTTTTACTCCTGGCAGCTCAAGGGTTGATCCGTGGTGGGTCTTCCTACAATAAGAGAGAGATCATTTGTAAGCCAGATGGGTTTGAAACTCTTATGGTTCGTATGATGAAATACTCAATTGCCCTAAAATGGGGCATATACAAAAATGGTAGAGCACTGAATCGGCTGGAGGCGAGTTCAGTTCTTGATCGTACAGCATTGCTAGTTGATTTAATTTACAGAGCTGGTGAAGCTCTTGATGCATACATTCAGACACATTCAGAGGTACCACCTTTTTTGTTGCCTTTAAATAATATATGCTAAGTAATTTGAGCGAGAAAAGTTGTAATAAATTATTCTGTATGGGAGAATAAATTTAGACAAAAACTCATTTGCAAGATCGCTGTTTGTATGATACTTCCCCCGAATCAATCTTGTTTGCATGGGCCATAGGTTAGCTTAGCGAGCATAAATTGATCTGTTTGTCCTTTTTGGCGGAGCTTCAACTTCGTCTTAACATCTACGTCCCCCAAATTCTTGCGGCTTCTAGGGCTTCTCAGCATTTTTACCTTTTAAAATCTAAAGATAAAGGATGTTTATTTTCTGCGCATTTAGTTTATAATATTATAATACTATAGTAGAAATAACAATAATAATAATGTAAGATAAAACAATAATAAGATATATAATTGATTATATTTATTAGAAGTTTGAATATAGTTATTTAGTTTGACATATGCTAGTTTACTGCAATTGGTGAGTCACCTTTTGAACTGTATAGATATACTATAGGCTGTAGTTTTTAATTACAAAGCCTCAAATTTGAAGAACATGACAGCTTTTTTGTGTTAAAAAAACAGTTCAATATTTTTTTTAGTTTGTCTATTTTCAGAAACCAAGAACATCAATATTCAAAATCATCATATATTTTAACTATGTATATGCAGCATATTCGTTTAATTTTTTGCATCATCTCTTATATGCCATTAGTCTCTCTCCCCCCTCTCATAAATGTTTCCTTCGATTTTATTTGGTTGATCTTATATACCAATCCAAAACATCATGCAGGTGCCCCATGTGGAAACTCTTGAAAGAGTTTCTTCTATTCTTAAGGATTATGGACTTTTCCATAATGTAGAAGGCATTGACGTCAAAAACCTGTAATCATTTTTGCATTGCTTTTGTATAATGATTTGTATTTGTATGCAAATATATGATTGGTTTGTTGATTGTGTATTTATTTCTTCCTCCTTTTTTTTGAAGCTGCCCTTTTGACTGTAAAATGTTCACTAGGCCTGTCCATTGTGGTGAGTGTGTGCTTAAGCTATTATTTCTAAACTTCACTAAATAGGCCATAATAATTTTTTTTGTTGCATATAAACAGGGGATCTCGATGCCACCAACATGCCTACAGGAATGGCTTATCCCTGTGCTACATCAGAAAAGGTAATGATACTAGTACCTGCTCTTGTACCTGTGGTTTTCATATTTGTAAAGTACCTTTATTATCTGTAACTTCATTACTTCATTTGCACGTTTGCAATCTAATAGGGAGAAATGACTTGATGTATGAACAAATCTAAAACCGAATGGCCAGCTAGAGATGAATTGTCCTTGCTTTACATTGGACTTTTAGTGTACTTCGATTCGATATATTTGTTCTTTTTGCGTTTATATTGAGGTTTTCCATGCTATGCAGGTTTTGCTAACTTTTTTTTTATTTTGTTATTTTTTGATCATGACTTTACATGACTGATTTCAGAATTTAGCATTCAGTATGAATGATTAATAATGTTTTAGTAACCTAAAAAAAGAAATTTCTGAGTCGAGATGTTTTAGAAGTAGCTGAGATGTTCTAGAAGTAGCTGAGATTTTTCTGAGTTGACTGTTCCCAGTGTTATGGATCTTTACTCTATGCCTACCACTTTTAAGGAACTATATTGTTCAGTTACGTGGGAACGGAGCCGTTCCGTCCGGATTGATCTCATTTGGTTTTGAATCCGGTCCATAGCAAAAAAAGTCGTTCAGTTAGAGGTTTGCTTCCGGATGGATTGATGTGGCCCGGTTTGAATTTAGCTCATTTCTTATGCTCGGAGACCCAGATTTGTTCCCCACTTCTTGAGGCCAGGAACGAAACAACTGGATCAAAATTGGATCAAGTGAATCCCTTTTGTTCACTCATTCCCAGCCTAGAATGGTTCCAGACCCTATTTCAATCTGAAGGAAACGAAGAACCCCTAATATTGAAAAGATCCTTTTGGAATCCTTTCTACTCAAAAGAACTTATTTGTATTTGTATTTGTTAGAGCATCTCCAATTGTTTGGAAAAAATAACTTGGGAAAAGTTGTCATTTAGCAACTTGCTAAAACTTTTGGCAAATAAATTTTTCATGTATCTCCAATAGTTTGGTAAAAATAACATAGAAAAGTAGACGCGGGATAAGTGGTGGCGGATTCTAACTTGGTAAAAATAACATAGAAACGCATGATAGCAAGTGAAGCTGACTTGGTAAATATAGCAAGTAGATGGCCTCCGATTCCAACTTGGAAAAATTTGGCAAGTCATATACCAATCTGTTGGAGAACGTTTTTTCTTCTTTTCTCAATAAAACAAGGATAGCAATTAGCAAGTCATTTTTCCAAACTATTGGAGATGCTCTTAGTTGGGCAATAATATAGAAAACAGCCTATTTTGGTCCTCCAGTTATTGCTTTGATTTAATGTTTGTAATTTTGTAATCCCCAGTCAATGAGTCGCTTCAATTGAAGCTATGAGTATGGATGTGTACACTGCATCGAGTCAATTGGCATGCTACCTTGCTCATCAAGAATACAAACCTATTGGTATTTGGTACCTGAGGAACACCTTACCCAATTTAAATGGCGGGGGTATTGGCTTAGCTTGGCTGAACAAAAGAGAGAGGGGAGCGTAATCTATGTAATTGATCTCTAAACACCTATGAACATTGCTAAAATTACATCAAATGGAGGGTGACAAACAAAAAAGGAGCTGAAGAATGCAAGTGATCAAATTACATCAGCCCTTAGTCAAATTGTGTCAGTAGCACCACGAAATTAGTAAATACTCCCTCCGTCCCTAAATATCTATCGTTTGCGCTTCTCAAGAAATAACTTTAACTAAATTATATTTAAAAAATATTAATATTTATAGTACATAACTAATATCATTGAAAAGATCGTTGAATCTAGTTTTTTAATAAATTTATATAAAGACAAATGTTGCACGTATTTTCTACAAATCGAGTCAAACTTGTGGCATGCACACCAACGACGACAGTTATTTATGGACGGAAGGAGTAGGACTGAAGGAGTACCACATAAATGGTGCTGGAGAAGTTATGCATCTGGCTGCTTGTTAATGGCTCAATTTTCCCCAATGGTGCTTATCTTGATTCTGTATTATTAGCTCAATTGTTTGTGCCAAAATTTTTTGGTGTTACCTTTTTTTTCCTCTGGGAACTTGCAGGAGATCTGCGTATCATTATACTAAGATTTCTTTTGGTGTTACTATGAAACTCTTTGGTCCTTGTACAGATTTTTTCAGGATGGAAATTGTGTCATAATTATACCTCTTAGTTGTATTAAAGCGATCTTAACTTTGTCCTTTTCAAGATTACTATCACAACAACTTACTAGTATGTTGAGATGAAAAACATGATGAAGAATTTATTCAACTTAAACGATGATATCTTAGTTTCTGTTAGTAATATTGCATATTGCACATATAGGTAGATAATGTGGCACCCCATGTAAGTGCTGCTAGTTGGGCAAGTTTTCGTATCATGAAAGAGTTATACTTTTTTTTGTTGGTACAGGATGAGATAAATAGAATAGCAAGAAGACGCAATCTGGCATTCACAAGGAACAGTTTCTTCCCATACTGGAGATCAGTTTTATTAACTAACGTCAATGTGCAGTTTTTTCCGGCTTATGCAGCAGCTGATCCCAAGTGTAGGCTTAACCTTAATAAAAAACGCCGTAGCTCGGTTAATGATGGATCTTCTTCAACATTTCCAAATCCTAGTCTTGGTTTGCTGGGAAGGACTCAGCCTGCAAGTTCCTATCATACATCTAGCAGAGCATTTGGTACCGCTTCGTTGGGAAGAGCTCCACAGTTTGCTAGTAAACTGATATCTAAGAGGCTGTTTGGTACTGCAGCATTAATGTTTCTGAGGGTGTTGAAATTAAACAATGCATGAATAAAATGGTACGTTAGGTTTGTTTTTTCTACTACCTCTTTTCCAAATTTTCAAAATGTAAGCCATTTTGGCTTTTATGATACTATATTCCTTTTCTTTTCCGTCTAGTTTGTATTTGTTCAACTCTTCACATGTGTTCTTGCAGTTTTGTTGGCTTACCGTGACGTTTTTGTTTGTGCAGGCAGCAAAAAGTTTTACTTCGACATATTACCGCATGCCAAGATGGCTGTGACGTGCTGCCAGATGTACCAGGCTTGTTACCCATAGTCCATAGAATATGATTTGTCGCGCCTTTGAATTTTTATAATAAACTGGTGCGGTGATACATATATATTTACTGTAACCGGGAGTTTTAGATGCTATTTATGTGTTTAAACTTATTGTTTGTAATTGTGGTATTTGCTACATTGTATGCCGGAGACAATGTCCCGTTCCTTTGTCAGCCGTACTTAACCTATTTTCTCTCACAAAACACTTCAAATAGCTAAAATCCGCCGTGAAAATCATCAGCCATGAAATGATCAGCCGAACAGCACATGGCGGAGCTGTGTTTTGGCGGTGTTGAAAGTCTATCCGGTGATGAAAGACTATCTATCCTCGTCCTAGGATACTCTTGGTTTACCGGGTTCACTCGCTCTTCCTTTAGATCAACTCCAAGAGAGTTGGTATAAATGGATGACTAAACCTATAATAAAGCTAGTCTTTAAAATAAAAAACTTAATAAAAAAAATAGAAAACTCTAACAGTCTTTTTATTATAGCAATACTAGATAGCTAGTGATACATGCAAGCTATATTTACCATGCGAGATTTTAGGAATATCAAATTTATTATTTTACAAAACAAGATAGCATAGTCGTTGGAGTTTACTTTTTACTCTAAAAATCTAAATATAGCATACAAAATAAAGATAACAAGTCTTTTGAAGATGCTCTTACGTGAGATGCTTTTCGGAATTGCTTTTCGGAATCCCACGACACGCCACGACCACAGAACGTGGGCACGACCCTGTCATGACCCTATCATGGGGGTATCGCACGTATGCTCTCGCCACGACCACAGAACGTGGGCACGACCCTATCATGGGGAATCACACGTACGCTCTCTACTGAGCTTAGAACATGGGCACAACCCTATCATGGGGGAAATGTGGGCACGACCCTGTCACGGTGAAACCGGGGCTTCCACTTCCACCTCATTGTAATATAAATACCGTCTGATTAATGAAAGAATCGTCCGTATGTTCATCTCTTTTCCCCTGTCTCATTTACATTACTCTCAAGTTTATACTCGCAACACGTTATCAGCACCATCGCTCCACACCCTTTCTTCCGAAACACGTTATCAGCACCATCACTCCACGCCCTTTCTTCCTCTCCCTCCCTTTCTTCCGAAACACGTTATTAGCACCATTGCTCCACGCTCTTTCTTTCAAGAGGAAGGAATCGCTAGCTCAGTTGATAGATCGCCAAGGGGATCCTAAGGTAACAATGTCTAATCGCCTTGTTCCCTGTGCCTCCCTCTTTCTCCAGTTGGTCATGATGGCATACCATCATGCCCATACAATGGGGATCAACTTCGCTCACAACAGAATCTAGCGGGAGCTCCTCCAAGACCTCCGCGAGGTTCTTGGTGAGCGCTCCGTTGATCGCCTTCGTGGCGAACGCCGTCGTCGAGGTCGTTTTGGCGGACACCGTCGTCGCTGCAACGACGTAGTGATCGCCGCATCACCGTCGCGGCATTCAACGTCGTCCTCCACGGCACCTTCGGCGGCACCGGCTCCACCTCCAGCTTCAGCGACACCGGTTCCACCTCCGGCTCCAGCGGCACCAACTTCGTCTCCGACGGCATCAGCTGCATCACCAGCACCGACAGAGGAAGAAGGAGCAGCATCACCATTACCGGCTCCGCCATGCTGCCCAATGCACGGCCTCGGCCTGTGCCTGTCATTGGACTTCGAGCCGGAGTCGTCAACAGCTCCCTCAAGCGCTGTTGCTGGTCCGTCACAGCTGTGCGACATGGCTGCGGCGCTCCCGACACCGACGTTGTCGGTGGAGAGGGTTGCACACAGCCCGATCATCGATCCGGCGCTGGCTGCTCCACCTCCTCCACCGGTACGCATCACCGCAACAGCAAACCGTCCTCCTCGCCTCATTCGCACGTGGATCGCGGTCCCCCATGGGCCTTCGGCTCGGCGCCTCCTTCATGGTGGCGTTGCTCCTCTGGCCTGAGTGCCATGAGGGGGAGGCGGAGAGGGGAGGGGCGGTGGCTAGCGGCCGGCGGCGGCCAGGCGGAGGCGGCCCCCGAGTGGCCTCGCGCCGGCCCCGAGCGGCGGCGGCGACCGTCCCCCCGCGCGCCCCGCGGCCTGACGGCGGCTCCGCGTCCCGCGCTTCCACGGCCCGGCGTCGGCCGGCCCCAAGCGGCGGCGGCGCCCAGCCCCTAGCGGCAGCGGCTGGACAGGAGGTGGCGGTTAGGGTTTCCAAACCCTAACTGCCCACTTTTATTGGGCGCCTCTCTCACCCCCCCTCATGGGCCGAATGGCCGGCCCAGGCCCAGGTTGGAGCCTGCGAGCTCTCAGCCTGGGCCAGGTGGACCAAAAGTGGCGTTTTTGGGCTGTTTTCTCCATGATTTCAGCCCATCAACGTAGTTATCTCTATTTTATTTACTGTAGTTCTTGTATTACTTTTCATAAGTAATCTTTAAAGTTTTTCTTACTTTATTTACATCAATTTAGTTAATCTAATTACCGCAGTTTTAGATTCCTGATGTACTGCATTGTAAATATTTATTTTGCATTATGAATACAATTTCAGTACTTGTTCAATGTGTTTTGTCCATTACAATTCCCTAATAACATGTACTTATACAAATGCTATGGTCGATTTTGTCTCTCATGGAACATTGATTCGTTCGGTATCACCTTTTGTTTACTATTAAATTGGCAATCACAAGGTAGTACCACATACTACTACGGGATTGATTCCTCAAAGTGCACTTCCAATTTAATGTAAACATACAAGGACCACACCTCGATGTGAAACAACTAAACAAGGTCTACACTTTCATGGTGACTACCTTTTATTCCAACAATCGAGAAAAATCCAGTTCACTAATTCAAGTTTACCTTGATACTATTCGTATTTGTATTTAATTATGACAACCATGCCTAAATTTTTTTAATTAATTAATTAAATCTATGACAACAACACATGTAGGAACAATGGCCAATCGAGAGTTTGAGGCACTCGCTCTCGATGGACACAATTTCCTAACGTGGGCGATGGATCTCAAAGTGAGTCTGTCGTTGCGCGGAATATATCAGGCAATTGCAGCTCCCCAGGAGGGTGCAACTGCCTTGACTGATACAACCAAGTACAATGCCTTATTTCTCGTAAGGAACCACATCCATCAAGATCTTAAATCTGAGTATCTGTTGGAAGAGGACCCACGTGCTCTTTGGCTTGCCTTGCAACAACGGTATGAACAGCAGAAGGCAGTCCTCCTCCTAGAGGCTTGCCATGAGTGGAACCATCTCCGTATACAAGATTTCAAATATGTAGGAGAGTTCAACCATGTTCTCCACAAAATCAGCTCCAAGCTGAAATTTTGTGAAAAGGAACCTAGTGATGCAGAGAAAATTGAGAAGACCCTGTCTACCATGCTTTCCGCTCACATGATCCTTCAACAACAATACCGTTAAAGGGGGTTTACTGTTTATTCTGAGTTGATTAAAATATTACTTCAGGCAGAAAGGCACAATGAGCTCCTCATATGGAACCCCAACCAGCGCCCTGTGGGTGCAAAGCCTTTGCCTGAAGTACATGCTACAACTCAGAAGCAAACACAAAAGGATGACACTAAAAATGATAATTCTAAAACCTCTGGCAAGAACAAGCGAAAGAGACAGCGAAAACCTCGTGGTGCTAAGGGAAAGAACAATTCTAAGTCGAACAAAGACAAGTCGAGCACTTGTGAAAAGTGTGGTTGCTACAACCACCCGACTAACAAATGTCGCACCCCAAAGCACTTAGTGGATCTGTACTTGAATTCCGTGGGACGTGGACGCTCCAATGACGAACGCTCCAACCAAAGTGGACAAAAGTTTGAAGCGCACTTCAACTACCAACCTGATGCCAATGCACAGGCAGCCCAAGGATGCTACATATCCGCCCCAGCGGAACCAAGCAACACCAAGGCTCTTCCTCCACCGGGTGGCAACACAGATGACACATACAACATGATCTTAGAATACACTTCTGAGGATCCATTTGGAGACTACTCTTAGGCTCCTAGTCTTTTGAGATATTTTATTTCCATCATGCCCATGAGTTGTAATAACTGCTATGTGACATTCAGCACTTTGATGTTTTCGTTGTATTATGCACGCTTAATATCTATGTCATATTAATATTCTATATTTATTTGTCGAGAATTTTTATTTTATTTATTCTCCATTTAATATAGAATGTACGGGAGTCAGTCTCATGGATGAGGAATTATGCCTAGTGGACAGTGGCACCACTAACTCTATACTCAGGGAAATAAAATATTTCCAAACTCTTACAAAGAATAGAGGAAATGTTTTAACAATCGTTGGACGCGATGCTGTAATAGTAGGCTCTAGACGAGCCACTATCATGCTCCCTATGGGTACAACGATAACAATCGAGGATGCACTCCTGTATCCTGATTCAACTCGTACCCTATTGAGTTATAGAGATATCCAGAAAAATGAGTTTTATATTGAAACTCATGATGAAAATAATGAGGAGTTCCTTCTCATTAGAAAGCACAATGGATATGGCAAAGACACATTTGAAAAAATTCCCTCACTCTCGTCTGGATTGTACTATACATATATTAAACCCGTACAACATGTTGCATACAAAGTAATTTTCCAGAATGTCAATGCATTCCAAACTTGGCATGATCGCCTTGTCCATCCTGGTGTCGGGATGATGAGGAAAATTATAAATAATTCTATTGGTCATACTTTAAGTGATGCAAAATTTCCTCAATCTTCAGATTTTACGTGCACCGCATGTGCCACGGGAAAATTAATTTTGAGGCCCCTTACCTCAAAATTTGATCCGAACCGCTCAAGTTCCTTGAACGCATTCAAGGAGACATATGTGGGCCCATCCAACCTACATCTGGATCATTCAGGTATTTCATGGTTCTAATAGACGCATCCGCGCGATGGTCTCATGTGTGCCTCCTTTCCACACGGAACCATGCATTTGCTAAAATCATTGCTCAAGTTATCAAACTTAGAGCGCAGCATCCTGAACATCAAATCCAGTCAATTAGGATGGATAATGCAGCTGAATTTTCCTCTCATGCCTTTAATGATTATTGTGAGGCACTCGGAATTCAAGTTCAGCACTCGGTCCCATATATCCATACTCAAAACGGATTGGTCGAATCTCTCATCAAGAGAGTAAAACTTATTGCAAGACCACTATTACAGAATAGCAATCTACCAACCTCATGTTGGGGTCACGCAGTCTTACACGCTGCAGACTTAATTCTCTTGCGTCCAACTGCATATCATGCAACCTCCCCGTTGCAACTAGTACGTGAAAATCCTCCAAGCATTTCCCATCTGTGAAAGTTCGGTTGCACCACATACGTACCGATCTCACCACCGCAGCGTACATCTATGGACCCTCATAGAAATTGGGGATCTATGTGGGATATCAATCATCGTCGATCATAAAATACCTAGAGCCCCTCACAGGGGATCTATTCACGGCCCGGTACGCTGATTGTATCTTCAATGAGGATCATTTTCTGACATTAGGGGGAGAATTCAAAAACCACAAAGAATGCCAGGAAATTAATTGGGATGCCACAGACATCTCAAACTCTGATCCACGTACTTCAGAGACTGAACTCCAAGTTCAGAAAATTATTAATTTGCAACACATTGCAAATAACATGCCAGATGCATTTACTGATTACAGGGGTGTTACAAAATCCTATAATCCCGCGAGAAATGTGTCGGAAAGAGTAGATGTACCAACAAAAACTACTCAACTCCCAAGTAAGAGGGGGAGAAGTACGACTATTTCCACGGATGAAGCTTCCAGCAAGCAAAGGAAAAGGAAGAATAAATCTTCTGACTCAGTAAATGCAACTCAACCCCATGTTGAGGAACACCCAGTGGAGGTTCAACCTTCACATCCCGCATCAACAGTGCACTCTATTACTAATGCTGGGACATCGGAATGCCCTAATGCAACCATTTTGGGAAATGATGTTGCGTCGGAAAGGGTACACGAAATTTCCATCAATTATCTCAAATCTGGAGAATCATATGACCGAAAGACTACAGTTGTCAACATTTATTTCTCCGCAATGATTGCAGAAATCCTCCAAAAGGATGCAGATTCGAAGACCATGGCAGAGTGCAAAACGCGCTCGGACTAGAACCAATGGAAGGATGCAATCCAAGCAGAAATAACCTCGCTTTCTAAAAGGAAGGTATTCTCTCATGCAATACCTACACCTCCAAGAGTCTTCCCTGTGGGATTCAAATGGGTTTTCATCCGGAAATGGAATGAAAACAATGAGGTGGTGAGATACAAAGTGAGACTTGTAGCACAAGGGTTCACGCAGAGATCCGACATTGATTACAATGAGACATATTCTCCAGTGATGAGTGGAATAACATTCCGATATCTAATATCTCTGGCAGTACAAAATCGTCTATCTATGCAGTTGATGGACGTAGTGACAACATATCTTTATGGGTCACTCGATTCGGACATATATACGAAGGTTCCTGATGGAATCTCTATACCGAATCAAAACGCAAGTCGCAACATGTATTGTGTAAAACTCCAAAAGTCACTCTATGGCTTAAAACAGTTGGGAAGGATGTGGTACAACTGACTTAGTGAATACCTTCTGCATAAGGGATACACTAACAATGATGATTGGCCATGTGTCTTTATCAAAAAGTCCCAAACGGGATTTTGCATTATATCTGTGTATGTTGATGATTTAAATATTATCGGCAACCAACAAGATATTGATGAAGCATGCAAACATCTTAAGATGGAGTTCGAGTTGAAGGATTTAGGTCATACCAAATTTTGCTTAGGCCTACAGCTTGAGCACCTTCCAACTGGAATTTTTGTGCATCAATTTGCCTATACCCAGAAAGTATTGGAGAAATTCAATATGGACAAATCATATCCCTCCAAAACTCCTATGGTTGTTCGGTCTTTAGAAATAAAGACTGACCAGTTCAGACCACAGGACAATGGAGAAGAAATTATGGGCCCTGAGGTTCCATATCTTAGTGCCATTGGAGCGATCATGTATCTTGCAAATTGCACCAGGCCTGATATTGCATTTGCAGTGAACTTGCAAGCTCGACACAACGTTGCTCCCACCAAACGACATTGGACTGGAGTAAAACATATCCTCAGATATGTAAATGGCACAAAGAGATCTTGGACTCTTTTTCAAAAGGGACCAAAATTCGGATATGATTGGTTACACTGATGCTGGGTATCTATCCGATCCCCATAATGGCAGAGCACAAACAAGCTTTGTGTTCTTACACAATGGCACAACTATCTCATGGAAGTCCTCCAAACAAACTTTGGTGACTACATCTACAGATCACTGTGAGATAGTTGCACTGTTTGAGGCCTCACGTGAGTGTGTTTGGCTTCGCAGGATGATCAACCACATACAACAGTCTTGTGGTATTGGTGCTATCGATAAACCAACCATTATCTATGAAGATAATGCAGCTTGTGTTACACAGATGGAGACAAGGTACATCAAAAGCAATATCACCAAACATTTTTCTTCTAAGTTGTTCTATCCTCACGAATTACAACAAAAAGGAGAAATTAAGATCTTGCATGCCAAATCATGTGATAACCTCGCTGATTTGTTCACTAAGTCCCTACCAGTTTCTCCATTTGAGAAATGTGTCAAAGGAATTGGTATGCGATGACTTAGAGACTTGCAAGGTTCAGGGGGAGAAATCTCCTAGATATTGTCCTGTCCATAACATCATATTGCACTCTTTTATTTCTATGAGTTTTCCTCACAAGGTTTCTCTTGGAAAGTTTTTAATGAGACAATATTAACACAAGGATATGTCATATTTCTTGTTTTCCTCTGAAAGGACCGTGACGCCTAAGAGGGGGGGGGGGTGAATTAGGCAACTTAAAACTTCTACTCTAAACTATGGCCTCTAATTTCCACCTAGTCAAAACCTATGCGAGAAAGTAAACTATCTAATGTGCAACTAAGGTTTTGCTAGGTGTGTTTGCTATTTCTACCGCAAAAAGGAGTTATGCAACCTAGTTTCCAAACCTATCAACTTAGCACAAAAAGCTAGGAAAGGTAAAGCACATAAACAAGGTGGCAATGTAAATGTGGAAGCTAAAGAGTGTGATAGAGATGCAAACTCCCGTCGACGACTCCAGAATTTTTACCGAGGTATCGAGAAGCACGCAAGCTTCCCCCTAGTCCTCGTTGGAGCCCCTCGCAAGGAATCCCTCGCAAGGGCCAAGCTCCCGGTCGGATAACCCTCGCAAGGGCCAAGCTCCCGGTCGGATAACTCCGTGGATAGCTTTGGGTCTTCCCCACACGCAAGTGGGTCTCCGGTTAAGCCACTCGTGGCAAAGCCTCTCCTGGATGCTCTCCGCCGTCTTCAGTATCAAGCTTCCGGCCGAAACGCTGCGGGCCTTGTTCCCTTCGGTACACGGAGGCGGCCACACCACAAACTCGGTTGGTGTGATCTCGCAAGACTACAAGCTCCGCCGATGTACAATTACGGTGCGCGCAAGCACCGGTAGATGAGAGGTTTTCAACCTCACTAAACACTAGGCCTAACACCTAGAGCAAGCGCAAAGCGGTGGTCTAACTAGCTTAAGCACTTCGCAAAGTGCCTACACTAATCACCTAGTATATCACTTGAGCACTTTGGTGGCTAGAGCAACTAAATATGTGTCTATGCACTTGGTATACTTCCTTGAGCTCCAACCACATTGTTTTGGCCAACCATGGGGGTATTTATATACCCCCAAGCAAATAGAGCCGTTTTGCACCAAAGATGGTCTTCACTGCGCAGCATCGGACGCTGGAGTCGTGACCATCGGACGCGTCCGATGCTCCTTTAACGGCTAGTTGCCAGTCTAGCACTGTGTCGCAACGGATACTCAGCGTCTGATGCCTGATCAACGGACGCGTCTGATGCTCACAGAGCCTCTCTAGAACCTCTCTTCATGGACATCGGACGCAGGGTCCTGTAGCGTCCGATGTTGCAACGGTGCGTCCGATGTTCGCTGTGCAGGTTTGCACAGTGTTACAGTCGCGTCCGATGCTTCTGCTGGCGCTGACATGAGCTAGGGTTTGCCAACGGAGCGTCCGATGCCTAGGAAGGCAGCGTCTGATGCAGCGTCTGATGTCCCTTCTTGCTTCATTTCTTCGCGATTTCTTGCGTCGTCTTGGTTCCATTCTTGTGCCTTGGACTTTACTTGTTCTTAAGAGTCTTCTACTGAGCTTCTAATATCTTGCTTGAGGTGTTGATCATTGGATCATCACGTAGCCTTTGTCCAAGTCACATTTGCACCCTATTGGACTACAAAACAAACACTTGCAAACGCATTAGTCCAATTTGGTTATGTTGTTCATCAAACACCAAAATCCGAAGTTAAATGGTCCGAGGTCCATTTTCCTTACAATCTCCCCCTTTTTGGTGATTGATGATAACACGACCAAAACAATCAAATAAAAGATACAAAATTTAAAATGTAATCTACTTGCTAGGATGCAATGCAAAGGCAAGATCATAAGATGTTTAAAAGATACCAACTTGAAGCATATTTAATCTAACATATCTTGCCCTTGTCATAGAGTCCCACTGTGTGACTTTATGGATAAAGACTCCCCCTAACTCCATAAGTCACTTTCTCCCTTTATGAACCATTCCCACGAAAATAACCATAGAATTTTTGAAAAATTTGATTTTGGTTATTTTGTTTGTTTTAGTTTGGGCTTGTTTTTGGTCCCTACACATTCTTCCCCTTTGGAATCAAACACCGAAAAGGAAGACACTAAAGCTCTAGAGAGGAAACATTATATAAGCTAAAACTCCCTCTAAGAATATGCATACATATGGTGTATGGCAAAGCATATGCATAACCGGCAAATTAATACACAAAGGAGTTTAATCTATATAATGTATGGAGAAAGCATATAAGAGTATCAAATTGAAGTCAACATAATGATATCGGTTAGGAATACCATATGTAGATACCAATTGGATTATCACCATACATGATGCTTGTCTCCGAGAACTCCATTTTCCTTGCAATGAGACTACTACACACATGATAATCTTAAAGGTAGTGTTAGTCTCAAAGCTTCCAAATTGTAGAGTAAACTCTCCCTAAAAGTGTGCATACAAGTTTGAAATACTTGTAGGAGACATGCACATTGACTTGTAAGGTCAAACTACCATTTTCCATATTGATATTACAAGAAATGTGACATCAATTGAAGATGATAATTGGGGTAGTTTATCTATAATTTGGACTTTGGCACATATAAGATAAATACAAAGTAAAAGAAGCTATGTGTCGTGCTCCTAAACAGATTAAACCATGTAGGTTTGCTCTAAGAAAGTGAGTGGGGCCGAGCAACCCTACCATATGATAAGCCTGATGAATGCATGACAAAAGATATGAAAATACCAATGCAAACCTAGGCAATGAAAGGAACTAGATGCTAAAAGAAATTGCAAGAATTTAAATCTAGTTACCTTAACATGGGAGGGGGAACTTGGGTTCATAGTACCCACTAACATACTTGGCAATGACATAATCCAATGTGATGCACCCCATGATATGCACCCAAAACTTTGCCAAGTCTCCAAATTCCCCGTAAGTCTACTTAACTACTTACTTCCCTTTCGGGACCCAAACCTTTTTGGTGCTCTTCATGGTTGAGATGATGTCTTTAGGCACCCAAATGCGTTTGGCCCCATTGTTGGCTTGCTTGTTCACCTTGATGGCCACCACCTTGTCATTCTTCTTCTTCTTCAAAAGGTAAGGTGTGGAGGCCTTCTTGTTCACCTTGTTGGTGTAGGTGTTGGAGAGCTTGCTTGTTTGTTTTTTGTTTTTCTCTTTCTTCTTGCCCCCCCCATGCTTCACCTTGCACTCATAAGACTTGTGACCTTCCTTGTGGCAAACATAACAAACCACAGTTTGCTCCTAATCAAGCTTCTTCACTCCCTTGGCGGTGTTATCTTGATGAGTTCGGGTTTGCTTTGTTTTGCCTTTTGCTTGAGTCAAGTCCATGGTGAGGTGGGCCACTTCTTGCCTTAGTAGCTCATTTTCCATTGCAACTTCTTGTGTACATGTATCTACAATCATATTCTCAACACAAGCTTGTTTGCACATGGGTGAGTCTAAATCAAGTAAATCAATGCAACAAGTAGAGACATCCTTTTTAGGCATATCAAAGATTGATTTTTCAATTTTAGGTGCCTCGATGGGGTTTGCTCCGATGGTTTCAAGATTAGCAACTTTGTTAGTTAGCTCATCACAATGCTTGCACATAATTTCCATTTTAGCAAGCGAACTTTTGTAAGCATCTTGTGTGCTAGCCAACTTTGCTTTTAGTTTTTCATTTTTCTTAACAAGTTGCTCATCATTACTTGTGCTATCACATGTGCTTGTACTAGCCTCAAGTTTCTCAATTTTGTTAGATAGCTCAACATTCAAATTTGAAAAGGTTTCATATTGTTCAAGCATAGCATTATAGGCTTGTTGAGAGCTATCTAATTTTTCTTTTAAAGCATTGATTTTCTTTTGTTGACTAGTACAAGCTTTAGCATAGTTAAGATTATCTTGCACAAGTTCATTATAAGAAGGTAACTCATCATCACTATCACTATCACTATCACTATCACTAGAGATAGAGCTTGAGTTACCTCGTGCCATAAGGCACATACGTGAGGAGCTTGATGATGAGTGCTTGCGGCCATGCCTCTTGTGATGAGCTTCATCATCGCTTGATGAATCATCCCATGTCTTGATGGTGGTGAGGGCTTTAGTCTTGCATCCCTTCTTTTTCTTGTCCTTGGGTGTGGGCTTTTGTTTTGGACAATCCTCTACAAAATGCCCTTTCTTGCCACATCTATAACATCCCTTTTTCCTTTGCTCTCTTCTTTGATTGGTGAAGAGGCAATCTTCTATTGTAATGGGCACACCCTTGACATTGAGCTTGCGGATCATCCTCTTCACTCCTTTCATGAGCTTGATTGTTTCTTCTTCATCTAAGGAGGAGTCGGATGAGGTGGAGGCTTGATCATCATCACTTGATTCTTCATCTTCATCATCCTCTTCTTCACTTGAGGAGCTTGAGCTTGTCTCAACTTGCTTTTTGCCCTTCATCTTTTTGTGCTCATCACATGTGAGAGCAATGCCTTTGCTTGATGAAGTGGCTTCTTCTTGACCCATCTTGCGTGTAAAGATGGCAATGGGGACCCGATCCCCGATTCCCCATGGGGAATTCCCCTGTTAGGGGACGGGGATGGTATGAAATTCATCCCCACGGGGATCTAAATGGAGAATAAACGTCCCCCGTCGGGTCTCACGGGGACGGGGATGGTAGTCCATCCCCCGTCCCCATATCCCCGACCCCCGGTTCGCACAGCGCTCTGCGCTTAGCACAGCCTCGTCTGCTCGGCCCATGGTGGCCCATCATAGTCCACGTATAAACATGACATATAAAAGCAGCGAAACCTAAGTGTCGAACCCATCTGCTCTCTCCCCAGGACCTCAGGTCTCGCCCGCCGCCGCCGCTCGTAGCTGAGCGATGTGTTGCGCTATCTTTATCTGCAGTCTGCACTCTCTCGTTCCTTCCAGGCTGTTCCTCCCAGGCTCCCACCGTCGGACATCGTCCTGCAATCGCGCTGCTGCCGCGAGCTCGCAGTGTGCGGCCATGCCATGCTCCCTCGAGAAGTCAAGATGTATCCTTCATTAGGAGCCGACTGCTCAAGCTCAATGCGGTTGTCCTATGCTCCCTCGAGAAGTGGCCCTACAGTCCTGCTCGTGATGCGTTTTGCTCCTGCTACAACCAGCATGAGGTTTCGTCTCCAAGTGCAGAATACAGAGGCAAGAATACAGAGGCAAGATGCTTAGCAATGGATATTCGTGGATTTGAGGGTTTTCATGTATTTATGTCTTGTATTTTGTGTTTTGTGACCTGAATTAGCAATGTTTGTTGGTAATGGACATCAGAAATATTTGCACAGTTAATGCATACGGATTTTTGATGCCATTGATTAAATTTTGTCCCCATTTTTGTAACGTGCTGAAGCGGGGATGGAGAACCCCGCGGGGACAAATTCCCCGGTCGGGTACGGGGATGGGGGAAGAACTCTCCCCAACAATGTTCACAGGGACGGGGATGGGTGGATTTTGTTCCCCGCGGGGACGGAGATGGGGAGCGAGCCTCCGACGGGGAATTCCCCGTTGCCATCTTTACTTGCGTGACATCTCAAATGCCACCAATTTACCAATGACAATGGTCGGGGTCATGGTGCTCAAGTCCTCCATGTTGTGGAGGATGGTGATGATGGTTGCATACTTGTTCTTTGGAAGCACAGAGATGATCTTCCTCACAATATCCGCATCACCTAGCTTTGTAATTCCTATAGAATGGAGCTCATTGATAATTAGATTCAAACGAGAATACATATCACGAACAAGCTCATCATCATTCATTTTAAAGGAATCATAGCTTGTTTTAGTTAGGTGATGTTTTTGCTCACGTACATTACTTGTACCATCATGGAGCTCATGTAGTTTTAACCAAATTTCATGAGATGTTTGCAAAGTAAAAACTTGGTTAAAGACATCCATGCTAATGGATTCAAACAAACAATTTTTAGCTCTAGCATTAAGATGAATTTCTTTTTCATCACCCGCGATAGGCTTCTCGGGATTCTTAATGGGTTTCATCCCGTCGCGGGTGACTCTCCAAACACCTAGATCAACGGCTTCTAAAAAGCAAGACATTCTAGCACTATAGTGATGGAAGTTAGTGTCGTCAAAGTGTGGAGGCCTAGAGATATCCATCCCAACCTCTCTTAGGGGCGTCGGCTCAAAGGCGATGAAGCCAAGAGTCCACAAGAGAGCCAACCGGCTTTGATACCAATTGAAAGGACCGTGACGCCTAAGACGGGGGGGGGGGGGGGGGGTGAATTAGGCAACTTAAAACTTCTACTCTAAACTATGGCCTCTAATTTCCACCTAGTCAAAACCTATGCGAGAAAGTAAACTATCTAATGTGCAACTAAGGTTTTGCTAGGTGTGTTTGCTATTTCTACCACAAAAAGGAGTTATGCAACCTAGTTTCCAAACCTATCAACTTAGCACAAAAAGCTAGGAAAGGTAAAGCACATAAACAAGGTAGCAATGTAAATGCGGAAGCTAAAGAGTGTGATAGAGATGCAAACTCCCGTCGACGACTCCGGAATTTTTACCGAGGTATCGAGAAGCGCGCAAGCTTCCCCCTAGTCCTCGTTGGAGCCCCTCGCAAGGAATCCCTCGCAAGGGCCAAGCTCCCGGTCGGATAACTCCGTGGATAGCTCTGGGTCTTCCCCACACGCAAGTGGGTCTCCGGTTAAGCCACTCGTGGCAAAGCCTCTCTCGGATGCTCTCTGCCGTCTTCACTATCAAGCTTCCGGCCGAAACGCCGCGGGCCTTGTTCCCTTCGGTACACGGAGGCGGCCACACCACAAACTCGGTTGGTGTGATCTCGCAAGACTACAAGCCCCGCCGATGTACAATTACATTGCGCGCAAGCACCGGTAGATGAGAGGTTTTCAACCTCACTAAACACTAGGCCTAACACCTAGAGCAAGTGCAAAGCGGTGGTCTAACTAGCATAAGCACTTCGCAAAGTGCCTACACTAATCACCTAGTATATCACTTGAGCATTTTGGTGGCTAGAGCAACTAAATATGTGTCTATGCACTTGGTATACTTCCTTGAGCTCTAACCTCATTGTTTTGGCCGACCATGGAGGTATTTATAGAGCCCCAAGCAAATAGAGCCGTTGGGCACCAAAGATGGTCTTCACTGCGCAACATCGGACGCTGGAGTCATGACCATCAGACGCGTCCGATGCTCCTTTAACGACTAGTTGCCAGCCCGGCATTGTGTCGCAACGGCTACTCAGCGTCCGATGCCTGATCAACGGACGCGTCCGATGCTCACAGAGCCTCTCTGGAACCTCTCTGCATGGGCATCGGACGCAGGGTCCTGTAGCGTCCGATGTTGCAACGGTGCGTCCGATGTTCGCTGTGCAGGTTTACACAATGTTATAGTCGCGTCCGATGCGCTCGGTCTTCAGCGTCCGATGCTTCTGTTGGAGCTGACATGAGCTAGGGTTTGCCAACGGAGCGTCCGATGCCTAGGAAGGCAGCGTCCGATGTCCCTTCTTGCTTCATTTCTTTGCGATTTCTTGTGTCGTCTTGGTTCCATTCTTGTGCCTTGGACTTTACTTGTTCTTAAGAGTCTTCTACTGATCTTCTAATATCTTGCTTGAGGTGTTGATCATTGGATCATCACGTAGCCTTTGTCCAAGTCACATTTGCACACCCTATTGGACTACAAAACAAACACTTGCAAACGCATTAGTCCAATTTGGTTATGTTGTTCATCAAACACCAAAATCCGAAGTTAAATGGTCCGAGGTCCATTTTCCTTACATCCTCCACAGAGGTTTTTAAAGGAATATCAAAGACATATTGTCCTCTAGACTATACATGAGTTTTCTCTTGAAAAGGTTTTCTTATAAGTTTACAAATGGGCAATAATCATTATGTGCTATGTATTTCTCCTTATTTTCCCACCGGGTTTTAAGGAGTTTTTAATAGCATATCTACCAGTATTTTTTCCTCCTTTTGTCTTTTTCCTCCTTTTGTCCTACAGGAATTTTTGGAGGAATAATACTATTCATTGATCTCAAGGACAGATTCGATCAAGGGAGAGTGTTACAACTAATTTAGATGGATGATCTCATCCTCATCCTAGGATACTCCTGGTTTACCAGGTTCACCCGCTCTTCCTTTACGTGAGATGCTTTCCCTTTCCCACGGGGAATCCCACGACCACAGAACGTAGGCACGACCCTGTCGTGCGAGCCTTTCCCCGTTCCCACGGGGGAATCCCACGTACGCTCTCTACTGAGCTATCACCGCAGCAGGATGTGGGCACGACTCTGTCGTGCGAGCTTTCCCCGTTCCATGGGGAATCCCACGTCCACGTAACGTGAGCACGACTCTATCGTGCGACTCGTCAATCGGGACTTCCACTTTCCACTTCCACCCCTATTGTAATATAAATACCGTTTGATTAATGAAAGAATCGACCGTGTGTTCATCTTTTTTCCCCTGTCTCATTTACATTACTCGCAAGTTTCTACTCGCAACAATTTTGTCTGGCTACAGTATGTTGTCCTGTCGCTGCTTGCTTCCTGCTGGAGCTCAGGAATTCTTACTCAGGAGGATAGTTGCTTGCTTAAAAGAAACGGAAACGGTAGTCCTATTTTTCGGCAGCTTGCGTCTGTTTTCTTTCTTAGGCCCGTTCGGTTGGCCTGTTCCAGGCTATTCTAGGCGTGGAATGATTGCATCATTATGCAAATTATCAGGCTATTCTAAGCGTGGAATAGTTGCATCATTATGCAAATTATCAAAGGGATCCTCCGACCAGGTTTGATTCCTAACAAACCGAATGTGGCCTTATGGTTTGATTCCTAACAATCTGAATGTGGCCTTATGATAGCGGCACACACGCACACGCTTGGGCCCTGCTCATCTTTCCTGCCCATTTTCTACTCTCATGTAGCGTTTGGTTGACACGCTCAGGGCCTGCTCATCTTTCCTGCCCATTGTCTACTCTCATGTAGGGTTTGGTTGAGAGTCAACGTGAAGTGCCACGATCCCGTCTTCGTTTTCTAGGACGGGGACGGGACAATTATAATTTTTGTTTGATTGAAGAGGGATGAGACCAACCTATTTTTTGTTTGGTATAAGGACATCAAAAGTAGGATCATCTATTAAGGGGTTGTTTGGTTGCATGCATCCCTAAAACCAGACTTCCGGGATGCATGTAACCCGTGTTTGGTTCCCTGGATATCCATTCGAGACATGTCCGCCTCGTGCAAACTCTCCCCCTCGGTCATGCTCCACAGCTACGCTCGATTCGGGCATTTTCTTTGCGCCAGTCTCGCTCAGTGCTCCCCGTGCGCGCGCTTGGCGACTCCGGTCGGCGAGAGATGGCGCGAATCCGCTAGGGATACCGCCCCGTTTCACGCCATTTTGCCCCGCCATTCACCATGACTATAAATCCCCCTCTCCCCCGCCGCATCCCGCTCGGTCCTCGTCGCTCGTCATCTGCGCCGCCAGTATGTGGCCAACCTCCTCTGCTTCTTCTTTGTCGTAGTTCTTCATCGATTCATGGCTTGTTGATGGTACCCCTCGCACTCGATGTCTTGCGGGTGTCGTGGATCTGAGGCCTCTGCAAACAGGTGACGAGCACTGGGTAGAGCAGGATGGCCCCCCATCAACTGGGTATACTCCTACGCGTATACCCCTCACAAGTCTTTTCCTCTTATTGAGGTCGAAAAGCGACTCCAGTCGCACTTTCACCTCCGACAGTGGGAGCTCCTCTGGTGCCTCCTGTGTGCCATCGTTATCCCTGGCGTATTCGTACGCCGGGTGGTCTCTCTCTTTGCATGGCTGACATCGCTGGTTGATGAAGTTCCAGGCGACCGCCACACCACCTGCTCCATCCCCGCCTTCCCAGGACGCTCCGACCAGGTGGTCGACGCCACTGGCTCGGATGACGGGTCGCAAGGCGGGTGCGACACTTTTTTTGGTGGATGTAGAACCCACTTTTCCTTGTACTCCATCGCCTGGACTGCACGAGCATCACGATGTACTTCTCCGCCATCCCATCACGGAGTTGGAGGTACACCGAACCGACGATATTGGAGGTCCCGCTTCCATTAATCTCCAGCTGGAAGAAATGGCGGAACATGTCGAAGTGGGGCTCAATCCCCAAATAGGCTTCACAGAAATGGATAAAAAACACAATGTGCAACATTGAATTTGGATTCAAGTTGCACAGCGAAATCCGATAATATTCCAGGAACCCATGGAGGAAGGGGTGGACTGGAATCCCAAGGCCGCACCTGAAGAATGCTTCAAACACGACAAGCTCCTCGGTGTTTTGCATTGGGTACTCCTCTTAATACGTCGTCCTCCACCTGTCGGTCACCTCATCCTGGAGAAGGTCGTCCACCACGAGGTCTTCCAGGTTCTTCTTCCTCAAGACGCACAGAGACCATCCCTTTACCCACGTTGGCTTCACGGCCACCTCGTCCGATGCCGCCTCCGCCGTTGCCGCCTTGCTTGACCTCCTCGGCCCCATCGCCCTTTAGAAAAGTTTGTATCTGGTTCTTCGCTCGAGAGAATTTCGAGCAGGCGGGAGGTGGAAGACAAGAAGAAAATGGGCTCTGCGCTCAAAGGTTATAGCAACAAGTGAGGAGTCACCGCCGCGGCGGTTGGCCTTTATCCCACGCGTCGTGCCCCTTCACCTTCAGGGTTTTTGGGAGAACGCGTCCGCTATGCCCACGTTCGCCACGTCGCCCGCAGTCTTTGTGCATCGTTACAGTCTCTTAATGGGCCGCCAAGACGACGGTTTGCAAAAACGGCCTGCCCGTTCGCCTTCTGTTTTAATCACATTTTCGTTTAATTCGCTGTTACGCCCGATATTTTAACACAGCGTGCTACAGTTCGGGGACTAGCCCCACGGGTCAGTGATAATTTTTTGCAGATGCTGCACTACTCCTATAGTAATTACTCGTTGATTTCTACTCCACCCAACCTCTTTGACTCGGCTCAGGGACTTCATTTGCTATTGATAATTTTTCATTTTTATTCTTGACCCTGCTACAAGGACCATCCTGCTCCTTACAGCAGGCACGAGGACTATGTGTACTCACATCATTTTGTGCAAATGACTGTGTTTGTTCTACGGATGCTCTACAAGGTCGGCACCACTTGTCTACAACACCTACTACTAAGCTCGGGGACTAAGTGGATACACTTTACCTTGCGGTGAATGTATTTTCTTTTCCCTATACAGTTCAACATGGATTTGCACAGACTTCTACTAGGGCCTCGCTGTCCTTTATAGTCTTACAAAGCTCTAAGTGGATACACTTCACCAGAAGAAAGATCCTCAAATTTTTTCTTTCAGCACTTCGCATCCTCTCGGCAGGACAACTCCGGATTTTGATGGCTACGACCTGGTCTCCACTGCTGCTTCGCTGCTTCCGACCAGTTTTACCTAGTCGGGAGTCTCCGAATGTATTCGTGACCAGGCCACCTTGTCGGAAGACGTCTCCAACAACATTCAGATCAAGCGACCATGTCTAACATGCTCGAAAAACTCCAGAACGCCCTGCTCGACAGATACAAAGTGCTCGGGGACTAGTTGTGGGGATATTACCTCCACATACCCGCATGGATCTAATTGAGCTCTTCGTCAACGACAGCCTAGCTCGAAGGCCCTACGGCTCGTGATCAGGCTGTCGTGACCGTCAGGGACTCTCACAAAGCCTTGCTCGCCAAGGAAGATCCTATAGATAGATCTGGATTCGTTTCCTAAAGGAACCGATTTTAATATGCTAGGACTCGAAAACTGTAACCTTGCTCCTTGGCTATATAAGGTGAGCAGGGACCCCCCCTCCAATCTCATGCGATATCCAATCTCATAATACAATTCAGCCACCAAAACACAGGATGTAGGGTATTATGGTGACTTGCCAACCTAAACTTGTCTAAATCGCCGAGTCTCGTCCCTGCACACCCCCTCAAACTAATCTACTACCTTGAGCATACCCCTCGGTAGACTGCCGACCATCTTTCATCGACAGTTCCCCTGTTCTTCTTCTTCTTCCTCCATGATTTAGGAAACCCTAGCTCTGTTCTTCATGATTTGGTACTCGATCTGGATGCAGGCAAAATAGATCTAAGTTTTTTACTGTTCTTCAGTTGTTGGCTTCTAGATCCACCTTCACTGAGTTGGTCTTCTGCTTTCCGTGGAACTCCTGCTTGTTGACATGGGTATACTATGTCTAATCCCCCTCTCTGCCCCTAATCTATATACTGCGATAGCTAATAGTGTGTGCTTCGATGAGCAGTATGTGATGATTTGCTTATGCATAGTGATGCCACTATTTAGCTGAGCATTTTTCCAAGTCTATGATGATTTTCATTATGTCTGAGCATTTGTCTAAGTCTATGATGATTTTCATTATGTCTGAGCATTTGTCCAAGTCTATGATGTTTTTCATTATGTCTGAGCATTTGTCCATGTCTATGATGATTTTCATTATGTTTGAGCATTTGTTCAAGCTATTGATGAATTTTAGTTAGTCTGAGCTTATGTCCTTCTCTGTGATGATCCAACTATTCTAGCTGATGCACTAGAGAGGAATGATGGGTTAAGGGTTGCACCAGGTAACTAAATGAATTAGTTGCATACATAAAACATGTAATTACATACACAAGAACCTAATGCATGTACATTGTTCTTTTAGGCAAGTTCTACCTAGTTGATGTCGGGTATGCATGTCGGCCAGGATTTGTTCCTCCTTATCGAGGGACTAGGTACCATCTCAAAGAATTTGGTCCTAGGAACAACCCAACAAACTATAAGGAGTTATTTAATTTGAGGCACTCTAGTTTGAGAGTAATTGTTGAACATGCTTTGGTGCTCTGAAGAATTGTCTTCGCATGTGAAAGTCCTTGTTTGGTTTTGGATAATTGATGTCACCTAGAGTACTAACCTTGTCATGAAGTGTTTATGAGCTAGGTTGGTACATTCCAAGTACGGGAGCCAAATGATGATCATGGTATTGGTGGTGATGACCAAAAGATAGATCAAGTGCTCCACATTTGAAAGAAGAAGAAGAGAAAAACAAAATCCTATGGAGATCAAGGCAAAGGTATAAATAGGAATTTTGTTTTGGCACTCAAGACACCATAGAGGGTGTGAGTGCATTTAGGATAGATAGCCGTACTATTAAGAGGGGAATATCTCGGTGATCACGGTTATCAAGTGCCACTAGGTGAATTCATACATGCATATGCATTAGGACCTAGTGTGCTAACTCGAATCCTTTGAATATGTTTGTGAAAATGCTAACACACATGCACATGATGTTGTACTCTTGTTGGTGTTAGCACATTTGCAAAGGAGAAGTTGTTGAAGTTGGTTTGGATCAACACAGAGAAGAAAATGGAGATTTCTGTGTATGATCGGTGGTACCGACCAGGGTGGTCGGTGGTACCGCCCATAGGTGCTTAGTGCAGCCTTCTCTGTAATGGGGCGTTTTTGGCCTGGCGGTGGTACCGCTATTACCTCGGTACTACCGCCGGCGGTGGTACCGACCGGATGGTCGGTGGTACCGTGGCCCTGAGGAGTTTCGCGAGGCTCTCTGTAGTTTTTGAAAATGGCTCGCCGGTAGTACCGCCATTACCTCGGTACTACCGCCCACGGTGGTACCGACGCAAGGTCGGTAGTGGCTGGTTTTTCGCAGAGCTCTCTGTTCGCGGCGATTTTTGGCCTGGCGGTAGTACCGCCATTACCTCGGTACTACCGACCTCGGAGGTACCGACCAGAGTCGGTGCCTCGCCTAAATCAGCGGGACGTATGTTAAACGGCTAGTTTGACTCTGTCGGTACTACCGCCCAGGAGGGGTCGGTACTACCGACCAAGCGCAGAAAGGTAGGGTTCGGGCCGTCGCCCTCCCTTCCCTATAAATTGGACGTGGCCGCCTTTGGGGTGTTTTTCTTGACTCTCTGACTTCTTGAACATCCTCTTGAGCAAGATCTAATCCCTCCCTCCGATCTCTTTGCTTGTTAGTGCGAATCCAAGTGAGATCGAGAGATCCAAGTGCATTTGCTTGTGAGTTTGCATCTAGTGGCACTTGGCGATTGTGATTGCTGCGGATATTCTTATTACTCTTGGTGGTTGCCGCCACCTAGACGGTTTGGAGCAGCGGAGGAGATTAGGCACGAGTGGTGATTGTTCGTGGCCATCTCCCGGTGAATTGTAAGGGGTTTCTTGTACCTTCCCCGGCGGAGCGCCAAAGGTAACTCTAGTGGATTGCTCGTAGCTTGTGGATCCCCATCTTGTGTTGGTTGTGCGGCACCCTATTGAGGGTTAGGCGTGTGATGCCTATTAGCGCGTGAACCTCCAAGTGGGTGTATCGCTACAACGGGGACGTAGCTTGCCGGCAAGCAAGTGAACCTCGGAGGAAAAATTATTGTGTCAACTTGTCTCCGTGGTGTTCTTTGATATTCATTTATTAATCTCTTGCCGGATCGGTATACACACTTCTATCTCTTGTACTTACATTAGTTACTTTCTTGCAAGTTAATGTTATACCTTGTTGTTAGTTACATTCTCTTATCTTGTGTAGTGATATACATTATTGCTTATTTAGTTGTTGAATAGTTCCTTTGATATTGTGTGACTTAGAGTTTGTGGTTATCTAGAATCGTGAATAGGTGGCTTGCATCTGTGTAGAGCTAGCGCAAACTTCGCTTCGCCTTTTAGTTGTCTAACTAGTTTGTTTAAGTGTTGTTGTAGAATTTTTTATAGGCTATTCACCCCCCCCTCTAGCCATTTAGGACCTTTCAATTGGTATCAGAGCAAGGTCACCGTTTATTTGAGGCTTAACAACCTTCGGTGTCAAAATGGCTCATATCAACAACACCAAAAGGCCACCCCAATTTGATGGCACAAACTATGGCTATTGGAAGGCAAAAATGACCACTCATTTAAAGTCAATCAATAGAAAGATATGGCAAGTTGTGGATGTCAAGATTGAGATAGTTGATCCGGAGCATCTCACCAATGCCGAAGAAGAGAAGATGCAGAACAATGACATTGCTCTCAGTGCTATTCATGATGCCGTTGATGAGAGGGTATTTGAGCAAATCAAAAATTTGGAGATGGCATATGATGCTTGGAAGAAATTAGAAGAATCATTTGAGGGCACTCAAGCAGTGAAAGGAGCAAAAGCATACATTCTCAAAGAAAAGTTTGCTAGCTTCAAGATGAATGAAGATGAAAGTGTTCCAGAGATGTTCCATAGGCTTCAAGTGCTTGTCAATGATCTCAAAGCACTTGGTGAAGAGGTGAAGGACAAAGACTTCTCTCATAAATTCTTGAGATGTCTTCCCAAGAGATTTGGCATGTTAGTCACGTTGCTTGTAAGAAGCGGTTTGGACACTATGACACCAAACCAAGTTCTTGGAGATGTAATGACCGATGACACCTATAGAGATGAGAATGATCAAGAAGTGAAGAAGGATGAGAAGAAGAAGAGTGTGGCATTCAAAGCCACAACATCATCATCAAAGAACAAGGGCAAAGCAAAGAAAGAAGATTCTAGCGAAGATAACTGCTCAAATGACAGTGATGACGATGATGAAGAAATGGCTCTATTTGTCAAAAGGTTTGGCAAATTCATGAAGAAGAAGGGCTACCGGGCAAGGAGGAAGAAAACTTCATACAAGAATAAGGATGAACCAAGGAGGTGCTTCAAGTGCGGTAGCAAGGACCATCTTGTTGCTCAATGTCCGTACAACAGTGAGAATGATGATAATGACAACAAGAAGGACAAGAAGAAGGAGAAGAAAGAAAAGAAGAATTACACAAAGAAGAAGAAGGGGCAATCATATATGGTCACTTGGGATAGTGATGCATCCACAAGTGATAGTGATGAAGATAGTGATAATGAAGATCGCAAGACAAGCAAGAAGAAGGCACTTGCAAGTATTGCTATCAACAACAAGCCTTCAATCTTCGATACTCCATCATGCTTCATGGCTAAGGCCACAAAGGTACTATCTGATGATGATGAGAGTGATAGTGATGATAGTGATGATGATGAACCCACTAAAGATGAATTAATTGAAATGCTTGATGATGCTAGAGAACATTTTGATAAAAAGAGAAAGGAGTGCAAAGAATTGCAAAAGAGACTAAAAGCTCTTGAGCAATCCTTTGAGGAGCTCAATGCTACTCATGAGAGGCTAGTGGAAGCCCATGAGGAGCTTGGCAATGCTCACACTAAGCTTAAGGAAGCTCACTCCTCACTTGTTGATCAAGCTAAAACTGAAAAAGTGGTTAAAACATGTGACATAGGCATAGCTTGTGATATAATCGATGAATCTTTCTATAAGCCTATTGTTATTGCTGCTACTAATCCTTCATGTAGCTCATCATCTACCACTACTACTTCATCTATGGATGATGGCTTCACTTGTGATGCCTCACTCATGGTTGAAAATGAGACATTGAAGAAGGAGGTAAATGAGCTCACTCACGCCTTAGGTAAAGCCTATGGTGGTGAGGCCCGCTTGCTTAAGTGCTTGGGTAGCCAACGTTTTTCTCTCAACAAAGAGGGATTGGGCTATACCCCCAAGAATGGCAAGGCGGCTTTTGCTACTCACAAGACTAGTTTTGTGAAGAGCAATGGTCGGTTTTGCACTAGATGCAAGCAAAGTGGGCATGTAGAGCAATATTGCAAGAACAAGAACAAGAACGCTAATGTATCCTCTATTAAATTTGATTCTTGTTATTTGCTTACCAAGGGTGTTAATGGCATAAAAGCTAAATTCATTGGTACACCAATTGTGGGCTCAAAGAAGAAAGCTATTTGGGTACCAAAGAGTTTGGTCACTAATCTTGGAGGACCCAAAAAGGTTTGGGTACCTAAAAAGGATTGATTTGTTCTTGTAGGTCAACTATAAAGCCGGAGGGAGGCATTGGGTGCTTGATAGTGGGTGCACTCAACATATGACCGGGGATTCAAGAATGTTCAATTCAATCAATTCAAGTGGCAATCATGGTTTTGATTCTATCACTTTTGGTGACAATGGCAAAGGCAAGGTTAAAGGGCTTGGTAAGATTGCAATATCAAATGACATGAGCATTTCCAATGTGTTGCTAGTTGAGAGCTTGAACTTCAATTTACTGTCAGTCGCTCAGTTGTGTGATCTTGGTTTCAAATGCATTTTTGGAGTTGATGATGTAGAAATCATAAGTGTAGATGGTTCTAATTTGATATTCAAAGGATTTAGATATGAGAACCTATACTTGGTTGATTTCAATGCTAGTGAAACCTAGCTGTCAACATGCTTGTTCACTAAATCTGGTTTGGGTTGGTTGTGGCATAGAAGACTTGGTCATGTTGGAATGAAACAGTTAAACAAAATAGTGAAGCATGATTTAGTTAGAGGCTTGAAAGATGTCACTTTTGAGAAGGATAAACTTTGTAGCTCTTGTCAAGCTGGCAAACAAGTGGGTAACTCCCATCCTAAGAAAAGCATAATGAGTACTAGCAAAGCATTTGAGTTATTGCACATGGATTTATTTGGACCAACAACATACACTAGCATCGGTGGAAGTAAATATGGCTTTGTGATAGTGGATGATTACACTAGATACACATGTGTCTTCTTTCTTAGTGATAAAAGTGAAACTTTTGATATCTTCAAAACTTTTGTCAAGAAATGTCAGAATGAGTTTGAAACAACAATCAAGTAAGTTAAAGTGACAATAGGGAGTGAATTTAAGAATAACAAAATTGATGAGTTGTGTGATGACTTTGGCATTAGACATCATTCTCACCCCAGTAAACCCCCCACTCCTCAATCCAAATGGGATTGTTGAAAGGAAGAACAGAACTTTGATTGATATGGCAAGGTCTATGCTCAAGTGAAATACAATGTCAGTCATTCCTTGTGGGCCGAAGCTTATCAATACGGCTTGCTATTGTAGCACCGTCTCTATTGCCATGGCATGCTAGAGAAGACACCATATGAGCTATTAAATGGAAGAAAGCCAAATATCGCTTACTTTAGAGTTTTTGGTTGCAAATGTTATATATTGAAGAAAGGTGCAAGATTGAGCAAATTTGAGAAGAAATGTGATGAAGGATTCTTACTTGGATATTCACCAACAATCAAGCATATAGAGTTTGGAACTTGGCTAGTGGTATTATGGAAGAAGTGCATGATGTTGATTTGATGAAACTAAGGGCTCTCAAGAAGGAAATGAAAATCTTAATGATGTGAGAGGCACTCAATTGTCAAATGCAATGAAGAATATGGATATTGGTGATATTAGGCCAAGACAAGTGGATGATAATGAAGATGACCAAATGTTCTCCTCAAATGTGGCAAGTTGATGCAAATCAGGCTAGTGGTTCTCATGATCAATCAAGTGCTAGTGAAGATCAACAAGCTAGTTCATCTCAACCAAGCAATCAAGTGCAAATCCTCCAACCAACCAATATTGCAAGAGATCATCCCATAGATCAAATTGTTGGGGATATTAGAAGTGGTGTGCAAACAAGATCAAGATTGGCATCATTTTGTGAGCATTTTTCTTTTGTGTCATCATTTGAGCCAACAAGATAGAAGATGCATTGATGGATGTTGATTGGGTAAACGCTATGCATGAAGAGCTAAACAACTTCACCGCAACCAAGTTTGGGAACTTGTTGAGAGACCAAAGAATTACAAGTAATTGGAACCAAATGGGTATTTCGAAATAAGCAAGATCAAGATGGGATAGTAGTAAGAAACAAAGCAAGATTGGTAGCTCAAGGTTACACTCAAGTTGAAGGTCTTGATTTTGGAGAAACATATGCACCGGTTGCAAGAATGGAGCAATTAGAATTCTATTGGCTTATGCATGTGCTCATAATATCAAGTTATATCAAATGGATGTCAAAAGTGCATTTCTCAATGGGTATATCAATGAGTTAGTATTTGTAGAACAACCTTCCGGTTTTGAAGATGACAAGAAGCCCAACATGTTTACAAGCTCAAAAAGGCGTTGTATGGTTTGAAGCAAGCACCAAGAGCATGGTACGAGAGGTTGAGAGATTTCCTACTCTCTAAAGGGTTCAAGATGGGCAAGGTTGATACTACTCTCTTCACCAAGAAGATTGGCAAAGACTTGTTTGTGTTGCAAATATATGTTGATGATATTATCTTTGGGTCAACCACCAAGAGTTTTGTGAAGAGTTTGGGAATATGATGGCAAATGAGTTTTAGAGATGTCTATGATTGGAGAGCTTAGTTACTCCTTGGTCTTCAAATCAAGCAAATGAAGAATGGCACTTTGTGAGTCAAGGCAAGTACATCAAGATATGCTCAAGAAGTTTGGTCTAAATGATGCAAAAGCTATTAGTACACCTATGGGAACAAATGGACATTTGGATAGTGATGCTAGTGGCAACATGGTGGATCAAAAGTTGTATCGGTCTATGATTGGAAGCTTACTCTATTGACCGCTTCTAGGCCGGACGTCATGTTTAGTGTATGCATGTGTGCAAGATTCAAGCTTCACCAGAGAGAGTCACTTGAAGGCAACTAAAAGAATATTGAGATATTTGAAGCATACACAAAATGTTGGATTGTGGTATCCCAAGGGGTCAAACTTTGAGTTGATTGGATATTCGATTCGGACTCCGACTATGCAGGATGCAAAGTTGATAGAAAAGCACATCGGGCACATGTCAATTACTTGGAAGATCACTTGTATCATGGTCATCGAAAAAGCAAAACAGTGTTGCACTTTCAACCGCCGAAGCAGAATACATATCCGCAGGAATTGTTGTGCTCAATTACTTTGGATGAAAGCAACTTTGGATGACTTTGGAATTAAATTCAAACAAGTACCATTGCTATGTGACAATGAGAGTGCAGTGAAGCTCACCAACAATCCGTACAACATTCAAGAACAAAGCACATTGACATTCGCCATCACTTCATAAGAGACCATCAACAAAAGGTGATATTTCAGTTGAGAATGTTGGTACCGATGATCAACTTGCCGATATATTCACCAAGCCACTTGATGAAAAGAGATTTTGCAAGCTAAGAATGAATTGAATATACTTGATTTCTCAAATATGAGTTGATGCACCCTCCGTTATATGACATGCCTTTCCTTCGACAAAGCAAAGGTAAAATTGTTTGGCATGACATTCATTCTTGCTTAGGATATGTTTAGTGCATTTAGTCATCCCTTGCATCTTATAGGCTCATTCATGAAAATAAAATACTTTGGATGTACATATGGTACCACTATTGCTTCTATGGTTGATATGATCTAGTGGTAGCATATGACATGTTTATGGCTTGTGAACCTTGTGTTTGATCTTGAAAACAAGCATTCAAGGGTTTAACCGACGTGAGTAAGATAACCATTGAAAGATGTGTGAAGAAGCTTACTCTAGAGCAAACCGTGTTAAATATCTTATGTTTGTTTGCTAGCTGAACCATACTACAAACTTGATCACCCTATTGATTACCTTAACTCCTACTAAAATTGGTGTGCCTTTTATGGTACTTAATGACAAAGGGGGAGAAATGGTTAAGATAGATGTATATAACAAAGGGAGGATCAATTAAAATTTGAGCACATACGTCGGGGGAGCAAGCTCATGAACTGATTGTTGCATTTGAATGTGCATATTCATATGAGTGATTGCATTGTAAACAATTTAAATTCAATATACATGCTTGTGTGATGTATGCTAGAAATAAATTTTGAATGATGATTTGTGATCTAGCATGCATAAGTGGTAGCTAGATGTAATCCGTTTTTGTAGAACCTTTTATATAATGTTGATCTCATAAGGTATCTAGTGTTTTTGTAAGTCTAGCTAATCAAGATGCTAAGGATGGTGTACATTGGCAACTCCGATTGGTATCACGCTTCAAAGGTCCACTCTTTACACCTTAGCATCATTTGATAGTATTACTCTCCCACATTTTATATCTATGCATATGTGCCGAACTTGAACCAAACACTATAGCACATATGTAGGGGGAGCTAATACTAACAAAGTGGTGACTCAAATTTTCAACATATATCTTTGTGAAAGGTTGTCATCAATTACCAAAAAGGGGGAGATTGAAAGTCCTTGTTTGGTTTTGGATAATTGATGTCACCTAGAGTACTAACCTTGTCATGAAGTGTTTATGAGCTAGGTTGGTACATTCCAAGTACGGGAGCCAAATGATGATCATGGTATTGGTGGTGATGACCAAAAGATAGATCAAGTGCTCCACATTTGAAAGAAGAAGAGAGAAAAACAAAATCCTATGGAGATCAAGGCAAAGGTATAAATAGGAATTTTGTTTTGGCACTCAAGACACCATAGAGGGTGTGAGTGCATTTAGGATAGATAGCCGTACTATTAAGAGGGGAATATCTCGGTGATCACGGTTATCAAGTGCCACTAGGTGAATTCATACATGCATATGCATTAGGACCTAGTGTGCTAACTCGAATCCTTTGAATATGTTTGTGAAAATGCTAACACACATGCACATGATGTTGTACTCTTGTTGGTGTTAGCACATTTGCAAAGGAGAAGTTGTTGAAGTTGTTTGGATCAACACAGAGAAGAAAATGGAGATTTCTGTGTATGATCGGTGGTACCGACCAGGGTGGTCGGGTGGTACAGCCCAGTGCATGCTGCTTAGTGCAGCCTCTCTGTAATGGGCGTTTTTGGCCTGGCGGTGGTACCGCTATTACCTCGGTACTACCGCCGGCGGTGGTACCGACCGATGGTCGTGGTACCGACCGTGGCCCTGAGGAGTTTCGCGAGGCTCTCTGTAGTTTTTGAAAATGGCTCCCGGTAGTACCGCCATTACCTCGGTACTACCGCCCACGGTGGTACCGACGCAAGGTCGGTAGTGGCTGGTTTTTCGCAGAGCTCTCTGTTCGCGGCGATTTTTGGCCTGGCGGTAGTACCGCCATTACCCTCGGTACTACTACCGACCTCGAGGTACCGACCAGAGTCGGTGCTCGCCTAAATCAGCGGGACGTATGTTAAACGGCTAGTTTGACTCTGTCGGTACTACCGCCCAGGAGGGGTCGGTACTACCGACCAAGCGCAGAAAGGTAGGGTTCGGGCCGTCGCCCTCCCTCCCTATAAATTGGGACGTGGCCGCCTTTGGGGTGTTTTTCTTGACTCTCTGACTTCTTGAACATCCTCTTGAGCAAGATCTAATCCCTCCCTCCGATCTCTTTGCTTGTTAGTGCGAATCCAAGTGAGATCGAGAGATCCAGTGCATTTGCTTGTGAGTTTGCATCTAGTGGCACTTGGCGATTGTGATTGCTGCGGATATTCTTATTACTCTTGGTGGTTGCCGCCACCTAGACGGTTTGGAGCAGCGGAGGAGATTAGGCACGAGTGGTGATTGTTCGTGGCATCTCCCGGTGAATTGTAAGGGGTTTCTTGTACCTTCCCCGGCGGAGCGCCAAAGGTAACTCTAGTGGATGCTCGTAGCTTGTGGATCCCCATCTTGTGTTGGTTGTGCGGCACCCTATTGAGGGTTAGGCGTGTGATGCCTATTAGCGCGTGAACCTCCAAGTGGGTGTATCGCTACAACGGGGACGTAGCTTGCCGGCAAGCAAGTGAACCTCGGAGGAAAAATTATTGTGTCAACTAGTCTCCGTGGTGTTCTTTGATATTCATTTATTAATCTCTTGCCGGATCGGTATACACACTTCTATCTCTTGTACTTACATTAGTTACTTTCTTGCAAGTTAATGTTATACCTTGTTGTTAGTTACATTCTCTTATCTTGTGTAGTGATATACATTATTGCTTATTTAGTTTGTTGAATAGTTCCTTTGATATTGTGTGACTTAGAGTTTGGTGTTATCTAGAATCGTGAATAGGTGGCTTGCATCTGTGTAGAGCTAGCGCAAACTTCGCTTTGCCTTTTAGTTGTCTAACTAGTTTGTTTAAGTGTTGTTGTAGAATTTTTTATAGGCTATTCACCCCCCCCTCTAGCCATTTAGGACCTTTCAGCATGATTGACAATAAACCCTTCCATCCCTACAAGACACAAGTGAAGTTAGTACTTGCTTATTGTATATTGCATAATTGGATCCTTGCTCATGGGATTGATGAAGTAGTTCCTGCCTGAGTTCTCTTGGCTGCCAAATAATAACCCCCTCTGCCCCATATCCATATGGATGACAATGTTGCATGGGCTCTCAAAAGGGTGAATGGGCAACCCAATGTGGGCTAATAAGGGTTCTTCTCGCATCTAGGCTTTATGTTTGGACAAGAGAATTGTTGTAAGGATATAAGGTGATGACTATGTATTTTTAATTAATACTGCACCATATTTGAGGCTTTGGACAATTGTTGTGATGACTTTTAATTTCCTTTGATACTGCACCATATCTGAGGCTTTGGACAATTGTTGTGATGACTTTTAATTTCCTTTGATGTTGCACCATAACTGAGGCTTTGGACAAATGCAATGATGAATTCTAATTTCTCTATTACTTAGCTATTGAAAGGATCAAGATGCCCGAGAAGGGGGGTTGAATTGGGCTAATCTAAAATTTCTTGTGATAATTAAATCCTAAGCATACCCAATGTCACCCCTTTGTGTCTACAAGTGTGTTTACACTAACACAACCGCACAAAAATACTACACCTAGTTCCAATCATACTCTAGCATGGCATTTCAACAAAGTAATAACAACAAGTAAATGCGGAATTGAAATGCTCAAAGTAAGTGTGTAAGTAAAAGAGAGGAAAGAAAGACTCTGCGATCTTTTTGTCGAGGTATCGAGGTGTCATCAAACCCCTAGTCCTCATTGGAGCACTCGCGCTAGGATATTGCCCCCTTGATCCACGCAAGGATCAAGTGTTCACTACGAGCCGATTTCGCGCCACTTCGGCCCGGTGAATAGACCACTACCGGTCACAACTTGAGTTGGGTCATCCACAAAGCCTCTGGATGAATCACCAGCTCTCTGATCGCCACCAAGTCGTCTAGATGATGTCGATCACCAAGAGTAACAAGAAAGAACTCTCACTTGACCAATGCAAGGCTAATGAGATGGGTGGATGCACACTTGCTACTCTTTCTTCACTAATGAGGTGTTTGATCACTCATTATCACATCTCTCAACCTCACTAGGCCTCTTGCACTCACTTGTAATCACAATGTGTTTGTCAACTATTCAAATGAGCAAGAGTGACAACATGACTGAGGTGAAGGCAAATTTAACTCCCCAACTCAAAACATGCACGAAGGGGTACAACCAGCCAGTTGAGTAGTGACCGGACGCACCTGTTGGGGTGACCGGACGCGACCGGCACTGCCCAACGGCTAGCTGATGCCAGCCCTGACAACTGTATGAAGTACTGACTGGACTCTAACAAGCGTCCGGTCAATAATTTCCCTCTCTGATCCTGACCGGACTCACCCCTTGGTGCATCTAATCAGGTTTTGACTAGAGCGTCCGGACACTCTCAAGTGGCACAGTCGTGTCCGGTCTGCCCCTGTAGTAGCGTTCGATCGTAACCAAACCCTAACTACAACCAATTACATCGACCGACGTCTGGACACTCAAATGAAGCCCTATTTGATCCGAATCGCGACACTTTGAGAACGGACTTTCTTTCCACATGATCTTTGAGACCTTTCTAAGCTACCTAGGGCTATGGTTAACATATGTGCACACCACACTAACTCAATAGTCTCACCTACGTCAAGCTACCCATTCAAACTCCCCTTATAGTACGACTAAAGGAAAAACAAATACCTAAACTAATCTAAGTGTCCCCCAACACCATGTGACACTTAGAACTAGGCTATCTCCGTCTTCATCGTCCATCCTTTGAAAACCGAAACGAATTCTATCAATAAGGGGACATGAATACCATAGTGCTCAAACGATCATCATTATTGTGACCTAACTCAATTGTTTCTGTAAAACACACGTTAGTCACAATAATCTTACGTTGTCATTAATCACCGAAACCCACTAGGGGCCTAAATGCTTTCTTTCTTCTTCCCCTTTTTGGTGATTGATGACAACCTCAAGTATGTTTGAAAGAGAGGTGACGTTTTCAACCTGCTTGGTTTAATAAGCATATGACAATAAGAGCAAAAAGGGGTTAGACATGCTTATACAAACCAAGTCAACATAAGTACTCAACAAATATGAATGAAAGACAAGTACTTATGAAAGAGATCATTTATCGAAGAATAAACGCGGAAGCAAAGTAAATGAGCATAAACATGTGACATGATATATAAATAGAGATAAGCAAAGCATGTCACAAATGAAAGTCACACACATATAATACAAGTGCATAATGTAAACATGAGTGCATATGAGAGCATAATTCACACAAAAGAACCGAAACCCTCTCACACGCTCTCCTAAGACTAACATACGCTCCCTCTCCCCTTTGGCATCAAGTACCAAAACTATGGGTCGAAAGGCGGGACGAGAGCAGACGAGCCGGGCGTCGAACCATGAGGAAGAGCCTCGAACTGAGCAACTAAGGCCTCCTCATTAGACGAAGAACTATAAGTAGGCTGACCCTCTGTCTCTAGGAGCGGAGGTGAAGCAGTCTGAGACTCTGGGTCGTCTTCTCAGTAGTCTCTGGCACTGTCTGCCTGTTGTGGCGTTGGAGGAGGAGTCTGGCTCTGAAGCTGAGCATCTGTCTCTACAGTCTCTGCATGTGCTGTCTCGGGCTCTGGTAGAGGGTCCACGGTCTCAGTCTCTGCCACTGACATAGTCAACGAAGCCTCTGGAGCTAAAGAGCTGGAAGAGTCTGGCTCTGAGTGACTGGTGGCTCTAAAGAAGCTACGGACGAAGGTAGAGTCTATGTAATCCCTGTAGCTGGAGCTGGAGCTGGAGCTGAGGTCACATGCGACTGAAGCTCAAGCGGTGTGGGGTGTTCTATGAGCTCACTGAAAGAAGCCTCCATGCTCCTGGGGGTCACAAGAATGGACTCTGTCTGAGTCGGAGTAAAGCCTGTGCGAAGCGATGTGAACCTCTGCAGCTGCCCTATCATCAAAGTAGTAAACCACTGGGAGACTTGAGGAAAGGGCGAGATCGACGACGGGGAATAGACGTGTAGAACGTGGTCGACGGTCCAAGCTGCGGTTGCTGAAATGGTTGTGGCAGTGGTAACTGTGGTAGCTGTGACATGCTCTCCATGAAAGCTAAGGTCTGCTTCTCTGCTAGTCTAGCATGCTCCTCAGCCTGTCGCTGCACCTCCTGGGTGAGCCGGTCCTGCTGCTGCTCCATCCGTGAGAGAATAGTAAGGAGCGCGGGATCAGAGTGAGCTGTACTGGACGTACCGGCCTCTGTGTCGTGAGCACGAGGTGGCATCCTCGGCAAAGGTGTGTAGTCGTACTCAGAGCTGTCGTGAGCACGAGGTGGCACCACTCGAAACCTCTCGACGAGTATGCGACAGTTCAAGCGAGCCACGAGCCATTGAGCGAGAGAGGGTAAAACTTCCAAGGGGTGTCTTTCCTTTTATTTATTTATTTATTTATTTATTTTTGTTGCTATTTAATCCAATCAATCCAAAATGTGTTAGAGAGTAGGGTAAATGACTGCTTTGTTTAAACGAGGGAAAAATCATAAAGTTAAAAAAGAAAGGGTAAAATCACTGTTGAGCTTTGGATTAGGGGTAGAAACACCGAGTTCCCTTAGGGGTCATTTGGATCCCTTTATTTTAGAGGAATTGAAATCCATTCAATAAACTAGTCTATTTGACTTGGAATTTGGTACTTCATAACTTTTCAAAGTTCACATATAAGGCTATCTTAAATTACAGGATGAGGAAGAGAAATGGATTCTATAGACTACCATGCTATATTTCTACTTTACAATTTATAATACTCTCTTCAACTTATAATACAACACATGAGTATCTCTTTCTTATAGCCAATAACAATATATAAGTATATATAACCATTTCAGTTTAACTATATGTGTGAATTCTTAAAATAAATTCAATCCCAAGGATCTAATTGGATCCTTATATTTTTTTTAGCAACAAACAAGAGACGTTAGAGCAGCTCCAATAGTTTGCTAAACTCACTTGCCAAACCTTGTCATTTGGCAAGTTACTAAAACATATGGCAAGTGGAAAATGTTTATATTCTAATAGTTTGCTAAATGGGCTTTGCAAAATAAGAAAAGGTGGCCCACTCCATCAACTACCGCGCGGCCTCAACCCTGCGCGACTCTTCGCCTACGCCGCGCTGCGCCTGACTCAGACTCCGCCTCCGACGCCGTTCTTCATCGCCTGGTCGTGACTCCGCGACTCCACCTCCGACGCCGTTCTCCATCGCCTGGTCGCGACCGCCTCCACCTACGACGTTGGTCGCGACTCCATTGTCGCTGGTGGCCGGGCAAAGCTACGCATCTAGCAAGTCCAGCGATATGCTCGTACAGAAAGGTACGTACCTTCTCATCCAATAACTCTAGGTGTACGTCGTTCTCCATTCATCAATCATCACACGACCCGGCCTGATGCATGCTTTGAACCTGACAAAGAGAGTAAATACAATTTCCATCCTGCTGGCTAGCTGCCACCATACCATATATATGCACCACCTGTTGTTTCTCGCGATTGACCCGATAGTTTTTTTGTCAGATTATATTCCCAAAGTCCCAAACGGTTCTATCAAGGTGGTTTTTCCCCATCCAGTCATCTTCGATCTGCTCATCCACCTAGCATATGTTGCATCTGTTGGTCAGCGTACAATTGGTGTGTTATTCCCCATCCGGTTATTCATATTTAAATTACTAGGTAAATGCCCGTGTGTTGCAACGGGAACATAATACCATAATAACATATATGTGTAAGCATGTGTTCTAGTCTTTAATTAAAAAGACATTGCAACCGTGTTGTTTGGAACAACAATATTACATAAGTCTTAAAGGTATAACTCTAAATTTCAAGTCCAAAATACGGCGTCTGTCTTCTTGCAGTTGAAGTACGCAGATAGTTGAAAGTGTAGTTAGAAGTATCCTGTATATAAAAGTTATTTATTAATTTTTAAAGCTAAAATACCGTGATATCTTAAAAAAATGTATCAATACATTACCTCTTTTATGGAGTCAGAACCTCTTTATATACAATATTCTTTGTAAATATATCCTTTGTCGGTTTCTTCTTGCACTTTCGCTAGCTCACGTCCTTCTCGGCAGGCAGCACGACCAGGATCCTAATGTTTGATCTTGTTGTGGCTCTGGATAGCGCTACATACAATTGACCATGTGAGAACACTGGTTCTGGCAAATATACCCCGACGGTAGGAATAATCTGCCCCTATGCCTTGTTAACGGTCATTGCAAAGCTGAGTCAAATAGGGAACTGCTTTCGCTTAAACTAGAAAGGGAGCATCTCATCGTCTGACGGACATAAGGGTATGCGAGGCAGAAAAACCCTCTTTCCAACGTGTTGTCCCAACACAATTTCGGCATCTATGGTATTCTTTTGGAATCCTCGTATGATAAGCCTCGTACCATTACAAAGTCCATTGGCGGGATCAATGTTCCTAAGCAATATGACCGGACAACCAATCTTTAGCTTTAACATGTGTGGCGGTAGACCATTAGGTGTCAAAGTGTTAAGGAATTCCTCGGGATAGTAGTTGTGCGGATCATCCATCGCACAGTCAAAGCTATGGTACACCCATCTCATCCCCGTGGAAACGATCTATCATCTTCATATTAATCATATCTACACTGTCATTCCGTGTTGATAATATTGCTCGAGAGGTGATATGATATTTGTTTGATATATTTGCATTGAGGTTAGGGAATATGAAATCAATTAGAGTATCAAGGTCACTATCTTCTCCGGTGTGTGGTATGCATATATCATGAGGAAGATGGATTTCATCGTCGCTATTCGCCTCCTCAAAACCTCCACCAACGCGCAACAGGTATTCTGCAAACCATGGGTCGCTCTTTGCCCTCATGTTGTGCACCAATTTTAGATGTCGCATGGAATCCCAAAGGTATGACATCCGTAGCGAGGCACCAACCACCTGAGCCCTCGACCCTCTTCGAACAACGGGAAGAACCTGTCTAAAATCTCCACTAAACACCATAGTCTTCCCTCCGAATGGCAACTCAGGTTGATCCATTATATCACGAAGACTGTTATCTAGCGCCTCGACACCTTGCCTCTTCATCATTGTCACCTCGTTCCAAATAATAAGAGATGCAGTCTGAAGTAACTTGGCAGTACCACTCTGTTTCGTGAAGCTGCAGAAGGCCCCATCATTGAGGGTGAGGGGAACCTTAAAGCGTGAGTGTGCGGTTCTACCACCAGGCATTATTGATGCCACAACACCAGATGTCGTTGTTGCCACAGCAAATTTTTTTCTGACCGCGTATAGTAGCAAGAAGTGCTCTATACAGGTAAGTCTTTCCAGTCCCACCAGGACCATCCACAAAGAAGAGACCCCCATGTTCGGTATCAACCGAGGACATAATCTCATCGTATGCAACACATTGCTCCTCATTAAGGGTGTCTGGCAGAGCCACATCATCCTTGTTAACCTCAATGCTAGCCTCCTCAAAAATTTCTCTAGGAATATCATGAGAGGCGTCATATGTGTTATCTATATCAGGAAGTGGGTACATCTTATATCCTTCTGCATTGATTGCAACAATTTTTTGATATCTATGAGGACCATCTGCTCCACCATGAAGGTGGATTGATTATTGCGCTTGTAGTCCTCTGACATTGCATCCTTGTGTTTCTCCCATAGTCCGAACACATCACAGGGCTCACAAAATACCAATATTGTTGCAAAGAGCCTTCGCAACGCATATGACATCATCCAATCGGTTGCCTCACTAAGACTCTCATCCAGTGTGTTGTCCTCTTCGATTAGGCCCCTTCTTTTTGTGGCTTCACGAAAGGTCGATAGGAGTTTGCCATCAACTGTCCTTAGACAATCAAAGGAGGTTGCACCTACCACATGGTTCAGGAGAACCCTAAGATAGTAACGATCCCCCTCAGCTGGATTAGCAGACACGATTCTTCCAATCTGTCTTAGTTTCTTTTGCTTCCTTCTAATCCATTGTTTACCCTGTGGATTCCATGTATATAACTCAGGGAAGTCACAGTACAATATACCACGAGCATGTTCAGATGTACTGTTCATCTCGAAGTACGTTGTAAGCATCGATTCGCCGCGACTTCTCAATACCCGACGATCAAGCACTCGTTGAACTGCATCACAAAAAGGTCGAGGGTAATGGTTCTTGCAGGAATCACGACACTTTGTGCATGGGCAATTGCAATTAAGCATTCCGCATGGGCCATGCATCATGTGCTTAGTTACCATCTTGTACAAGTCTGGGTACTTCTTCTTGTTTGGGAGCTCAGCTGAGATAAGAAGATCATACTGCTTTGGGCACGTGATCTTGTACTTGCTCTCCATGATTAGCAAAAAGTGTGCATGTGGTAGATCCCTCTTCTGGAACTCGACAACATACACATGTGCTCGGACCTTTCCAAGGATATCCTTTTTTAGTAATCTATCCTTTAGCTCTTCTAGTTTTGCTCTAAAGACCCGATCAATGAGATCTGGACGATCCCGCGGTGTTTGGCCAGGATAGAGTTCGTGTTTGATCTCATCCCAGTTTGGATTACACGTCATAGTCAAGAAGATGTCCGGTTTACCAAACCTCCGTACCAAAGCCATGGCGTCCATGTATCGACGCCTCATGTCACGTGGGCCTCCGATAAATGATGAAGGCATCACTGTCCTCTTTCCAATAGCTTCTGCTCTACCCTCACCAGCATGCAGGCTATCAACCAAACCTTGGTAGAGGTCGGCTCTAATATCATCTTGATGGTTGCGTATGTAATCCAATCGAGAACTCTCGATCTTGATGTACGTGTCAACCGCAAACTGCTGAAAAAGTCGCTTGCCATAAAGTATGGGATTAAATATCCCTGGCCGCATTTGAAATTTGTAGCAATAGTAGTCACGAATAGATACACATAGTCTCCCAGGAGAGTCTACAAAAAGAACAACCATGAATTAGGGGTGTTTGTGAATAAACATTGAGATATATTTGAAGTAGTAAATAAGACTAACAAACCTGTTTCTTCTTCTAAACCACTATGAGCCTTTTGTAGGGCACGATACGTGATGACTTCCTCCATACTAACTCCTTTTTTAGGAATATCCATATGCCACCCAAGCTCACCCTTGGGGAAGAATAAAGGGTATGAAAGAGCATCATAACATCCATGATATGAGCAGATACCGTGTATGCTTCTATCTTTCCCATGCAAGACAACACTATTCTGAAACTGACCAAGGAGTTCGCTTCCCTCGATCCACACAGCAGCCACCTCTGAAGCCAACGGTACATTGTATGTTCTCTGGTCCAAACGCTGGTCAAGGTTCAGTGTGACATGGTAGTCCTCAAGGTGTTCGACCTGACCCACACTCCTAAGCTTTTGTGAGTATGGGTTGTCATGAAGGATGGCCACCAGTCTCTCAATAACTTCCTTGTCCTTTTGGCACTTCTCTTCACGACATCGTCGGTAGCGGTGCTCAAGGCTTGGATCGTCATCATAGAAGTAAAGCTCAAGATGTCCTGGCTCTATACCATCTTCTCTGCCAAATGACCTTATGTTGTGATACATCTGGCCGTGTGCGCGGAAGGTGTATATACCACTGTTTTTCATGCTTGTAGTAGTTCTATCGAGGCGACAATATAGAGTAGTGAAAGAGAAATGACCATTGAAAAACCTAATGTTATCACGAAAGTGCCTGGAATCTGCATCGCTACTTGACCAAAGCCTCATAAGCTCATCAGGTACGTTCAGTTCATTGAGCTTGATCTTTCCATCACGACAACTGTCGGTGGTACGAAAAAAAGGGTACCCCCAATCAACGCAAACACCCGAACACTCCGTCTCCGTCTCGCCCGAGCCTCCCGCGAGGCTCGGCGAACGCCCTATCTCCGCCTCGCCCGAGCCCTCCCAGCAAGGCCTCGGGCGAACGCCTATCTCCGCCTCGCCCGAGCCCTCCCAGCAAGGCCTTGGGCGAACGCTCTATCTCCGTCTCGCGCTGAGCCCTCCCAGCGAGGCCTCGGGCGAACGCTCTATCTCCGTCTCGCCCAAGCCCTCCCAGCGAGGCCTCGGGCGAACGCTCCGTCTCCGTCTCGCTCGCCCGAGCCCTCCCAGCGAGGCCTCGGGCGAACGCTCCGTCTCCGTCTTATCGCCCGAGCCCTCCAAACCTCGGGCAGCGCGCCTCCACACCTCGAGCCTTAACGCACGGACCTCGAGCTGTACAGTCAGCTGTACCGCCCATACCACGCATTTAATACCTCACCTACTCCGGTCACGTCCACTAGTGCACGGCATGTACCACAGTGCCCGGTGTAAAGGTCAAGTCACGTTTCACCACAAGCATGGGCAAAAGGGAACCAGTGCAGCACTGTTCGGCCACGTCGGGCACTGTAAACCCCTCGAGGCCGCTACGCGCCCCTCGAGCCCTGCACTGTAAACCCCTCGAGGCCGCTACGCGCCCCTCGAGCCCTGCACTTAAACCCCTCGAGGCCGCTACGCGCCCCTCGAGCCCTGCACTGTAACCCCCTCGAGGTCGGCTACGCGCCCCTCGAGCCCTGCACTGTAACCCCTCGAGGCCGCTACGCGCCCCTCGAGCCCTGCACTGTAACCCCCTCGAGACGGCTACGCGCCCCTCGAGCCCTGCACTGTAACCCCTCGAGGTCGGCTACGCGCCCCTCGAGCCCTGCACTGTAACACCTCGAGGCCGGCTCCGCGCCCCTCGGGCCCCCGTGGCACCACCTCGAAGCCGGCTCCGCGCCCTTCGAGCCCTAACTACTTTCGTGCTATTGAAGGACAGGTACCCCAGACCCGGAGGGACCTCACCGCGTACTGTACGTTCCGGGATGGGTGTTACGGCTCCCGCCTTGTCGCGTCCCCACGTCCGCGCCCGGGATGGAAGCCACGACTCAAGGACGCCTCAACAGCGACGATCACGTCGGCTCCAGTGGCCCCGACAAGACAGAGTCCCTACCCTTCTCCGTATGGACACCATGCCGCCCGACACCTGTAATACTTTTTGTAACCCTGGCCACCCCTTGCTCTATAAAAGGGGACGCTAGGGCCCTCACTCGGACGACGAACAGAACACACGAGTCCACGCACAAACACAAGTCTGGACTCCGGTCCACGCTCACTGAGCTTGTATTCTCCCCTGTACAAGCACTTAGGTGCAATAATACAAGAACATCCCCCCCGCTGGACGTAGGGCCTTCTTTGCCCGAACCAGGATAAATCCTTGTGTCCCCTTGCATCACCATCCAGGAAGAGAAGCACGCGATCATATTACTCGTTGGTGTGATACCCCCGGGTACGAAACACCGACAGTTGGCGCGCCAGGTAGGGGACTTCGCGTGTCCGAGCCGTTTTCTCGTTGATTCTTGGATGGCTTCATCCCCTCTTCCGTTCTCGGCTGGTGCCATCGTCTGGTTCGGGAGCCTCGAGTTCCTGGCCACAGGCAACGGCAACGAGCTGACTCTGCTCTCCACGGAGGGCCTAAGCGGAGAGCGCGTCACGCCACCCACGCGGGGGGCGCGACGCGTCACCCGCACCCCACGCGTCGCCACATCGCGAGCGGCGTCGTCGTCACCGTCATCGCCGGCGCAGGCGGTACCCGCGGCAAACTCCTGCGGCCCCGTAGCCGGTGCAGGGTCCCCAAGGGGAAACCAGCCCGGCGTGCGGCCGGAAACCTCCAGGGCGCACCCACGCCCGCCGAGCGACTTCGCATTCATCACACGTACGGACCAGGAACCAGGCCAGAGGCCTCCGAGCCGAGCGCCGCCGACGCCATTCAACCTCCTCCCGCGCGGGTCGCGCCGCGCTTGGCGCCAGCGGCTCCCGGTCGGCCTCGACCGCTCAGCGGCTGTGCACGCCCACCGCCGCGACGGGCGCCATCAGGACCAGGCGATGGCGGACCGGGAGCAGCGTCCGGCCATGGGGCCAGCCTGGAGATCGTCCACCCCGCGCGTCAACCGCGACTCTTTGCCAGCCTTCGAGCCACCTCGGCGATCCACCGTCGGAGAATGGCACCGCGAGCTGCGATCCCAGCATTTGCCAAGACGGCACGCCGTCGACGGCTCCGGCTCCGACGAATACGACTACCACGACCTCGACTTCTGGGATCCCACCAGGGAGTGCTTTCAACTCGAGGGGGTCGCGTGCGATACCGAGGACGAGGGCGATGACGGCAGACCAGCGCTCGATCTAGAAGGCCCCAGCAGCGACGTGGCCGCGGCAGGCGGGTCACGCGTTCAAAGGAGGGACGAACCTCTGGCACCGGCTGTGTCACCTCAGCACGACGATGGCCGGGCGGCACAACTCGCGCAGGTGCAAGAGGCAATCACCAAAGCCGAGGAAGAACGGCGACACCTGCTGCAGCTCCGGCAAACCCTGATGCAGGAACCACCCCAGCCTCGAGGAGCCGGAGCTCGAGGCCGGGCTCGAGAGGTCCACCGACGGATCCTCGAGGACGGGCACCAGTGCGCCCCGAGGTATGTTTCCCACGAGCCGGCCAGAACGTGGTGGCGGCGGCGATGATGCTCCGTGAACTGCCCGCCGTCTCCAACCCCGACGCCAGGCGCATGCTCGGAGAAATGAAAAACCTCCTTGAGACAGCCGCGGTACAGCAGGCCGAGAGCTCGGCGTCGCGCCGACGCGAAGCAGCCTCAGGGAAACCAGCAGACACGCCCCGCGAAGCTCGCGAGGCATCCGTCCACCAGCCGGACGCCTCTCGAGCCAGGCCAGTCCGCGAACGGATCGTCGACAACCGGCCACCTCGAGACCCCAACGACGCCCGCAACGACATCAATCGGCGGCGCAAGGACAAGGGGGCCCAAGAGCGTGGCTATAGCGCCCATCGGGGGGGGCGCTACGACAGCGACGAGGACCGGCAGGTCCTCGAGCCCCCGGGCCCCGAGTCTTCAGCCGGCCATCCGCAGCTCAACCCTCCCCGACCGCTTCCGACCCCGACCGCCTACCAACATCGTGAAGTACGACGGGGAGGTCGAGCCCAAGCTCTGGCTCTCGGACTTCCGCCTCGGCTGTCAACTGGGCGGAGCAAAGAACGACGACCGCGTGATCATACGACAACTCCCACTCTACCTCTCGGACACCGCCCGCCGGTGGCTCGAGGGGCTCCCGCCGGATCGGATCCATGACTGGGCCGACCTAGTCAGGGTCTTCGATGGGAACTTCAAGGGGACCTGCGTGCGCCCAGGCAACCCCTGGGACCTACGGCGTTGCAGACAGGCGGCGGACGAGCCCCTCCGCGACTTTGCTCGACGTTTCTCGAAACAGCGTCTCGAGCTCCCCCACGTACCTGACGAAGACGTCATCTCAGCATTCCTCGCGGGCACGACCTGCCAAGAGCTTGTTCATGAGCTAGGACGCTACCGTCCCGGGACGGTCGAGGACCTGATGGATCGCGTCACCAGCTTTGCTTCGGGCGACGAAGCAGTGGGGGCCTTCTTTGGCCGTTCCACGGACAAAGGCAAGGCGGTGATCGTACCGGAGGGCTCCAACAAGGGCGACGACGCCAAGAACGACAACATTGACAGCAACAAAAGGAAGAAAAACAAGCGCAAAGGCCAGAAGGCGAAGCGTGGCGCCGATGACGACGACGACAAAGAAGTGCTCGCGGGCGCCCTCGAGCCTAAGAAGCCCCGAGGCCCCCCCGACGGGGCTGTTTTCGACCAGATGCTCGAGGATCCCTGCACCTTCCACAGAGGCCCCGTAAACCACAAGTTGAAAGACTGCCGACTGTTGAAGGGCTACTACTCCAAGCTCGGTGATAAGAGGGAAGACGCGCCTAAGGGAAAGGATACCGATCAGCGCGGCGGCCGAAGGCAGATGGCGACTTCCCCCCGGTGCGCGATTGCTACATGATCTACGGGGGCCGACCGTCGGGCTCTCAGCTCGAGAAAGAAAGAAGGAGCGCCGGGAAATCTTTTCCCTCAACCACGACCCCCCCGGTATCTTGACTGGTCCGATGCGCCAATCACGTTCGACCGTGACGACCATCCGGACCAGGTCATAAACCCGGGGGCTTACCCCCTCGTCGTCGACCCCGTCATAGTCGACGTTCGGTTCTCCAAGGTGTTGATGGATGGGGGCTCGAGCCTCAACATCATATACCTCGAGACCCTCGACCTCCTGGGGATTTCAGAAGGACAGCTCCGACCCAGTGTCGGGGGGTTCCACGGAGTGGTGCCAGGAAAGAAGGCCCACCCCCTCGGGCGCATCGACTTACCGGTCTGCTTCGGCACGCCGGCAAACTTCCGACAGGAAACGCTCACCTTCGAGGTGGTCGGCTTCCAAGGGACCTACCACGCCATCATCGGCCGGCCAGGCTACGCCAAGTTCATGGCGATTCCTAACTACACGTACTTGAAGCTCAAGATGCCGGGGCCGAAAGGAGTCATCACCGTTGACACCTCCTACGAGCACGCATACCACTGCGACGTGGAGTGCGTAGAGCGGGGGGAGGCCAACGTCCACCTCGACTCGCTCGAGGCCTTGGCAGCTCTGGCCACCGAGGGGGCCCCAGAAGCAAAGCGTCACGCCGGCACCTTCGAGCCAGCCGAGCACACCAAGCAAATACCCGTCGACCCGACCTCAGCCAATGGCAAGACGCTGACCATCAGCACCAGCCTCGAGCCCAAATAGGAAGCAGTGCTCGTCGACTTTCTCCGCGCGAACATCGACATGTTTGCGTGGAACCCCTCGGACATGCCGGGCATACCGAGGGAAGTCGCCGAGCACGCCTTGGAGATCCAGGCCGGGTCCAGACCGGTGAAGCAACGCCTACGCCGCTTCGACGAGGAAAAGCGCAGGATCATCGGCGAAGAGGTGCACAAGCTTTTGGCGGCCGGATTCATCAAGGAGGTATTTTACCCAGAGTGGCTAGCTAATCCTGTACTAGTTAGGAAAAAGAATGGAAAAATGCGGATGTGTGTAGATTACACTGGTCTGAATAAAGCATGTCCAAAAGTTCCATTCCCTTTACCTAGAATTGACCAGATCGTCGATTCCACTGCTGGGTGCGAAGTACTTTCGTTCCTTGATGCGTATTCCGGCTACCACCAAATTAGAATGAGAAAATCCGATGAGCTCGCGACCTCTTTTATCACGCCATTTGGTATGTACTGCTATGTTACGATGCCCTTCGGCCTTCGAAACGCCGGGGCAACATACCAACGATGTATGCAGCACATCTTTGGCGAGCACATAGGCAAACCGTCGAGGCCTACGTCGATGACATCGTGGTTAAAACTAAGAAAGTCGGGAACCTCATCAGTGACCTCGAGACCACGTTCGAGTGCCTCCGGGCCAAGAATGTGAAGCTCAACCCCGAGAAGTGTGTCTTTGGTGTGCCTCGAGGCATGCTACTTGGCTACGTCGTCTCACAACGGGGGATCGAGGCAAACCCTGAAAAAATCTCAGCAGTCACGAGGATGGGCCCGATTCGTGACCTCAAGGGTGTGCAAAAAGTAACAGGCTGCCTAGCCGCTCTCAGCAGGTTCATCTCGAGGCTGGGAGAAAAAGCACTACCCCTGTACCGTCTACTCAAAAGACGGAACACTTTGCGTGGACCGCCGAAGCCGAGGAAGCCTTGACCAAGTTGAAGGGATTGCTGACTTCTGCGCCAATTCTCGTGCCTCCGCAACCAGCCCAGGACGGTGATCCCCCCGAACCTCTCCTCCTCTATGTGGCCGCAACCACTCAGGTGGTCAGCGCGGTCATAGTCGTCGAGAGGTACGAGGAGGGTCATGCATTGCCAGTCCAACGGCCAGTGTACTTCACCAGTGAGGTGCTCTCCGAGGCCAAGGTCCGGTACCCGCACATCCAGAAGCTGCTCTACGGCATCATCGTCACGAGGCGCAAGCTCCAGCACTACTTCCTCGCTCATCCCGTAACAGTGGTGTCCTCCTTCCCCCTCGGGGAGAGATCGTCAACAATCGGGAGGCCACGGGACGCATCGCCAAGTGGTCCGCCGAGCTAATGGGGGAACCATCACCTATGCCCCGCGAAAGGCCATCAAGTCGCAAGCGTTGGCAGACTTCGTTGCTGAGTGGACCGACACTCAGCTCCCCCGCCGGCACAGATTCAAGCCGAGCTCTGGACCATGTACTTCGATGGATCCCTCACGAAGACGGGGGCAGGAGCAGGCCTGCTCTTCATCTCGCCCCTCGGAGTACACATGCGCTACCTGCTACGCCTGCACTTCCCCGCCTCCAACAACGTCGCCGAGTACGAGGCCCTCGTCAATGGGCTGCGCATCGCCCTCGAGCTCGGGGTCCGACGCCTCGACGCCCGAGGAGACTCGCAGCTCGTCGTCAACCAGGTTATGAAGGCCTCAAGCTGCATCGACCCCAAGATGGAGGCGTACTGCGGGGAGGTGCGCAAGCTAGAAGACAAGTTTTACGGCCTCGAGCTCAACCACGTAGCTCGGAAGTACAACGAAGCCGCAGACGAGCTGGCAAAATTGGCGTCCACGCGCAGCACGGTACCGCCAGACGTCTTCTCGAGGGACGTCTTCGAGCCATCCGTCGAGATCGACCCAGGGGCTGGGACCTCGACGCCACCCCTCGAGCTAGGCACGGGGGCTCGAGATTCGACGCCACCCCTCGAGAAGGACCCCTCGACGTCCGCAGAAGCGATGCAGGTCGACACACACGCCTCCCCGTCGTCGTCACGGCCCCTTGACTGGCGGACGCCCTACCTCGACTACCTGACACAGGCGAACTACCAGAAGACAAGACGGAGGCCCGACGCATCGCCCGGAGGGCCAAGACCTACGTCATCTACGGCGACGAACGGGAGCTGTACCGACGAAGCCCGACCGGGATCCTTCAACGATGCATCCCACTCGAGGAAGGGCGCAAGCTCCTCGACGATATGCACTCGGGGGCTTGCGGCCACCACGCAGCGCCGAGGACCCTGGTTGGGAACGCCTTCCGCCAAGGCTTCTATTGGCCGACCGCCATTGGGGACGCCAAGCGTTTGGTCCAAGCGTGCCACGGATGTCAATTCTACGCCAAGCAAACGCACCAGCCCGCACACGCCCTGCAAATGATCCCAATCACTTGGCCATTTGCCGTATGGGGGCTCGACCTCGTGGGTCCCCTCAAAAGGACAAATGGAGGGTACACACACATGCTCGTGGCCGTCGACAAGTTCACCAAGTGGATCGAGGCTAAGCCGATAGGAGACCCCACCTCCGAGAGGGCTGTCGAGTTCATCGCTAACATCATGTACCGGTTTGGGGTGCCTAATGTCATCATCACCGACAACGGCACCCAATTTACAGGCAAAAAGTTCACCAACTTCTGCGATGACAACAACATTCGCGTAACCTGGGCCTCGGTCGCCTACCCCCAATGCAATGGACAGGTCGAGCGTGCCAACGGCATGATACTCCATGGGCTAAAGCCAAGGCTGTTCAAGACCCTCAAAGACTTCGGAAAGGGGTGGGCTACGGAGCTCCCCTCGGTGCTGTGGGGCCTCAGGACTACGCCGAGTCGAGCCACCGGGTTCACTCCGTTTTTCCTAACCTACGGCGCCGAGGCCGTCTTACCCACGGACCTCGAGTACGGCTCACCTCGACTTCGAGCCTACAACGAGCAAACCAGCGACGAAAGGCTCGCCAACGCCAAGGACCAGCTCGAGGAGGCCCGAGACGTGGCGCTCATCAACTCTGCACGCTACCAGCAAAACTTCGATGCTACCACGACAGGCACGTGCGCAAAAGGGACCTGGCGGTGGGGGACCTCGTGCTTCGACGGCTGCAAGATAATCGAGGGCGCCATAAACTCACCCCTCCGTGGGAAGGCCCATACACCGTGGCCGAAGTGCTCAAGCCAGGCACGTACAAGCTCTACGACGACCAAGGCAGGACCCTGGCGAACGCGTGGAACATATCTCAGCTACGTCGCTTCTACCCTTAAAGGCCTCGAGGCCTCGTTCATTTTATCACTTTGTACAAACATGTCAACATGAATGAACAAACTCGTGCTTTATCGTTCATGTTGCTTCACATCTTAAGGTAGCCTCGACCCTGCCTAGCTCAGGGTCGAGCCTCCCTCGGGGCTGACAAGGGGGTAAAAGCCCCCCAGACTCCGGAAAAAATGTGTGTTTTCTTTTCAAAAATTTGACCCTCGTCTCGACCCGCCCTCGAGTGACTAGCGACGTCTAAATCTTAAAGTACCTCGAGCCTCGGGTCGGGGGGCGTCGACGTAGACGGCCGCCTACGCCCCGGGCTACGGTACCCTACCTACGCCTCCCCTCGAGGGCTCGCGACGTACTAAAGGAACACAGACTAAGTTAGCAGAAACTCGAGCTCATGACAAAGAGAAGCGGTCAAACGCATTTGAAAAGAAAACAACTCTTTCCATAAACAAATCACGTATACATTCGGATCTCGACTTATCCTCATTTATCTCACAAAATTCTTACAAGGGCCTCGACGCCCAAATTTGGCACGCAGGCCTCAATCCTCGTCGGTGCGGTACTCTTCCCCAAGGTCCACGAGGGCAGCCTCGACCTCGACGCCCGAGCTCGAGGGAGGAGGGCTCCCGACGCCGCTGCTGGCGTCAGGAGGCATCACGTCCTCCTCGAAGATCTTCGCAAGCGACGCCCCCGGCCTCTCCATCTTCTCCAAAATTTTGTCAACTCGGCGGTTGTTCCATTCCTCATCCTTCCCCTCGATCTCGATGAAGCCATTCGCGACAACATGGACCGGGAAGCGGAAACCGGAACGAACAACCGCGAGTGTCTGCTTGACACCGTGATGGATGAGAGCTTGCCGGACGCGTCGACCGCGTCGCTGCGTCGAAGAAGCATAAGGCGTGCGCACGCGCCTCGAGCCGCGCGCCCCCGCCGCAGCTACCGCAGGAGACCCCACATGGGGACGAGCCGGTCGAGGGAGGTGCGAGCCCGCTCCGCCACCATCGTCTCGTCTTGGAGTTGGTCCAAGAGAGCCTGGTTCGTCTCACGGAGCTCCTCGACCGTCTTCTCGACCCCTGCGCAATAAACAAGGAAGAGTGAGACGACGGCATAACGAAAAACTTCAAGACCCAAACAAAAACAAGATGTAAGCCTCACCGTCGCAGTGTTGCCCCAGTGCGGCGAGGTCGTTGGTCAGGCCCTCGGCACGCTGCTCCAGCCTGCGCTTCTCGGCCAGCGCAAGGAGCTTCTCGGACCTAAGGCCCTCGATCAGCCGGCCCGTCCTCCGCCAGGGCCAGATCCTTGCGGATCACCTCCTGCCGCGCCGCCCCCCGTCAGCTCTCGGCGGTGGCGGCGCCACTCGCGGCGTCTTCGGCCTCTTTTCTGGCCGCCTCCGCTGCGGTCCGGGCAGCGGCGGCCACGCCACGGGCGTCAGCAGCCTCCTGCTTCGCCGCCTCGGCTTCAGCCCGGGCAGAGGTGGCCTCGCTTCGAGCGTCCGCGGCCTCCTTCCTCGACGCTTCGAGAGCGGCGGCGGCCTCCTCCCTGGATCGGGCGACCTCACCTCGAGCCGCCTGGACCTCCGCCTCCTCCGCGTTAATTAAGCCGGCTCGCCATCTGGGCGTTCCGGCTCAGCTCCGCGCGGAGATCTCGAAGCTCCGCCTCGGCCCGCTCGAAGGCGGCTGACACCTGTGCGGATCGGCTCGCCTCCTCGGAGCAGGACCGCTCCGCCTCCGCCATAAGTGCGGCCACCTCCCGAAGATGGACCGCACCTCGCGCGGTGCCCCCCGCTGGGCCGGCTGCTCGACGGGAACCACGGCAAGGGGCGGGCTCAGTGGGACGGGAAACGGCCAATCGGTCGGTCGAGCTCGATGTCGGGCAGACCCTCCTCCGCCTCGAGCTGCCCCGACAGCGACCCCCGCCGCTCGACGGCACGGGCCCCGGCTCCCTCTGTCCCTCCGCCGGCGCCTCCTGTTGCGGATCGGTCGATGGAAGGCTCGACCCTGGGCCCTCTTCCCTGGCCGGGCCCTCCGGCGCCTCGTCGGCGCTAGCCGTCACGACGGGCGCCTCCACCGTCATCGAGCCCGCGGCGAGGAGCGGCCCCTGCTCCAGCTCGTTCAGAAGGTCCTCCACTGTCGGCTCCTTCTCCGCCGACACCCCTCCCCCCTTTCCCTCCTCCGCAGCCCGGCTCGTGTTGCTCGGGGCCTCGAGGGCGCGGTCTCCTCAGCCCCGGACACCGGCGGGGCCGTGCTCGCCCCGGCACTCCCCCCGAAACAGACGTCGTGGTAGGGGAAGGGCGCCGCTCCCAGTTGGCGCCGTCGCCGGGGAGGAGGGGAGGATGCAGCGCCTCAGTCGACGCGGTGGAGGCTGGCTCGATGCCGTGAGCGGAGGCCCCTGCAGTATGAGATAACAGCGGTGTCAGAATCAGGAAGGATGCCTCGACCCCTGTGGTCGATGGCGACGGCCTCACCAAAATTCGCGACGACCAGTCGGCCCCCTCGAGCCATGGCAGCTCGAGCCTTCTCCAGCCAAGCGGCTTCTCTAGCGGAGGAAGGAGCCATACCTCGAGGTGCCTGTGCCTCGATGGGGCCCGAGGGCTTGGCCCTCTTGGACGAGGCGAGGTCCACCTCCTGATAGGAGCGCTTCCCCCTGAGAAAACAGAGATAGCGTATGTCATCAAAAAGTAAAAGGTAAAGCCTCACTACCGACGAGGTCCAAGGAAACTACTCACCCGAAGCGGCGGCTGGGCTTCTTCCCGGAGTCTCCGGACCCACTCGGGGGCTGCGAGCCCACCCCACGGCTCGAGCCCTGCGCCTGGGCCGTCTCCGCAGGGCTGGGATGGGGGGAGGGCTCCCGACGCCTGCCATGGCTCGACCTCGAGGGAGAGCTCTCCTTCCGCCCCACATCGCGGGAGGGCGACCGCACCACCCTCGTGCTGATGTCATGGCGCTCGCTCCGACGCGGGCTCCGGGACCTGCTCCGACGCCCGCGCTGGTGGTCGCGCCCTCCCGCGTCCGCCTCCGCGTCCCGGTGGCGGTGCGGCGATGAACTCCGGGGACGCTCGCGCCCCTGGTCACGAGATGCTCGGGGCTCCCTCCCCGACGCTCATGATGGCGCGGGCTCGACGCCCCTTCTTGGCGCCCACTCCTCCGCGGGCTCGACGGCGCCCTTGACGGCTCGCGGGGGTCGGGCCCCGAACCCTTCTCGACCTGTCGGCCGCCTCTCGAGGCCCGCCCCCTCTCGAGACCCCCGTCTGGGCTGACGCGGGGGCGGCCTCCGTTGGCGCAGTGGCGGAGGCGCTCCGGGTCCGGGGCTTCCTTGCGACTGGGGGCACGTCCGGCGCGGAGCTCGACGGACCTCGGGCCCCCGACGAGGCAGGGATCGGCGCCGCCTTCCGCGGCTGCGTCCCGCGTGCCCCTTTTGTCGGTGGGACCTCCAACGTACCCCCCTGCACAGGAGCGGTCAGCCCTGCCATCGAAGAGCCCCGCGCGCATCAAGCGCGCATCCATCCCCTCGTCGTCGTCCCCCTCCTCGTCACTACTCTCCTCCTCCGAGCTCGAGGAGCTCAGCTCGGGGGACCCGTCCCCAGGCTGACGGTTGCGACGGGCCCTCGCCAGTCTCTGCTCCCGAGCTAAGCGACGCAAGTTTTTATCTTTCTCTTTCTTCTTTTTTGCATCCTTGCTCTCCTTGTCCTTTTGAGCAGAGAGGCACTCCACTGAGCATCCGCGGCGTCTTCCCTCACCGGGGGCCTCGACGCGCGACAAGTAAACGCCCCCTGAAGAAAGGAGAAGCATGAGGAGACAAACCACAAGACGGATGCAAACGGATCGAAGGGGGAAGAAGGGGGAGGAGGTTCGAGATAACTCGACTCGAAGGAAGCTTACCAGGTCGAGACACCCCTCGTCGGGCGCCATCGCAACCAGGTGGGAGAGTTCAGGGGTGAACGTCCCCTGGATCGTAATCGACACCCGGGAGACGCCCTCGTTCCGGGACAGCCTCTCTTCGGCCATCCTCGAACGGTTGAGCGCCTCGAGCTGAGCCTGCGGGCCCATCTCGTACATAAGAAGGGGGCGGTCCGCCAGCGGAAGGACTCTTCGCTGGTGGAACGCCCAAATGACCGCTTGCACGGTCAGCTTCTTCTCATCCACCAGCGTCTTCATCATCTCCATCAACGGGACCAGGTGGCGTTGCCTGTCCGCTGCAACACCCCAGGTCCACTTCTCCGGGCGTTGAGTGAGGACCCGGCCGGTGTACTGCGGGAGGAGGCCACCTTCGTTCCAAAGGTAGAACCAATGGTCGTCCCACCCGGCCTGGTTGGAGGAAAGCTTGTACCGTAGGTACTCGCGGGGGACATTGGCCGACGAGGTCCCCGCCCTCGCAGTAATGGCAAGGGAGCCCATACGCACGAGCCGCCTCCCGCTGGGCTTCAGGGACTTGATGAAGAGCTCGCCCCGGAAGAGATGGACGAACATCTCCCAGTGCGGCTCCATCTTCAGGTACCCCTCGCACACCGCGGCGAATATGGCGGCGTGCGAGATGGAGTTGGGGGAGAAGTGTTGGAGCTCCACCTCGAAATGGTGGGTCAACCCTCGCAGGAAGCGGCTCGGAGGGACGCCGAGCCCCATGCGGTGGTAGCGCGTGAAGCTCACCACATACCCCTCCGGCGGGTGCGGCTCCCGGTGCTCCGCCGACGGGATGACCCACCATGCGGGCCCCTCCTCCGGATTGGGGCGCAAGAGCCCCTGGGCCACCAGCGAGTCCATCTCACTCTGCGTCACCTTCGACGGGCTCCAGTCCTCGGCCGGCGATATCTGTGTCTGGGCGGCCATGACGGTGGCGCGGCGTGGATCCGAGCAGCGGACGGGCGGCGGCTAGCTCGAAGGAGAGGGCGCGTTAAGGCAGCAGCGGCGGCGAAGGCAAAGGCAAAGTAAAGGGTTCTCTTTCCCCTCTTTTCGATATTTATAGGGAGAAATCCAAAGGGACGGGATCTCCCACGACGTAAAAAGGTAACAGAATGCATTCAATGCGCCTACCTAACCGCGTCTCGAGCCGGGTGCAGGTCACACGCGTTACCTCTCCATTCGCTCCACTACCCGGGCCCGCCATGACCGTCGCTCCGGCTTCGCGCCCGTCGCTCTCCCCGACAGTTTCCGCCTAAAAAGGCGCGCCCAACGGGCAGAAGAATTCCAGACGACGGAGGCTTCTTCACAAAGGTAAAAACGGGCCCCGGCCCTAAGTCTCGAAGCAGCGAAGGCTGGCCCTCGAAAAGGGTTCGACAGCCGGCTTCGAGCGCCCGAGTCAGGGACACCAAGGGGCGCCACTCGCGGCATTACTCGAGGGCCGAACCCTCGAGGACTCTCACGTGTATCCAAGGCAGGGAGCTCGACGTGCAGTGAGATCCCCTCGGAGGGAGGCATCGAGCCACCGGGTCCTATCGAATGGACCCGGCACTCCTGCAGACTGAGCCCCCATGCTATATGAGACCGCCTCCGGGCCACAGTCGACCCCTAACGAACGGGGCACGAGCTCTCACTTGGATTCCCCGTTACTAGCTCACCGGGAACCTCGATACTCGCCCATTCGGGGTAGTACGAGGCATCCCACCTCGCATCCGATCGAAAGGACTCGCGGGATGACAAGCCAGGGCAGTCGGCATGCCGGACAGCTCGAGGAGCCGGCCAGTCGGTTCAGCCTGGCACCCCTCGACGAAAGAGGGTCTAAAAACTCGAACAGTTACGACTAATCTCTTTCTTTGTCCGAACATGGGATTTTCAGGCCTCGGGGGAACGCTCGACCTCCTTCTCACCCGAGCCCTCGAGACCAGGCCCAGGACGAACGCTTGCTCTCCATCTCGTCCAAGCCCTCCGAGCCAAGCCTCGGACGGAGTCCCCCACGACAAAGGAAAGGTGGCTTCGAACATTTAAACATTATTACCAAACCACATTTCGAGCCTGTTGCAGGTACACACAGGCGCCGCGATCTCCGCTCTCTGACGATATCCGCCTAGAAAGGCGCACCCACTGGGAAGAAGGCTCCCAAACGACGGAGGATTCTTCGGAAAGCCCACGAGGGAGTTCTAGCCACTCCCCCGTGGCCTCGGGGGCTACACCCGCGGGTGTCGCTCGCACGACACCCACGGAGTCCAATCGACAAGATCCTCGAGACCAGTCAGCTACCCATCGAGATCCCGACCTGGAACCCCTGCTCGAGTGCAAGCACTCAAACAAGGGCTCGGGGGCTACTGTCGGTGGTACGAAAAAAAGGGTACCCCCAATCAACGCAAACACCCGAACACTCCGTCTCCGTCTCGCCCGAGCCCTCCCGGCGAGGCCTCGGGCGAACGCCCTATCTCCGCCTCGCCCGAGCCCTCCCAGCAAGGCCTCGGGCGAACGCCCTATCTCCGCCTCGCCCGAGCCCTCCCAGCAAGGCCTCGGGCGAACGCTCTATCTCCGTCTCGCCTGAGCCCTCCCAGCGAGGCCTCGGGCGAACGCTCTATCTCCGTCTCGCCCAAGCCCTCCCAGCGAGGCCTCGGGCGAACGCTCCGTCTCCGTCTCGCCCGAGCCCTCCCAGCGAGGCCTCGGGCGAACGCTCCGTCTCCGTCTTATCTCGCCCGAGCCCTCCAAACCTCGGGCAAGCGCGCCTCCACACCTCGAGCCTTAACGCACGGACCTCGAGCTGTACAGTCAGCTGTACCAGCCCATACCACGCATTTAATACCTTCACCTACTCCGGTCACGTCCACTAGTGCACGGCATGTACCACAGTGACCCGGTGTAAAGGTCAAGTCACGTTTTCACCACAAGCATGGGCAAAAGGGAACCAGTGCAGCACTGTTCGGCCACGTCGGGCACTGTAACCCCTCGAGGCCGGCTACGCGCCCCTCGAGCCCTGCACTGTAAACCCCTCGAGGCCGGCTACGCGCCCCTCGAGCCCTGCACTGTAAACCCCTCGAGGCCGGCTACGCGCCCCTCGAGCCCTGCACTGTAAACCCCTCGAGGTCGGCTACGCGCCCCTCGAGCCCTGCACTGTAACCCCTCGAGGCCGGCTACGCGCCCCTCGAGCCCTGCACTGTAAACCCCTCGAGACCGGCTACGCGCCCCTCGAGCCCTGCACTGTAAACCCCTCGAGGTTGGCTACGCGCCCCTCGAGCCCTGCACTGTAACACCTCGAGGCCGGCTCCGCGCCCCTCGGGCCCCCGTGGCACCACCTCGAAGCCGGCTCCGCGCCCTTCGAGCCCTAACTACTTTCGTGCTATTGAAGGACAGGTACCCTAAGACCCGGAGGGACCTCACCGCGTACTGTACGTTCCGGGATGGGTGCTGTACGGCTCCCGCCTTATCGCGTCCCCACGTCCGCGCCCGGGATGGAAGCCACGACTCAAGGACGCCTCAACAGCGACGATCACGTCGGCTCCAGTGGCCCCGACAAGACAGAATCCCTACCCTTCTCCGTATGGAACACCATGTGCCCGGACACCTGTAATACTTTTTGTAACCCTGGCCACCCCTTGCTCTATAAAAGGGGACGCTAGGGCCCTCACTCGGGACGACGAACAGAACACACGAGTCCACGCACAAACACAAGTCTGGACTCCGGTCCACGCTCACTGAGCTTGTATTCTCCCCTGTACAAGCACTTAGGTGCAAATAATACAAGAACATCTCCCCCCGCTGGACGTAGGGCCTTCTTTGCCCGAACCAGGATAAATCCTTGTGTCCCCTTGCATCACCATCCAGGAAGAGAAGCACGCGATCATATTACTCGTTGGTGTGATACCCCCGGGTACGAAACACCGACAACAACAGAACCCAGGTGTTTCATGCTCAAACCTTTTTGCATCGCAGTGCTTGCAATTTGCTAATGGTTTTAGCATATGTGTATCTGTAGGCATGTTACTATACACCTTTTCATATCGGTCAGGTACTTCTGGGACAGAAGTTGTGTCTTCCTCAAGGTCATTGTCGTGAACATCTTCATCATCTTCCTCATCTGAAATATATCTCCCTCGTCATCATCATTAGATAAAGCGGTGGAAAATGTGTTTTGTATTCAGTATTTTGCACAAATACCTTGCCCAGCAAATAGGTATCCCTCATCCTCTTCAAATATATCTCCCTCATCATCATCATCTAAGACCATCATATATACTTGAGTTAGTCTAACTATGGGTTAAAGGAGTTCAAATAGTTTGTAGAATGTTAGAAATAGTGTAAATTACCACTATCATCAAATAGTGGTGTCTTTGGTGCGGCTGATGTAGGGTGAAGGCTAGGTTCTGCCCTTTTTGGTAATGATGTAATGACCATGGTTGAGTTAGGTATAATATATAGGTCACCTAAGTGGGATCATGAGGTACTGGTATTTACCATTGTTGGTTATGACTGATTGAGGCAAGAGTGTGTTAGTATTTAGATGTTTCTCAGACATGCATTCACAATCATCAAATAGTGGTGTCATCGGTGTAGCAGATGTAACCTGAATGTTGGGCCTTGGCATTTCTGTTAATCATAGGATGATCATGTATCAGTTAGGTATAATATGGTATATAGATCAGCTTAATGGAATAATCAAGCACCAGCATTTACCATTGTTGGTCACGAGTGATTGAGGCAAGGGTGTGTTAACATCCACTCGATCTTCTACCATGTAGTCACCATCCTTGTTAGATGCCTTTGTGTTCAAACCGATGCGACGTTCAAACATCGTATTACGACGGGTTAACAACACGTGTCTTTGTCCAGATGAAACATGTGCTCTATGTGTAAGCAGTATGTCATGGGATCCGTCATCACCGACCTCATTATTATGTATAGAATATGACTTGGTGTTGAACTCGACTCTGGGAAAACCCAATCACTGGGGTTCGTTGTAGGGCTTACGGTGGATCCAAGCCCAGATGCTTCCATGGTGGGCCACACAAACTCAGGAATATACAATGGGTTCTCCATGGCAATGGACTCACTATTTAGGGTTTGGTCTTGCACATCTCTTTGCTGTCTTTTAGTGTTTCTCCATGACTCCTTTTGTGCAGGTGTCTTAGACTTCTCCCGCTTGCGTTGCATCTTGGCTATCCTCTCCTCGGGTGTTAGATTTGCATACCATTGCCTTGAGTAGGCCTTTTTCAATTCTTTCTTAGTTTGGTCCTTGGTTTTGACAGGATTAGATGTACCAAGAGGTTGCATCCGCCCTAATAAATTGAATTGAACTTAATAAAAAAAATAAGACACAATGAACACATGTTTGCTCACATCTACTGATTTATTAAAATATCATGAGGCATTAAGTTTTCAACAATAATGATTATGGAAAGAAATAACATAAACCATTATGTATTATTTGATTATGTCGAAAGAAATCTCATAAAAATGCCACTTGATTGAGATCATGTTCCAGCACAAGTCCAGTTGATTATGTTACTACTATTCACAACTTCAGATGAACAATCACATACATAATAGTGTGTAACATTCATACAAGTATAGTCATCTGATATACATAATTACTCACTAACATCTAAAATTAAAACAATACCTAGGGTGTGTTTATTCCTCTGCATGGGTTCGTACGAATCATTTTTATGTAGCCAATCACTATTTTCGATGTCTGTCATATTTTTCTCATCGGATTCAACTCCATGGGCTGCAATATTATGGCACAACACACACATATAAATATATATGTGTATAGTAATGCTGATAAGTTGGTTCTAGCTTGGTCGTGGTGTTACCCCTGAACCCACCAAGGGTAGCTTTTGCTTTTCTAGCATGATATGCTTCACGACGCTTCTTATTTTTTTCATTCCTTTCTTCTTGAGTCATTGCAGCAAGTCGTGCCTTTTCCCTTTCTCTTTTCCGTTGCATAGCTTCATTAATCTTTGTTTGTGTATTAGATGTACTTTGATCACCTGTTTAAAATTAAGTGCACGAAGAATTAATACATAACAATATTCATCCTAAAGCATTCATGTCGATGTATATAAACATGGTACCTCCTCCACTTATAGTGTTTGTCAAGTCATTGAATGGAGTACGACCATTGTTATGATCCAACGGCTCCATGGAAGAAACTCACTTTCAAAAAATAATGGTCAGTATAAATAGAGATCGCATTATTAATGTGTTTCCATGCGAGTCCTCATATGAGCAGGAAACTGAAAACTAACCTAAAAATGCCCACATAGGTTCACTGGCACAAATATGTTTATGCAAAGGAGTAATAAAAAATAATATATAGATGACTACTAAAAGGAGCTTGCTATCTTGGACTGCTTGCACATTTGCCAACTCTAAGAATTCCTCCCTGGCTCCCAACAAGCATATGTGAAAGGAATTTTAATACAAACAACTCTGCTTAAGAAAAAAGTCTATTTATGTAGGAAGCACTTTTTAAAAAAGCTATATCATGTCCTGACACATGTAAGCCCAGATAATTAAAATAAATATGTCCTGAAACTCGATGGCCAATTATTTCACGACGCAAAAAAAAAGAGTCTACCAACTATTTCTGTAGGAACACTAAGATATTTCCACGATGCAAAAAAGGTCTTTAGTGGTGGACTCCTATTAAGATGCTAAATCTGTCCAAAAACTGGTGACTAAAAATATTTTTATTGTTTGTATAGACAGTGTATACTGCTAACAAAATGCTTATGCAGTAATACACACTTTGGATTAGTGTTCCTGCCTGTACTGTTATTTTTCGAACTCTAAAGTAGCAAAGCTTAACAACAGTTTTCAAAAATAATCTATAGATCACTACAGGATAAAGACGTTTTTACAGCAATTTTGCCTAGAATATTTTCACCAGCACTACATCAACTGGAACCTCAATATCCAAGGAGGCGAAATAGAAAAAAGCCAATATCCATATATCCACAGACCTGTTTCAAATGGAATATCATGTATCCACAGAACAGAGCTAACATGGTCAGTAACTTTACAAAAACCATGCATACTTTGTCCGTCAGAAGCAGACAACCTCTCCAAAATATTTTACATGTAGTTGTCACCTACATGTATTGACAAAGCCAACATCTTGATTTTGTACAAAAACTTTTGTTTTTATATGTTAATAAATTCCAGTAGGCGGCAACCCTTCTTATTTCCCTCAAAAAACAGAGGGGAGGTAGAACAGGTCAGAAGCTGAAATTTGTAAAGTGGAATAATGATGTTTGCGTTTACGAGGCTATAGACTGAAGCTTTTGCCTGCATAAGCTGAGATCACTGCTTATGCAGACATATTGTTCATTATAGCTCCAGATCTTTTTTTTGCCAAGAAGAGAAGAAGCTCCAGATCTTTGGTCCTAAGCTGCATTAGTCCTAGTATATGGATTGATAAAACTAACAGTTCCACTTCCACCAAAAAGATTAATTGCATATGTTGATGTTTATTGGGCCACGAGACTCACTGGATGATTTTTTTTAAAAAAAAAATTGTTGTGGACTGAAGCAACCAAGCAACTCCTTGTGGATTTTTTTTAAGCATTAGATGGCTGTGCAAAAGTGCTTGTTATTTTAGAAGCAACAAGCAGCAGCCCACCTGCGTTTGACCACGTCGATATGAGCCAACGCAAGCAATCCTTATTTTGCCCTATAAATAGGAATGGCTCTGTAAGTTTCTCCAAGCAGATAGCAGTAATTTAGCTAAGCAAGAAGCAGTTTAGGTGCAGTCAACAAATAACATATAAGAATCAGTATGTATAATAGTCTCATCATCAAGGAAAACGAATAATGCTTAGTAGAAAGGGTATATAAAATCAGATTTGTGAGGAACAAGAATAGGAGCAGGATGTACCTTGAGCTGCCAAACAAAACAGGCAAAGGAGTACCGCACGGGTCGGCCAGAGAAGAAAAGGCTACCTCGAATGATGAGAGCCTGCATCTCCAAGGAGCCCTTTCAATTCAAATACAGATAATCTCTACAACTAAAAAACAGTAAAACGGTAAGTAAATCTAAGACTGAGGATGGGGAATAATCGAACATATACTTGTTTCTGCAAGCCCCAGAGCGCGTCTTCCCGGAATCAGCACCTGCGTCGGTGTACTGTTATGAAATGCAGATCACCCATTCCTCATGTGAATTAAAATGGATAAATATTATATTTTTTCTAGCTCAGATCATCCTTTTTAGAGTCTTGATCATTTCAGAAACTAGCAGGGGAATAATAAAGAAATATTCTGGGTAAGATACTTCGTACAGAAAAGAAGCTTTCCACAAAAGGGGATAGTACAAAATCTTATGGTTCAGTTATTTAGAGCAATTTTGAAGCGATAAAAGTTACCTGAGAGCTTTGGTGGTTCTTGTTTTGGACTTTCCCTGGTGTCACCACGAGCTGCCATCATCAAATCAAACTATGTCAAACTATGTCGCACTTAGGATAAACAAGCATATGAAAATGTATGCTACTAACAGAAAGTGAGGGTCCAATAAATATATGTTGATTAAATGAACATATGAGGGTCCAATAAATGTATGCTACTGACATTTGATCATTGACCAGGCCTTCTGTTAGTTGCTTGTTGTGGCTGCAGCTAGTTACCAATTGCCTTAGATATAAGAAACAATGTCCTATAATATGACATCATGAGAATATTTTATACTGCTAAAAACAGGATTGTTGTACTAAGCAAATATTTTCTACTGCAAAAAAAATCTAAAACATTGATGGTGTCATATTAATTCAGGTAGACCCCGTACTGTACCATTTGCAGTAAACCGAAGGCCAAATATAAATTTTGTTAACTGCTACTGACCAGATCAACCCTAGCTGAGACATCACAAACTCAAATCCTGGCCTTCTTCATCCCTGCGATTCACAACTCAAACTGACTCAAACTGGACTGGAGCGGGAGCTCCTCGGATCGAGCGGAAGGAGGTGGACTGGAGCCATACCTGAGGAGACGAGCCAGTCAGAGTAGGATAGACAGATCCAGGTGAAGGGTGGCCAGTTTCGGCGAATCCGGACAGCGCGTTCTTCCTTCCTGCTCATCGGCGGACGGGATGGGGCCCGTGTGTGAGGTAGATGCAGGGGAGGGGAAGCTCTGCACATGAGCAAGCGGAGGATGCGAGCGATGCGTCGACAGGGAGGAAGCAAGGCTAGGAGAAATCAGCGACACTCACCGGAAGAAAGGTACCGAGGGCGGAGTGGATCGACGCAGGCACCGCACCTCCTCTGCCGCAGGGACGCCGCGGTGCCGTGTGGAGGTGGTCGGCAGCCTCGCACGCGCCGCCGCGTGGGGAGCAGCCGAGCAGGGGAGCGGCGCCGTCGTGGCCCGACCAGTTGGCGGCCTCGCGCACGCCACCGATTGGGGAGAAGGGAGGCAACGCCGCCGTTGGCTGGCCGGTAGGTGGCCTAGCGCGCGCCGCCTCCGCGCCGCTAGGGTTCAGGGACGCCGCGGTGCCGTGTGGAGGTGGTCGACGGCCTCGCGCGCGCCGCCGCGTGGGGAGCAGGGGAGCGGCGCCGTCGTGGCCCGACCAGTTGGCGGCCTCGCGCACGCCACCGATTGGGGAAAAGGGAGGCAACGCCACCGCTGGCTGGCCGGTAGGTGGCCTCGTGCGCACCGCTATGGTTTTGTTTCGAGAGGAGAGGAAGGGATGGAGCGCGAGATTGATTTTGACCGAGTGAAGGAGTCGGGCAGTTTTAGTTTTCAACGAAGGGCAGGGAGTCGGCAAGTTTGGTACCGCCGGTAGACCTGGACGAAGGGCAGGGCAGGGATTCTTCAAACACGTGCTTATACATATTTGTTATTTTGTATATACAGTTCATACTGCTAACAAAAATGTTAGTATGCATTAATACACACTTTGGATTAATGTTTCTGCCTGTACAGTTTTTATTCGAACTCCAAAATGGCAAAGCTTAACATGCTTTATTCAAATGATTGAGGTGTTCCTGTTGTTTAAGTATATATGCAGATGCAACTTTAATCCAAACTTTAGGGAAGAAGGCTAAGAAAATAAAAATGATAAGATGTACCTGTAGCCCAAGACCCTAGCTATTGAGCCTGCAATAGTAAAGAAAGGCAATTAAAAAAGCAACAACACTGGCTACTAAAAATTGAAGATTAGAAGTTTCAAGTTGAAGTGATATTAGAACATCTCATTTAATAGATTTGGTCAAATACTGGTGGAGAGAAATGGACCCAAAAAAAACAAGATCCTTCCATAGGAAAATATTTCTTTAGATTAGTTCATAAAGAATATCAGTAGCAAAAGATGACAAGAATTTAAACAATATAAGGATAGGCCATGGCAAGCTCTGGTTTCTTGACAGACAACAAGTTTTTTATTCTTTTAATTGATAAATTAGAGCAAAAAAGATGGCATTCTTCTTGTTTAAACATGTGTACTGAATCTTTGAATTAAACAGAGTTAAAATACTTGAAAGAAAGATCATACAAAGTGGGAGCGGAAAAGCACATACAGAAAGATCATACACGTAATGTGGAATGGATTCTCAGGAATGGGTTCTCAGTTCTCATCCCTGTGAAATTCATCAATATTGCTTGAGATGTTGAGCAATGTCACAGACATGGTTACTAAAGAACTGCACCTGACCTTTCAAAAAGATGAAGAGCCTGATGCTCAGTTATTGGCTGGAGCACTTTTATGTTTCAAGTGTTAGCAGTTGCCTGTTACAAGCAGAGGTATTTCTCTTTTTGTTACACTTGATGTTAGGTATCTATTGATGTGAGCAAAGCAGAAATAAAAGCCACCTCCCTTTCTACTCAAAAGCAAGATGAAAGGACTACTATTTCACATCAGAATAATGTTTCTACTTCATGCTGATATCACAATACAAGTGCACAAATTAAGTGACATGCACATGTTCATTCTGATTGGACAATTGGTTGGTCTATCCCAAATGAATATAAGGTAGGTTTGGGTGCTCAGTTCCGCACAACAGGAAAGGAAGAGAAGGGATTGACACGCCTGGTGGTTCTCCTCGCAGTACTCAGTCCAGTACTGAATCAGCTGTAACGCGAACCCAGTGCACTACTCAAACAGCTGTTACATGAACTCAGCTTCAGATAAGCAAAGCAGGCTGCACCAAAGGTTCGTTTGGCTAACTGATGCTGCAGCTATTAAGCATTCTTTGACCATATAAACAATGAGCATACATGAACAGGAAGTTGAAGATATAATTGAGCACTATTAAGCAAGTAGATGGACTGTAAGTTGAAGATATTGAGCACTATTAGGCAAGTAGATGGACTGTACAATTGCATTAATAGCCCAATATATGGATTTTTCAGTGGATAATGAATGATTGATTCACTTATACCCATACTGTAGATATGCAAACATTTACCTATCTTGACAGGCTGACAACAGCTTGTTTGGCCTGCTCGTCCAGTAGCAGCAGCTTCTTTGGCCTGCTCATCCAGTAGTAGGGATTATATACACGGGTCAGGTTCTATTAATTGGCTGACAACATGAGGTAAAGTGATGCAATGGAAAAACTGCTATTTTATGCTTACAAAGCCTAAAGATCACTCATGAGAAGCTCACTGAATATTTCTTCAAAAAAATAGGTATGTTACTTGTTCATAAGAACAGATCAAAATGTCATGTGTGACCATATGAACTACTACATGAATAAAAAGCCATTTAAGAGACATAAAATAGTGAGGAAATCTTTGAGCAATGAAATAGTGAGGAAATCTCAGAGCGAAGTCTGCTTGAGTGTTCGTCAACCTCGACTTTGGCCACCACTCGCCCGCTTGCAAAATCTTCTATTTTGACAGTCTTATACTCCTAGTAGGTGACAGTCTGTACATGATTATTACCAAAATGCGAACAGTAAATTTTTCTCCATGCATGCACACATCCTTGCAATTAGCAATCCAGTTGAGTTTTGCTAGCAGTAGAGGTGTCTTTGCCTAAAAACAAAACTACTCCAGAAATTTGCCTAAAAAACAAAACTACTCCAGAAATTTCAGAACTGCATAATAGATTTCACAACAAAGTACACGACTAATCGTTTGAATCATGTCTAATTGCTCTACTCTACAAGCATTCTTTGGATCAATCCTGTGATATGCAAGCCCAAAATGCATGGAACACAGGGAAAAAGTAAGACCCAATTTACAAAAATTCACATAGCTATGTGCACACAAAAATACCAGGAAAATAGATACAAATTGGAAGAATATAGAGTGTGTCAAAGGAGATTACCGTTCTAGAATTTCAGTAGCGTTCATCTTCGCTCAAATCCCAAATCCATTGTCACAGCACTACAGAATCCCCAAAACCTAGGGTTTAGACCATGAAAGAACACCACATGGATAATGGAGAACAAGAGAAAAAAAATAGGCGGAGAGGGGCGCACCATGGAGGATAGGCCCGAGATGATGAGGACATCGCCACGCTGAACACACCGACGCCATGGTCTTCCCCAAGTTGCAATCCGTCTCCAACTCAGCAACCACGTCACCCTCGGAATTTAGGAGCATTCCCGGGTAAAATCAACGCCCCAGATGCATACGGACTCCGTTTTCGACGAACCAGATATGCTTAGAAAGATAATTTGATAAGCTAACCAATGGCTTTGGAATCACGTCAAAATACGTCCGGAGTCAACGGGAATCATCGAAACAAGTCAGCGTCCAGAATCTGTATTTTGGTCCGTTGGGCCGTGTATCGTCTTAAAGCCCATTAGGGGGCGCGTTCAGCGTAGATGACGTCCCAAACCCTATAATTAGCCGCCGCCGTCGTCGTTAGGTCTTGGTTTTGTTTTGAGTTTAGTTTTCCACCGAGAAACTGAATCGTTCATTGTAACTGTGGTGATAAATCCTTTTACAGTGATCCAGGGCCCCCGTTCTTGATCTCCTTCACTGTGTCGATTAGTCCTTTGGAACCGAGTTCTTGAACCCCCTCTTGATATTCACGAAATTCATATCTGCAACGTCGTCGAGGGAAGGAGCGCCGCAGGAGGTTATCTGGGCTTCGTGCTTTCTCGCCGCGTGGAGGTGCTTGGCGGCCTCGCGCGCGCAGACGCGTGAGGAGCAGCCGAGCAGGGGAGAGGCGCCGCCGCGTTCCGACCGGTTGGCAGCCTCGCTCGTGCCGCCATGTGGGGAGCAGCCGAGCAGGGGAGCGGCGCCGCCGCGTCGCGACCGGTTGGCGGCCTCGCGCACGCCACCTCTTGTGGAGAAGGGAGGCGCGCCGCCGCGTGCTCGCCGGTAGGTGGCCTCGCGCGCGCCGCCGCTTGGGGACCAGGGGAACCGCGCCGCCGCTTGGGGAGAAGGGAGGCGCGCCGCCGCGTGCTCGCCGGTAGGTGGCCTCGCGCGCGCCGCCGCTTGGGGACCAGGGGAACCGCGCCGCCGCTTGGGGAGAAGGGAGGCACGCCGCCGCGTGCTCGCCGGTAGGTGGCCTCGCACGCGCCGCCGCTTGGGGAGCAGGGGAACCGCGCCGCCGCATGGGGAGAAGGGAGGCGCGCTGCCGCGTGCTCGCCGGTAGGTGGCCTCGCGCGCGCCGCAGCTTGGGGAGCAGGGGAACCGCGCCGCCGCGTGGGGAGCAGAGGAGCCGCGCAGGAGGCGCGTGGGGAGTAGGGTTTCTCAGTTTCGAGAGAAGAGGAAGGGCTGGAGCGCGGGATTGATTTCGACCCAGTGAAGGAGTCGGGCGGGTTTAGTTTTCAACGGAGGGCAGGGAGTCGGCAAGTTTGGTACCGCCGGTAGACCTGGACATTTGCCCTTTTTTAGGAGTACAGATTTGTATGATCAGGTGATGTCTAGGAACATATCTCGTGGTCGGAGGGAGTTGGATGACTCATCATCTGATGACGATGATTTTGATTTGTTAGCGGCTGTTGTGGTTGTGGACACGTTCGCCAATAAAAAAATACCCGGTGGTTCTGTCCTAGGCCATAGAATGTTTTACCGTGACAGAGAAGGCGGTCACGAGAGGCAGTGAATCCAACTTACGGCCCCGAATTATTTCGTCGAAGGTTGCTTTTATTTTCTCTTTTATATTGGCCCTGGATCCAACATGTGGTTGTGACACTTTGGTTTTCTGCAGGTACAGGATGTCTAGAGAACTTTTTTTACGCATAATGAACGTTGTTGAAGCACATGATGATTATTTTGTGTGAAAAAGGAACGCGGCAAATGTAGTTGGATTGAGTTGTTTCCAAAAAGTGACCGACGCAATGCGTATGCTAACCTATGGGGTTCCCGCAGATGCAACTGATGACTACGTTCACATAGGCAAAAGTACTGCACTTGAGAGCTTGCGGAGGTTTGTCACTGCAGTTGATGAAATTTTTGGAGAAGAATATGTCAGATATCCCAACGAGGCGAACACGGCCCGATTGCTTGCATTTGGTGCAAAAAAGGATTTCCAGGGATGTTAGGGTCAATTGATTGTATGCATTGGGCATGGAAAAACTGTTCATATGAGAAACAGGGTCAGTACAAGGGACACGTGGAGAAGCCCACTATCATTTTGGAGGCTGTTGCGTCGAATGACCTTTGGATATGCATGACTTCTTTGGAATGCCAGGTTCTCACAATGACATCAATGTTCAACATATGTCTCCTTTATTTGATAATTTGGCATAAGGTAGAGCTCCAGAAGTGAACTTTTCTATTAATGGTCATGATTACACAATGGGCTACTATCTTGCAGATGACATATACCCCACATGGGCAACTTTAGTCAAGTCGATCACTATGCCTATGGGGAACAAGAGGCAGTATTTTGCCAAGGCACAGGAAGCTGCCAGGAAGATGGTTGAGAGAGCTTTTGGGGTACTGCAATCTAGGTTTGCTGTTGTTCGAGGGTCAGCTCGTTTTTGGGACGTAAAAAACATTGACAAAGATCATGAGGGCTTGTGTGATCATGCACAATATGATTGTGGAAGATGAAGGATTTGTCGTCGACCCTAACGAGGGCTTTGAGTACGGTGGTCACAATGTGGAACCAGAACATGGCCAGCCTACTCGTACCCTTCAAGAGTTTATTGATGCGCACAGAAGGATTAGAAACAAAGAGACACATGAATAGTTGAAAGAAGACCTCATCGAGCATCTTTGGAACCATCATCCGGATTTATATTAGCTGTAATTTTCGTACATTTTTACTACTACTATGTTTGAGGGAATTTAAATAAGGCCTAGTACTATGTATCGTCATTTATTTAAGTATTTGCTAAAGAAACATCTTTCCTGTTCTAAAATATCTCCTGTTGTGATTGTACTGTTCTGAATTATTGTACCGTGATTGTACACAACGTGTCACAGCACAACCAGGTGACGTTTTGCAATCACATGGAACAGCGAAAACAGTGCCATCAGCGTTCTCCAGTGCCTGCTGTACTTGCTGCAGGAGCTGCACGGCCATCAGCTGCAATCATGGAACAGCGAAAACATTGCCAGGAAGATTTGCCGGCCACTTCCTTTGTCAACAACACTAGCTAAAACAACATGGAATAACACATTTTCCTTGGCACATGAAATGACTATCAGAACACAAGATAGTACTACTTAAACTGGGTAAAAATAACATGAACTGGGTAAAAATAACATGAACTGGATAATGGTTCTGCTGATATAGTCTTAGAACTCATACAACTAGAACTGAAATTAAAATCTGAGCAGTTTTGAAGCCAACTCAAATTAAACAACTAGAACTAAAGGTTTCATAAGACCAAATGAAATAAACTTAATTTTCACGCTGCTTCACAACAATCTTCCTCTGCATGTTTTCAAACCATTCACGCTGCATTGGATTGAGAGAGGACATGTCTGTTAACATGATTTCTTTTTCCTCTTTGAGTAGTTTTGCTTCTGCTTTTTTTTCTTCAGTTGCAAGTCGCTTCTTCTCAATATCTAAAGTTGCATTGTCTATCTCTAGTGAAGCCATTAACCTCTCCTCTTTGGCTTTCTCCTTTTGCATGTTGAGGGCCTCCCTTTTTGCAATCATTTTGTCCAAAGCTTCCATGCAAGCCTCACCACCTCCACGCCTCAAATTTTCTTTCACCTTCTTTATTCCATCTGGCCTTCTCTTTGGTGCGGTTTCCTGTCCATCATGTTTTTCTACAACTTGATCATTATTAGTTCCTTCTTCTTCTCTCGGCCTTGACACCTTTGTCGATTTTTTCTGTTTTTTGTTGCTTGCTTGTTTCTCTTTCTCAATCTTGGCAAGTTCCATCATCTTTGCTTTCCACTTGTCTTCCTCCTTCACGATCTTCCAGCAATGTAAAAGACCAAAAGTTTTGTTGTCCTTGCCCCATTCCACATACAACTTCTTTGCTTCGTTAATCTATAAAGAGATGGTTATCAGTGCATACATTATTTACGATTAATCAAGAAGGATAAAGTAAAAGAACACATGTTACCTTATCATCGATAGTGAACCCACTTTGATTCCTACGTAGAATGGCATCATAGCATGCACAAAACTTGTTCACTTGCCATTGAATTGTCAGCCACCTATGCATAATGGAACTCACTGTCCTCTCAGCTTGGGTACTCTTGTTCTTGTCAAAGTAAACTTTAATTTTTCCCCAAAAACTTGTTCTAGATTGGTTGGCACCATGTATGGGATCCTTGCTAACATTCAACCATGAAGGACCGTGAAGCAACCAGAAAGCGACCAGAGGGGGGGTGAATGGGAGCTTCAATATTTCCTTTCGGAAACTAGTACCCACTGTCCCGAGAGTCACCCAAAAGGACAAACCCTAGAGCTTGCTAACGTCCACGACCCTAGATGTAGGGTGGATGCTTCCAAGAAGCATAGCGGGACACTACACAACTCTAGAAAGCCTACGCAGAAGACGGAAACCAAATCCGACAACGAACGAACAAGCTGCGGACGAAACAGCGCAAAACAGTCACGACCGGACTCTGGCCTGCGTCCGGTCAGTGAGCACCGGACGCGTCCGGTCTGAAAAATTCCTCTCTGGAACCTTACTGTTCCTGACCGGACTCACAAGCGAGGAGCGTCCGGTCGAGAGCAGTGCGTCCGGTCACTAGAGCCAAGACAGGTGAACAGTAGATCCTGAGCGTCCGGTCAATCCAATAACCCAGCGTCCGGTCACGAGCGTCCGGTCAATACTCAGAGAATGCCGCGACACATTCAACCACCGGACGCGTCCGGTCAGCCCGACCTAGCGTCCGGTCACCTCGTGACTTCACTGTTCACTCACCGATTCGACTCGATCTCACCCAAAACAATTCCTCTAGGGATCAAACTTGGTGAGAGGAGTCACAAGGAGGATAGTGAGCTATCTCTAAGAGATCATGGCTCGAACCTATCTCCAAATCGATGAATCGAAGAATTTCGGGGGAAGGGAGAAAACTTGACCCGAAACAAAAATCGATCGATCTCCTAGACCGTGAGGTTAGAAGTGAATTCCTTCGGTGGAAAGAAGTGCCTCACGATCTAGAACAACTTGGTTCAAACGGTTTTGCAAAAGATGAACCGAGCAAAGAGATCAAGCGACGGGAAAATCGTGGAGAAAAGAATTCCGCGAAGAACACGAACGAAATGCGAATCACACCCACGAACTGCACAATAGTGAGATTACGGTCTCACTTCCTCAACATCAACAGTACACAGAGGTAAGTCTCTCTGCGGATCTCAGCTAGCTACAGCAGGGGATGGGAGAGCAGGAAACCCTAAGTACGAAAGAGCAAATGACTGAATGGGAGGAGGGTGTCTCCCCGACTACTTATCCTAATCCTAGTCTAAGTACAATTCCTACTCTACCCCTCTCTAATCTAATTACAGAGCGAACCAGCTAAACCCTAAGGTTATTCTGGACCAACTCAGTGGTAGGTGTATCCGACGGCCACGCCCGCACAACTCGTCCGTGTTGCCTCCACGCAACCTTCCGATTGCCGCCACGTGTCGCCCTCGCTCTGCACCCCCGGTTTTGTGGCCCAAACCGGGAAACCAGCCTTTTCCAGCTATCCCCCGGTTTTGAGGCCCAAACTGGGAAACCAGCCTCCAAGTCCAACGCCTGAGTTTTGTGGCCCAAACTCAGAAACCCGCAGCGCCTAGGTTTTGAGGCCCAAACCTGGAAACCGTCCTCAGCCCGAGTTTTGTGGCCAAACTCGGAAACCCTCAGCACCCAGGTTTTGAGGCCCAAACCTGGAAACCGTCCATCTGATGGTTTTTCCCAGGCTCTACCACCAAACCGAAGCTGTAGAGGGGATGCACCGCTCGTGCACCCCGTCCACCGACACGTGTCCCCAGGTCCTCGACCCGAGCAACACCGTGCCCCGCAAGTCTTCACTTGTCGCTGTCCCAAGCTGCCAGCCACCACAGCTGATCCTCAGGCACTCTGGTCCCTCAGTCCAAGCCTCACGTCCGCCCTTCACCGCTCGATCCATCGGCATGGCACGTCCGCCGCACGGCACGCCCATCCTTCACCGCACCCGGTCCGTCGGCATGACCCGTCTCAACTTGACCTTCACCTTGCCCTCGATCACTGTCTCCGTGCTCGACACCTGCACAACACAAGCCAAAGACCCTGCGATCAAACCCGTTGACAATCACTCATCACTCAGAGACTCGGCATACACCCATGTATCCGCAAACCATCCCGAGCATATAACTTCATCTTCCTTCCAATGAATTTTTTTTGTTCTTTTTGTTCCCTTTGTACTCCGGCTCGTGTTGGGGATGAGGACCCTCGACAGCGGCACCACACAGAGCGCAGGCAAAAATGACCTTCGCGTGATCCACGCGTCCCCGCTCGACCCTTTTCCTCAAGGGACTGAACCCCTCGGACCCGTTTTCTAACCCTCGCCATGGATCCGACCCCCGAGGCTTTGTTGCAATTCTCTGCAGGTTAAGACTCGACGACAACCAGGCGGGTGACCCTCGCTCGCCTTGCGAGGCCACTTCGCTTGGAGCAAAGGGTTCGGCGAGGCGACGGAAGGACGCTGGCTCGAGGGCAAGCGGAGTCGAAGGTCAAGTTTTTATGTCTGCCCCCGAAGGTGGGCAAGACCGAGTGGCGGCGCGCAGAGGGAAGGCTGATTAGGGTTCCCGCTGCAATCGTGTTTTTACTTCTTTGCCCTCCTCCCTGCGTGGAGGCAGGGAATCTTTGTTGTACCCTTTCGTAATTAGTCCTGTGACCCTTGGTATTCCCTATAAATACCAAGGAGTGAACAGTGTAAGACACATGATTTTTGGGAATAGAGCTACAATAATAGTCTTTGTTTCCTTAACCTTCGTTTTTGCCTTCGACGCTTGGCCACCTTCGCCTTTCCCTTGCACGAGAGCGAGGGAGAGCAAGTGTGTTTCCAACAGTTTGGCGCCGTCCGTGGGGACCGAAAGTTCGAGATGGCGGGGAACAGGCGAACCAACACCACCAGAGACCTTCGCACGGCTAGAGAGACAGCGACGGTGGTCCCACCTGCCGAGGAGATACCAGAACCCTCAAGGGCGCAGGATGTCACCCCGGACACGGAGGTCCCGGGCCCTCAAGCCCGGACCGTGTTGCACCCTCACACCCCCGGGGAGGGAGAGGGAGCTGACGAAGAGGAGTTGGGCCTCGAGGCCCTCGAAAGCCTTCAGGCTGAGCTGCAGGAGAAGAAAAGGCGTCTGGACCAGCTAGAGAAGCACAATCGGCTGTGCGCCATCAGGCAGAAGGCAGACGAGGCCAGGGAGCAGCTTCGCCGAATGGAAGAGTCCCTCGCCGCGGCTGAGGCCGAGGCAGAGGGCTGGATCGACGGGGATATGCCCCCGCTGCAGGAGGGAAATGAGGAGCGAGATCGAGACAACCTTCACCATCCACCACCCCCACCACCGCCACTCCAAGAGCCTTACCCAATGAGACAGCAAAACTTTCACCAACTTTATCCAGATGAGAGAGAGCCAAACCTCCGCATCCAAAGAAGACCTCAGCAACACCAAATGCCCTATGACCCGCGGTCACCCCTCTCCCAGATACTCCAAACTCAACCCTGGCCTCCATGCTACAACCCACAAAACTTACCTCGTTATGACGGGCTTTCCGACCCTCGCCAGTTCATAATGAGCTATGAGGCGGCAGTCGCCGCGGCAGGTGGAGATGAAGTAACAATGGCAAAATCTTTTGTCATTATCTTGCGCGACATCGCGCAAACTTGGTACAGCAACCTTCGCCCCGGGACCATGGATTCCTGGGCCAACCTCAGAGACAGGCTCTGCACAAACTTCAAAGGCATCAGACCAGCCCCTTCGAACCCCATCGACTTGTTCAATTGCAAGCAAGAGGAGCGAGAACCGCTTCAAGACTACTGGCGAAGGTTCATCCAAATGAGAGCAAGAACTCCGGGGATATCCGACGAAGCTGTAATCCTCGCCGCAGTCAGTGGCCTGCGTCCAGGCCCATGCTCATCAAAGTTTGCCAGGAAGCCAGCGAATTCAATCGAGGAGTTACACGAAACAATGGAACGATATTGCAGAGCAGACATGGACTTCAGAGCGAAGTCTGACGCTCGGCGCTCACAACTGAAGCCACAGCCGAGGCCTCAAACAAGGGAAAGCAACCCTCGCCAAGAGCAAAGCAACGTTGGTGCAATCAACAAAGCAACAAATTACGAGGACCAAAGACGGGACGCTCAACCTCCGAGCAACCAAGCCTCTCAGGGTTTGCCACCTCCGCCGAATCAACGGAACCAGCAACGAGATCCCGCTAAAATGTATTGTCACTTCTGTGGTCTCGGAAAGGGACACACAACAAAGCAATGCGAATGCTTCGCCAAGGGAAAAGAATACCAGGAATCCAGGAAAGCTGCTTCGTCAGACACCCGAACCATCAACCACACCAGGAAACCAAGCTTCCACCCTTCAAATACCCAATTCCATTACACCCCCGTAAACTATGGCCTACCCTCGCAACAACCCATTTACCCCCACCACCCACACTTCAGCCAAGCCTCCTACCAGGCAACAACAATCCCACAACGCCAAAACACTTCATACACAGTCACATACCCAACAACCCCCCAAAACCAAATTCCAACAACCCACCAAGCCAGCAACGCTCTGCCACCACCACCGCCAATTCCCGCTTTACCAGCACCCCAGCCTGTCAAAGCCGAAGCCCAGAGCCAAACGACCATCAACAATCCAACATCAACCTTCGGTGTGATTCTAGCTATCACCGGAGGTTCAAATGAAGACCATGGTAACAAACGGCAGAGGAAGGAACATGCCAGACGAGTTCACCACGTGGCCGTCGAAGGTCCCCACAGATTCGGTCGTTGGTCTCACATCCCCATAACCTTCGATTCCAGCGACATGAAGCTGAGAGATTACCCTCACACCGATGCTATGGTGATCGAAACCAACCTCGCTGGGTGGACTGTCACCAAAATCTTGGTTGATACAGGAAGCTCCGCTGACATCCTATTCGCCTCAACCTTCGACAGCATGAAGCTCGATAGAAACCTCCTGCAACCCGCTGACAACCCTCTATACGGCTTCGGCGGTCAACAAGTGAGAGCGGTTGGCAAAATATCCTTGCCTGTGACTTTCGGCGACCAAACGAACTGCAGAACTGAGCACATAACCTTTGATGTCGTCGACATGTTCTATCCATACAATGCCATTTTTGGCCGAGGGGTCACAAACGCATTCAATGCTGTCATCCATCCCGCTTACCTATGCATGAAGCTTCCCGCTCTGAAGGGTGTGGTTGCAGTATTTGGGGACCAAGACATTGCAAGGGCAGCTGAAGGAAACGTAGCCCCAGGGCAACGTAATGTACACAATTTGTCAAAACCTCAAACCCCCGACATCAGCGACGAGGGTGAAGTCTGCAATGACAGAGTGAAGGCAGCGCCAAAGGAGGAAACCAAACAAGTCCAACTCTTCGAGGGTAACGCCGAAAGAAAGGTGCTCATCTCAGCCAATCTAGACCCCCAATCAGAAGGCAACCTCGTTACCTTCCTCAGAGAAAATTCCGACACCTTCGCTTGGTCCGCAGAGGACCTAAAAGGAGTCAACAGATCAATGATTGAGCATAGCCTGAACATCAAAACAGGCTATCGCCCAATCAAACAAAAGCTTTGCAAGATGTCAGAAGAAAGAAAGGAGGCAGCGAAGGCTGAGGTAAAAAGGCTTTTGGACGCAGGCGTCATTCGCTCGGTCAAATACCCAACTTGGCTCTCAAATGTGGTCCTAGTCCAAAAGAAGAACAAAAAATGGCGAATGTGCGTGGATTTCACTTGCTTGAACAAAGCTTGTCCGAAGGATGATTTCCCTCTCCCAAACATAAGCACCCTGGTCGACAGAGCGGCAGGTTGCCAAACGCTGTCCCTCCTTGATTGCTTTTCAGGCTATCACCAGATTTGGATGAATGAAGAAGACGAGGAAAAAACAAGTTTTATCACACCCTCGGGCACCTTTTGCTTCCGAAGAATGGCAGAAGGCTTGAAAAATGCAGGCTCAACCTTCGCTTGCATGACCTCTGAAGTTTTCAAGGATGAGCATGCTGTCTCTGCCTATGTCGATGACCTGGTTGTCCAGAGTGAACTAAAAGAAAACCACATATCAGACTTATCGAGGGTGTTCAGCAACCTCCGGTCCGCCGGATTGAAACTAAACCCAGAAAAATGCGTTTTCGGGGGTAAGCGAAGGTAAATTGCTAGGTTGCATCGTCTCAGCCAGAGGAATCGAAGCTAACCCTGAGAAGATCGACGCCATCATGAACATGGAACCTCCGGCGACCAAAAAAGCAGCTCAGCGTCTGTCTGGTCGTTTAGCAGCACTTAGCAGATTCATCTCAAGATCCGCAGAGCGAGGGTTACCTTTCTTTGAAACACTCAGAAGCAATGCTCCATTTAATTGGGGTCCCTAGCAGCAAAAGGCCTTCGAGGAGTTGAAAAAGTATCTGACCAGCTTGACTGCCCTAACCAACCCAAGCAAGGGAGATCTATTGTTACTCTACGTCGCAGCTTCGCCTCACGCAGCAAGCGCAGTTCTCATCAAGGAGCTCCGCGAAAACAACAAGACCAAACAAGCCCCAATCTACTATGTTTCAGAAACCCTCGAAGGCCCAAAGAGAAATTATTCGGAGCTTGAGAAAATAGCATACGCCGTCGTTATGGCATCAAGAAAGCTCAAGCACTATTTCCAGGCGCACGAGATCCATGTACCTTCGTCGTACCCCCTCGAGAACATTTTCAAAAACAACGAAGCAGTTGGAAGAATAGCAAAATGGGCAGTCGAGCTTAACAGTTACGCTGTGACCTTCGTCGGCAGAACAGCAGTCAAATCACAGGTACTGGCTGATTTCATAGCAGAATGGACACCCGACCCTCGTGCTGGTGAGCTGCGACATGACCAGTTTTAGATCGTTTACGTCGACGGAGCCTGGGGTGCAACTGGAGCCGGTGCCTCGGCCATTCTAATCTCGCCTTCCGGGTCGAAGCTGAGATACGCACGAAGGCTTGACTTCAAATGCACAAACAACTCCGCTGAATATGAAGCTGTGATTCTGGCACTTTCAAGACTACGGTCGTTGTCAGTCCAAAGGGCACTCATCAACACAGACTCTCAAGTCATTGCGGGGCACATTGAGAAGAACTACAAAGCAAAAGATCCAGAGCTTCAAAAGTATTTTCGATATGTCCGAAGGTTAGAATCTTTCTTCCTCGGCATAACTGTAAAAGCAATATCAAGGACTGAAAATAGCGAGGCAGATTGCCTAGCTAAAGCAGCCGCACAGCAGTTACAGCTTCCACCAGATGTGTTCTACGAGGTTACCACTCGGTCAACTTTCGAAGCTTCTGAAATCAGCGTCAAGCTGATCAGCGCAATTCAGTGCGAGGATTGGAGAGCACCTATCATGGCCTACATCAAGGGGCTCCATGAATCAAACAACAGAGAAGAAGAAAACAGACTAAAGCAAAGAGTGCGAGGACACAAGATTGTTGACAACACCTTGTACAAAGCTTCGGTAACCTCGCCATGGCTCAAATGTGTGTCACAGTCCGAAGGCAATGACATTCTCAAGCTAATCCACGAGGGCATCTGTGGTTCTCACAACGGCCCGAGGGCTCTAGTCGGCAAAGCATTCCGGCAAGGTTTCTACTGGCCAACAGCATTAAGAGATGCGGAAACCATCGTCAAGCATTGCGAGGGTTGTCAACTGATGGCAAAGAACCAAAACGCTCCAGGGGCACCTACAACTCTCATATGCCCAACCTGGCCTCTGCAAAGGTGGGCGATGGACCTCGTAGGCCCACTACCGACGGCTCCAGGGAACCTTCGCTATGCGGTGGTAGCTGTGGAATACTTCACAAAGTGGATTGAAACAAGGCCATTGTCCTCCATCACTTCCCTCGCAGTAAAAAAGTTTTTCTGGCAACAAATAGTCTGTCGCTTTGGAGTTCCTCAACATCTAACCGTCGACAATGGCACTCAATTTGACAGCGAGGTCTTCAAAGAATTCTGTGCGCAAATTGGGACAATGTTATGCTTTGCCTCCGTCCGGCACCCGCAATCCAACGGCCTGGTTGAAAGAGCCAATGCGACAATATTCCAAGCTATATCCAAAAAATTGCAGGGTAGACCTAAGGGTAAATGGGCCGATGAACTACCTTCGGTCACCTGGTCTCACAACACCTCAGAATGTAGAGCAACAAAATTCACTCCTTTCAAACTTTTGTTCGGCGAAGAAGCGGTGCTTCTAGAAGAACTAAAATATGGGTCGCTCAGAACAACCCTCGCATCTGACGAGCAAGCCCAACCGCTTGATAAAGACCTACTCGAAGAAGCAAGATGCAACGCAATGCACAACCTTCGTAAGTACCAAGAAGAAACCAAAAAATGGAGAGATAAAAAGATCAGAATCAAAGATTTGCAGAAGGGTGACCTCGTCCTCATCAGAAAACAAAACGCCAGCTTGGCGGGAAAATTTCAGCCCAAGTGGACAGGTCCATACTTGATTGTGGAAAGCAATCGCCCCGGTTCTTTCCACCTCTCCGACAGCGAAGGAAACATCCTGCCTCACACCTGGAATATTGACGACCTTCACAAATTCTACCCATAGCGGAGCCTTAGCGAGCCCTCGCACTATGTAATCTTTTGTTTCACTTTTGTTTTCTTCCATTTTTGTGCATGTAACAAAAACAGAAGGAGCTGCACTCTTTTTCCTTACGAAGGGGCGTAAGGTTTTTTAACGAGGCAGCATCCACAACCTTAATGCAGGTTAGAACCCTCGAAAAAAGAAGAGTCATCAAACCTCTACATTTACTAGAAAACATCGAAAAAGCACCTCTTCTTCAAAGAGCGCTATCATCGATGCAACCTTTTTTAAGATTGCTTCAAAAACGAACATTTTCTAAAAGCAAACTTCACCTCTACCTAAGATAAGGGGAGGCGCGAAGTCCAAAAAGACGAGCACCCTCGCAAAACACGCCAGGGGCTCGCAAAAAGCAAACTTCACCTCTACCTAAGATAAGGGGAGGCGCGAAGTCCAAAAAGACGAGCACCCTCGCAAAACACGCCAGGGGCTCGCAAAAAGCAAACTTCACCTCTACCTAAGATAAGGGGAGGCGCGAAGTCCAAAAAGCCGAGCACCCTCGCAAAACACGCCAGAGGCTCGCAAAAAGCAAACTTCACCTCTACCTAAGATAAGGGGAGGCGCGAAGTCGAAAAAACCGAGCACCCTCGCAAATCACGCCAGGGGCTCGCAAAAAGCAAACTTCACCTCTACCTAAGATAAGGGGAGGCGCGAAGTCGAAAAAGCCGAGCACCCTCGCAAATCACGCCAGGGGCTCGCAAAAAGCAAACTTCACCTCTACCTAAGATAAGGGGAGGCGCGAAGTCCAAAAAGCCGAGCACCCTCGCTGCAAATGCCAGGGGCTCGCCAAAAAAGCAAACCCCGCCGCCCATGATAACAGTAGACGCGAAGTCCAAAACCAGCTTGTCGAAAAGCATCACGCGAGCCTCGCTAAAAGAAAGTGGGGGCGTCGCTGTTTTTTCAAATCAGCTTATCAAAAGCGTTGCGCGAGCCTCGCTAAAAGAAAATGGGGGCGTCGCTGTTTTTTCAAATCAGCTTATCAAAAGCGTTGCGTGAGCCTCCCTAAAAGAAAGTGGGGGCGTCGCTGTTTTTTCAAATTAGCTTATCAAAAGCGTCGCGCGAGCCTCGCTAAAAGAAAGTGGGGGCGCCGCTGTTTTTTTTCAAATCAGCTTATCAAAAGCGTTGCGCGAGCCTCGCTAAAAGAATGTAGGGGGCGCCACTGTTTTTCCAAAATCATCCCATCAAAAGCGTAACGTAAAGCTTCACAATCACTTTAGTTAAACCACTACAAACCAATTCAGATAAATTGCAGAATTTACTTGCCTCAACCAATAATGCGGCTTACAATTTAAAAGGGAAAAAGTCACAGTTACAAGGGTTCACCCCCACGTTCAACTACTGCCAAGTCATCGAAACCCTCTGTGACACCCTGAAAATCACCTTTTGGAAAATAGAGTCTAATGTGACTTTGTTTATTTATTATTCATGAAACATATAGCTCAAATAATAATTTTTGGTGAAATAATAATTTAAGTTGGGGCTTAGAAACATTTTTGTTGCATTCATGCTGGAGCATATTATTTTGTTTGAGTGTAGGAATAGTGCTGTGTGGCTTGAATTCAAATCTAATTTGAATTTGAGCAAGTTTTGAGACAAAAATAAAAAGAAAACCCTTTTTCCTTCTCACCCCCTCTCCTCACTCTTTTGGCCCGAAGCCGCAAGCGGCCCGGCCTGCGGTCGCCCACTCCCTCCCCCTCTCCGCGCTCGCCCGCTTGGGCCACGGCCTGCTCGGCCCGCTCGCGCCGCCTCCCTCTCTTTCCCTTCCCTCCGCTCACACCGGCCCAGCGAGGCCCGCCTCGCGCCCCGCAGCCCAATCCCCGCTCGACCGCGCCCGCCTGACAGCCCAGCCCCACATGTCAGCGGCACCTGGCGACCCTTCCCCTACCTCCCGCATCCACCAGCGCGCCGCCGCTCCCCTCGCCTCCCGAAACCGAAGGTGAGTGGCCTTAATGGCCACTCGGCCATCATCCGGCTTCGGTGGGGCACTCATCGGCCGCCACCGCACCCACCCGAGCCCTATAAAGCCAGGGCGAGGCCCTTGCCCTCTCCCTCGCGCCACCCGCTCGCCCCACTGTTTCCCGCCGCCGTGGTGGAGCTTCACCGGCCACCCAAAGCCCCATCCGAGCGTTTCCAGGAGCTGCCGCAGCCACCCAAAGCTTTTCCCTACACCCTACCTGCTCTCTTGCGCTCGGAAATGCTCACCTGAGCCGTCACAGATCCCGCCGCCGCCTCGTCGTCGCTGTGGTGAGTCCCCGCCGGAGCCAAGGCCACCGACGAGCTCGCCTTTGCCCCCGCTTCGCTCCGGTGCAATCCGCGTGGCCAACCAAGGCCGGGAACACCGGAACGGCGAGTTCCCGAGCCCCTCGCATGGCGCCGCCGCTCGCCGGCGTTTGCGCCGCCGCTCCCGCCGCCGCGCCCGCTCGCCAAGCCCTCTGCGCCGTTCATCCGGTGTTGAGTGGCCAGGATTAGAAGCCACCCCGAAGGGGTATGCACCGGGACCATGAACCCGTGGACCAGCGGCCCCGCGCGCGGTCCACCGCCAGCTGGTGGACCCGGCCAACCGCATAGCGCCGCGTGGCGTTGCGTCAGCGCCTGCGCAGCTGCAGCCGCCGCTTTTGCAAAAAGGCCCCTGTGTTTTATGAAAATCAACCCGCAGTCCACCGTAGTTCAAAAGAGTTTCTTTTAGATCCTGTTTTCTTTTGTTTTAGCCCCTGATCTTTCCGGTTTTAGTGCCCGCAGTCCATATCGTGTTTTTAAGCCTGCTAGCCCCTCTAGTCTACCGTTAATTACGTTTTAGTCCTCAGTTTTCGCAGGCTAGCCCCTAGGCAAATGTTTTTATTTACAAAATAGCCCCTGAAACTTGTTTTCTTTATAACTTTCCCGTTTTTAGTCCGATTAGAGTGATCTTTACGTCCATGTGATCGTATCGACGAGTAGAATAGTTTTATAAGTGTTTCTCTACCTGTTTTTGATGCTTGGTGTACTGTTCTAATAGAAGTATATTTTATCTGCATGTGATGATTGGAATGGATGTTTGTGTGGTGCCTTTGACCCCGTTTAGAGTTCAAGTTGATCAAGGTTATCGAGAAGAAGATCTCTGAAGAAGTAAGACCATCAACACAAGTTATTGGAAGGCAAGTATAACTACGGATTCCTTGTTACCTATTAACTGCAAGACTAAATATTCATTATGCATGTGTCGTAACTTGATGAACCATAGGACAACCCTAGTTTCACTTGATCTTATTACCTTGTACCTATGGGAAGGTTTTTGCATAATATGTTTAGTAATGCTATGCGCTACTTAAATGCTAAATGTTTAATATTGATTAATGACTATGGAACAAATGTTACAAGAGGCTTTTTAACCACTTTTAGGGCACTGGAGCCTGGTGTTGCTCAGTGACCCACTCCAGGGACTATCTTTTAAAGCGGCCACCCGGGAGATCCCGTGCAACCTTGGGTATTATATGGCTCTGATCTTAGTTGTGTAACTAGACTTTCTCTAGCTTGTAGTAGTTACCGAAAGGCGCTAGAGGGGAGCCTAGGCTTAGAATGGCTTCCTTGCCTGTCAAGATGTGTACTGGTCGGCTGTCAGGTGTGCCATCTTGAAGGGGGCCTCCATTCGCCTAGATGCTGAAACCTTGCGGCTACTACTTGTTAGGGTAGCTAGTGAAAGGCTACGTAGTGAAACCCTGCCGTACTTCCATAGAGGAGGTAATGTGGGATTGGCTCTCCCCGGCATAAGGGAATCACGGCCTAAGGTGAAAGTGTACAACCTCTGCAGAGTGTAAACCTGATATATCAGCCGTGCTCACGGATACGAGCGGCTCGGATCCTTTTTAAGCAGTCCATGGTGGGGTATGTTGGTGGTTGGTTGGTTACCTCTTTTTAACATAATGATGATCATACACTTTGGGACAACAGGGATCATATACTTAGTAATGTAAGATAAATATAAAATATGTTCAACATAAAATGCTAACCGCAGTTAACCGAGTCAAGCCTTTGAGCCTTGCATCCCCGTAGTTGTACTTGCTGAGCATGGTGAGCTGACGCTTGTCGTTGGTTCACATAAAAATCCCGGATGGGTACCAGATGGTGGATTCAAGTGAAGAGTTACAGAAGATGTTCCAAGAGTTCTAGGCGGGTGTTCCCCCAGTCAACCGTCCCTGTGGAGTTTGGAGTCCCAAAGAGTAGTTTCCGCTCTGCTTTGTTTATATGTAAGTCTTAATGTAAATATGTTTCGCTATGTAATAAAGCATTGCCTTTGAGAAAATTCCATATTTTGGTACTATATGTGTCTTGTGGACTTCCTGGGCACACATATAGTTGGCACTTGGAATTCTTTGGAAATCCGGGTGTTACAAATTGGTACCAGAGCAATGTTGACTGTAGGACGCAAGCCTAGTTAGAACTGGACGTTTTAGCATATGCTTTCATCCTTGCTTAGTTCTTGCCTTCTATCCAGCCTTGTTATTTGATAAAAGAAATGCTACTTCTATCTCTATTCTATTACAAAACGTTGCTTCTGTTCTAAATCTTCTCTCTCTATCCTTTAGATGGACCATAACAAGGATATCACCAACACCAAAAGTCAGGAGGACCAAGCTACGTTGCCCAAGAATGCTTTTGACAAGGAGAAACTCTTAGCTATGCAAAGAGAAGTATTAGAAGGTATGGCTCAACATGGGAATTCTATCAAAGGGCCAGTGAAGAGACAAGTCGCAGAAGCTTGGAAGAATATGAAATCTAATGAAGATGTAGACAGCAAAATGCTTGGCAGTCAAGATCAATGTCGTTGTTGCAAGCATTATGGCTTCCCCTGTCTTCGAATCAAGTCAACTAAAAAGCAAAACAAGGAAGACCCAAATGGAAAGACCAATGTGGATAAGAAAAGAAAGGCAGACTCAATAGAGAGCAACCAACAATCAGTTGGAACAAATTCAAATGAGGTGTACATAGATGGGTGGACCTTCACCTATAAGGAGTTTCAGCCACGAAAGACCAAGCAAGCCAAGAGGCAAGCCAATCAGATAAAAGTGAACCTTCTGAGTCAGCAAGATAACAATACACCGAGTGACAGTCCGAACACAAAAGATCCAGCCAAAAGAAGATGTTATCACTGCCAAGAAGAAGGGCATCTTATTAAGTTTTGCCCACAGAAGAATCAACAACTATGTCATGGAAGTAACCAGAGTCAAGTCACTGCAGAGCAACCTCTAGCAAGTGTTGTCAACATGTCATATGAAGAAACACCCTGATGAGTTTGAGAAAGGATTGGATGTATCACTCTCAAACCCATGCAAGAGATGCCACCAAGATATCCCTATAACCATGTCGTCTTTGGGGTTTTAGGAGCTTATGCCCTTTATGTAATAAAATCGCTAGTCACGAAGTTGAGTCTTTGTGTGATATGTGAACCTTTATTGTGCAAGTTGGTTTATCATTATGTAAATGCTTGTTTTGGATCTTTGTAATGATTGTTAAAAAGTTAGTGTGTAGATAGTTGGGGTAGTGTTTTCGATCTCTCACCCTTGTGTTCTCTCAAATCTATCCTAAATCCATCAATAAGGTCTCATATCAAGCTATGTTATAAGGTCATCTCCCTCTTTCTCATGCCACCTTTGTTAAAACGTCAGATGTCAGACAGAAGAAATGATGATGTGCAACTTTTCTCTCAAGAACCAAGCCTGTCATATTCTACCAACTCCCTGATGAAGATTAACACTCCTAGTGAAGGATGTTACAATGATAAACAGAATGGGCATGATATGAATAATTGCACTGAGAATCTTGACTCGAGTAATCAGAGTCAAAATCAACTACATCAGCAACAGATACAAAAGGTACGTAAGAAGCCGACAGAAGGAAATAAAGTAAAAAGGAACTTTATCCAAGGTAGATTGAACCATGTGGATATAAATACCACTTACAGAGCTCAGAAGGTCATATATGGTTTGTTACCAGTAAACTCAGTCAATGCCATGGTTCTGTTTGATCCCAAAGCTTCACATTCGTTCGTCTCTAGCGACTTTGTTGAAAGTCATGGTATACCTATGTTTCCAATGAGGAAACCCGTGATAGTTAACTCTTCAAGAGGAGAAATGAAAGCAATCCGAATGTGTCCGAAGGCCAGACTAGATATAAAAGGAATTAACTTTATGGCAAACCTTATAGTTTTGAAGTTAACAGAGATCGATGTTATCCTTGGAATAGGATGGCTATCTGCTTGTGATGGAGTAATTAACTATGCTCAACATTCGGTACTTCTAACAACCCCGTCAGGAGAAAGAATTGAATATCAAGGAATTCAACCTCTACCCCAGGAGTATGAAGTTGACCTAATAGAAGGTGTAAACCCAGAGGATGATATCGTAAACTATGAGACTTCAGATGATCTTAAGGAGGAACAAGCACCCTTGAAGAGAGCTAAATACAACAGGTGACTTCACATGTGATGAGTATCCAGTCAGGACCCTTAATGGAAGAGTGATTAAAATATGCAAAGTTCAATGGAATAACCAATCAGAAGAAGATGCAACTTTGGAAAATGAGGATCAAATGAAGGCAAAGTTTCCTTACCTTTTTGAAGCATAACAAGACCACAGTGAAATCAAGATAGACTTTGGTTAGTTAAAAAAAACAATAACAACCAGGGTGTCATATGAAGTTCAGATATGTTTTTGAGTTTAGTGTTTTGTTGGCAAGTCAGTTGTAACCCTTGTTTTAAGGGGGGTAGCCCGTTCAGCTGAACCCCTTTGTTATCAAATGTGCAAGATCTGTCATGAGACGCTTGTCAAGCTGGTTTACATGTGAAGATGATGGCATGTCTAAATCAAGTTCTCTTTTCCATCTGTTCAAGATCCTTTGTTGATCGCTTCGTGCCAAGCCTCTTCGAATCTCGAGGACGAGATTCTTTTAAGGGGGGTAGGTTTGTGACACCCTGAAAATCACCTTTTGGAAAATAGAGTCTAATGTGACTTTGTTTATTTATTATTCATGAAACATATAGCTCAAATAATAATTTTTGGTGAAATAATAATTTAAGTTGGGGCTTAGAAACATTTTTGTTGCATTCATGCTGGAGCATATTATTTTGTTTGAGTGTAGGAATAGTGCTGTGTGGCTTGAATTCAAATCTAATTTGAATTTGAGCAAGTTTTGAGACAAAAATAAAAAGAAAACCCTTTTTCCTTCTCACCCCCTCTCCTCACTCTTTTGGCCCGAAGCCGCAAGCGGCCCGGCCTGCGGTCGCCCACTCCCTCCCCCTCTCCGCGCTCGCCCGCTTGGGCCACGGCCTGCTCGGCCCGCTCGCGCCGCCTCCCTCTCTTTCCCTTCCCTCCGCTCACACCGGCCCAGCGAGGCCCGCCTCGCGCCCCGCAGCCCAATCCCCGCTCGACCGCGCCCGCCTGACAGCCCAGCCCCACATGTCAGCGGCACCTGGCGACCCTTCCCCTACCTCCCGCATCCACCAGCGCGCCGCCGCTCCCCTCGCCTCCCGAAACCGAAGGTGAGTGGCCTTAATGGCCACTCGGCCATCATCCGGCTTCGGTGGGGCACTCATCGGCCGCCACCGCACCCACCCGAGCCCTATAAAGCCAGGGCGAGGCCCTTGCCCTCTCCCTCGCGCCACCCGCTCGCCCCACTGTTTCCCGCCGCCGTGGTGGAGCTTCACCGGCCACCCAAAGCCCCATCCGAGCGTTTCCAGGAGCTGCCGCAGCCACCCAAAGCTTTTCCCTACACCCTACCTGCTCTCTTGCGCTCGGAAATGCTCACCTGAGCCGTCACAGATCCCGCCGCCGCCTCGTCGTCGCTGTGGTGAGTCCCCGCCGGAGCCAAGGCCACCGACGAGCTCGCCTTTGCCCCCGCTTCGCTCCGGTGCAATCCGCGTGGCCAACCAAGGCCGGGAACACCGGAACGGCGAGTTCCCGAGCCCCTCGCATGGCGCCGCCGCTCGCCGGCGTTTGCGCCGCCGCTCCCGCCGCCGCGCCCGCTCGCCAAGCCCTCTGCGCCGTTCATCCGGTGTTGAGTGGCCAGGATTAGAAGCCACCCCGAAGGGGTATGCACCGGGACCATGAACCCGTGGACCAGCGGCCCCGCGCGCGGTCCACCGCCAGCTGGTGGACCCGGCCAACCGCATAGCGCCGCGTGGCGTTGCGTCAGCGCCTGCGCAGCTGCAGCCGCCGCTTTTGCAAAAAGGCCCCTGTGTTTTATGAAAATCAACCCGCAGTCCACCGTAGTTCAAAAGAGTTTCTTTTAGATCCTGTTTTCTTTTGTTTTAGCCCCTGATCTTTCCGGTTTTAGTGCCCGCAGTCCATATCGTGTTTTTAAGCCTGCTAGCCCCTCTAGTCTACCGTTAATTACGTTTTAGTCCTCAGTTTTCGCAGGCTAGCCCCTAGGCAAATGTTTTTATTTACAAAATAGCCCCTGAAACTTGTTTTCTTTATAACTTTCCCGTTTTTAGTCCGATTAGAGTGATCTTTACGTCCATGTGATCGTATCGACGAGTAGAATAGTTTTATAAGTGTTTCTCTACCTGTTTTTGATGCTTGGTGTACTGTTCTAATAGAAGTATATTTTATCTGCATGTGATGATTGGAATGGATGTTTGTGTGGTGCCTTTGACCCCGTTTAGAGTTCAAGTTGATCAAGGTTATCGAGAAGAAGATCTCTGAAGAAGTAAGACCATCAACACAAGTTATTGGAAGGCAAGTATAACTACGGATTCCTTGTTACCTATTAACTGCAAGACTAAATATTCATTATGCATGTGTCGTAACTTGATGAACCATAGGACAACCCTAGTTTCACTTGATCTTATTACCTTGTACCTATGGGAAGGTTTTTGCATAATATGTTTAGTAATGCTATGCGCTACTTAAATGCTAAATGTTTAATATTGATTAATGACTATGGAACAAATGTTACAAGAGGCTTTTTAACCACTTTTAGGGCACTGGAGCCTGGTGTTGCTCAGTGACCCACCCCAGGGACTATCTTTTAAAGCGGCCACCCGGGAGATCCCGTGCAACCTTGGGTATTATATGGCTCTGATCTTAGTTGTGTAACTAGACTTTCTCTAGCTTGTAGTAGTTACCGAAAGGCGCTAGAGGGGAGCCTAGGCTTAGAATGGCTTCCTTGCCTGTCAAGATGTGTACTGGTCGGCTGTCAGGTGTGCCATCTTGAAGGGGGCCTCCATTCGCCTAGATGCTGAAACCTTGCGGCTACTACTTGTTAGGGTAGCTAGTGAAAGGCTACGTAGTGAAACCCTGCCGTACTTCCATAGAGGAGGTAATGTGGGATTGGCTCTCCCCGGCATAAGGGAATCACGGCCTAAGGTGAAAGTGCACAACCTCTGCAGAGTGTAAACCTGATATATCAGCCGTGCTCACGGATACGAGCGGCTCGGATCCTTTTTAAGCAGTCCATGGTGGGGTATGTTGGTGGTTGGTTGGTTACCTCTTTTTAACATAATGATGATCATACACTTTGGGACAACAGGGATCATATACTTAGTAATGTAAGATAAATATAAAATATGTTCAACATAAAATGCTAACCGCAGTTAACCGAGTCAAGCCTTTGAGCCTTGCATCCCCGTAGTTGTACTTGCTGAGCATGGTGAGCTGACGCTTGTCGTTGGTTCACATAAAAATCCCGGATGGGTACCAGATGGTGGATTCAAGTGAAGAGTTACAGAAGATGTTCCAAGAGTTCTAGGCGGGTGTTCCCCCAGTCAACCGTCCCTGTGGAGTTTGGAGTCCCAAAGAGTAGTTTCCGCTCTGCTTTGTTTATATGTAAGTCTTAATGTAAATATGTTTCGCTATGTAATAAAGCATTGCCTTTGAGAAAATTCCATATTTTGGTACTATATGTGTCTTGTGGACTTCCTGGGCACACATATAGTTGGCACTTGGAATTCTTTGGAAATCCGGGTGTTACACCCTCGGCCCCCTCCTCAAACCCCCCCTCCACTGGAACCAGGGGTCCCCACAACAAAGGAGCTGCAGGGACAATTGGCAGTTCCCCGGGTAAAACCCTCGCCCTATACATGTATCTATGCCTTGTCTCACTAACTTCTGAAGGCTCTTCCTTCGGAATCATAAGCGTCCCATCCGAACCTATACCAAGCTCCCTTTGCCCAAACAAATATTCCAAAGCTGTGTTCTCGTCAATATCATTATCTCCGCTAGCTTGCGAGATCGAAGAAGATCCAAACAAATAACGGTCGGCCTGACGGTCTGTATAATCTGCGTCACGCCAAAAACAACCCGACCTACTATTCTTTAAATCATACCTTCGCACCTTTGACCACCAAAAGTGTTCAAAGGAAAGCGAAGGATGTTTAAACCTAGCGCGAGCCCACGATTCACCAGTTACAAAAACATCTTGGTAATTTAACATCAGCGGAGTCACGTCGAATATGTCTAGCACGGTTCCGTCAGGAACCTGCATGTTTCACAAAAATACGAAGATGCTTCAGCCTCATCAAGTCTTCACAACCACAATCTCTACAAAAGAACTACCTCGCCACAACAATCCCAGGGATCACACCTGACCAGCTTCCCTATGGGCTCCACTCGCAGCTCCGTCCTTGATAGCTTCCGAACCTTCGCCAATGGCGACGGTCGAGGCTCCAGCAGGCGCCTTCTCCGCCGTGGATTCCTCCACGGCAGCCTCGATGATCGAAGCAGGCTCCTCTTCCGTCGCTGCTTTTTGCACCGCGGTTTCTTCAGTGATCGGGACGTCCCCAGTCAAGGCCTCGATCTCGGCGAGCGTAACCCCCGCAGCACTTGACTCAGGAGCAGCTTCGGAGCCACCTCCTACTTCAACTTCCGTGGGCGGCGAGGGCATCGCATCTTTTCGAGCCTATAAGCAAAACAAAGGCAAACCTCGCCAACATCAATAATAACCCCTCTGAAACAGATCAACAAAATCGAAAAATCCGAAAAAGTACGCAAACCTGACGTGTAGCCTTGGCAGCTTCTTTGAAGGCAAGAGCTCGGCCGCCTCCGGAGATCCAAAACCTGCGGAGCAGACGCATCGCGCAGTTCCGAACTTCAGCATCATCAACCTTCATACGGCGCACTTCATCGACCGACGGAAAGGCATGGTTTGGCCTCTTGATTTTGCGAAGATGATCACAATCCGCCAGTCGAAGCGTGCTCGCCATTGCCAAAGCCCCGGCGTAGCCTCCGAAATCGGCTGCATTGACAACTAGCGAACTAAATACATCAAGTTCATTACTCAGCCAACCCTCGAAGGCTTCCGCGCTAGCTGCAGGCAACGGCTCTCCGGCAGAGCCTCCGGCCTCAGCCAGGCAACAATCAAGCTTACGCTGGACGTTCTCCATACTCGTCCGCCAGGATTCGCTCAAATCCCCTAAGCGACCCTCGACATCGGCCAACGCCTTGTCCTTCGCCTTTCCCTCGGCAATCAAATCAGCATTACGCTTAGCCAGTTCAACTGCCTCCTCTCGAGCCTTCGCGGCCTTCTCTGAAGCATTCTTCAGTTCAATTTCCTTATTTTCCAAGCTCCGGGCAAGTCTGCTATTCTCCTTCTCAAGCTCATTAATTTGGCTTCTCATAAATTCCATGTCGGAGCCAACCTTCCGCCTCGCCGCGTGGTTCAAGAGCATTAGCTCCGCCAACTTGACGTCAACGTCGGCAAAAGTATCACCAACCGCCTGGTCCGCAAGTCGAACCTCTGCCTCCGGCACACAAATGCGGCCGAAGATTCGGCCTAAAAAACGCCTTTCCTCCGGGCCACATTGCAAGTGACAATCCCGAAGGTCCGGACTGGTGAACAGCTCAGTCGCCGGATCAGAAATCCCAAGCTTCTTAGCATACTCCGGGAGGCTCGACCGATTCGCCTCGCCGTACGGTCTCTTTCCCCGGGCTCGGTCGGGCTCGAGTTCTCCATCAAACTCAAAACCCTCTACCCACAGGTGCGAGCCCGCAAAGCTGGGAATCGACCCTCGTCGAGGACTATCTGGCTCAATGTCTCGAGTGATGTCGTCCACGCTCCGGGCAACCATCGCACCAGCGCTTGGTGAGGCTGCCCCTCTTCCGTGGGTGTCATCGATGGCCACCTCCTCATCAGTGTCATGTCCTTCACTAGAAGCTTCGCTGCTTTCATCAGATGAATCCTCGTCCGTTCCCCCCTCTTTTCCATCCTTCTCCTCCTCCACCTCATCATCATCAGACTCATCCTCGTCGTCCGAAATCTGAATCAAAGCACTGATCCCTCCAACTCGGGGCACCCGCCCTGCAGCCCTTTCGACACCTCGGCCGGAAGCAACAATAGCTGACGAAGAGGTACCAGCCGAAACGGCTGCGACCTTCGTCGCGAGTGTTTTCACCCGGCCACCGGCACCACCACGGCCTCGCCCACGACCTCGTTTCGGCCGAGAGACAATTCCCCTCTCCCCCGAAGCTTCGCGCTTCCTCTTCTTCGGCGCATCCTCGCTCGAAGGAGCTGACCAGTCCGCATACCGGACCCCAAGAATATCAAACATTCTGTTCACCCGACCTCCGCTACCCACCGAGCTGTGGATCGCCTTAGTCTCCAGCGTGGACAGTTTCCCGACAAGTTCCACAGTCCACTGCTGAACACGCTTGTAGATGACCTCGATCCCATCTCCGCGTGAGGGAAACTTTTGGAGAGTTCTCTCCCAAATTTTGTCAAGATCCAGGCTCGGCCTCTTTAAACCCCTACCTTCATACTTGGGATCATCCTCCACTTTGAACCATGCCTGCCTTCGCCCAAGAGGCCAAATCTTGGCACAGCAATACTCCTCCACCAGGTCACGCGCGCACTGCGAGCGGGCAACAACCCTCAGGCAGTCAACAGAGGCGTGAGCCTCGGCGCTCATCCTAGCTTCGGCGCTTACTTCTCCAAGCAACGGAAGCTCACCACAAAGCTCATCATCACTGAGTTTGTAGTAGAACCAGAACTCTTGCCACCCACTGCTCCACTTGTTCTTCTGTGCTTGTACCGGTAGCTCCGCGCCGGCGCGATGGAAGAAAGTGTAGACGGCGAACTGACCGAGACTGGATCTGCCCTCGCCGTCAGTGAACTTCCGAGGCTGCATATGGACACGATGAGTGCGTACAAACCCTTCGACATGAGGGACAATCCCCTGAGATCGGCAGGCCCAAACATAAACAGACATCTTCGTGAAGCACGAAGGTGTAAGCTGATGAAAGCGCAAATTAAACCTTCGCAGAACTGAAGTCACGAAGGAGTCAGCAGGAAAGCGAAGTCCGGGTGAAAAGAATTCCTCAAATACAACAACCTCGTCTGCACCCGGCTTCGGCACCGTCTCCCCAGCACTGGCCCTCGCCTTGCCCTCCTCAATCCAACCCCACCTAACATAGGATGCAAGATCAGTGGCGCAAACCCGACTAAGCCCGAACTCGAAGGTAGTCCCCTCATCCGCAGCGGCGGGAGATACAGCGCGAGCCGTTTGTTTCAACCTCGCCATCTCTAAAAACTAAGCCTCGCTAGACGCAAGCAGTCTAAGCCTTCGCAACTATGCGAAAAGCAACCTCCGCAACAACAAACGAGCAGCAGCAGGATGGCAAGCGCGTTTGAAGGCACAAGACGAAAGCCCCTCACCTACCCCTCCTATTTATAGGACAAGAAGCGGGAGCATCTGCCCGACAAAATCAGCACGGTAGCCGAAAAACTCGGCACGAAAAACGGAGCGGGCTTAAACAGTACAAAAGCAAACAGTACTATGGCCCGGCCCAGAGCAGTCGCGGGCGTCGCTGCCTAGGGTCTTTTCACGTCTCCCATCGAAAGGCGCTGCTTGGGCCTAAGCTCTGCTCCTTAGATCCAAAGCAACGAGGGGCTACTGTTGGGGATGAGGACCCTCGGCAGCGGCACCACACAGAGCGCAGGCAAAAACGACCTTCGCGTGATCCACGCGTCCCCGCTCGACCCTTTTCCTCAAGGGACTGAACCCCTCGGACCCATTTTCTAACCCTCGCCATGGATCCGACCCCCGAGGCTTTGTTGCAATTCTCTGCAGGTTAAGACTCGACGACAACCAGGCGGGTGACCCTCGCTCGCCTTGCGAGGCCACTTCGCTTGGAGCGAAGGGTTCGGCGAGGCGACGGAAGGACGCTGGCTCGAGGGCAAGCGGAGTCGAAGGTCAAGTTTTTACGTCTGCCCCCGAAGGTGGGCAAGACCGAGTGGCGGCGCGCAGAGGGAAGACTGATTAGGGTTCCCGCTGCAACCGTGTTTTTACTTCTTTGCTCCTCCTCCCTGCGTGGAGGCAGGGAATCTTTGTTGTACCCTTTCGTAATTAGTCCTGTGACCCTTGGTATTCCCTATAAATACCAAGGAGTGAACAGTGTAAGACACACGATTTTTGGGAATAGAGCTACAATAATAGTCTTTGTTTCCTTAACCTTCGTTTTTGCCTTCGACGCTTGGCCACCTTCACCTTTCCCTTACACGAGAGCGAGGGAGAGCAAGTGTGTTTCCAACAGCTCGGTTGCACTTGTTCCTGAGTATGAGTGTGTTGAGTTAATTCAAAGGACATGTCATCCAACCCAGGAACAGTACCATCTTCTCCCGTGAGTAGGATTTCCGACAAGAAATTTGCATCATCTCCTTGCGTGTCCATAATTCTACAAAAGACATTGACAAAGAATACAATTCAGATGAACTAAAAAAACACTAGGTTGCTGCTAGGTTATAAAATAACGTAAAATTAATATGAACTGGAAAGGCAAGTTGGCAAAATTCATGGTTCTCAACACAAAAACAGTAACTATGCATTCGATTTAGCCAAACCAAAAATCCATCTACTACACTACTCCACACGTACGACACACGAACACAGGTCCGACCTCCAGGATTGGAGCAGCAACGATCTCCCAAAGCCGCCATGGGCGCCGACCTCGCGCTGCTGCTGCTTCTCCTCCTCGCACCTCTCCTCGCCACCCCCTCTACTTCCTCTTGGCCACCAGGAGCAGGACGCCGCCCTCCCGCACCGCGTCATGCGCGACCTAGCGCGGCGCCACGGCCCGCTCATGCTGCTCCGGTTCGGCGAGGTCCCGGTCGTGGTGGCCTCGTCCCCAGCCGCGACGCGCGAGGTGATGCGGACCCACGACGCGGCGTTCGCGTCGCGGCCCATCGGCCCCATGTCCCGCCTCTGGTTCCAGGGCGCCGAGGGCATCCTCTTCGCGCCCTACGGCGACAACTAGCGCCACCTCCGCCGGGTGTGCACCCAGGAGCTCCTCACCGCGCGCCGCGTCCAGTCCTTCCCTGCGAAGGAGTGGCAAGCACAACCACAATTCGTATCGTAGTAGCTATCTACCGCTGCCTATAAACCATGGAACAGATCAACCCGACTCCGACATCGCTATGTGCAATCAACCCCAACAACACTAAGACGAACCCTAGAACAGATCAAGCCATGGAAAAAGATTGGGACTACAACATACCTCAACAAGGCCAACGATTGCCGGGCGGACGAGGCGTCGAGGCCTGAGGAGTCGGAGGTGGAACCGGTGTCGGAGTCAGAGGCGGATGCGGAGTCGGAGGCACGCGGAGTCGCGACCTCTCAACAGGCCCGACGAGTTCTAGGGCCGGCGCCGCCTTCTGTGTGACCGTTTCGATTCCACTCTGTGTATTTATTCTCGGCCACGCGGGAGGCGGAGCGATACCGTGAAACTTCCACCTGCACGCGGGAAGCCGGAGGAAATCGCGATGGCAAGCGCGACTTTGCGCGTATATTTGCGCGCGCGGGCACCCAGGATGACAACTCCCTACAATTTGGCAAGATAAATACTCCCTCCGTCCACGAATAAATAGATTTCTAGAGTTGTCCTAAGTCAATTTTTTTAAACTTTGACCGAATTTCTAGAAAAAACTATCAAGATTGATGATCTCAAATTCACATCATTAGATATACCATAAAGTATATTTTCATAATATGTTCATTTTATACCATAGATGTTATTACTCTTTTCTATAAAGTTAGTCAAAGTTTAAAAAGTTTGACTGACACGGATTCTAGGAATTGATTCTTTCGTGGACAGAGGGAGTAGCAAACTATTGGAGCTCTTTTCATCTTGTTTTGCCAAAAAAATTTAGGATAGCAACTCTATTTAGCAAACTATTGGAGCTGCTCTTAGTTGGGCTTCCGAATTGGGTCGCCTGCCTTCTGTTCTGTAATCATGGCCCGGCCCATACCACCGGCCGCGTACACCCCGCAGCTAGTCAGGTTCGCAGTCGAACCCTACCTTCGACCCGTTCCGTCCCCTCAGCGCGGAGGCGCCGTCCTCCCGAGCCGCCGCACGTTGCCGTCGACCAAGCGCGACCTCGTCGAGCTGAGCCAACCTTCGCTGTCCTTCTCCCCGCCTTCGGCCAGGAAGGAGCAGCAGGAGGCGCGCAAGGAGTTCGCCACCCTCCGACGCACCTTCGAGGACAACAACCAGCTACAGACCAAGTTTTCCGAGGTGCGGTGCCCCGATCCCGCTTTTCTCCTCCCCCAACGGGCTGATCTGGCTTTGGGTTTCAAGATCTGGCGCCGCTCTTCGTGTGCAGATTCCTTCCTCTGATGGGTTGATTCGTTTGAGTGAATACTAGGTGATGTTTGGTTTGGTCGTTTGGTTATTCCATTCCCATTCACGCTGTGAACTGGAACTGGTCCCATTTACGTTTGCGTTAAGATCCAAACAGCACCTATGTGTGAATGGCGTCATGCCGAGTAGTGGAGGCAATAGGATTTGTTCGTTCTTGATATTAGGTTTCTCTGATCTTATGTTGTAGTATTATATTGTGAATACTATGTGTAAATGGCGTCATGCTGGAGTAGTGGAGGAAATCGGATTTGTTTGCTCTCTCGATATTAGGTCTCTTGATCTTGTGTTATAGTACTACATTGTGCCCCAACTGTGTTGGGGATGAATTTGTTTTGGCGTTATTCGTTACCTGCTATACCTGAACCTGTCTTTGTGTGTGTCCTTAACCTGCCACTGTTGTTTTCAGGATCTGGTCCAATGGCTCTTACAAAGCTTGCTGCTCCGATCCGAGCTTACAGGCCACAGTTGCTTCTTATCGTGCCCAGGTTATTGAGCAGTGGAGCAAACACCGCAGCAGATGATGATACGGATTTTCTTTGCTCATACAAGGCAGCTCAAAAGTTGAAGGATCTACATATAAGTACACAAGACTTTATGTGCCTTGATGGGTCTTATGCCTCCTCACAGCTCGATGTTAAGATACATGAAGAAGAAACTGCTGCTTCGGAAAGGCTGAAGCTACATAAGTTGAAACCGCTCTATGAAGAAGTGGTGCCGTCTGAGCTTGTGTCAAGGCTGTTGATACATAAGTATCCATTGAAGGATCCTTGCACGCAGTGGCTGAACTACCAGATACATGCTCATATGAAGAAGGCTCCCAAATTTACAACTTCCTATGATTTGATGGCAACACTTACAGAGCTTCCCAGATCTTCTTGGGTGTTGTTATTGAACCATCTTGGTGAAGAAAGAATCTGTGTGATTGAGAACTGGGACTCCATATCAGTTATTAGTCACATGATGTACGACCATGGACCTGGTGACTTCAGCGGGATCCATTTCCAGAAGGGCGAGTCGGATGCATCTTGGCATCAAGTGACTAAAACGGCTGATATCTCAACTGTTATTTGGGATGGTGATCAAGTGGTTGATGCCCAAGCGTTTTTTGGTTTGACCAATTGCTCCTCTAGTGTGGATAGTGAGGGTAAGGCAGCTCTCAGACTTCTGATGAGAGCAAAAGAGCTTGATATACCTAATTTCGTCATTTGGGTTGACAATGAGAAAATAGGTAACATTTTGTCAGGAAAAATGCATGTCCCAAACACAGACGCAGATTGGAAACTTTTTATGGCATTAAAGTCTATGAGAGCATCGTTTGATCGTCTGGTGGTTGCTCGGGTTCCTCGCGAGCTCGTAACATTTCCAGATAGTATGTTGAGAGACCCCAATGTGCAATTTTCTAAAAACAAACTGTCCCTGTATCCCAGACTGGTTCCGCAATCAGCTCGCAAATGGGCATATGAACTGAATGGGCTCCCAATTTTTGGCTTGAAGATGACAGCGGAAGCAAAAACTGACATGAAAAAGTTTGGTACGTAGTCTTTGCTTTGCTATTTTGATTTTGACCAAGTCTGTTATTGCATTCCAACTGTTATGCAAGGAATGGTCCTTTACATAATGTGTTCAGGCTTTACTTGCCAACCATATTTGTTTCCTGCATGGTTCACTATTTAAATTTTGGCTAGGACTTTTAATACATGTTGCATTCAAAATGATGTTTTGCAAGGAAGCGTTTCTGTTAGCATGAGGTATTGTAGTCAGGATGTACTGTTATTTAGAATGCCATACACACTTTTGCAATTTTGTTCTATTGGATAAAGCTTAAATAATTCTAGCATTCGGATTTGTCATGTGTAGGTACCAAGCATATAGTTTTACTGGCCTGGCTAATTACTTAGATTGCATGTATGTTTCTGCTGTTTTATGCAATTTGAAAAAGCTAAAACAGTTCTTTTACTCAGATCTGTCATGAGTGTGTCATACTGGACAGTACTGAACAGATTGTTACTCTTCCATAAATTACAAAGTTAAACATTGTCTGATTGTCATGGTTTTGTTTCTGAAATTGAAATGCCACTTCTTAAATACCGTTATTTTGGTGGAGGAAGTATATATTTTCGGATTGGTTTCTGCTCTTCTTGCTCCTAGTATTTGGTAATTTTAATGTTAGTGGGTTTTGGAAAAGGAGAAATTACGATGTTATCTGCATTGCTAAAACAGTTCTATTACTCAGATTTGTCATGAGTTTGTCATACTGGACAGATTGTTACTCTTCCATAAATTACAAAGTTAAACATTGACTCATTGTCATGGTTTTGTTTCTGAAATTGAAATGCCACTTCTTAAATGCCTTTATTTTGGTTTCCGCCCTTGCTACTAATTTGGTACATGGAATGTTAGTATGTGGGTTTTGGAAAAAGAGAAATTATGATGTTCTGCATTGTTCAAGAACTAAGTATATTCTTTTCATTTAAATGCAGGAAAACCTTTGTTTGGAGAGTCCTCACAAACAAAGTACTTCATCGAAGTTGGTGAGAACATGAAGGTCAGTGCTCTGTATAATCTTATGGAGACCCTCACCCCCTGTATCCTCTACCTTGCTGTCAATGAGATCGAAACAAAGCCAGAAGCTGTGTTGAAAGAAATTTATGATGTTATGGGCACTTCCATCTCAATAAAGATTGAGAAATGGTCTGTTTTGTTTCGTGGACAAGCTCATCACTTTCAAAGAAGTATATTGGTAACTTTTGATGGGTTATGCTTGGAAGATTGTCCAGATGCCGATTTCACCATTTCTCTCTGCTCCGAAGAAAACAAGGATATTCTTATCGCTCATGGATATATGGAGCTAAGCGCTTCAGCGTACATCCATTACCATGGACGTAAGACATTTTATTCCACCGTTTGAATTGTGCCATTTGAATCAGAGTTTTAACATTTGAAGCAGCAGCATAATAAGATCAGCTTTATAATTGACAAATCTCTCTCTTTTTGTGTGTGTAGCATGTTTACCTACATGATCGCTCTGGACAGCGAAGAAGCTTAGATTAAGATGACAGGGGCCAAAGCCCTAGGTGCAAAGACTCCAGAGCAACCAGGAAGGACTAATGCTTGGTTTTTTAGTAGTTTTGTTCGTGATGTGAAAAGTAGCCATCATTTCACTTATCATATCAACTTACAGGAGTTTTCATAACAACACATGCACTCTGGTGGTGCCAATTTAATAGGTAGCATGTTAAGCCAAAAATTCCCAGTGGCATTAGATGTATAAAAGTGGTTTTAAATGGATTTGGAAAAAATATGATGTGATCTTTCACTAGTTTCAGTAATCTGCAGACTTTAATCTAGTAAGTCTCTATATTGGTTATTTGGTTAATAGTGTATGTTAGAGTCTGAGTTTCAATCTGATAAGAAGCTATATTGTAGGATCTGTGAATGAACGATACTGTGGGTTTTATATTCATGTAGAAAAGCTGTGTGGCATAGAATATTTGATAATGGCTAATAAGGCAATGTCGCAAGGTAGATGAAAAAAAAACTGTTTTCATAAGTGTAGTGGTAGGAAATACATATCGAAATAGCTCGTGTTGGCACCTTGTGGTAGTGACAGAGGTCAGAGCCTTGGAGAGTTTTGCTGTCCGTGACTAAAAGGTGGCTCTGTTTTAGTTGCCGCCAATGGTTGTCAAGGCATATGGATTCATTCTGGAAAATTAGGGTTCTAGGTTTCTGGAACGTGGGGAAATGTAGATGAGTCAGGTTTCCAGTGCTTGCCGGTTGTGGGCGATCACTCCTGTTGCCTCTTGGAAGTGATGATTTCAGGGGTGACTTTGTTGGGGATGGGTTAGGGTTTGATGTGTCTCTGGGATGTTGCATGGATAGCATTGGTAAGAAACACTGTGTTTAGTCGGGGATGGACGCTGTGCTGGAGCTATGGAGCCTTGTTTCGTTGGGCTGCTTATGTGGCTGGTGGTCGACGGAGGGGCCATTTGCGTTTTGTGGGTGGGGATTATTTTTGGGTGCTGTCAGTGAGGCACGTTTCTTTGGTGCCTTCACTGAGGTGGTTTTTTATAGTGCTCTAAGCTTGTTTATTAGGTTGTGTTTGCAATGTACTGAGCCGTACTATTGGTAGGTACTCTTTTTCATGTTTTTTTGAATGGTTTATTGTCTAGACTGTTTGGAGATAGTAGAAGAAGCTTCGAGCAGAACGTGGGGCACACAGCTGCATGGATTGTATTTTTTATCTCAACAACAACCAAGCCTCTTAGTCCCAAACAAGTTGGGGTAGGCTAGAGTTGAAACCCAACAAGAGACCCTAGTCACGGTTCAGGCACGTCAATGGCTGCTCTCCATGCAATTCTATCCAAACATAGATCTCTAGGTATATATAGGAGAATATATAGTAGATGTATATAACATTGTGATCTAGTCTGATGATGCCACCTAAGTGTGCAAACGTTACAGAAGGTGGATAGAAAATGAACGTAGCTAACATAGTGATACAGTCTGGTCATGTCATCTTAGTGTTCAAATGTTACAAAAGGTAGGTAGAAAGACATTTTTGCAGTTGTAGATCTCCAGCAGAAGCAGTGGTAGTCAAGGTTGGTACTGCAAGTCAAAAGTTAAAATGAAGTAACCGTAGATCTGAATAGGAGTTTAGGATGCCGATGTAGCACCATTGTTGTGAGTGTTGATCCATATTTTGTCTGCAAAAGCGATGGTTTCAATACCTTTTTCTTTTGTGAACCTGATCCATTCCTTGTTTATGTTGGAGTACCTTTCTATAGTCCGGAGCAGCTGTTTGATAGAAGAGTTAGTTTATTATGTTCTATGTTCTAACCTCTACAGCAAGGTCATAGTGCATTTCTGTAACATGTTTGTAGATCTGTTCTGTCTGAATTGTTGTGTTTTTCACACACGTGTCCAATAGATTGATCTGAGCATTGTACTTGTTTACGTTGGAAATTACTTCTGTCTGTGCTGGATAGTTTAGGTCCTATCTTTTATCCAAGCACATTTGTCACATGTCTTGAAGACTGGTAAGATAAGATGTCGTCTGCCTTGGCCTCTTGTAGTTGTAGAGTCATTTTTCCCTGGCTACTATATTTGCGTGTGAAAGTTCCTCTTGTAATGTATGCATGTTACCGTCTGGTTTGTCTGGCGTTGTCTCGGTGCTGATTGTAGGTTCCATTCCATGAATTTTTTGCATGACGACAGCCAAGATTGCTCTCAAGCGTGCAGTATATGTGATTGGAACTGGTATTTTAGAAAGCCCCATTCGCTCGCGGCGCTGTTCGGCTTTCCTTGGCTCGCGTCCCCGTCCAAAACAGTTGAGACTTTTACTTATGTATCATTAAAAAATGATGGTCGTTATCTACGTGCCATTAAAAAGTTGTAACACACCTAGATACCATCGTTGAACTTTTTTTTTTGTCCTTTGTACTATTCCGTCCACTTCTACGGCTAACGGTGGCTAACGGCGCTGAGAAAAGACATAAATACCCTCAAGGCCTAAGAAGCTGAGATAAAGTTTGTTTTCCCACGTACCACTTCTTTTCTTAGCTGAGTGTTTGTACCAAACTAATTATTGTTGACATTTTTTACAGTTGAGTTTTTTTTACTATACTAATGTAATCGGTATTTGAATTATTTATAATATTTTTTAGATTTGAATATCACAAATTTAAAAATCAATTATACCTTTTTTTCTTTTTTCGCCTCCTCTATGTTCTCTTATCCCCTATCTCCAATCACGAGTATAGCTTTATTTTTTTGTGTTATAAAAAAACTTTATTCTTTTTGTTTTTTTGTTTTCCTTATACTAAGACCCTTATACCGTATGGAATCCGCGCACATCGAGGGCACCTGCGTTCTACCATGTTTCCGTGCCGGCACGTGTCCTAGATATAAATGTTGGCTAAAATACTACCGTACGTCCTTCATGTGTCGGTGTGGATTTAGACTTCTCTCCTTCGTTTCACAGGTAATTAACGCGTGTCCTCTCCGGGTTTGGGTTCGCCCCACGTGGACTGCGCACCAGAGATCGATGTTCGGCCGTGTTTAGTTCCCGGCTCAAAACTTTTTACTTATCATCACATCGTGATTTCAAGATCTAGAGCTATTTACAGTGTAGATGCAATTTAGATAAAATTTATTTTATATCACGTCAACCAATCTAACAAGGATAAGGTCAAACATATATTCCTTTCATCTTAAAATAGATATCATTTTCACTTCTCAAAAAATTGTCATTTTATAACTTTGACCAATTATATATTAAAAAATATTAATATTTATAATATTTAATTAGTATCATTAGATAGATCGTTGAATATACTTCTACAAACTTAGGCCTTATTTAGTCTTCACCGTAAAAACTTTTCACTTATCACATCGAATGTTTGGACACATATATAAAGTACTAAATGTAGACAAAAAAAACTAACTGCACATATTGCGTGTAATTTGTAAGACGGGGTTTTCAGCCTAATAAATTTATGTTTAAACAATGTTATGCTACAGTAAATATGTGCTAATAATGAATTAATTAGTCTTAATAATGAATTCCAAAACAATGGTTTTAGGCAGAATATGTAATTTATTTTTTATTAGCTTATTTTTAATAGACTAAATGAGTACCGAAATGTCTGATGTGGTACGTAAAAACTTTTCACACTCTAATTAAATAAAACTTTAGTTAAAATTAAGAAAGTTTGATCTGTACACATAGCGTCTCCTATTATAAAACAGAGGGAGTATCTACAGAAACACCGAACACACTGGGATAGAGGGAGCATCTCCGAAAATACCGAACGTACCCGAGACACCCAGTACAGAGGCGCGATCATGCTGCGCGCAGCAACGCGCGCGTACCGTCCTAGTTTTCTTTATTTCTCATCTCCACGGATGGTCTTGGTCACGCGGGCTCATGAGAAATCCATCACGCCGCCACTTTGCACGCCAGCACAAGCGCCTGCTTGGCCCGGCCTGCCTCCGCTCCTCCCCGCAACGCGGCGTGCGGCTGGTCTCCCGGCGCGACGCGACCAACCTCCACCACGCTTCATCACCATCCTCGGGCGTACGGGACATTGGTCGTGTCGTGAGCGCTGGATGCGCGTGCACGAGAGACTACGAGAGCTTTCCCGTACGGTAAAGCTATTGGTTGTTTTTTTTTCGAGAAAGGTTGGTTGCTTGAGTGTTTTTCTCCTTCCGCATACTTCGATTTCATGTACGTTCGATCTTTGGTCCACTGATCTCGCATGCTTCACATGGTCCCCCACCTGACCCTGCACCGCTGCATCTGCATGCATGCATGCAGATTCGAAGATGATGCTAGGTTGCAGGTGCCTACACCTACACCAGCATGCGGCCAGTTAGATGTAAAATTTATGTCTAATTGATGTAAATTTGATATTCGTAAATGAAAACATTTATCTTATCATTTTTTGCCTTTTCTTTTGATTTTGGCTGCTGTAGCATTTTCATTGTTATTTATAATTTTGTCCAAACATAGACTAATTAGGCTTAAAAGATTTGTCTCGAAATAGACATACTATAAAAGTACAATTAATTATTTTTTACCTATATTTAATGCTCCATGCATGCGTTAAAAGATTGATGTGACGGAGAATCTAGATTTTTTTGGGAAATTTAGGGAAACTAAACAATTTGGTTTTCCTTTAAAATTTTTTAATTTCACTTTTATATAAATAATATGCCTTTTTTATTTTATTCATTTGATATTTTTTCATTGTTTGATTTTTTTTGGTTCGTTTGATAGGAATTCAATAGTTATGGGAATCAAGTATTAATTAAAATAGAAATACTTTGATTCTTCTTTTTCTTCTATTCTATCGCAATCGAGTGCCTACAGTACTCGGGTGTCAGGATGTCAGCGGTGAAGTCGTGCGTGGTAATCGAGCACGACGCAGCGCTTGGCCGAACGTCTCCACCTGCTGTGTTGTGCGCATGTACGGGAGCGGCATGGCCCGACGGCCGGCACCAACGACCAACCGACTACTGCTCTTGACGGCCACAACAGAGAGAAAGAGAGCCACGAGATAGAGAAAAAGACATAAGATTATTTTGGACATTTTCTATGGTCAGGTCCATATGTCAGAATTAGCAAACGGCAAAAAATAGGCAGAAGGTGGACAGAATGGTGTGAAGGGTAAGTAAAAGTTCAACGATGGTATCTGGGTGTGTTCAAACTTTTTAGTGGTAATCTTTTTTTAATAGTACACAGGTAAAAGTCTCAAAACAGAACGCTCTCCCTCTCCTCACCGCAGAAAAAAAGACAGCTCTCACCGTCCTCTCTCTCGGTCTCTCCTGCGACATCGGCGGCCAGGATGGCGACTGTAACACCCCGGTGTTTAATTGATGAAAATAAATTAGAGTTTAATTAGGAAAATGGCAAAATCCTAGATGGAGGAAAAATTCTAACTAGATGTTGGTTGCATTCATGCCGTTGCACAATTTTATTGGATGAAAAAGAATTTATTAAACCCGGCGAATCAGATTTATTCTATTTAGAAAATAAATAAAAGATTTATGAAAATTTTACAAAATCAAACTTAAATTTTATTTTGAAAACCTAGAGAAAATATTTTCAAAACTTTGTGAACTGTTTTGAATTTGGAAACCAAATTTTATCATTCTCAACTCTATCCTCTTGTTGGACTTTTTCAAGATCCTTTTTCGTGTTCTCCAAACCACTTCTTGGAGTTCATCATCCATCATCCTACAACTATAAACTTTTCGGGAATTTTTCTGGCTTTTTCCAGAACATTTTTCAATTCTTTTGTGAGCAAAGTCTAATTTTTAGATGCTCCAAAATATCTTTTCATGATCTCCAAATACTTTATTTGGGATCATCATGTTCCAAAGTGTCTCTGAAAATTTTCCCCAAATTTTTAGAGCTTTCGGAGTATTTTTCGTGTCATAAACAATAATTCTAAATTTTTTTGAAATTATTTTTATGCGCAGAATTAATTAATTCAGAAAAATAAATAAATTTTATACCTAATCCAACTCGTTGCAAACCTCGTGTGTGTATATATACACAACCGCGTCCATCTCGTCGTCATTCTCTTTTGGCGTCGCGTCTCTCCTGCCAGGCTTTTCGAGAGCCGCCGCCAAATAAAAGAATCGATCTACTTAGTTTGGAGGAAACTAATTACTTAGCCGGTCCCAGAGCTATATAGGTCTCATGGTTTGCGCTGTTTTGCCGGGTTACAGGCTTGAAGAACCGGGTCCTAGAGATCCAGACAACATAAATCTAGCACGAGCCCAGAATCAAAAACCAAATCCAGCTGTCGAGTCCCACGACACAAAAACCATCAGTACGGTCCATCATACCAGATTTATCTACTCACCATACTACAACCTTACCAGAACACATTGAAAGTGCATGTTGCGCTTAAGTATGTTTTGGATGACTTAATGACAACATTAATTAAAGGTCTAATGTGATTGCTAAGTGTGACACAGGAATAAGTTTATCTCACAATATGTTTGAAATGAAATGCAAAGCAAAAATGATGGATTGTTGTATAATATTCATGTCACAAACACAAGACAACAATAAAAATGACATTGATGAAAATACTACTCTATTGTGGGATAATCATGATTCATATGTGTGCTAACAAAGGATTCAAAGCAAAGTGTGATTGAATGACTTGAAGATGATGAAGATAGCAAGAAAAGAGTCTTCGAGGTACTAAGCATGGGTGAAGGACAAGCGACGGCTTGTCGACCAAAGAACCTAGTTAGGGTGAAAAAGAAAGTACTTGCATTTAGTCGAATGATCAATCAAGCTTGAAGATTACATTGAGTGGAGAATCAACATTCCTATCAACAATATTGATTGAAGTGACTTGACATATTTGGGATTTCTTCATATCACTTGTACGGAGTCAAGTCACATGCTCAAGATGGCTATGCTCGAGGGATATCTACTCTTTATCATGACAAGCATTCCTCTAGGTAAAGAAAGTGAAGAGAAGCGGCATTGGTTCAATGGAAATCAACTCAAGAGGTTTAAAACTTGTTTTTTCAATTCATCTTGAGTGATTAGGAAAGTCGTACTATTAAGAGGGATGCAACATATAGTAGATGATTCTTCATAAGTGCTCAAGTATAAAATAAAATCAAAAGAGAGACACAAAATCACTTCACAAACACTTGGAGAGGTTGCTGTCAACTTCCAGCGTCGGAAGTTCCGACCCTGAAGTCGGAAGTTCCGACACTGGGATTTTCAGCAAGTCTGTCTTCCCAGCGTTGGAAGTTCCGACCCGAGTTCCGACTCGAGTTCCGACACTCCCAGCGTCGGAAGTTTTGACCCGAGTTTCGACTCGAGTTCCGACACTCCCAGCGTTGGAAGTTCCGACCCGAGTTCCGACACTGTCAGCGTCGGAAGTTCCGACGCGAGTTCCGATAGTGGGATCTCGACCTACTGAGCCGCCCTGCCGCAAGCTCGTCGGAAGTTCCGGTTATCTCCCGGAAGTTTCGACGTGCCGGAAGTTCCGACCCGAGTTCCGACATTGACTGAAAAGTAGTCGTTATACCTCTATGAACAGTGTTTCTAGTGAACGTCGGAAGTTCCGACCTTCACGTTTTCAGACCAACGGCTAGAAAACGGCTAGTTTCGTTGGTGGGGCTATAAATACCCCCAAGCCTCCCCATTTGGAGGCTGCTGATTCTGCTGGTTCCCACACCCATTTTAGAGCTTCCAAAACACTTTCCAACCCTCTCTTAGTGAGTGATTGACTTCTAATTGCCAAATCCTTTTGTGGGTTGAGAGAGATTCAAATTAGAGAGCAAGCCACCACTTGAGCACTTGTGCAAATCATTGATCTTGTTGTGCACATTCATTACTCTTGGACTCTACGGTCCTAGACGGCTAGGTGTCGCCGTTGAGCACCCAAGAGCTTTGTGGAGTGCCTCAGAAAGTTTGTGAAGGTTCGATCTCTCCTCAAAAGAGATCATCTAGTGGAAGGAGCATTGCGGGTGAAATAGACCGCGGCTAGAGTGACCTGTGGTGTCCTCTAGAGCCCACCTTTGTGGTAGCTCGCACCCGGCTCAACGAAGAGTAGGACCCGAGGGGGTGCCGAACTTCGGTAAAACAAATATCGTGTCTCCTCTTGTTATTACATTCGATATTTGTGTGGCTCGAGCTTTCCGTGCAGGTTCTGTGTGTTGTGCATATATATAGATTGTATCTCTGCACGGTGTGACAAAGTTGAGAAGAAACCGGAGTCGATTTGGAGCCCGACGCTGAAATCGCAAATACCGGACGTGTCCGGTATTGCTACTGGACGTGTCCGGTATTGCCTGAGGGCTCGGCGATTTAGGGTTTACCAGACGTGTCCGGTATCCCTACCGGACGTGTTCGATATTACCATCCTGCACAGGATTTGTTCTATATTGTTCTAATCATTTGTGGTGCAGGGAATTGACTCTATATTCTTTGTATATCTTTCATAGTGTGCTTGTCTCTTAAGGGGTTGATTTACTCCGATTGAGAGCTTCCAAGAAATTGGAAGCTCATATACTAATCGCTTTCGCATTTAAGGTGTTAATTTTTCAGAAACGCCTATTCACCCCCCTCTAGGCGGCATCTTAGGTCCGTTCGGTCCTTTCAATTGGTATCGGAGCTCGGACTCACGTTTGAGCTTCACCGCTTGTGAGAACGAATGGATTTGCCTATGGAGACAGACATGGTGCTTCTCCAAAATGATGGTTCAAACTTTCTAACTTGGTCATCTTATGTACTTAATGCATTTCGGGCTATTAGCCCCATTGTTGAACATATTGTGGATGTGAGCATATCTCTCTCTATAGTTGATTGGAGCAACTATCAGAACTTGACAAAAGAGGAAGAGATATGTGTGCAACTCAATGCTCATGCTTGTTTAATGTTGTTAAACTCATTGAGTGCATAGGTTCTTGAGGAGGCTATCTACAATGGAGAATCTCCGCCGGAGAGTGCTCATGTCATTTGGACTAGACTCGCCATTTATATGGAAAGTCCAAATGTGATGTAGCACATGGTAACGATTCATTGGAAATGGAGTCCATTGAATCATCATCATGTGAAGAAGCCTCAAGGAAGATGCACCAAATCGGAAGGCGCATGCTGCTGCTCCTCTGGTGCATGTCTGCACATACCGGACGTGTCCGGTATTTGCCTAGCAGACAGGGATCAGGAGGCAGCTAGCAGCAACTCTCAAGCCCGGTGGCGACCAAGTGATGAGTCAACCTCAGTATCTCATGATACTTATCACTTGTGTCTCATGGCCAAGAAGAACAAGAAGAAAGCAACCAAGAAAGATGAAGAGAAGATTCTTGGTGGAATCAAGGAGAAGGCATCAAGAGATAGTCAAGTAGAGAGTGATGAAGATGATGACTCTCTTGATTATCTCAAGTATGAAGACAAGCTCTTATTCGCAAAAGTTTTGAAGAAAAATGATGAGCTAGAGAAGGAGGTAGAGGAGCAAGAGCAATCCCTTCAAAATCAAGAAAAGTTCCTCATCTCCAAACTAGAATAGCTAAAGGCATTAGAAGAAAGGTATGAAAAATTGTCAATTGAGCATGCTTTAGCTACTAACTCTCTCTCTAATGTGGAAAAGCTAGAAAAAGAAAACTACAAGCTCAAGGCAAGATTGAGTGATCTCTCATTTGAGCACAAGTTCCTACAAGAGGATTTCACCCATCTCAAGTTCTCACATGAGAAGCTAGTAGAATCAAATGCCATGCTTGAGATAGCACATGAGGTCGTGATTGCTACAGTAAAATCTTCTCAACCTCACACTACTGCACTCACTAGTGCACCATCTGAATGAAATCATATTTGTGCTAATGAGTGTGCCTCTCAAGCAAGCCAATCTTCGATTGAGCAAACTCTTAAAGAAAATGCTAGGCTCATCGAAGAAGTGGAAAGTCTAAAGAAGGATGTGATTATATTGAAGGATGAGGAGAAAGCACAACCTTCTCAAGATAACCGTGATTGCATGGTGAAGAAGCTTGAGAAGGGTTCAAACCTTGCTTCCTCTAAAGTCCAACAAAATAATCTCATCTCATTCAAAGAGAAAGCAACCAAGAGAAAGAAAAGCAAGAAAAGGATTTGCTATGGTTGCGGGACATATGGTCATGAAAGTGTCATGTGTCCACACAAGACTTGGGCCGACAAATGTGAAGCGGCCGAGAAGAGGGCAGCCACCAAGGTGGCAAATCAAGTGAAGAATGATGGCCCAAAAGATGGTGTGAAGTGTCACACTTCATGTCATTCAAGCAAGAAATGCACCATAGCCCAAGATTCAAGAAAGAGGGCTTTAGTAGCAACAAGAAAGTGCTATGGGTGCAATCAAGAAGGCCACTTTGTGAACCAATGCCCAAACAAGCAAGACAAGCAAAAAGCAAACAATGGCCATATTTGCTATGCTTGTAGGAGAAAGGGGCATCTAAGCTATGATTGCCCAAATGGTATGCATCCTAAGCCGAACACTTTTGCAAATGATAACGTGCTTAGGAAGGCCACAAAGGGACTTAGCACTAGTAAGGTGATGTGTTCACCACATACTAGCACTAAGGTCATTTGGGTGCCTAGGCACTTGTTGACTAACATTGGAGGACCCAACAAGAGTTGGGTACCAAGAAGTGCTTAGGATGTTGATGTAGGTACCCATGGTGAGTTGGAGACCTTCGGGGTGGTTGAGCAAGCCAATTTGGAAATCCTAACTCAACCTATCAACCTATGTTCATCATAATTGCTTATATGGTTGACTCGTTGGTAATCTATATTTGCCTTATCTATTACATCATCTTCACCATGACCTAGTGTACCTAAACTTGGTAGGATAGCCATCTTTTCACTATTCATGCTTACTATTTCATAACTTGTTTAATATATGAAAAGTTGGAAATGGCAAAATAACTACATATCATTCTCTGTCGGAAGTGCTGACCTGTGTCGGAAGTGCTGACTGTCGGAACTTCCGACCTGGCACCAGCACTGCTGACAGAGAATGTTTTTGCACTGTCAAAACATACCAGACGTGTCCGGTATGCCTACCGAACGTGTCCGATATGGCAGTGAGCTGCCTATCTTTGCCTACATGAGATTTGAGCTTAATTCTATTTATGTCTTGATTCCTCTTCTAGCTCAAATCTCACATGTTGTTAAATTCTCAAAGTAATTTGTCCATACAACTTAATATCATTTACCTTATGGCAAAATACTTTGTATTGGCCAAAGCTGAAATTTGACTCTCACATTCTTAATAGAATGAAAAGTGCTTAGAAAGAAATTCAAAATACTTGAAGCACTAATTGAGGGGGAGCTCAATTTCTACTTTGTGTCTTTTGTGAACTAACGAGATTTATCTAGTATATGTTGTAGTTCATCATGATGAATTGATCGCTTAGTGAGGACATGTCTATTTGACAAGAAAGGTCAACTAAATCATCACCATGTCACAATTATGCTTAGTGGAATTCATGGGCTCAAGGCAAATGTATGAATTTAAATATGTGCATTGAAAGTGCATAATAGGCCCTATAATATGCTAGTGTGTGCATTTGTGTGTGATAGGATAGATCTTTCCAAAACCCCTTACTAGCATGCATATGAAGTGTGGATTTATAAAATCTTTGATCCTCTTCGGTCTTTGTGACCTAGTCATGTCATAATGTGATTATTGTTCCACTTGGTTGATTGTTTGGCTAGTCACATATGACATGACTCTCTCAAGTTCATAAGCCACCATGTCTCTCTTGGTTCAAGTCTCTCACATGAGTTATTTGGAAAAGAGTATAAGTATTTGAGAATATTGGATTGAGCATGCCTGAAAATACTTGGATCAAAGGACTGTGTTTAATTTGGAGTAATAAAGGACAGAGAAAGAGATAGAAAGAAACAAAATGAAATATGGATTACTTGGACAAAGTCAGCTCATACCGGACGTGTCTGATATGCGCGTGACTTAAAGAAACCCCAGGCCAGCAAAGGGCTATTCCTTTCTATTCTCTCCTTTCTCTCACACAAATAGAAACCCGACCCCTATACCTCAAACCGAGCCTCGACGATTCGTCCATGGAAAAGTGAAGGAGGAGAAGAGATTGGAGAGGCCTTGCATCAAGATTGAAGGCCTCAAGTTTTGGATTTTAGAATCTCATCCTCTTCTCCATCCCCAAGGTATTCAAATCCCGGACCTCGTCCGATCTATTGGATTCAAGTTCGTTCAAAGTTCCCTTTGGTCAATATGCTGCATTGGATGCCTAGAAGTAGTGCTCAAAGTTTGGATTGAATCGAAGTTGATTTGGATTCAAACCCTAGATAGGGTCCGGTATTCATACCAGACGTGTCCGGTATGGCCAGACAGTGCAGGCTTTGCCTACAGTTTGATTCCAATCCAACTAGATATCATATCCTGTGATACTATTATTTGTCTATGATGTATTTGCAAACCTTTGTCATATGTTGGACTAGGTGACGACAAATCTTCAGATAAATGATAGTGTTATAGCGATATAATTAAATAAGATATACTTTGAGCTTGGTTCTTAATATTGTTCTTGGATATCTTTGTGGATTCAGGGCAGCAGCTATGAGTGAGCACATAGAGCCGAGGAGCAAGGGCAGGCATGACCCTCGCCATGAGAGGTAGAAGAAGGCTAGGCATGAGACAGGGACCAGCTCAGTTGGACATAAGCCAGTAAGGGCAGCAGCTCAGGAAGGCTCTGACTCTTCTCCTGACAGTGATCCGCAGGAGTACAGATTCAGGAAGAGGAAGAGCACTGACAGATATAGTGAGGAGGAGGAGATTGAGGAAGAAGAAGAAGAAGAAGATGATGATGATGAGGCAGCAGATCCTCTTTATCAACAGGGTTTCCAGGGTGGTCAACATATGAACTATGAGATGCTAGAGATTCATACGTGTCCCTCAGTACATTGCTAGAGTTAACTACAAGGGAAAGGGGAAGACCAGACTTGCTAGAGATCAGAGGAGGATCGATCCCAGAGGTTTGCCCAAGATTCAGTATGACTATAGGTTTCACACACAGTTTCACACACAGTTTCACGCAGATTTCTACACAAGTGTGATCCCATCCAGGAACCCAGTGATTGCCAGGTCTGAGTGGGTGGATTGGGCAGATTTCCGAGAGCTCGAGAAGGATTCCATAGACCATGCAATTGTCATCTATCAGCAAGTGGGTGCGTACCAGATTATGGAGTTTTAGCATGACTGGAACTCAGAGGCTATTGCTCAGTTTTACGCCACTCTGTTTGTTGAGGAGGACTCAAGTCGCATGCATTAGATGCTTGAGGGAGCTTGGTACAGTGTGGACTACAGTGCGTTTGGTGCTTACCTTGGCTTCACAGAGGAGGATCTCCAGAAGGACAAGATTCATGCAGAGCTTGCTCTACCATCAGAGCAGATGAGATTCATGTATCCAACAAGTGGTCCAGGAGTGGTTGGAAAGGTTCTAGGTCTTCACCCTACCTACAGGTATCTCGAGAAGATATTCAGGAGGACTATAGATTGCAAGGTTGGAGACAAGGGGACAGTTGCAGATTATTCAAAGAATCTTCTCCAGAGGATAGCTCCTGGTGCTAGACCCTTCAGTGTCTTTGATTTTATATGGAGCGAGATCAGGAGTGTTGGTGAGAGGCCCCTCAAGGGCTGTAGCTTTGCTCCGTACATCATGCATATGATTGAGCAGGTGACAGGACACTCGTTTGACTATGACTGTCGTCACAGGTGTTGATGGTCCTTAAACACCTGTTTTACCATCAACATTTTACCCTAAAATTCATCAAAAAGGCATGAAATATAGTCAAATAGGTTTCAAACTGACCAAATTCCACATGTCCATAGAATTTTAATTGAATGCAGGATTTGGACCAAATTTGGAGAATGGACCCACCAGGAGACGAGCCCACTCACCAGGACCCATTTGGGCCCGAGTGGGGTGGCGCCCGCCAACCAGAGGTGGCGCCCGCCACCCATATGTGGCGCCCGCCACATGGAGAGGCCCAACTCTCCCCCTTTGCCACGTCACTGATCCGTGTGACCATCCCAAGGCCAAATCTTGGCCCTTGGTCACTAGGTCAGTGGCATCGGACGACTCAGGATGGAGTGGCGTGGATCAAGGCTGAATGGCGGTTACCTGGACATGCAACCGACCTAACCACCGCCTCTCTGGAGCTCCTGGATGCCGTTGAAGCAGAGGCGGTGCATCCAACGGTGATGGGGGTGGCGGCCGCCACCTAGGGCTAGCGCCCGCCACTAGGGTTAGCCCTAGGTCGGCTGGCTGCCCCCTATAAGTACCCCCCTCACTCCACAAGGATATAAATACCCCCCTGAGGCATCACTGCATTCATATCCCAGAGAAACACCAAGCAAGAGAAGCAAGTGAGAGTTAGGTTAGAAGCTCAGAGAGCTTAGGCAAGTAGGTAGCTAGTAGAGCAAGGCATCTTTGCCCTCGCGGAAGTGCTGCTCAAGGCTTAGCTCAAGAGTAGAGGCGTGCGAGTGATCGGTCCTGGAGCTGGGAAGAGTCTTTCTTCATCTCCAGTTCAGGTTTTGCTCTTGTTACTCAAGCACTTTACTATATTCTATTTCATCATTTCAAGTATTACTTTATTCTACTTATCAGTATTGAGTAGTATACTTGATTGATTGCTTGAGTGCCGAGCTATCTTACAGTTCAATTCACTTAGCCATAGTAGTTAATCTCTAGTGTGCTTAGTGATTGATCTTTGCCAATAGGTTGCTTAGTTAGTTTATTGTTTATCTTATTAAGTCAAGTATTTGCTCTGACGTCCGCAAGGGTGCGGATACATGGGTGTATGCCGGGTCTCTGAGTGATTGCCAACTGGGATGATGCACATGTTCTTTGGCTTGTGTTGTGCAGGTGTCGAGCACGGATGCCGTGATCGAAGGCGAGGTGAAGGTCAAGTAGAGACGTGCCATGCCGATGGACCGAGAGTGGCGAAGGGCGGACGTGAGGCTTGGACTGAGGGACCAGAGGCCCGAGGATCAGCTGTGGTGGCTGGCAGCCTGTGGCAGCTACAAGCGAAGACTTGCGGTCATGTGTTGCCTGAGTCGTGGACTTGGGGACACGTGTCGGTGGACGGAGTGCACGGGAGGTGCATCCCCTCTACGACGTCGGTTTGGTGGTAGAGCCAGGGAAAAACCATCGGGTGGACGGTTTCCAGGTTTGGGCCTCAAAACCTGGGTGTGGATGGTTTCCGAGTTTGGCCACAAAACTCGGGCTGAGGACGGTTTTCAGGTTTGGGCCTCAAAACCTGGGCGCTGAGGGTTTGCTGAGTTTGGCCTCAACACTCAGATGCTGGTGGGCTGGTTTCCCGGTTTGGGCCTCAAAACCGGGGGTTGGCTGGAAAAGGCTGGTTTCCCGGTTTGGGCCACAAAACCGAGGGTGCAGAGAGAGGGCGACACGTGGCGGCGATCTGGAGGTTGCGTCGAGGCAACACTTTGAATTGTGCGGGCATGGCCGTCGGATACACCTACCACTAAGTTGGTCCAGAATAACCCTAGAGTTTAGCTGGTTCGCTCTGTAATTAGAATATAGAGGGGTAGAGTAGGAATTAGACTTAGGCTAGTAGTAGGATAAGTAGTCGGGAGACACCCTCCTCCCATCTCATCTCAGTCATTTGCTCTTTCGCACTTAGGGTTTCCTGCTCTCCCATCCCCTGCTGTAGCTAGCTGAGATCCGTAGAGAAACTTGCCTCTGTGTACTGTTGATTTTGAGGAAGTGAGGCCGTAACCTCACTGTTGTAGCGTGTGGTAGCCACACGGTTGCAATTCGTGGTTGTGATTCGCGTTTTGTTCGTGTTCTTCGCGGAACCCTTTTTCTCCACGATTTTTCCGTCGCTTGATCTCTTTGCTCGGTTCATCTTTTGGAAAACCGTCTGAACCAAGTTGTTCTAGATCGTGAGGCACTTCTTTCCACCGAAGGAATTAATCTCTAACCTCACGGTCTAGGAGATCGATCGATTTTTGTTTCAGGTCAAGTTTTCTCCCTTCCCCCGAAATTCTTCGATTCATCGATTTGGAGATAGGTTCGAGCCATGATCTCTTAGAGATAGCTCACTATCCTCCTTGTGACTTATCTCTCCAAGTTGGAACCCTAGAGGTTTCGTTTTGGGAGAGATCGAGTTGAACCGGTGAATGAACGGAGCCATTTCGGGACGACCGGACGCTGGCATCGGGCTGACCGGACGCTGACCCAGTGCGTCCGGTGGTTGAATGCCATGTGCAGTCTTCCTGTGACTTGACCGGACGCTGGGTTTCTTGTTCGACCGGACTCGCTCCTCGCACTGTTCACTCGGCTTGACTCTTGTGATCGGACGCACAGTTTGTGACCGGACGCTCTGTTCACCGGAGTCCGGTCGGGAACAGTAAGGTTCCAGAGACATTTTTCCTTGACCGGACGCGTCTGGTGCTCACTGACCGGACGCAGGCCAGAGTCCGGTCAAGTGCAGTTCAACACGTTTTCGTCCGCAGTTCGCTCGTTTGTTGACGGTTTTTGTTTTCATCTTTTGCGTTGGCTTTCTAGAGTTGTGAAGTGTCCCGCTGTGCTTATTGGAAGCATCCACCCTACATCTAGGGTCGTGGACACTAGCAAGCTCTAGGGTTTGTCTTTTGGGGTGATTCTCGGGACAGTGGCTACTAGTTTCCGGAAGGAAAATTTGAAGCTCCCATTCACCCCCCCTCTGGTCGCTTTTTGGTTGCTTCTCGGTCCTTCAATTAGTATCGGAGCGGGTTAAGGATCTTCCACCTTAGCCGGTTCCAGATCCACAGAAGGTGACATGGATCGCGGCGTGGGCAAACCGCCGTTCTTTGATGGGACGAACTATGCGTATTGGAAGATACGCATGTCGGCCTATCTCCAGAGCATGGGCTCTTCTGTTTGGGAGATTTGCAACAAGGCCGATTACGTTGTCTTGGCTGCTCGTGTCACTCAACTCCAGATCGATGAGCACGAGGCCAATAGCCGGGCACGTAACGCCTTGTTCTCCTGTTTGAGCATGTCTGAGTTTGATCGTGTTTCTCACCTCCCCACGGCTCGTGAGATTTGGGCGACCCTCATGCGCTTCCATGAGGGAACCACTCAAGTCAAATCCCGTCTCTACGAGTCGCACAAGCGGGAGTATGAGAACTTTTGACATATGCCTGGCGAGAGCATAGAGAGTTTATTCGCTCGCTTTCAGGTCATTGTCAACAAGATGAGAGCGAACAAGGAGCTGTTGCCTTTTGACGATCATGAGAGGGCTTTGAAGCTTTTGCACACTCTTGATCGGTCGGTGTGGGACTCAAAGGTCCAGGCGATCATCGAATCGTCTAACTATGAGACCCTCACTTGCGATGAGCTCTTTAGTAAGCTCAAGTCTAGTGAGATTGACGCCATGTCGAGGGCTTCTTATGAGAATCCTTCTGGCCCGACTATGGCTTTGGTTTCTGGCTCTTCTAACCCCTCTGGAGGTTTTGCTCTTTCGTCTCTCTTTTCTGTCACAGAGGACCAGCTTGAGTCTTTGGGGGATGACGAGTTGGCAATGCTCGCCAACCGGTTCTCGCGGTTCCACAACAACCGCATGAACCGTCGCCGCGGAGGAGGACGCTCAGGATGCTACGAGTGCGGCGACCCCGACCACTTCATCGTCAACTGCCCCAAGAAGAAGCATTCATCTAGGAAGGGCGATCATGGGCACAAGTACGACTCCGACAAACACAAGGAGAAGTACGTCCCCGCAAGGCACAAGCGGAGGGGCGGCTTTGACAAGGAGTACATCAAGAAGAAGTACTTGGAGAAGGCCCAGGCTAAGCAGCGTGTGTTCTTCGCCACGCTCAGCGACGTCGACGGCTCGGATGACGACTCCGCTTGCTCAAGCGATCACGAGTCCAAGAAGAAGAAGAGGATCGAGGACAAGCTGAACGGTCTCTGCTTCTTCGCCGACGACGATGGCTTCTGCACCATGGCGCTTGGTGATGAGGTCGACGGCAAGCTGGAGCACACCCCTCGGGACGACGACGACAACGACACCTCCCAGGTATCCATGACCCACGATGAGCTCTTTGCTGAGAATGAGAAGCTTACTGCCGCCTTGCTTAGTCAGGATAAGCTGCTTAGGCATGCCGCTAGAGAGCGCAAGGAGTTTAGGCAGAAGTGGGAGGACACGGTGAGGGAGCTTGAGTTTGCCAAGTCCACCGTGGTCGTGTCTGAGGAGGCCGAGTGTGAGATGTGCACCACGCACATGACTGACCTTCTCACTTTGAGAGGTAAGTATGCTGCGTTGGTAGGAGAGGTGGATGAGCTGAAGGCTAGACCTTCTCTGTTGGGTGCATGCAAGACTTGTCCTGTCTTGCAATCTGAGTTGGCAGAGAAGAGTGCCAAGATTGTGTCTCTTGAAGAGGCCAACTCAGGTAGCACTTGTGTGGCTAGGTGTGCTCTCTGTGAGGGTTTGGAAATGGAGATAGCCAATGTGAAGCATGACAAGATGCAAACCGAGGAAGAAAACACATACCTTCGGACCATCTTGTCATGGGTGTCTTGTGGTGAGCCGCAGCTCGGGATGATGATCTCCCAATTCAAGCGAGCTGCTGGAGGTCCCGGTGTAGGTTTTGCTCAGGGTGTTGATCTTTCTGCTTTTGGGAAGATTGGAGAGTCGAGTGGTTTGAACCCGAGTGAGAAGCCCAACTCCACCACTACTCCCAAACTTATCAAGCTTCCACCCAAAGAGCCTCTCAAACCTAACACCAAGGATGGGGTATTTGAGGAACCTCCGAGAGCTCCACCCAAGAACCAAGTGTGGCATCCCAAACCCAACCACCTAAAGAACAAGCTGGACACAATGCCACCTATCCAGGAGGAGTTGCCACAGAAGGGCAAAGTGATCCACACCCACAGCCATGAGTACCAACAACCCCCTTTGCGTGCGGTGAGGTATCATTGTGACTTCTATGAGAGAGATGGTCACTTGAGTGAGTTCTGTTTTCGGCGCAAGAGAGAGGCGCGCCGTGCTAGGGAGATGAACAATGCGGACATGTACCATCCTTTCCATGATGTACATGTGCCAAATGTTCAGAGACATGCTGCTAGGCCCAGAGGTCCAGAACCTCAAGTTCCCAGGCCTAGGCAGTAGAGAGCTCCGAGGAGAGATGCTAGGTATAAAGGCGCAGTGCCTCAAGTTGCTAGGCCTAGGCCTCGTAGAGAGCGTGCCCGACGGGGTCCTGACTTTGCAGGATACGGACCCCGTGGCAGAGGCTTTGTTGAGCGTTTTCCTCCACCATGTTTTGTGTGACACCCTAGTGTCAAGCACTGCATTAGGCACTGCAATTAGATACTAAGAAAGCATAAGCAATGCATTGCATCATTTCATGTGCATGAGAGTGTTTTTGTCTTTTGTTTATTTATTTGGATTTGGATTTCTGTTTTGGCAAAGAGTTTTATAAAATGGAAAACTTTGAGTAGAGTGCTTTTCATGTTGGAGTTTTGACTTGGTTCAAGATAGTTTGTCAAACAAAAGTGAGTGAAACAAAAATGTTTTATGCTTTAAAATTGGCTTTATTTATGCAGAGGTTACAAAAATGGTTTTTAGAAAAAGTGTCTTATATGAAAGTTGTAGAGAAAATTATTTTGAGCAACTTTTATATTTGGGTCAAAGCCTGGTTTGGAGTTTTTGAAACTGTTTTTGAGTGGTCAAAGTTTGAAAAGAATTTGGAAAAAAGAAAAAGGAAAACGATTTTTCCCGGCGCCAACCCTTCCGGTCCATCCGGCCTTTCGGCCCAACCCGCGCCCGCTCCCGCTCGCCCGCGCGCCCCGCTCGCCGCGCCAGCGCCGGCCCAGCTCCGCTCGCCCGCGCGCGCGCCCGCCCGCGCACGGCGCGCCGGCCGCCTGACACGGCCGCGCCGTACGCCGGCCAAATCGCCGCGTGGCGGCTTGCCCTGCCGCGTGGCGCCCCCAAACCCTGCGCCAAATCCGCCTCCGCCACTCCCCGCTCGTTCCTCGCCTCCCCGATCACGCAAGCGATCGCGCAGCCCACTCCCGCGCGGTCTTGCCTGTCGCACCGCCTCGCCGACCGCGCCGCGCTGCCACGACGTCGCGTCGCCGGCCCCGCCACCACCACTGGCCGGCCAAGGCCCCCGGCCAAGACCCCGGGCACCCTTCGTCCTCTCTCCCAACCGCACACACTCTTCCACTCTCGCTCACACTCTCCTCACCCACGAACGCGAGCCGAGAGCACTGCTCGCTCTCGCCGCGACCACCGCTGCAACCACCCCTCTCCGTTCGGACCACCACCCTCCATCGCCGACCGATTCCTTCCGCACGCCGCTCCGCCTACGCCGTGCACACGCCGTGCGCACGTCGTCATCCCCGACCGAGCCCCGACGCCGCCGGAGGACGTAGCGCCTCCTTCGGTCCGCCAGTCGCCACCGCCGAGCCGCAACGCCGTTCTTCCCCAACCCGAGCTCCACCGACTCCTCTTCTTCCTCCTCGAGCCTCACCGAGCCAAGGCAAGGTGAGAACGCCAACTAGCCCTAACTCTACCGCCTTCTACCTCCCTCTTCTTCTCCGGCCGAACGCCATGGCCGTCCGCTGCGGCCATGCATGAGGTCAAGCTTCCCTGGAGCCAATCAAGCCAAACTAACCCCGTAGCTGTGCTCCTTAGGGTTCACTCGAGCTTTTGCCTCCCCCAATTTCACCGGCGACCGCCGGAAACGGCGTAGCCGTGTGTCGCCGCCTCCGTCGTCCGCCACCGCTCGCCGCCGGCACGCTTCAGTCACCCTCTGGCCAAGCCGACCCCACCGCTGGATGTGCCTCGTCGAGCCGAATCTATCGAGCCTAGCCTCACCGCCGGCGACCTCACCGTCGGCGAGGAATCGACGGTCAAACCTCTCCCCTGTTTTCCGTCTCGCCCGAGCCTCGAGCCAGGCCTCGGACGGGCGAGTGTTTTCCGTCTCGCCCGAGCCTCGAGCCAGGCCTTGGACGGGCGAGTGTTTTCCGTCTCGCCCGAGCCTCGAGCCAGGCCTCGGACGGGCGAGTGTTTTCCGTCTCGCCCGAGCCTCCGAGCCATGCCTCGGACAGACGTTTGTTTTTATCATCTCGCTCGAGCTAGGCCTCGAGCGAACCCTCGGGCACTGTCTCGTTCGAGCCGGGCCTCGAGCAAACACACACCTACCGCCGTGCGCTCGAGCCAGGTTGGGTCGAGTTGGACTGAGCCGAAAGCCCCGTTTAGGCTAGAATAAAGTTTTTCTTTTTCTGCATAGTAACTAAGTTTGTTAATTTTGCTATAATTAATCTGTAGCTCTATTAATTATGAAATTTCAGTTTTGCTAGTTGTTTATGAGTAGATCTACCATGGAAAAATATGAAAGTATTTTTTTGTAGGAGTTTATTTTACTGTTTTCATTTATTCCAGTTTATATGCTTTTGCTAAGATAAATGGTTATATATGTTTTCTGATTGAGTTAATTCCTGAAAAAATTTGGTGTAAGTTTATTATCATGTTTTACACCTGTGAAAAATATATGATGCACTGTTTATGTGGAAAAAGTTTCTGTTATGGTTTAAAGTCCTTTTGGCTGATTTCTTAAGAATAAATGTTAAGGTGTTTTATATGCTGAAATAAAATATGGGAAAATTTGTATAGTCTCTGTTTATGATGTCCAAGCTAAGAAAAATGTAAGCATGAACTGTTGTATGGAGAAATCTGAAGTTGCTTTACAAATGTACTTTTCTGTGTTTTCCTTTGGAAATTCATGTAAGAAATAATATAATGTTTCTGTTCATGAAACTTTCTTGATAAGCATAGAATGTGAAGTAGAATCTGGAAAAAATATGAAGTTGAGTTTATCACCCTTTTCCAGTAGGGTTGTAGTTCAAATGGTTTAACTTGGGATAGATTTGTTTATTTTGTGTAGGCTTGTATGTTTATGCTCTGGCCACAAGTTTTCTGCAGCAGAATGCTTTTGAGTAAAAGAAGCCAGGAAAATTATGAAATCTGCTGTTTGACACTGTTTGAATGAGGAGCTAGTTCAAAGCACCTTTTTGGGCAGTTTGCTTGTCATTTTTATATCTGCAGTTCTGTATTTTATTTTTGGCTGAAATTTGTTCAGTGGAGCCCAGCAACTGTTGTTTGCCTTCTGGAATTTTTGTGGATTTTGCTGAATCCAGAAAAGTGCACTTGCATTTCAAACCTAAGTTTCTTTTGATTTATTAAATAAGAAAAAGGTGAATAAATGAATTTTGTTTTATGAATTAAATAAGTATTTACCTCAATGTCAAAAGTGGTTCAACAAGTTGGGTTTGTTGGTTTGCAAGAATGCTCTTTTCATACCTCACATCTTGCACCCGCATTGGAATTATTTATTAATCGTCGCATGCAATAGGATCGACCCCTCCGGAGCCCGACCAGGAGCCAGAGACAAGCGCCGAGCAGCAGATCCCGGAGCTCCAGCAAGCCGAGAAAGTCGACCCCGCCAGCGACGCTAACTTGCCCGAGTGCCCCTCCCACGAGGCCTCGGTCTTCACTCAAGGCAAAACCCCGGAGCATATTAAGCCTCCTATCTTTTGCAATTAAAATTACTTGAGTCTTTTTATATTGTGATGCATTAGGTTAGGAGTTGGAATGAATCCTACTTGCTGCATTACCATTCCTTGGTTATTGATTAATATCTACCTTGTTATCCTGTTACTTTTATAATGTAGAATTGCTTAGTCTGCTTAATAAAAGTAGTAGTTAAGGATGTTTCCGTAATACCCCTGGTGGGTATTTACCGGATCATGGTTGGCTATATTTGCTATCGTGGAAAAGAACCTGAGTTGTAGTGAAATACGGTCAACTGGAAGGCAAGGCACAAGTTTGAAAACTTGGGGCAGTCCGTCCGTTGGATCGTGTAGGTTTGTATCGATGTTGGCCCTCGTTCATTTTTGAACGCGCCCTTTTACTTAGGGATATGTCGGTGCCGTAATCATCGACCCCAAAGCCGGTTAGAAGCTGTTCGGGCCGGTCTCAACCCGTGTCGTGCCCTCTAGTATGGAAATTGCGATCTGCCGCATGAGGCCATCGCCAGGTTCCAATTGGGCGGTCCGTGCTGTGAGCCGCGACGATTACCACCACGAACAAGCATCGAGCGGTTGCCCAATGCATGGACCCGACGGGGAAAGTGTGGGCTAGTATTAAAGGTCTTTCACCAGCTGGTTTGGAATTCGATTCGAGTCGCCGTCTCCCCCGGTTAGTGGGAAACTATGGCAAGCTTCACCACGATACAACTCCATGTGATGATTTAAGGTTCAACTAAAATGTTGATAAGTCAACTGGATATGGTTATATTATTGATTGATAGATTCAAGTGAGTGCTCTAGTACAGGTGAAAAACCTAGAGTTAAGGAATATGTCTAAAAATGGCAGCTCATCTTTATCATTAATTACCTCTTATCTAAATCTGAGCTTTTCGCAACTGAAAGATCCCAGCTCCACCTCAAAAGCCTTGCATACCCTTGGAGTCTTTATTTTCAGTTGGACGGGTAAGTCTAGCTGAGTACATTCCCGTACTCAGGGTTTATCCCGTTGTTGCAGATGGCCAGGTCTACTTCGGCTATTGTAAGCACTGCCTCTACCCAGTGGAAGGTGATGAGGAGTAGGCCCAGGGCAGGGTCGTCCAGAAGCTTCCCTTTTTCTTTTGCTGGTCTGAGACTTCTAGTGGCACATTATCTAAAAAGGGAAGAGTGAGTTGTGTGAGTTGGTTTTATTTGGACCACATGTGTAGTGGTCGTGTTTCAAACTATTTCAGCTTCCGCACTTTTAAATTCAGTATTGTAATAACTTCATTTAAAGTTCGCACTCTGATATTTTAAATTCGGTTTCATTTTCGCTATGTTGTATCTTTACGAATGTAATCCTTGAACGATGCGATCCTGTATGATGTATGGTGTTAGAAATCCTTCGAGATTTCCGGACTACCGGGGTTATATGGGTTCAAGTATGAGTCAAGGTCAGACGGATTCGACTAAGATAATACTTGAGCTCTTATAATCAGGGCGGTTCTGCCACATTTTGACTATCGCGATGGACGCTCTTTGCTTAGCGGACCACGTTTTCCTGTGCGTGGTGATCGCTACTCTCGTAGACGTGCTAGGAATGGTTTTTCCGCTAACCGTTCTTTTGAGTAGCCGACCCAACACTGGTATTCCCCTTACTTCACTAACCCCAGTGTTGGACCATATGCTCACCCTATGTCTTTTTATTGATGTAGGTAAAACGGTTGGAGGACATTTGGTTGGTGGATTCCGGTTGCTCGAGGCACATGACCGGAAACGCCAAGTGGTTCTCCAGCCTTAGCCCTGTTGCCGAAAAGAAGTACATAACCTTCGGCGACAATAGCAAAGGTAAGGTATTGTCTCACGGATCGGTGCGAGTTAATGAGCACTTTGTGTTGCGCGATGTTGCTCTTGTTTCTAACTTGCATTTTAACCTTCTTTCTGTTTCGCAACTCTTTGATGATGACTATGAGATTCGTTTTAAACCGAATCTCAGTCGTATTTTGGATCCTCAGGGCAATCTTGTGTGTTTGATTTCGGCCTTTGGAAAAGTCTTTCATGCAAATTTCTCGGAGTCTTTTGGCACTTCTCGTTGTCTTGTGGCTGGACCTTCCTCCTCTGATCTTTGGAAGTGGCATAGGAGACTTGGACATTTGAGCTTCGACTTGTTTGCAAGGCTTAGTTCACTTGGCCTAATCTGAGGATTGCCCAAGTTGCATATGGAGAAGGATCTTGTTTGCCACTCTTGTAGACATGGGAAGATGGTTGCCGCTCCCCACCATCCAGTGACTCAGGTCATGACCAAGCGCCCTGGAGAGCTTTTGCACATGGACTGTGGCAGAACCTCCCAAATTAAGTGGCCCACATGCAACCATCATTGTCTCCAAGACTTCTGATCAGCGTGCACGAGTTCCAAATGACTTGAGAGGTCTGTCGGGTGTCCTCGGGAAACCCGAATCATCCACGTTACCTTCTTTTCCAGAAAATTCCCTTATCCGGCATCACAGTATTACAATAGTTTTATAGCTAAGATAAATCAGAGTAAAGTGGAAAGATTATACAATATAGATTGAAACTTAAGTTTAAAGTTTACAAACCATAGGTACTTAATACATAAAAGGGTTCAGAACTTATATTACATAAACCACACAACTTTAGGTACTTGCCCAAGGTCACACAACAGGTTCGTCATCACTCTCTTCCACGAGGGTAAAGAAACATTGACCATCAAAGGGATGGTCAACAAACTCACCTGCAACAAGGGTTAACAAACCCTGAGTACAAAGGTACTCAACAAGACTTAACCGTTTAGAAAAGAGGAGAAAACTCAGGTATGCAGGTTATAGGGATCCAAGGTAAGGCTTTATCAAGATCAAAACTTTTCTTTTTGCATAAAAGCTTACTAAAGTAAACTCCTATTCCCAAGTTTTATTCAAGATTAATTCTCAAGTCTATCAAAGGTTTTCAAACATTTAACAACATACCTAATCTCTAAATCTCTTTTCACAAGATTCCATTTATTACTACGGTGCGGGTCAGTGGATTAAGGCTCCATATCCGAGGGAACACGGCGATTCGAATCGATTAAACCCAGCTGGGGATTCAGTACCACACGACATATGTAGAACTTAATCTTGCATATATCAACCCTATCTATAGATCCTCCCATACAAGAACAGGTCCGCACCACCCGAGAGTACAGTACACCTCGAACCCGACTATCTCATAGCCCCGAGGGTACACGCTACTCCCGCCATCTTTCCACTCCCAGTGCGCGGTTAGCCATTCTCGAGTATCGGAATAGCTATAGAAGAGGCTTACCACCGCATGTGGGCTGTACTCAAAGGTCTCAATCACAGCAGGCCAACAACGATAAGGTCCTATGTTGAGTAACCTTACAACAAGACTCCATTCTTGATGTAAGTTACTATCATTATCATGTTGTCCCAAAATTCATGATTTCCATAACATAGCAACCATTTTTAAAAGCATCTACCATAATGAAGTAGTAAAGCATGGCTAAGCATACTAAACATTTTCATAAAACAGGTATCAAGGTTAAGTGTTGGAATCATCAAGGTTGGTAATGCATCAAGTAGGGTTCATTCAACTCCTAATCACTTAATGCATCATATTAACTCAAGTGATATAAATAACTTTATAAAAACACAAGGATGGGTTTAATGTCCGGGGCTTGCCTTGAAGATCAGCGAAGTCCGGCGATTCAGAAGAAACAGAAAGATCCGCACACTCAGTAGGAATCCACTGAGAATCAGGTTCTTCTGGAACGGGATCTACACGTAGAATTGTATATGCATGATCAATGAGATGCTTATGACATGAGCATGGTAAAGATGGAAATTTTCTAAGCTATAAACATTCACTTTGGTACAACTCTCCATCGTGGTATAGTTGCAAACCAACAAACCCAACTTGCATAGAAATATAAGTTATAGAGTGAAGCTTATTTATATCAAACAGCAGATCAAGATAAATTACTCAAGACTATATGCAAAACCACCTTGAGTACAACTTTCCTTCTTAAAAAGGAAACAAATTAACTTGACTATCAAGCTACATATGACTACTAAGCATTTCTCATTATTTTCATTAAGCAGGATTATGTAGCTAAACAAAAACCAAAAGGTCATTTACATAAAGAAGTCCATAACCAGAGAGCAACTCTTACTAGTTTCCCATTGGTTGTCAAACAATCTAAAATCACATAAACCTAAGTGATTAACCTTTTCTATTTATTTTATAAACCATTCAAATAGCCTTTACTCCAAACTAATTTATTTTTAATCAAACAGCACTGAAATTAATCATGAAGGTAGATATTAGTGACACAAACTCTCATGTCAAAATTCATGATTTTTGGATGAACACAGAAAATCACGTAAATCATCAAAGTTGCATTTATTAATTAAAGTATGGATTTAATGACTATAATAAAAGTACTCTAAACACAAGTTTTATAATTTTTAAATTAGCACAGACATGCTAACATCATCCCTGTCAAATTTCACAATTTATAGAGCTATAGAAAAATTACAGCAAAAATAACAAAATTGATGACTGTACCAACAAAAGGAAAAAGAAAAACTAAAACCAGCCCAAACTGGGCTTTCGGCCCGCGACTGTGCGGCCCAGCGCACGCGAAAGCCGGCCCAGCCTGGCTCCGCCCGCGCGCCTCGACAACTTTGCAGAATAGACCCTCGGCTTCTACGAAACTAACCCGCAGTCCACAACGCTATTCACATGAGTCTATGACTTTACAACCAACACCCTGGCTTTTCCCGACTTCGCAACGGCGAGGTCCTCGGCCATGGTTCGCGCGCACGGCGACGCACCGAGCGGCGGCGTGACTTACGCCGGCCAACTCTGGCCACTAGAGACCCAACGGACGCAAGCATCAGCACCGGCAAGCCAACCGCAACCGATTGAGCCCCTAACCCTAAACTCTACTGCTCCGGCGAGGTCTGGCCACGCACGACGGCGGATTGGATCTCGGCACGGCCGTTCCGGTGAACCTAGGCCTGTAGCAAGCGAACGGAGAAGCTAGGAAGGTGTAGAAGCTCACCCTGGTGCTGATGGTGAAGTCGGTTTGAGCGGAGGTTGCTCGGAGAGTAGGCGTCCACGGAGCAGTGGCCTTCGGCGGTGAACTCCGGCGAAGACGACGCTGTTCCGGTGAAACCTGAGCACCAGACAAGGGACCATCGAGCCGATGAGTTCTCTGGGATCAAGACGAAACACAAACACGAGAGAGAGAGTGGAGAAGTGCTCGGTTGAGCTGACCACGGTGAGGTCGAGCTCGGCGGCGATTTCTGCCCGACGGGAAGAAGAACGGCGAGTGTGAGCTCTTTGGTGCGGTAGAGATGGCGAGGCTAGGTTCGGGAGATGCGCAAAGAAGTGAAGTACTTATAGGCGCGGTGAATTTGGATGGGAATGACTGGAGATGGTGAATTTGGAGTTTTGACCGGATTGTTCCCGTCGGCGCCTTGGTGGCAAACATGGTGACGGCGAGCTCAGAGGTGACGCCACGACGCGAGGGAGAGTGCCAGCAGCAGCTTAACTTGGCCACGAACTCGGTCGCGCGTTCCTTCGGGAGAAGTCGCCGTCCACGCGCGAGAGCAGGCGATCAAAAGATCGGCCTTGCTGCCGCCATGAACAGGAGCAAGAACTTATCCCCCCCTTTCCCAATTCTACCCTTTCCAAATTTTGAAATTACTTTGGATTTTTGAATATAAGTTGAAAATATGCCAAAATATCAAATGCTTAGAATTCAATACTGAACATCTTTCATTTTTGCAAGATACCCAAAATATGCTCAGATTTGAATTAGGATTTGAAATACAAAAGAGGACAAAAAGGGCAAAAGGGGACTTTTACAATTACTCTTGATTTCACATGAACACTTGAAAAACTTTAAACACCAAAGTTGTTCCTTATCAGAAATAGAGCAACTTTGCTTTTTAAAGCATACCCAAATTATTTCTAAATTTTGATTTATAGAAAAGGGGATAAAATAGGGTTTTTGAATTATTTAAACTATTTATTTGAATTCTAACCAAAATCTGATTTATACCTCAATGATGACTTGAATCATGACTCAAATACACCTTTGAGACATAAAACCAAAGTTTGGTCCAAAACTTCACTACTATAAAAAAAATTACCATAATACCCCATATACACATAAAAGCACTAATTACCAATTAAGAAAGCATAAACTAAGGTTTAACTTAAGCACTCTTTTATCAACTAAGCACAAGCATAAAATAATAAACTTGTTTTAGTGAATGCATATCCAGGTTATCACTCAAATGAAATGCCAGTGCATATGATGACATGCCAGGTTTTAGTTTGCTTAACACCAGAGTGTTACAGCTCTTTCCCCCTTAAAGAAATCTCATCCCGAGATTTAACCTGAAGGCTAACTAATGGAAAAGGAAATGTGTCAGGCACTTCCATTACTAACCTTTACATAAAGCAGGAGATTGGTCATCATATGATAGACTGCAAGGACTGGACAGAAGAAAGAAACTCAGGAAAGTTTTCTAAGAGAAACTCTTCTGACTCCCATGTGGCTTCGTCTTCAGTATGTTGATTCCATTGAACCTTGTAGAACTTAACAGTTCTTTTTCGAGTGACTCGATCTTTCTGGTCAAGAATCTTGATAGGATACTCTGAGTATGTCAGATCAGGCTCTAACTCAATTTCTTCAACATGAATGATATGGTCAGGCACTTGAAGACATTTCTTTAACTGAGAGACATGGAACACATTATGAACTGCTGACAGCTGTGGTGGTAAATCAAGATGATATGCCACTTTTCCACATCTTCCAAGAATTTGATAGGGACCTATATATCGAGGTGCCAACTTTCCTTTGATTCCAAATCGAGTGACTTCTTTCATTGGTGACACTTTGAGATAGACATAATCATCAACTTTAAAGGTGAGAGACTGACGTCTTTTATCAGCATAACTCTTTTGTCTGGATTGTGCCTTCTTCATGTTCTCTCGAATCAACTTGACCTTTTCTTCAGCTTCTCTGACTAAATCAACTCCAAAAAGACTATGCTCTCCAAGCTCAGACCAGTTCAAAGGTGTTCTGCATCTTCTGCCATACAGAGCTTCAAATGGTGCCATCTTAATGCTTTCTTGATAACTATTGTTGTAAGAGAACTCTGCTAAAGGCAAACATTCATCCCATTTCTCTGAATAACTGAGCACACAGGATCTTAACATATCCTCTAAGACCTGATTAACTCTTTCAGTTTGACCCCCTGTCTGTGGATGATAGGCTGTACTATGCAGAAGTTTGGTACCCAAGGATTTATGTAAATGCCTCCAGAAAACATTGACAAACTGTGTCCCTCTATCTGACACAATAGTCTTTGGAACACCATGCAGACTCGGGAGGCTACTTCAGCTCGGGAGGCGCCACGACACATCCAGTGCCAGCACCCGCCTCAGCAGATGATCGACAACATCGACGAATGAGTTACTCGGTCCAGGTCACAGCACATCTCTCACTTCGCTCATTCTGCTTTTGTTGCCAATTTTGAGCCTCGAGATATTGGACACGCTTTGATGGATCCGGATTGGGTCAATGCCATGCATGAGGAGTTAGAAAATTTTGAGAGAAATCGGGTTTGGGTTCTAGTTCCTCCTCCTCCTAACTGTAATCCTATTGGGACAAAATGGGTTTTCAAAAACAAACAAGGAGAGGATGGCCACATTGTGAGGAACAAAGCGCGTCTTGTGGCCAAGGGTTATAGTCAGAAGGAGGGGATAGACTATGAGGAGACGTTTGCTCCTGTAGCTCGTTTGGAGGCAATTAGGATACTCTTGGCCTTTGCTGCATCCAAAGGTTTCAAACTTTTTCAAATGGATGTCAAGAGTGCCTTCTTAAACGGCTACATAGAAGAAGAGGTTTATGTTGAGCAGCCCCCCGGTTTTGAAAATCCCAAGTTTCCAAACCATGTTTTTAAACTTCACAAAGCTTTGTATGGTTTGAAACAAGCCCCTAGAGCCTGGTATGATAGATTGAAAACCTTTTTGCTTGCTAAGGGTTTTAAAATGGGATGTGTAGATAAAACGCTTTTTCTCCTCAAGCAAGGCAAAGACACTCTCTTGGTCCAGATTTACGTGGATGATATCATTTTCGGTGGTTCTTCTCACGCTTTGGTTGCCAAGTTTGCAGATACTATGAGCAGGGAGTTCGAGATGAGCATGATGGGCGAGCTGACATTCTTTCTCGGGTTGCAAATTAAGCAATCCCGAGAGGGGACGTTTGTGCACCAGGGCAAGTACACCAAGGACTTGCTGAAGCGGTTCGATATGGGTGAGGCCAAGCCTCTTCCAACACCCATGTCAACGACGACTGCCCTGGATGCGGACAAGGATGGAGAAGCAGTGGACCAGAAGGAGTACCGAAGCATGATCGGGTCGCTGCTCTACCTGACGGCAACACGCCCGGACATCCAGTTCGCGGTGTGTCTGTGCGCGCGCTTTCAGGCGTCGCCGCGCACTTCTCACCGTCAGGCAGTGAAGCACATATTCAGGTACCTTCGTTTCACGCCTGAGTTCGGGATTTGGTATTCTGCTTCCTCCACTCTCTCCCTTTGCGGTTATTCGGATGCCGATTTTGCTGGTTGCCGTATTGAGCACAAGTCCACTTCTGGGACTTGCCAGTTTATTGGTTCTTCTCTTGTTTCTTGGTCTTCTCGCAAGCAGTCTAGTGTCGCTCAGTCTACCACAGAGGCTGAATATGTTGCTGCGGCTAGCTGCTGTTCCCAGTTGCTTTGGATGATGGCCACTTTGCGTGATTTTGGTCTGAGCTTTACCCGTGTTCCTTTGCTTTGTGACAGCACGAGTGCTATTAGCGTTGCTAAGAACCCCGTGCTTCACTCGAAGAACAAACACATTGATGTGCGCTTTCATTTCTTGCGAGACCACCAGGAGAAGGGTGATATCGACCTTCGCCATGTCGATACTCATCATCAACTGGCTGATATTTTCACCAAGCCTTTAGACGAATCAACCTTTAACCGGTTGAGGGGTGAGCTTGGTGTGTGTTTCCCCTTTTAGTTGGGGGAAACATTTTGGACCTTGTATAATAGACTAACTCTTTTTCGTTTGTCTTTCTTTTCTTTTGCATTTTAGCATACGCATTCACATTCTGAGCTTCATGTTTATAATCATTAGAATGTAACTATGCTCTATGTAGTATGCTCCGATGCTTATGTTGAGGCTTGTAGCTTATGCTCCTTCTGATCACTAGTACATGTTGTGAGCTGAGCTATTTTTGAAATGGTGAATTTCCTTAATAACTTAAAATCTGAAAATGTTCACCATTGAGATATGCAACTAGCATGTATAGGATGTGTTGAGTTTACTCGTGCTTTTCATATATGCTAGGTTGCTATGTCTCTAGTTCTGAGTCATTCACTTGCTTGGTCTGCTAATATCATGTTTAAAATTTGAACCAAGTTTTAGTGAATTGAAAAGATCGAGATGGGATTGCTTGTCAACACATCACGGTATCGAGACGGTTTCTCATTGCACTTTGAGTTAAACTTGAGCCGTGTAGTGTATGACCGAAACCGTAGCTTTAAGCTTCTGATTGCTTCGGCATAGGCTTCGCTCGGTTGAAAAGTTAGGCAATGACAAGCTTTCAACCTCTCGCAATCACATGCAAATAATTGAACTTGTGTAATTTCACCGCTGCAACTCCAATCTGAATTTGAATTCACAAGTGTATGTTACATTCTTAAGCATGATGATTGAACTTTGCTAGGGGTAGTTCACCTTGTATACATGTTTAGCACTTGTTCAGACTCCTGTTTATACATTGCTAGTGCTATTTTGATGGTGAATTCCTTTTGACTCAAAACTGCTCATTTCTGCTCATATGTTCATATTTGATATCGGGTGATCAGTTTGAGCCTTTGCTGAGCTTGTATGCTGTTGTTGAGTCATTGGAGTTATACTGTTTAGAGCATCTTTGCATTCTTTTGACTGTATGCCTGAAGCTGCTAACTTGCATTCTGACTCATATGCATGTTGGAAGGGGGAGAACCTCCCTTGTTAGCACTTTTGTTGGTGCATCTTCTGATGGGGAGAGTCTTTTACTTGATTAGTGCATTTTCAACTAAGGGGGAGAGCTTAGTTTGCAAATCATATGTCTCCTGGATGTTCAACTAAGGGGGGGGGGGGTTTGCGTTAAAGGGAAAATTTTCAAATCTTTGTGCCCCTCTCAAGTTGGACCTAAGGGGGAGTGTTTTCTTGGTTATATGCACTATTCGAGGGGGAGCTTGAGCTTTGCTGTCTCTTGTTGGCCGAAAGGCATTGATATCGAGCTTTCTTGCTAGTTGTGTTGAGCCTCTATGCCTCTATCTTGAGGGACTAGCAATTGCTTCGATTTCTTAATTGGTGTCTAAGCTCTCTTTCTGGAGTTTTCAGTTGGTATTTGCTAGCGGTGTTGAGCCTGTTCTACCTCTTCTTGAGGGCTAGCTTTGCTTTGCTTGGTTGCGTCGAGCCGTTGCCCATGTCCTTGGGGACCAAGTTCTTTCACTCTTTCCACTTGACCTTCTTCGGCTTTGCTATGCTTTTGGGTCATTTGGTCGAGTTCTCTCTTCTCCTTCTTCCTTATTCTCTTTCTATTATGATTTGTGTTGGTAGTTGACAATGCACTCATCAAGGGGGAGATTGCGGATACATGGGTGTATGCCAGGTCTCTGAGTGATGAGTGATTGCCAACTGGGATGATGCGCATGATCTTTGGCTTGTGTTGTGCAGGTGTCGAGCACAGATGCAGTGATCGAAGGCGAGGTGAAGGTCAAGTAGAGACGTGCCGTGCCGATGGACCGAGAGTGGCGAAGGGCGGACGTGAGGCTTGGACTGAGGGACTAGAGGCCCGAGGATCAGCTGTGGTGGCTGGCAGCCTGTGGCAGCTACAAGCGAAGACTTGCGGTCATGTGTTGCCTGAGTCGTGGACTTGGGGACACGTGTTGGTGGACGGGGTGCACGGAAGGTGCATCCCCTCTACGACGTCAGTTTGGTGGTAGAGCCAGGGAAAAACCATCGGGTGGACGGTTTCCAGGTTTGGGCCTCAAAACCTGGGTGTGGATGGTTTCCGAGTTTGGCCACAAAACTCGGGCTGAGGACGGTTTTCAGGTTTGGGCCTCAAAACCTGGGCGCTGAGGGTTTGCTGAGTTTGGCCTCAACACTCAGATGCTGGTGGGCTGGTTTCCCGGTTTGGGCCTCAAAACCGGGGGTTGGCTGGAAAAGGCTGGTTTCCCGGTTTGGGCCACAAAACCGAGGGTGCAGAGAGAGGGCGGCACGTGGCGGCGATCTGGAGGTTGCGTCGAGGCAACGCTTCGAATTGTGCGGGCGTGGCCGTCGAATACACCTACCACCGAGTTGGTCCAGAATAACCCTAGAGTTTAGCTGGTTCGCTCTGTAATTAGAATATAGAGGGGTAGAGTAGGAATTAGACTTAGGCTAGTAGTAGGATAAGTAGTCGGGAGACACCCTCCTCCCATCTCATCTCAGTCATTTGCTCTTTCGCACTTAGGGTTTCCTGCTCTCCCATCCCCTGTTGTAGCTAGCTGAGATCCGCAGAGAAACTTGCCTCTGTGTACTGTTGATTTTGAGGAAGTGAGGCCGTAACCTCACTGTTGTAGCGTGTGGTAGCCACACGGTTGCAATTCGTGGTTGTGATTCGCGTTTCGTTCGTGTTCTTCGCGGAATCCTTTTTCTCCACGATTTTTCCGTCGCTTGATCTCTTTGCTCGGTTCATCTTTTGCAAAACCGTCTGAACCAAGTTGTTCTAGATCGTGAGGCACTTCTTTCCACCAAAGGAATTAATCTCTAACCTCACGGTGTAGGAGATCGATCGATTTTCGTTTCGGGTCAAGTTTTCTCCCTTCCCCCGAAATTCTTCGATTCATCAATTTGGAGATAGGTTCGAGCCATGATCTCTTAGAGATAGCTCACTATCCTCCTTGTGACTTATCTCTCCAAGTTTGAACCCTAGAGGTTTCGTTTTGGGAGAGATCGAGTTGAACCGGTGAATGAACGGAGCCATTTCGGGACGACCGGACGCTGGCATCGGGCTGACCGGACGCTGACCCAGTGCGTCCGGTGGTTGAATGCCATGTGCAGTCTTCCTGTGACTTGACCGGAAGCTGGGTTTCTTGTTCGACCGGACTCGCTCCTCGCACTGTTCACTTGGCTTGACTCTTGTGATCGGACGCACAGTTTGTGACCGGACGCTCTGTTCACCGGAGTCCGGTCGGGAATAGTAAGGTTCCAGAGACATTTTTCCTTGACCGGACGCGTCCGGTGCTCACTGACCGGACGCAGGCCAGAGTCCGGTCAAGTGCAGTTCAACACGTTTTCGTCCGCAGTTCGCTCGTTTGTTGACGGTTTTTGTTTTCATCTTTTTCGTTGGCTTTCTAGAGTTGTGAACTGTCCCGCTGTGCTTATTGGAAGCTTGCACCCTACATCTAGGGTCGTGGACACTAGCAAGCTCTAGGGTTTGTCTTTTGGGGTGATTCTCGGGACAGTGGCTACTAGTTTCCGGAAGGAAAATTTGAAGCTCCCATTCACCCCCCCTCTGGTGGTTTTTTGGTTGCTTCTCGGTCCTTCAAAGGGTGTCTCTATTCAAAGCTAGGGTAGAGATAGTTAGAATATAGTTAAGTGTGGTGCTTAGTTATAGACTTACCTTCAGATACGGCTGGACCCCCGGATAGCTGTGATAGCAAGCAGGTGGTGACAGCCCTGTGCGCCTTGAATTCCACCACGTAGTTGGCCCAGTTTAATAGTAAGGCTCGTTGTGCTAGCGTTCAACCTAAGTAAGTGGTAAAGGCTAGTACGCCTCGATACTTGATAAGATAGGAATAAAACTATACTCAACTTAGTTGCTTTATTGACATTTGCCTGCCTTGCTTCGTAACTGTAACACCCTAGGTGTTAAGCATTCCTTAAACAGCATAATTTGTCATAGCATAAGCATAGCATCTCATCATTTCATATGCATATGTTTGAATAAGTGCTTAAGTCCTTGCATAGTATCTAGTGTAACCTTGTTTTGCTTTCTGTTTATGACTTAGTGCCTTAAAACAAAGTTGTAGATCTTGATGAAAGAAACAACTTTGTTTAAAAGCCCTTTCTCGGAAAAAGTTGTTAAAATGTGATTTCTTGCATTAGAAAATTTGATTAGAAGTAAATTTCTTTTTTTAAGCAGAATTTGGACTTAAGCCTTAAAGATGATTTGTTCCTTACAAAATTCTAAGCAACTTTGCTTTTAGGACCTTTTCCTAATTCGGCTTAGTTTAGGAGTTGTGGAGCATCAAAGTTTGTAACCAAACTTCATTAGTTTAACCCTAGTAGGTCCGGCCTGTCAGCCTCTCCTTCTTCTTCCCGTGCGCACGCCGCTCCCTCCGCGCCGACAGAACCACCTGTCGCCGCGAGACCGCCTCGCCGGCCGGCCAAACCACCGTCATCGCCGCCCGTGGCTTGCGCCCGAACTTGCCACGTCGCCCTGGCGCTCGGTGCTTGTTCGCCGCGTGGCGCACGATGCCTGACGCCGCCGCGACCGGTCGGGAGCTCCTCCCCGACGGGAACTGGCCAGGTGCAATGCACCCAACGCTTCGTTTCCTTTTGCCTTCGCTCCGCCCCGTGCTCGCAACCAGAAGAGCATTTCATTGCTCACTCTCTCCCTCGCTCCACTCCACCCCATCTTCACCAGAGCTCCACGCCGCCGCCGCCCGCCGAACTCCGGCGAGCGATTACTCGCTACTCACCGCACCGCCGCCCGATTCCTCCCGCCATCCTCTCCGCCTTGACCTCCTCTTCCACCTATCAGGGTTGGTTCCCCCTCTTTTCCTCTCTAGCCGGCAGGACGTCGAGTGCTATCCTCAGGTTCTCGCCATGGCTGCCACCATGACCTTCACGTGAACCGCTTGTCTCCGGCCAAGTTATCCCAAACCGAGCCATGTTCTAGTCTTCTCTACCGCTGTAGTTGCCTAGGTTTAGATGGAGACCTCTCTTCGCCATGTTTCAGCCGGAACCGAGCCGTGTCACCGCCATGTCCGCCGTGGACCGCCGCCGTGCATCGCTCCGGGCAATGCCGGGGATGCCGAGGCCCGAAAGTTGCTCCAATAGGTCGCTTAGGACTTGCTTGGGCTAGTATTAGTCTCACCGAGTCTCAAGCTCGCCGGGAAGAGCTTCGCCGCCGAGTCGCAGAGCCGCCGCTCCGCCATGGCTGCCGTCGAGCTTGCTCCGGTATCCCTCTGGCTCAGCTAGTCAGTCAGTCGTGTTTGTCTCGCAAACCCGCATCCAGTGATGGTCTGAGCATCACCGGAAGCCTCGCCGCCGACAAGCTAGGGCCAGTCAACGACAACGGCGCCAAACTCCGCCGTTGACTGTCGAGCCTAGCCTCGCCGAGTAACTTGGTCGTCTGACCAGTGAGCCTCGCCGACCGAGTCAAAGTGAGAGTGTGAGAGAGAAAAAGGGAAAATCTGGGTATAGTAGGCCTCGACTGAGTCAGTTGGGTGTGCCGAGCCTTGTATTGAGCCTCGGCTGAGTCAGTCGGTTGTGCCAAGCCTTGTGTTGAGCCTCGGCCGAGTCCAATCGAGTGTGCCGAGCGTTGCCTCGAGCCTCGGCTGAGTCAAGTCGAGTGTGCCAAGCATTTGCCTCGAGCCTCGACTGAGTCAAGTCGAGTGTGCCGAGCATTTGCCTCGAGCCTCAGCTGAGTCAAGTTGGGTGTCCGTAACGTTTAGGATTGAGTTTCTTTTAGTTTGTTTTTGCAGAATTATGTGAAGGCTTCAAAAAGTCCTACAAGGCTCATTTTAAGTCCAAATCATGTGAAACAAATTTTGTTGTGTTCAGCATGATTAGATCTAACTGTGAAAAATGTTAAATGCATTTTGGTGATATTTTTATGTGTAGATTTATTTAAATTAGAAAAGTGCTGATAACTTGGAAAATGCATAACTAATTATGTATAAGTCAGAAAAATGTGATTCCAGTTTTGTTAGATTTGTATGGATATATAGTTTCAGGGAAAAATATAATATAAGGTTGTTCTGTGAATTATTTTAGCAGTAGCTTTTAAAATGGTTAAATGTTGTTTCCTTGTTTATTTTGTAGTAATTAAAATGAGGGATATGAACTTGACAATTTTTGCTGTCTGCTCTTGTGTTAAGAAGTTCAGGAGAAAATTATGAAATTTGTTGTTTGACACTTTTTAATATGATGTGTAGTTCAAAGCACCTTTTCATGGTAGAATTTGTCTTTTTCATAGGGGATAGAGTTTAAGTCCAAATGAGTTGAAATTTTGACAGAGAACTAGTTTGAGTGTTGTTAACTTCCAGTAATTTCTGTAGATTTTTCTGAAGCTATCTAGGATGGGTTGCTGTTATAGGCTAGTTTAATTAGATTTATTTCAGCAAGTAATTAGAGGGTAATAAACTCATTAAGTATACTTTGATGTGGTGACAACATAGCTTAACAAGTTGAATATGGGAGGTTAAGCAGTTGAGTAGCAGTAGATGACATGTGCTTATCTCCTGGAATGCCTTGTTCCAAGTTGCATCCCCATGCATCCCGCATGCATTCGCGTTATTTATTCATATTATGCATCATACAGGATCAGCGGAGGAGATCCAGACTCAGTCGGCACTGGAAGAGCCCAGTCCGGAGGAGAACCTGACAGAAGAAGCCAGAGGGACCGACGCCGATGAGCTACCCGAGTGCCGCGACCACCGTCCGTCGGACTTTGAGAAAGGCAAGCCCCGGAGCATTCTAACTCCTACGGTTTGCAAATGCTTTACAATTAACCTGATGATGGATGTTGCATTAGGTTATAGGAATTGATTGCTACCGTTGATGCATTATTACTTATCCTTGTCCACCTGCAATATATCTTGATATCCCTGTTTAGGTCTAGGCTCGTTATATGCTTAGCCCTGCTTAGACCGGTAAAAGTCGGGTGATTTCCTGTCTCCCGCAATAGGTGGATACTGATCATGTTTAGCCTGTGCTATCATGAGATAACCATGTGATAATTAATCTGAGACGGAGGCGGGATGTAAGAGCAGCAGGACATGAGTTCTGTGTGCTAGTAGGCTCCCGTCTGTGTCGCCTAGGACCCGTTCGGGAATGTAACTTCAGTCAAATTGAACGCGTCGATCACTTAACGGAGTAGGTCTGAGTACCTCCCGCGAAGCCGAGTAAGGTTATTCGAGCCGGTGATGGAGATGTTGACGCCTAACACCCAGGGACTCAGCTGTACCGTGGGCAACTATTCTGATCAACCTGGCATGGTCCGAGGGCAGGCAGGGCCTGATCGACCTGGCATGACCGTGGGCAGTTATAGATTGAGCGACCTGGCACTGAGATAACCCCCGGTGTAGAAGGGCCCATGGCCGTCCCGCGCATTGTGTTCTCGAATCTCCTAACTGGTAGCTTACGACTGCCGTAGCCGGAATGTGCCGGGCGAGTGTGAGACATTTTATCCCCAGCTGGGTAGGAATCGATTATAATCGCCATCGCTCCTGGACAGTGAGCAGTTGACTTTAGATCATCTCCCGTAGAACTTATGGAACTAAAATGGTTATGGAATCTGAAAGGCTATTGATGAAATAGTCACTCTTGATTGATTAATTAGCAAGTGCTTGTTTAGTACAGGTGCAAATCTAGTAAGGTAGAGTTAATGACTAAAAGCAATTGCCAACATCTGAAACTAAGTTTTATTACTAAAGCTTTCATGCAAAGGAGTATGTACAACCAACCCCACTTATATAGCCTACATGATCCTTGGTGTCTCATTATTCTGGTTTTGTCGGGTAAGTCTAGCTGAGTACCTTCTCGTACTCAGGGTTTATTTCCCTTGTTGTTGCAGATGGCCAGTGCTTTTATGGCTACTGCGAGAACTGCTTGTACCCGGTAACGGGTGATGACTAGACCAAGGGCATGGTCAACGCTTATCTCATCTGTTGCTTTTGTGGACCCGGTCAACTGATGGCACCGTATTTATGAACAATCCAACCTTATGTTTTAAAGACTATGTTGCTTCCGCTACTACTATCAAACTATGGTTTGTAATATTATTTCGTACTCCGATGTAATTTGAACTTTATGCAACTGTGATGTAACCCGTGAGCATGTTCGTGGAACAAGTACGATCTTGGCTGGATGTCGTTGAATGATTTGAAATCCTTCAAGATTTCCGGACTACCGGGTTTGTACGAGCTTAAGTACTCGATGATTTCTGCGAGAGCGGAGGTTTTCAGTGCTTAATCTGGTGCAAATTGGTCGGTTCTGTTACAGTAACTTTCTTGCTTCGTAGTTATCTTGCTTTGTAGTTATCTAGGATTAGTTATTAGTAGTTAGTAGTTATTAGTTAGTTATCCTTAGTTATCCTAATCCCTTTATCCACCGATCTATCCACCTTACCTTAGCCATCCATTTCATCCTTACCTATCCATCCATATATTCTTTCTAGCCTTTCATCCCCTCTCTTCCCTTCTCCCCTTTTCCTTTTCCTTATTTCTTCGACTCTCATCCCCTCCTTGACTCGACTCATACACCACCCTAGCCTTCCCTTGGGATCAAATAAATCGACACCTGGTACTCCCAGGCGAAGTGCTACTACGATAGTTCTGTGCGCTTGCAGAATCTCCCCTTGGTAGATTACAACCTCTCTAGCTAGCTCCTACTAGTGTCGGGATTGACAACCCCATTTGACATTAGTAGATAGCTGCTTTAGCTTCATTCCTTTAGGTATAGTGACCGGACTTGCTACAAGCACTTCTGACGCCGTTGCCTGGAATAGATTCCATAGTCTACTCCTAGTAACAACGTTAGCGAGTGCCAACAAGCATTTCTGGGCCGTTACCGAGGATAGTTGCCTAGCTCTATCTTTAGTGAAGCTAAGAACTACCAACAACAGGGTGTTGAGGCTTGCTATGGACTTGACAGAGACACACACCCCGCCACCAGGTCGAGGAGCAGCAGCAGCAGCAGAGGATGCACCAGCAGCAGGTGCAGGAGGAACAACTTCACCTCCACCACGTGCCCCTTCACGTTCAGCTTCATGCCGTGGCAGCCCTCCCTCTCCGATCAAGAAGTTTTTCAGTGCTATCTTCGGTATGTGCAAGGACATCAATGTAGTCAAGAGAAAGCAACATCATGAGAGGAGGGCTAGGAGAGAGGACTCGAGGACAATGAAGATGCTGCATGAGCACTTTCAGTTTTAGCCACCCAGGTCTCCTCCGTCTGAGGACACTGATGAGGAGCATGAGTCATTTGAGGAGCAGGAGACTAGGTACCAGAGGGAGTACCAGGAGCACTTCGGTCGTTACTCGCAGCAGGAGGAGCCGCAGGAGGAGGCACAATAGCAGACACCCCATTGTTCTTCACAGCAGAGACTGTTTCTTTGTGGACAGTCCAGTCAGGGTGCAGCTCGTCCTAGTGCTGCAGAGGAGTCAGCTGCGTTCTGGTGGGAGGACATCTTTGGGTACGGGCACCAGCAGGGTTCCTACGGTCAGGAACCCCACTTCCAGGGCAGTTTGGCTGACCCTGGTCAGGGTGGTTCTCGTCCCTCAGGTGCTCCACGGTCAGACGACGACGACGATGAGTGACCTCCAGCGATAGCTACAGCTTGCAGCTCCTTTGTTCTTTTGTTCTTCTTGTTAGACCTTTTGTGGTGATGGATGACAAAGGGGGAGTGTGGGGATATAGACCCAGGTGTCCTCACAGTTATACTTGGGCTGTTTTATGAAGACCGGCCCAACTGGATGTGAAGGATCATGGCGTCAAGGCCCAGCTGGTCGGGCAGGCGGCTCAGCTGGTTGGATGACGGCGTGGAAGTCTTCACCGACAAGGAATCATAGTCGATTAGGAAACACATCGTGACATGGGATTGTAATCGATTAGGTTTCCTTGTTCCATCAAGAGATCCGATCTACTAGGATCTGTAACCCTACTCACCGTGACTATATAAGGTGAGCGGGGACCCCCTCTCAAGGACGTAATCATCAAGATACAGAATAGACAGATCGACACAGGACGTAGGGTATTACGCTAAACTCGGCGGCCCGAACCTGGATAAACTCTCGTGTTCATCTAGTTTCGTCTTTGTGCCACGTCTGGATCGTCGTTCCACACGCCTTCCCCGCTAATCTACCACCTCGGGCATACCCCTAGGTGGGCTATCGACCATATTTCGTCGACAGCTGGCGCCCACCGTGGGGAGTGTGTGTGCGGACGTCATGACGACTCAGGCGGTTTCTTTTCCGGCTTCTATGGATCTCCCGGCCGGCCTGGCGATCACCGTCGGGTCCTTCTCGTGGGTCACCAGAGATGGCCCAGCAACCGGGAGCATAGAGGCACTCCAAGCGTTTCTGCCAGTTGGAACCCCGACGTCAAGATCGGAGCCCCCGAGCAGGATCGTGCTTCCCCGTTACCGAGGGCGGCGCCTCGACAACTCTGATTTGATCGAATCTATCGGCCGAGTCACGGCAGGCATCGCTGAAACCCTTGCTCTAGCAGATTCGATCGGAGATCGTTTGCCTGAGCACGACGAAGGGGAGTGGCTTCGACCTCGACGACCGGCCCGTGCCAAGAGACACGCACAGCTTCAGGCCGGTCATGCCATCACCTCCACCCCTACAGGTCGCTCCGTCACATTTAACCCTCCTCGGGAGCCTGATCCGAGCAGGGTAAAACGCAGCTTTTTCGCTCCTACCTTCCCTCATGGGCTCGATAACTCGGCTTCATCCTATGGAAAAAAGATCACGGGGCTATTGAAAGATAAAACCAAGGGTTGGTGTACTCCTGAGGAGCAACCGCCAAAATCCAAGCCGTCTGGCGCCACTGCATGCATGGCGATCGTAACTTCCTTGGCAACCACCGCCTCGGCCTCAAGCGCCGGGTCGACCAGATCCAATTCGACTGGTCGGACGCCGGATTACCCCCCAGGCTTCGGGCCTCTCCCACGCTATGGGGGCTCGATATTCGCTGTAAGCCATGACGAACCACCGGTCGACGGCGAGACAGATGAAGCTAAAGCCCAGCGTCTGGCCAGGAACGCCGACAGAGCCACTCGGAGAGCAGCCGAAGCACCTACAGCCGCAGGCAACCGCCCACAACGCAATCTAAATGATGCGTTTGATATGTGCGGTAATCATCAAGTACACCGAACACCGCAAGCCAACCTGGCCATGGCCATGAACCTGGTCGAGAACCTCCCAGCTACACCTCAGCTCGAGCAGCTCGGAGCCTACCTCAAAGCATCCCTGGTCCAAGTTCAAGACCAGGTTGCGGGACCCTCCGGAGCTGCCCCAATCGGATCTCGGAGGAGTTTCAGAGGACCAGACCCGCACCCAGAGTCCAGCAGTAATCAGGACCAGCGCGATAACCGCGAAAGACATCAAGATCGCCGACCTGACCAGCGCGCCAGGGGCAATCCAGGCACTGAACCTCGAGATCTACGCGAACATATCAACGAAAGGTCCGACTTGCGCAATTATATTGAAGGCTCCAAGGACATAAGGCTACGGCAGGAGATGGAAAGGCGCAACAGATGGGATCGCGAGCACGGTCTGCTAGATCAAACACTTACCGGTCCCAGACAGTTCACCAAAAGGCTCAGATCTGTTATCTGGCCAAAAGGGTTCAAGATCCACGACCTAAGGTCGTATGACGGGAAGGCAGACCCCCGCCAGTGGATCATGCTATATGAGACTGCGGTCCGAGCAGCCGGAGGAGGAGGAGATGTTATGGCTAACTACCTGCCTGTTGTTCTCAACCAAGCTGCAAGCCAGTGGCTTCTGAGTCTTCCACCTGACTCTATCGACAGCTGGTACGACTTGAAAAAGGCATTTATATCTAACTTCAAGGCTACCTGCCAGCAACCCGCAAGTAAATATGATCTTGAGCGCGTCAGAGACCGCCCTGGTGAACTCTTGCGAGATTATATCCGCCGATTTTCCGACGCCCGTATTCGGGTAGCTAATGTCACGGATGACGAATCCATCTCGGCTTTTATAAGAGGATTACACCATCATGAAGGGCTGAGAAATAAGCTGCTGCGAAAAGAGCCACGAACAGTTGAGGACCTCCTTAACATAGCCCAGAGCTGGGCACGAGCAGAAGAATATAATACACAGCTCGCCGACGACCGCCGGGAACCTAGATCCAGGCACGACGACCGTCAGCGCAACGACTACCGCAGTGATCGGCACGATGAACCCCGCGACGATCGCCGTGAAAGGTTTAGGGATAATCGCCGCCCTAACCGAAGGTACGACGGCCGCGACGACAGACGAAGGCAGTCAAACCCCGGCCAAGCACCAGGCAATGAGGTCAACAACGCTAAGACAGGAGGCAAGCGTAATTACGACTCAGCCTACTCGAAAGTCCTAAAGCAGGATTGCCCGGCGCACCCAGGTGTAGGACACACCATGGAGGAATGCAGAGGGTTCAAAGCCATATTCCGCAACGGCTCCAAGAAGCAGCGTTCCGACGCCGAAGACGGACCCTCTAACAGACGCGAAGGCAAAGACTACCAAGAGAATCATGAGGAAGACCAGGAGCCAGGAAGAAACCCAAAGCACGGTGGCTTCAGAGAAGCCGAAAAGTCCGTTCGTACCATATTCGGCGGCAAGCCTATCCTGGCTGATAAAAGAGTTTGCAAGCTAGTCGAGCGAGCAGTCTACTCCGTCGACCGAATGGACGAAAGAATCTCCAACCCCAGCTATTTGCCCTGGTCCCATCAAGAGATCTCGTTCAGCAGAGCTGATCAATGGGCCAGGGTCCCTGAACCTGGTCGCTTCCCGCTCGTCGTCGATCCAACCATCGACGGAGTACGATTCGAGAAAGTACTGATCGACGGAGGCAGCGCTCTAGACATAATATTCAAGCACGCCTTACCAGAGCTCGGCATCACCATAGGGGATTTGGAACCTTACGACGCCCCCTTTTGGGGTATCCTGCCATCCCAAGCCTCCCAGCCTTTGGGCCAAATCACCCTACCAGTCCAGTTCGGGACAAAAGAGCGCCATCGCATTTGCTACATCAACTTCATCATAGCAGACTTCGAAGGGTCATACCACGCATTGTTAGGCCGACCTGCCCTTACCAAGTTCATGGCAATCCCACATTACACCTACCTCTTGCTAAAAATGCCATCTGAGAATGGCGTTTTAAGCGTCAGGGGGAGCATCTCCACGGCATACGAGTGTGAAAAGGAAAGCTTCGCGACAGCTCAAGCCCACGACCTGTCCATCCGCATGGAGGAAACTCGCGTGGATGCGGTAAAGGTGTCTCCAGAGGAGCAATCTATCCCGATCAAAGAAGCCAAGCGCGCCGCGACTAGGAGCAAGGACTTCAAGGAAGTGGAGCTGGTCGAAGGGGACTGCAGCAGGACGGCGCGAATCGGGCTCGACCTCGATCCCAAATAGGAAAGCGCGCTCGTCAGCTTTCTGAGGGACAACGTAAGCGTCTTCGCGTGGAAACCCGCGGACATGCCCGGCGTACCTCGGGAGCTGGTCGAGCACTCCTTGGACGTTTCGAAGACCGCCAAACCAATCAAACAGAAGCTACGACGGTTCGCTCGTGACAAAAAGGAGGCCATTAGGGTAGAAATCACACGGCTGTTAGCTGCCGGTTTCATAAAAGAAGTGTATCATCCGGAGTGGCTTGCCAACCCGGTTTTAGTTCAAAAGAAGAATAAAGAGTGGAGAATGTGCGTTGATTATACCGATCTCAACAAACACTGCCCTAAGGACTCCTTCGCTTTACCTCGCATTGACGAGCTCGTTGACTCTACGGCTGGATGCGAGCTCTTGTCTTTCCTAGATTGCTATTCTGGGTACCATCAAATTTCTCTGAGAGAAGAGGATCAGCCCAAAACTTCGTTTATCACACCCTTTGGCACATATTGTTATACCACAATGTCGTTTGGGCTCAAAAACGCCGGGGCCACTTACCAAAGGGCAATACAGAAGTGCCTGGCCGAAGAAATCCGAGCAGAGCTCGTGGCTGCCTATGTTGACGACATCGTTGTAAAAACAAGATCGGCTCATACTCTGGTCGATGACCTGCGCGCCACCTTTTCAGCCCTCAACAGGTTCCGATGGAAACTTAACCCTAAAAAGTGTACCTTCGGGGTCCCCTCCGGCATCCTGTTAGGGAATATAGTAAGCAAAGACGGCCTACGGCCAAACCCCGAAAAAGTACAAGCCATCCTAAGAATGAAGTCTCCGAAGTGCGTAAAAGACGTCCAGAAGCTAACTGGGTGCATGGCAGCCCTAAGTCGTTACATATCACGACTCGGAGACAAAGGCCTCCCATTCTTCAAACTGCTCAAAGCTTCTGAGAAGTTTGAGTGGTCCAAGGACGCCGAAACCGCCTTTCAAGACCTCAAACAACATCTGACAACGCCACCATTATTGGCTGCGCCAGGGGATGGCGAAACCCTATTGATATACATTGCGGCCACTGACCGAGTCGTAAGTACCGTTGTGGTTGTGGAGCGAGAGGAGGAAGGGCATGCATACAAGGTTCAGCGCCCGATATATTATATCAGTGAAGTACTCAACGACTCCAAATCAAGATACCCCCAGGTACAAAAGCTGCTATATGCGATACTAATCACATCTCGTAAACTGCGGCACTATTTTGATTATTATTCCATTGCGGTGGTTACTGAGTACCCGCTCAGAGATATTCTACGCAACAAGGACGCAAATGGCCGTATTATCAAATGGGCCCTGGAGCTAGCCCCGTTTTCTCTCGAATTTCGCAGCCGAACATCCATTAAATCTCAGGCGCTTGTCGATTTCGTCGTTGAATGGACCGACATGACAACACCCATACCTCCGACCAGTACCGAGCACTGGACAATGTACTTTGACGGGTCTTTGAACCTTGAAGGAGCAGGAGCAGGCATACACTTCGTATCACCTTCTGGAGACAAGCTGAGCTATGTCCTCCGGATACATTTCAAAGCGTCTAATAATGCAGCCGAGTATGAAGCTTGCCTCCATGGCCTCCGGATCGCAGTCGAGTTAGGAGTTAAAAGGCTAGAGGTTTTTGGCGATTCCGCCCTAGTCATAAACCAAGTCAACAAGGATTGGGACGCCACCAGCGAAAAGATGGACGCCTACGTTGCCGAGATAAGAAAACTAGAAGGAAAATTCTATGGTCTACAGTTTCAGCACGTAGTACGCGCTGACAACCAGGCAGCAGATGCACTTTCCAAACTCGGTTCGACCCGGTCGCAAATCCCTCATGATGTCTTTGTCCAGGACCTGGCCAAACCGTCCATCGAGCAAGATTCCGCAGGGGCCACCGACCAGCCCCAAATCGACCAGACTGTCGCTTCCGTACAATTGCCAGCCAATGATTGGAGGGATCAGTTCATAAGATACCTCGCTAGCGCGGACATCCCCCAAGACAAGATCGAAGCCGAGCGCCTTATTCGGCGCAGCAAGCAGTATCTCTTAGTAGACGGAAAGCTCATGCGCAAAAGCGCCAAAGAGGAGCTGTTGCTAAAATGCGTTTCCCAAGAAGAAGGCATCCGAATTCTGGAGGACATACATGCAGGCATATGTGGCAACCATGCAGCTTCCCGAACCCTGGTCGGGAAGGCGTTCCGAGCGGGGTTTTACTGGCCCTCAGCGGTGGCTGATGCAGAAAAGCTAGTCAAATATTGTGAAGGGTGTCAATTTTTCGCCAAACAGATCCGTGTCCCAGCTCACGACCTACAAGCCATACCAGCCTCCTGGCCTTTCTCATGCTGGGGACTGGACATGATTGGGCCGTTCAAGACAGCACCCGGAGGGTTCAAGTACGTCTACGTCATGATCTATAAGTTTTCCAAATGGATAGAGTACAAGCCTTTGGTCAAACCCACGGCCCAAAAAGCAGCCGAGCTGCTAAACGACATCATCCATCGATTCGGCCTACCTAATTGCATAATTACCGACCTGGGCTCCACCTTCACCGGCTTAGAATTCTGGGACTTTTGTGAAGAGAGGAGTATAATCGTGAAATACGTCTCCGTCGCTCAACCAAGGGCTAACGGGCAGGTTGAAAGAGCAAATGGCATGATACTCGACGCGTTAAAAAAGAGGTTGTATAGAGCCAACGACCAGGATCAGAAGGCTGGTAGATGGTTAAAAGAGTTACCATCCGTCGTTTGGGGGCTTCGAACACAACCAAGCAGGAGCACAGGCACTTCACCTTACTACATGGTGTTCGGCGCCGAAGCAGTCTTGCCAGCTGATATAGCGTTCAGATCGCCACGGGTGGAGCTGCACAACCAGGAAATGTCCGACCAGGCCAGAGAACTTGAAGTCAACTGCATCGAGGAACGAAGACTGGATTCATGCATCCGAACAGCCAAATACGTTGAAAGCCTACGCCGATACTTCAATAGGAACGTTAAAGAACGGTTCTTCGCCGTTGGGGATCTGGTCTTGAGGCGCATCCAAAGCACTGCCGGGTTGCACAAACTATCTTCTCATTGGGAAGGCCCTTATATCGTGAAGCAGGTCACACGACCTACATCGTACAGGCTCACTGACCTAAGCGGGACTGATGTCCCTAACTCATGGCATATCGACCAGCTACGACGTTTTTACGCATAATTATGCAGAGTTAAACGATATGTACTCGGCCCTGTATTTTTATGGAATATTTTGAATAAGACATCATTGTTTTTCGCTCAGATCACCCACTGCAATGCGAATTTGGGATATAAGATTAAGTTCATACATGTTCAGATTAATAATTTACAAGAGCGGACATAAAAGTTTCTTGGTCCTATGGAGCGCTGGACTCTCCAGGTTCCCCAAGGAGGTCCAAGTCTTTCACAAGCACAGCAGTCATCTCCCGAGCCCCCTCAATCAGCTCCGACGCCTGAGCCTCCGACGTATTTCGAGGAAAGCCAGCTTCCAGCCTCTTTATGTCTACGCCCAGGTAGTGGGCCCGGGTAAGGGCTAGCACATATGCACCAACCTGTTCACCGGCATCCACCATGAAATTCTTCACCGCAGACCACAATCCGGCACACTGGTCGACCACGTTATCCGGACGGAGTACCCGGCTGCTAGATCCATATATGACATCAATCACTGGCTTGATCCCTCGCAGCATGGATTGGCAGCGCCCTTCCTAAGTCTTTTTATCTTGACAAACCAAAGCAATTTGGTTTTGCCAACCTTGGCGTCGCTCTGCAACCAAACAAGTCATGACATATTACGACCGACCAAGAAAACAACTAATGCAAAGTTGAAAAATCCCAGCAGCTACCTTCGAGCTCCTTCTCCAGCTCATCTGCCCGCGCTTTCTGCTGAATAGCCACAGCCTCGCCTTCTTGCGCTTTGAGCTCCGCTATGGCAACTTGCGAAGACAGCTCTGTGGCAGACAACGTCTTATTACGCGGTCAAGAGTAAAGAGGGAAAGGCTTTGTCAGATCATTACCCTGGTTTTCAAGTCGAAGTTGCATCAGCTCGGACGCCTGTTTCTCGACAGCCTCGCGCAGTCCGGCCTCGACCTGTCGAGCTCTGTCCAGGTCGGCCCGATACTGTGAGCATGACTCTTCAAGCTTCACTTTGGCATCAAGCAAAGGACCGACGGACTCGAAACACTTTCGTCGCTCCTCGGACAGGTCGGATATCCCCTGTAAATTAGCACAAGCATGAGACTCTTCGGACCAAACTTTAAAACCCTACAAAGCAGTTACCTGTGCATATTTATGGAGCTCGCCAAGCAGCCGGTTAAAATTCTTCATTGGACGGCTGTCGGTGTTCTCTTCGTGGAACACCCACTCGCCCGCCCGATGACGTGCCACCCTAACCAAACGATCCGGAGATTTCGGGGGACGCATAACTTCGATGACCTCGTCCTCAGACGTCTCGGGCACCTGATCCTCGCACACCTCGGGTGCCTCCCCATTCGGTAGGGGGCCTGAAGCACGCCCAATTGCGTACAGAGGAGGAAGCGGGGCATCTGGAGGCGCTTGCGTAGTTCCGGCCGACTCCCGACCACTGTTCATATCAGCGTCGGATGCCTCCACGGCTGTCCGACCATCAACCGACCCTCCAGCTCCTGTTTCTTCTTCCGGGAGCAGCACGGGATCCGGAATTCCAGTCGAACCGGCAACAGAGTCGCCGACAGCCACCTCAACATCGGTAACAGGGTCGCTATAACAAACGAAAGAAAGCCTCAGAACTTTTTTGGGTGGACCACACACCAACGATAAAGGCGGTAAGGCACTTACAGGTTGCTGACGCGGAGCCCGCCTCTCAGTTTCAGTTTCCTTGGCCTTGGTAAGGATTGTGCGCCCGAGGCTGCCTCCTCAACTCGGACCCGCTTGGGCATGGGCGTCTCCTCCTCGTCGTCGTCTCCCCAGTCGCGAACGGAGCTGGTCGGGTTAGGAACCGCGCCGCCTGGTATCCTCACAGGGCCTTCGATTGGCGCTGATAACCCAGCGGCCGCTCTCCGCCCAGAGGGCGCGCGTTTCCCTGTAGCCCTCGCAGTCGATGAGGCCTCTTCATCTACAGACCCCTTATTTTTTTTTGCCGCCCCAGTCGACTGCTCGTCTGATTGGGAGCGCCGCAGTGGCCTGGTCGTGCCACTCTTGTCAGGATCCCCAGGCCACTCCGTTGTCGGTACGCCCGAAACATACACAGCAGAACGGTCCTGCAAACAAAACAAGGCCAGTGTCGCTAAAAATGATTGGTCAAAACATTTCGCATTCACTTCTGAAGGAGACTTACATCTTTGACGGGATTTGCCAAACTAAATGGCTGGGTAATCTTCGTTGGTTTCTTCCACACGCCAAATTGAAGTACCGCGTGAACACGCCTCTCAACCTCATTCTTCCCCAAGTCTTCGGCATGCTCACGGGTCAGATCAGGCTGACCTGCATACTCATAGCCAGGGTGCACTCTATCTTTACATGGTTGCACCCGTCGATATATGAAGTTTGCTGTGATTTGAATCCCATCGACGCTTATCCCTCTCAGCAAACTGAGAATCTCCCGGACTTGCTCCATGTCACCTGATGACGGCTTCTCCGACCAGGTCCAGTTCGACTCAACTAATTTCCCTATGTCACAGCAGACAGGTGGAGTCTGGCATTGGGTCATGTAGAACCACCTCTCTGCCCAGCCACTGACATTGCTCTGAAGGGGTACGTTAATGTATTCTGACGCCATCCCCTCCCGCAACAGAAGATACACACTACCCGCAATACGGGATCCGCGGTTATTCTTCTTCAATTGTAAGAAATGGCGAAACAAATTAAAGTGTGGCTGAATCCCGAGGTAAGCCTCACATAGGTGGATGAAAATAGAGATTGATAAAATGGAATTTGGTCCAAGATTGCAGAGACCAATTCCCCAGAAATCGAGCAGGCACCGCAAAAACGAATGGCACGGCAAACCAAATCCACGGACAAAATAATCTTCAAAAACAACGATCTCATCAGCATTGGGTTGGGGATAGCGCTCACCAGCGGGCGCCCTCCATCCCCCGGTGACTTTATCCGCCAGCAGGCCGGCAGCAACGAGGCGGCTGACGCTTTCCTCGGTACTCCTCGACACCGCCCGTTCCTTGTCCAACTGCACCGCCCCCGCCGCCGTGGTTTTCTTTGCCCGGGGCGCCATCTATTCCGTCGGTGGAAATGAAGGAGCGGTCGCAAGGTGAGCCCTTTCTAATCTAGGGCTACAGTGTTCAGTCCGCCGGAGAAGATGGAAATGTGAACGGCAACGGTTAGGGTTTGACCCGGCGGCGCGTGCCTTTATTTTCTACCGCGTGACCTTTCGGTTTTTTCCGTATAAATAAGGTTTTTTCTTTTCCCTGTTTCACTGTCATGGCCCGCTTCGTCGGCCCAACAGTCAAACCGGCCCTGAGCCGTGTTGGCTTCATGACCAGCTCCTCCAGTTAAACTGGGGACTGGTCGGCTACTACGCCAGCCTTCTCAGCAAAGCTGGGGACTGGTCAGATGACCAGTTACAGGCACACACGTGGCAGAGCCACGTTGGCTTCACGACCAGCTCCTCCAGTTAAACTGGGGACTGGTCGGCTACTACGCCAGCCTTCTCAGCAAAGCTGGGGACTGGTCAGATGACCAGTTACAGGCACACACGTGGCAGAGCCGCGTTGGCTTCACGACCAGCTCCTCCAGTTAAACTGGGGACTGGTCGGCTACTACGCCAGCCTTCTCAGCAAAGCTGGGGACTGGTCAGATGACCAGTTATGGGCACACACGTGGCAGAGCCGCGTTGGCTTCACGACCAGCTCCTCCAGTTAAACTGGGGACTGGTCGACTACTACGCCAGCCTTCTCAGCAAAGCTGGGGACTGGTCAGATGACCAGTTATGGGCACACACGTGGCAGAGCCGCGTTGGCTTCACGACCAGCTCCTCCAGTTAAACTGGGGACTGGTCGGCTACTACGCCAGCCTTCTCAGCAAAGCTGGGGACTGGTCAGATGACCAGTTATAGGCACACACGTGGCAGAGCCGCGTTGGCTTCACGACCAGCTCCTCCAGTTAAACTGGGGACTGGTCGGCTACTACGCCATCCTTCTCAGCAAAGCTGGGGACTGGTCAGATGACCAGTTACAGGCACACACGTGGCAGAGCCGCGTTGGCTTCACGACCAGCTCCTCCAGTTAAACTGGGGACTGGTCGGCTACTACGCCATCCTTCTCAGCAAAGCAGGGGACTGGTCAGATGACCAGTTACAGGCACACACGTGGCAGAGCCGCGTTGGCTTCACGACCAGCTCCTCCAGTTAAACTGGGGACTGGTCGGCTACTACGCCAGCCTTCTCAGCAAAGCTGGGGACTGGTCAGATGACCAGTTACAGGCACACACGTGGCAGAGCCGCGTTGGCTTCACGACCAGCTCCTCCAGTTAAACTGGGGACTGGTCGGCTACTACGCCAGCCTTCTTAGCAAAGCTGGGGACTGGTCAGATGACCAGTTACAGGCACACACGTGGCAGAGCCGCGTTGGCTTCACGACCAGCTCCTCCAGTTAAACTGGGGACTGGTCGGCTACTACGCCAGCCTTCTCAGCAAAGCTGGGGACTGGTCAGATGACCAGTTATGGGCACACACATGGCAGAGCCGCGTTGGCTTCACGACTAGCTCCTCCAGTTAAACTGGGGACTGGTCGGCTACTACGCCAGCCTTCTCAGCAAAGCTGGGGACTGGTCAGATGACCAGTTACCGGCACACACGTGGCAGAGCCGCGTTGGCTTCACGACCAGCTCCTCCAGTTAAACTGGGGACTGGTCGGCTACTACGCCAGCCTTCTCAGCAAAGCTGGGGACTGGTCAGATGACCAGTTACAGGCACACACGTGGCAGAGCCGCGTTGGCTTCACGACCAGCTCCTCCAGTTAAACTGGGGACTGGTCGGCTACTACGCCAGCCTTCTCAGCAAAGCTGGGGACTGGTCAGATGACCAGTTATGGGCACACACGTGGCAGAGCCGCGTTGGCTTCACGACCAGCTCCTCCAGTTAAACTGGGGACTGGTCGGCTACTACGCCAGCCTTCTCAGCAAAGCTGGGGACTGGTCAGATGACCAGTTATGGGCACACACGTGGCAGAGCCGCGTTGGCTTCACGACCAGCTCCTCCAGTTAAACTGGGGACTGGTCGGCTACTACGCCAGCCTTCTCAGCAAAGCTGGGGACTGGTCAGATGACCAGTTACAGGCACACACGTGGCAGAGCCGCGTTGGCTTCACGACCAGCTCCTCCAGTTAAACTGGGGACTGGTCGGCTACTACGCCAGCCTTCTCAGCAAAGCTGGGGACTGGTCAGATGACCAGTTATGGGCACACACGTGGCAGAGCCGCGTTGGCTTCACGACCAGCTCCTCCAGTTAAACTGGGGACTGGTCGGCTACTATGCCAGCCTTCTCAGCAAAGCTGGGGACTGGTCAGATGACCAGTTATGGGCACACACGTGGCAGAGCCGCGTTGGCTTCACGACCAGCTCCTCCAGTTAAACTGGGACTGGTCGGCTACTACGCCAGCCTTCTCAGCAAAGCTGGGGACTGGTCAGATGACCAGTTATGGGCACACACGTGGCAGAGCCGCATTGGCTTCACGACCAGCTCCTCCAGTTAAACTGGGGACTGGTCGGCTACTACGCCAGCATTCTCAGCAAAGCTGGGGACTGGTCAGATGACCAGTTATGGGCACACACGTGGCAGAGCCGCGTTGGCTTCACGACCAGCTCCTCCAGTTAAACTGGGGACTGGTCGGCTACTACGGCAGCCTTCTCAGCAAAGCTGGGGACTGGTCAGATGACCAGTTACAGGCATACAAGTAACAGAACCACGTTGGCTTCACGACCAGCCTCTCCAGTCGAAACTGGGGACTGGTCAATGTTTTTATTGGCCATCTCTATAGCACCGATGGCTGGCCAGATAACTAGTCATTAGCATACATATGGCTGAACATCAATATTGTTTTATCGCCAGTCGCAAAGATTTCTATCACAAGCAAGCCACCTAATACATAGCGGTTTAATATAAGTATGGAGTACCTTGAGATTTAAGTACAATAAGACGCAGCCAAACAGATACAGAACCTTGGATAAACACATGATACATGGTTGCACTACCCCAATGCTCAAGGAACTCCGGGCAAGACCGTCACCTTTTTGCACTACCCCAATGAAGTAACAAGGTATTTATGTGTCACGAGTACAACAGGAAAAAGGTAGTCGAATAAAGCAGTACACGGCGGACGAAATCGAATTGTGTGGTTTTTTCTTCATGGCTTTATGATTTATTTTTGGAACTTGGCATCACATGACAGAGTCATCTGTTGTCAAGTTCGGGGACTACCGTGTATACATGGCGCTAGGTCGCGCATGTACATTTTTCGGAACTTGGCATCACATGACAGAGTCATCTGTTGTCAAGTTCGGGGACTAAGTGGGCACACTTCACCTGATCGGTGAGTATGCAGGAAAGGTGTTGCTATTATGTTACCATTAAAGTGGGCACACTTCACCAAACTCCTAGAAGTTGTTCTTTCTTTTTCAAGAGCACATCATATCTTGCGGGTTCATGACATTCTAGATTGCAACCTGGTCGGAGATCAGGAATTTGAAGAAAAGTTATTTCAAGAATACTTCAAGAACTCTTCACCGCTTTAAGATTCAATGTGCTCGGGGACTAGCTGTGGGGATATAGACCCAGGTGTCCTCACAGTTATACTTGGGCTGTTTTATGAAGACCGGCCCAACTGGATGTGAAGGATCATGGCGTCAAGGCCCAGCTGGTCGGGCAGGCGGCTCAGCTGGTTGGATGACGGCGTGGAAGTCTTCACCGACAAGGAATCATAGTCGATTAGGAAACACATCGTGACATGGGATTGTAATCGATTAGGTTTCCTTGTTCCATCAAGAGATCCGATCTACTAGGATCTGTAACCCTACTCACCGTGACTATATAAGGTGAGCGGGGACCCCCTCTCAAGGACGTAATCATCAAGATACAGAATAGACAGATCGACACAGGACGTAGGGTATTACGCTAAACTCGGCGGCCCGAACCTGGATAAACTCTCGTGTTCATCTAGTTTTGTCTTTGTGCCACGTCTGGATCGTCGTTCCACATGCCTTCCCCGCTAATCTACCACCTCGGGCATACCCCTAGGTGGGCTATCGACCATATTTCGTCGACAGGGAGAGATTGTGATGATTAAAGCTTCAGAGATGCTTCATATGTTCTATTCTTGTATCTGGAGATATGTATTGCAGCTGTGTTTGAGTTGAGTTATGATTGAGCTTCATTGGTGTATCATCTTTTATGTATCAGACATGTATCAGACTAGTTCATGTATCACATGTGTCAGATCAGTTATGTACTAGTCTCAGTTTGCTGATGGTTCGAGTTGTATCATGTGAGAGATGAGACTCTGTGAGACATGATCTTTATTTCCATATCTATCTTAGTGGCTTATGGATTTGGGAAACTTTTGTAATGAGTGCTATGTGTGTGTTTTTACTTATGCATTTAATTTCGTATTATTCATGCTTAATTGAGTAGTATAGCCTTATGAATGGTGTATTGCTTTTATTTTGATTATTGTGTGATATACCATGTCATATGCTTTACATTTGATTTATTTACTCTTGCACTCATCGGATGCAATGATTTAGGGGGAGCTCTCCATAAATCATTGAACCCAATAAGCTTAAATGTTTTATCCTTTTGTAAGCTTTAATCAAGGTTGTCATCAATCACCAAAAAAGGGGAGATTGAAAGTGCATATTGCGCTTAAGTATGTTTTGGATGACTTAATGACAACATTGATTAAAGGTCTAATGTGTTTGCTAAGTGTGACACAGGAATAAGTTTATCTCACAATATGTTTGAAACGAAATGCAAAGCCAAAATGATGGATTGTTGTATGATATTCATGTCACAAGCACAAGACAACAATAAAAATGACATTGATGAAAAGGCTACTCTATTGTGGGATAATCATGTTTCATATGTGTGCTAACAAAGGATTCAAAGCAAAGTGTGATTGAATGGCTTGAAGATGATGAAGATAGCAAGGAAAGAGTCTTCGAGGTACTAAGCAAGGGTGAAGGACAAGCGACGGCTTGGCGACCGAAGAACCTAGCTAGGGTGAAAAAGAAAGTACTTGCATTTAATCGAAGGATCAATCAAGCTTGAAGATTACATTGGGTGGAGAATCAACATTCCTAGCAACAATATTGATTGAAGTGACTTGACACATTTGGGATTTCTTCATATCACTTGTATGGAGTCAAGTCACATGCTCAAGATGGCTATGCTCGAGGGATATCTACTCTTTATCATGACAAGCATTCCTCTAGGTAAAGAAAGTGAAGAGAATTGGCTTTGGTTCAATGGAAATGAACTCAAGAGGTTTAAAACTTGTTTTTCAATTTATCTTGAGTGATTAGGAAAGCCGTACTATTAAGAGGGATGCAACATATAGTAGATGATTCTTCATAAGTGCTCAAGTATAAAATAAAATCAAAAGAGAGACACAAAATCACTTCACGAACACTTGGAGAGGTTATTGTCAACTTCCAGCGTCGGAAGTTCCAACCCTAAAGTTGGAAGTTCCGACACTGGGATTTTCAGCAAGTCTGTCCTCCTAGCGTTGGAAGTTCCGACCCGAGTTCCGACTCGAGTTCTGACACTCCCAGCGTCGGAAGTTCCGACCCGAGTTCCGACTCGAGTTCCGACACTCCCAGCGTTGGAAGTTCTGACCCAAGTTCCGACACTGTCAGCGTCAGAAGTTCCGATAGTGGGATCTCGACCTACTGAGCCGCCCTGCCGCAATCTCGTCGGAAGTTCCGGTTATCTCCCGGAAGTTTCGACGTGTCGGAAGTTCCGACCCGAGTTCCGACACTGACTGAAAAGTAGTCGTTATACCTCTATGAACATTGTTTCTAGTGAACGTCGGAAGTTCCGAGATCTAGACCGGAAGTTCCGACCATCGCGTTTTTAGACCAACTGCTAGAAAACGGCTAGTTTCGTGGGTGGGGCTATAAATACCCCCAAGCCTCCCCATTTGGAGGCTGCTGATTCTGCTGGTTCCCACACCCATTCTAGAGCTTCCAAAACACTTTCCAACCCTCTCTTAGTGAGTGATTGACTTCTAATTGCCAAATCCTTTTGTGGGTTGAGAGAGATTCAAATTAGAGAGCAAGCTACCACTTGAGCACTTGTGCAAATCATTGATCTTGTTGTGCGCATTCGTTACTCTTGGACTCTATGGTCCTAGACGGCTAGGCGTCGTCGTTGAGCACCCAAGAGCTTTGTGGAGTGCCTCGGAAAGTTTGTGAAGGTTCGATCTCTCCTCAAAAGAGATCATCTAGTGGAAGGAGCATTGCGGGTGAAATAGATCGCGGCTAGAGTGACCTGTAGTGTCCTCTAGAGCCCACTTTGTGGTAGCTCGCAGCCGGCTCAACGGAGAGTAGGACCCGAGGGGGTGCCGAACTTCGGTAAAACAAATATCGTGTCTCCTCTTGTTATTACATTCGATATTTGTGTGGCTCGAGCTTTCCCTACAGGTTCTCTGTGTTGTGCATATATATAGATTGTATCTCTGCAGGGTGTGACAAAGTTGAGAAGAAACCGGAGTCGATTCGGAGCCCTGCGCTGAAATCGCAAATACTGGACGTGTCCGGTATTGCTACCGGACGTGTCCGGTATTGCCTGAGGGCTCGACGATTTAGGGTTTACCGGACGTGTCCGGTATTACCTTCCTGCATAGGATTTGTTCTATACTGTTCTAATCATTTGTGGTGCAGGGAATTGACTCTATATTCTCTGTATATCTTTCATATACTATGTGCTTGTCTCTTAAGGGGTTGATTTACTCCGATTGAGAGCTTCCAGGAAATTGGAAGCTCATATACTAATCGCTTCCGCATTTAAGGTGTTAATTTTTCAGAAACGCCTATTCACCCCCCTTTAGGCGGCATCTTAGGTCCGTTCGGTCCTTTCACACATATTTCATAGTTCATTAATCAGAATTAATATTTAAACCATCTCATCCCAACCATGACTGCGGGGCTAAGCATAGACTTCTACCCAACACATCCCAAACGAGGTGTCAAGGAAAATATAATCAAGTGCTAGTAAACCATATCATGGGATTTAATTTAAGACTGCATGCATTTACTGGATCTAACTACTTGTTGGCACTCCTTAATGGAACTACTCTAAGAATGAAACTCATAAACAATAACCTAGTGAAGGCAATAAGAAGTGTACGGGACACTACTAACTTGACTTAACGTCAAGTTGTCATCCCCAACATGAAGCTAGCAATGTGATTATATCAGAGCACTGGATCTAAAGATAAATATTTACCCGCAAGGGCACAGATAAATACACCCGTTGTAGAAGCATTTCACCCAAGCTAGTCTCAGGTATCGTTATTTATATTTAGCCTAGAGACTAATCAATTCAAAGTATGATGATATTATACTCGAGAGGACTTAACAACAATTAATGTGGCACACACTTATGATAAAGACTGGTAACACACTCATTACTCTAAACATGGATCAGATAGTAAAATAAATGATAATGATAAATGATAAATGATAACATAGAGCAGATCAATCAAAGATAATCCTAGAATAGTACTACCTAGCAAGTGATGATTAGGACAAGCATTAATAAGAAACATTCCTAAGTTCTTCTAATTACAAGTCATATCATACATTGATTAGTGCAAACATATTTGGCAATCATAGGCTAGGTCATATCATATTTATAATCAAGAGGCAACTCCATAATAATGGTGCCAAATAGAGTAACCCCTAAACCATGAGTTAACTGAGCCATACTGAACACTACATTCAGGAGGTGGAATACAAAGGACACAACAGGAATGTCACACCCGCGATCTACCACTCTATCCGGAACGTAGGACGCATTCGCAGATAAATATTATATAGGCACCACGCTTACACAACATGTATCACCCACCCAATGATCATTAAGATGAGCGCTATACGAACATGAGTATAAACATAATGGTGAACTATCTATGCCAAATATATAATCAAAGCATACTATAAGCAATATAATTAAGAATATAATTGTTGATGTCTTAGTCATATTAATTGTATTGCTATCTAGAACATAGAGATGAACAATAAGGTGAATTAGATCATCGAGAAGAACTATAGTACGAACTAGAACATGAACTAGAACTGGATTATGAACTAGAAGATGAACTAGACGATGAACTAGAACATAAACAATGATGAACTAGAAGAGCAATTATGAACTAGAAACATAATTAGATCCATAATCTTAATACAAGAGAGAAGATCTTGGATTTACCGAGCCTTCTCGTGACTAGATCTGGAATCCAAGAGAAGCTTGCCTCCTCTAATCCTATTCTATCTAACTAATCTAGGTGGATGAGTTCTAGGGCTTCTGATTGATCTCCTTCTCTGGTGATGGTCTGATCTGATTGTGATGAATGAGATATTGATCTGATTATCTGATCTGATGCTCTAGAGAGGGGGGTCTGGGCTGCTTATATAGCCCTGGACGAGGAACCGTGGCCGTTGGATCAAACTGACCTTAGGTACGGCTGAGATGCATCCTCGTAGGCGGTGAAGGAAGGTTCCAGAAGGCAGAGTCCAGCGTAGCTAGGGGCAGACCGACCGGTCTGATGGTGGGACCGGTCGGTCCCACCTGGCCGTGTCTCGGGGTGCTCGGCCTCCTGGTGTCTTCTGGTGTCCTCTAGATCCTTCTAGAATAATCCTGATGCGTCGGTTCGGTTATCTCCCGTCGGTTTCCTTCTAGGGGAAGCAATCTGTGTTGATTTCCTAGTTTAGTCCTTGCAGAATCACAATTCACCAAAACTCGTGGAATATTGTCAATCAAAAACCTAAACCTTTGTTGGTGATTGAATTCATGCCCTTTTCATATTTATTTATCCTTTAATTATGATAGATAACCAGTGTCAACAACTCCCCCAAGCTTACCTTTTGCTAGTCCCTTAGCAAATAGTCATGATGAATCAGGAATTGCTACTATGCTTTCACACCTCAAAGATATATATGTTCAAACAAAAATCTTCCCTTGGATTAGAGTTAACTATTCTGACTTTCTCATATTACCTTTAACTATGGAGCTTTTGCCTTCACCTGGGTCTTTAAACAATTGAAAGATAGAACAATTAAGTTAAGCATTGTATCTCTAAGTCTTTGATCAACCTTCATTCTGGAGTTTTTATATATTTTCAAAATAAAAGTCAGAGATTCTACTGTATGACACTGTCAAATCGCTCTTTTATATTTTGTGATTCCTCACTGATGTATTTTTCTTCTTTTCTATGAATATATATCTGGAGCTTTTAAGAAGTTAATAGCATATCTTACCAAGTCAAAGTTCAAAGTTAGGGAGAAAGATGTCAAACTCATAGATCAAGAACTTAGAACCTTTGAAATCTTGTCATCTCTTGCTGGTATATTGTAATTAGAGGGACCATGGGCTATCATTCTTTTTTCTCTTTCATATTTTTATCATAATTCTTTTTTCTTTTGAGGTAGTCGGACACTTGTCCCTTTTTATTTCCTCCTTCTATATTTTTGCATAGTCCCATGCCTCTAACACAATAATACTTCGGAAGAGTGAATCTTTTAATAAAACATTCTTGATCTCTAAAGCATGATAAATTTCTCAACCATAACTAAAAACTTAGAACAAAGCAAGTAGCCTTATCTTAAGATCATATTAATGGCTCTGGGTAGGAATTCATGTTATGTCATACAGGATCTCATCATGTGTTTTAATCTTTTCAAAGTGTAAATCTCCAGAACTCTAGTATCTCTAGGAATTAGATAAACAACAGCTCAAACCTTTTTATATCATATCTCATAATTATCTAGACTCTAGATCAAGCATTTGCAATCCACAGGTTTCAGGTTCAGAGTTTATTTAGAATAGCTTTGTCCAAAACTCAAAAAAATTTAAGGTTAAACACTAGGTACTTAAAAGGGATTACGGCAGAGCAATTGTTTATCATTTTCATCATGAGCAATATTAAGTTTTATATCCACCTAGACATTTATTCATTATATAATATCTTTATTTGGTTTTGTAATAGTTGTTCATCTTTTTATGGGTTTCTACGTTTATTGACCTGATCTAACTTAAATGAACTAATAATAGTAAACAAAAAAAGTCGTGATACTTATCGTGATAACTGAGGGTGCCTTCCCCCAAGCTGATACTTATCGTGATAACTGAGGGTGCCTTCCCCCAAGCTGGATCTTGACATGGTCTTTTCTCCAGAAGATGAGTAGATCGTTAGTGGTTTCTTGAGTCCTTCTCTTCTTCTCTTCCTACTGAATTAAAAGATAGACAACACAACTAGTGGAACTTGATTAAGCGTTAGTGATAAACATTTCTCCCATTTATCTAGTTGTCTTAAAGCTCTTAAGATTATTTATGTTCTTCCTTTCCACTAAGCAGAGTTTCAGCAGTGTTTCATAGTGTTTCTTTTTGGATTTTTATTTTTATGGATGAATGCAATGCAGAAGTAAATATGCAAATGTATTTTTTTATGCCTCCACAGAAAGTATAATACTCTCATGGGGCTTAGATATTTTTATTTTGTTTCTAATGCAGATTTATTTGCTAAGAAGTAAATATGATACTAATAGTAAAATGATTATGCTAAATCTATTAATTATGCAATAATGAATTTAATGATAATGAATATGGATAACTACCGAGTTACCTTTCGGCGAGGATTCGATGTTTATAGTCTATCGAACAAGATTCCTTGTACGCTCCTTATTCTTCCTTGGGTGCATCAGCAGATCCTGAGGAGGACCTCAATGATTGCACATCAGTAGAACTCTCTTTCTTCTTCCATACTTGCTTGACTGGTGGACTGTCTTCTTTATTTCATCGTCCTTCATTTCCTTTAATGGGATGTCTTCACTCCTGGTGACTTATGCTTCATAGTTAGCTCATCCATCCTTGATCGATCGGTTCTTGTTGCGTTGGGATGTGCGGCGCCTCCTCCTTGAGTGGTTCTTCTTTTCCTGTTCATTAGTGGCATAGCTATTAAAGTAACAGCGTACCTTCTCCCTTGGGAACTGGAAGTGGATCTCTCCAGATCTTATGCAGACAATGGTGCCAGTGGTGTTGAGGAAGGGTCTTCCTAGGATGATGTGAACATCGTCTTCTCTTCCCATGTCTAGTACCATGAAGTTGGTGGGAACGTAGTAGTCTTCAATTTGGATCATTACATCCTTTACTACTCCCTCCGGAAATCGATATGTTTGGTCCGCCAGCTACAGCTGCACTTATGTCTTATACATAGGTCTATTTTTATATAAGTATTCATATGTTACCTTAGACATTATGTTAACACTTGAACCGATGTCGCAGAACGTCTTGTGGAATGTACTTCCCTCGATCTTGCAATCGATGGTGGGTACGCCTGGGTCGTCTCTCTTGGCGAGGTATGGTGATGGAAGAAGGTGGTCATTCTCTGTTCGGACAGAGTTGACCATCCGCACTGTGTCTTGATGCAGTCGTGTAGCCTTGTTCTTCCTCCTTCTGTTCCTATTCTTCTTCATTGATGATATAGCGTTTGCATCCTCGTAGGGCTTCTGAGGGTGGACTCGAGTAGTAAGTGTATGTCTCTTGAAGTTGAATCTTTCTTTGTTGCCTGTGATTGTGAAACAGATCTTGGCGCTGTCCGCGTAAATGATGGCTTTGGTTGAGCTTAAGAACGGACGTCCAAGAATGATGAGTGCTCTATCATCTCCACCTGTTTCAACGATCACAAAGTCTACACACACATACGAGTGTCCCACTTGTCGACGAAATATGGTCGACAGTCTACCGAGGGGTATGCCCAAGGTAGTAGATTGAGCGGCGGAGGCGTGCGAGACGTCTGCAAAGCGTAAACACAGGAACGTGAGACGACGATTTAGACAGGTTCGGGTCGGCGAGTCACCGTAATACCCTACGTCCTATGTTCTGGTGGCTGGATTGTATTATGAGATCGGGTGATCCGATGTGTTTGGAGGGGGTCCCTGCTCGCCTTATATAGCCGGGGAGCAGGGTTACAACTTGCCGAATCCTAACAGATTACAATCAGTTCCTTTTGGCAAGGAATCTGGGTCTATCTATTCGGATCTTCCTTGTCGAGCAAGTTATCAGGACAGTCCTCGGCGGCTGCGACAGCCTGGTCGCGGGCCGTGAGGCCTTCTGGTTGGGCCGTATCTGCGGGAGAGCCCAAGTCGTGCCATGGGGGTATACGGGTGTAATATCCCCACAGCTAGTCCCCGAGCACATTGCATCCATTGTGCTGGGCGTCGCGAAGTCCTCCGAGCAGGCCTGGCCTGGTCGCATGTCGATGAAGGCGTCTTCCGACCAAGTTACCTAGTCGCTGGTGCACTTGTGGTAGTCCTTCGACCAGGTTAAGCTGGCCGCGGGCATAACAACCAGAGTTGTAGCCGAAGTGCAGCCGCGTAAAAAGTTCTGCGTCATCCTGCAAAAAGGGATGCGAGGTGCTGCAAGAAAAAATTTGGAGATCTTTCATTTGGTGAAGTGTATCCACTTAGGACCTTGCCAGACTCCAGCGGCTGACGGTACGTCGGTTGAAGTTCTTGCTAGTCCGTCTCAAGCTGCGAAGAAAGAAAAATGAACAATACATTCACCGCTAGGTGAAGTGTATCCACTTAGTCCCCGAGCTTGGGAGTAGGTGTTGTGGGCACGTGGTGCCAAGCTTGTAATTTTCTGCACAAAACAGAGTCATTTTTACGAACGAGAAAAAATGACGTGTGTACACGTAGTCCCCGGGCCTGCTGTAAGAAGCAGCATGGTTCTTGTAGCAGGGCCAAATAAAATGCATTAGTGTAAATATGAGGGGAGAGTCCCTAAGCTCAAAGTTGAGGGTCTAACAGTCCCCGAGGGTTACTGTGGCGCCGACCTGGAACTGCATATTTTACTGTACCCCTGAAATGAATTTGAGTACTAACGAGTGAGGTCAGTCCCCATGTGAAGGACCGGATTAGCGACCAGAGGGGGGGGGGGGTGAATGGGAGCCTCAAATTCAACTCGTGAATAGAGTGGCTCTTGTCCCAGAAAATCACCCAAAAGCTAAGACTCGAAACGACCGGAGAGTTCACGGCCTATGTTGACGAAAGTTATAGCATGTTTTACCTTATCAAAGTACCGTCAACAGGCCTCGGTTTCAAGGAAGTATAGCATATCATGAGCATATTTATCACTAATAAGTTCCACTTGTACTTTTAGCTTGTGAACTTGTAGGAGATGCTAAAATTAACAAAATGAGGCCAGGTGGGGCCACCAAGGGGGTCGGCCGACCCCACCCTGGTGGCCACCTCGGCCAAGGTGACATGGCACGATCCAAGAGAAGCATGCTCAGGCCAATATCAACCCTTGGATCAAACATGTGCTTTTACTCAATGGTGCAAGATGAGAAGCACATGGATTCATGGGTCCACACCGAAACCAAATGCAACCATCATCACAAGACTTGCTCCATGACATGTGGGGTCACCAAGGGAGAGAAGAATGTGGGCCAGCCCTGTCATAGGGGGGTTGGCCGACCCCCCTTGGTGGGCCCTGGCTACACTATTTAGCCTGGTGACATCAGCACCTTCTAGAAGCAAAGTGGTGGGCCCACCTGTCATTGGCTGGGGTCGGCCGACCCTTGGGTGAATCCCATCCAAAGTTGGTTGCTTGCACATGTTTCACACGTGAAGAAATCAAGGCCATCCATCCAGGTCGGTTGCTATGACGGTTTTGATCCAATGGCCAAGGAAGGAGAGCACGCGGATCGCTGACGTGGCACCGGAGTAGCCGCTACTCCACCTCCAAGCTATAAATACCCCCCTAGAGCTCTTCATTTAGATGCATCCAAGGAGAGAAAGCCTACTTAGTAGCTTTAGTGTTAGAAGAGAGGGAAGGGAGTGAGGAGTTCCACGGAGGAGTCCCGGCCTGTCGGGAATCTTCTCCAAGGTGCGCCTCAGCGGATGCGATTCTTCTTGTAAGTGTCACATCTGAGTCCTTCTAGTATTTAATATTCTGGTCTGGTAATTTAAGTTTATAGTTCTTTTACTTGGCACATTGCTTTACTTTGTTGAAGTGCTCTAGGCCTAATAAGCTTAGCTTTAGAGCAGTAAGATTAGTGTAGACGTGGTGTCTAGGCTATATCTTGCCAGTGTGGACTTCTTGTCGCACTTGTGTAGACGCCTGGTGGTAGAGTGACAGACACAGCCAGTGCTTGGAGTTCCTCTCAAGTGTTGTAGGCAAGTTGAAAATAATAGTTGGGTAGCAGCACTGCCGCCTCAGTAGTTGTTAGGTGGAAAACCTTTTAATGAACTACTGTTTCATCCTTCGCCCCCAGTATGGAATGAGGTGGTAAACCTCAGTACTCTTAGAAAACCCAGTACCAGATATTGATATTAGAAAGACCTCTCTATCCCAGTTATCATATACCCTTTGATCATCCTTTGACGACCCTGCTTCTAGTTAATCCACTTCACGTTCCCTGTGGAAATACGATACCTGGAATACTCCCGGTGAAAAGCTACAATTGACTACCGTGCGCTTGCGATATATCCGTTTGCCACTTCTGGTGTCAACAAGCATCTCTGGTGCCGCTGCCGGGGATTAGGCTCCATAGTCTAGTTCTAGTGGTTGCATTAAGAAGTGTCAACAAGCTTTTCTGGCGCCGTTGCCGGGGATTAGGCTCCATAGTCTAGTTCTAGTGGTTGCATTAAGAAGTGTCAACAAGCTTTTCTAGCGCCGTTGCCGGGGAACGGTAGCTGTGTTAGCTAGAACAAAGTCGTTAAAGTTATCATAGTTTGATTAGAACATTTATTTTATAAATCAATATGGATCAAACAACCCTTTTTGACTACGCTGCTCCATCGGGCGCTGAGTTGGAGCCGCCTAGTTCATCTCATGCCATTTTGGCAGTTCGCTATGAGCTTCGCCCCAGCCTCATAGCGATGGTTCAGGAGAATCCCTTTTCAGGAGATGTAGATGAGAATCCTTATACCCACCTACGTGATTTCGAACAACTTTGTTCATGTATTCACATCCAAGGGATGAGGCGAGTCACTCTTAAGTGGAAGCTATTTCTGTTCTCGTTAACAGGAAAAGCTAGACGCTGGTATACTCGCTACGTTGGTAGTGTGAACGGAGAATGGGAGAAACTGCAAGCCATGTTCTGCTTAACGTACTTTCCCATATTCCGCGTAGCTCGTCTTCGTAGAGATGTGCTAAACTTCAAACAAGACGAGAAGGAATCTCTAGGTGTGGCCTGGGCACGACTTACAGACTTAGCATCCTGTGGCCCAGATTTAGCTATAACCGAGCCAACCCTTATGCAACATTTCTATCTCGGTCTTAGCCAAAACTCCGCACAATTCCTTGATTTAGCCTCTAAAGGAGCTTTCCTCCATTTACCCATTAGTGAAGGTAAGGAAGTCCTTGCGACCATTCTCAAGAACACCCCCTACACCGATGACCATGGTGAAACTTTAGAGGAAGATCAAACTCCTAGGGACGAACCCATGACAACCGAAACTCCTTTACCTATACCCCAAGCTGTCAAACCTGAACCACAACCACCTACTAAGGAAGAAGTAATTAATCCTTTAGATTATCCTCTAAATATCGAGACAGATCTTTTCACCGATTATGGCAATGTCTCGAAACAACCTGTGCAGAAGAGATCCACAGCCCGTAGAGCTCCTAATAACCACATGTCAACCCAGTTTGAGGCAGGTTACCTTAAGGCGACTGCCCAAGAGCTCATGTCTATTATGAGCAACAAATGGTTCAGGGAGGCTGAAGCATCATTAGATGTCGTTAAGCTTCTGTCCTGTTTCACATCCATACCGTGTGCCATAAACAAGACGGCTGTAGATTCCCTCTATGATCCTGCTGTAGGAGTAAATTTAATGTCTAAATCGTTGATGTTAACACTCCTAGGTGAGGAACCGCTAAACCCGACCAATAAATTCCTTAAGCTTCCTTCTGGGAAATTGGTCGAGAGTTGCGGGATTGCACAGAATATTTCTATCACAATTAACAAGGTCAGCTTCCTCGCAAACTTCTATGTCTTTGACATAGACGAGGTTGACTTGTTAATTGGGCACCCACTCATGAGATTCATTGAGGGATTTCGTGAAGGGAGCCTTAAGGGTCACCTTGGGAAGGATCTAGATCTTTCAGTTCCTTTTGCCGGCTCCGTTAATTCGATAGCCGAACCAAAACCCGAGCCTGATCCAATAGAGGAGGTGATGTCGGTATCTTCACTAGAAACTTCTCAACCTGATCTAGAAGAAGACGCCCGTGACTTTATCCAAGAAGAAGACACTGATTTAGATGAACCGTTAGACTTGGATGAGTCTGAACCTCCACCAAAACCCTCTATAGAGCTTAAGCCACTTCCTTCTGGGCTTAAGTATGCCTTCCTTAATGGTGATAGAGAGACTCCCGTGATCATTAGTGATCGACTTAAAACGGAAGAAGTTTCTAAAGTCATCACCGTCCTAGAAAAACACCGATCCGTCTTAGGATATTCGTTGCAAGATCTCAAGGGAATTGGTCCCGCTCTTTGCACACATCGCATTCCGATCGAACCCGATGCTACACCATGCAGAGAGCCACAAAGGAGGCTCAACAATGCGATGAGAGAAGTAGTAAAGAAGGAGGTCTTGAAGCTCTTGCACGCAGGCATAATCTAGCCTGTTCCAAACAGCGAGTGGGTCAGCCCCGTCCAAGTAGTTCCTAAGAAAGGAGGAATGACGGTCGTTAAAAATCAAAACAACGAATTGATTCCACAATGAACCGTCACGGGATGGAGAATGTGCATAGACTACCGAAAACTTAACAAGGCCACAAAGAAAGTGTTAACACCGGATTTTCGCACAAGTAGGGATATGACAGATGGGCCCAGCCAGCAGAGAAAGAAGGATTCGGCAAGCGACCAGCAGCTGTTTGGCTCTCGGAATTTCGACGTTTATCTATGCGGTCGTCTATTTCACGAGGCCATGGTTCCATTCGGGAAATGCATGTGGCAGATAAAGCTAGCTTGCACGGGAAGACACGTGGTGATGGAAGGCACCAAATAATATAGATTTTATATCTTTCCGTATCTCTTTGTAAATCATAATCGTCTAGGACTCGTATCTCGTCCAGGGTATAAATATAAACCCTCGACCATTGTAAAACTGTTCACAACCACATCAATACAAACCGGCCCCATGCCACCTATTCCAGTCCCTAGTCGTGTCGTCGAGTTCTTCGAGAGGAATCATCGATCCGTCGACCTCCGTAAGTACCGGCAACCTTGCTATCATGTCTAGTATCGTGCGGCGGATTTAGATATGGTGCAAGTAGTCTCGTATGTTAAGCTTAGTATCGTGCGGCGGATTTAAGCTTATGACGGGAAGTTTTTGCTTATGCCTTGTATCGTGCGGCGGATTGAGTCATGAGTAAAAATAGTTATCGGCTCTATTAGATTTGGCAGATCTAATAGATTCATCAAGTTATCATGTGTCGTATGTTTTATTTATTTAATTCGTACAACACTTTTTGCCCAATCTAGATTGATCTTCGTTCGGCCTTGTTGCACGAGTTTGCTTATGCTTTGCTAATTATAAGATCATGATGGCCGAACTGACTTTCAACCTAGATTTTTACATGTTGCGGGTTCATGCATGCCGATGATGTTTAGGCTTTGATAGAGCTGGGTGCCGTGCGGCAGGTACAGGTTTTATATTAGTTTAATCATGTTTTGCTTGTATGTTTCTTCTTCATGGACCTCAGTTCGGCTAGTTTGCCGATTCTGATTAAGCTTACATGAGTAATGAGTATGTATGGATCTGTTCAGATATATGTGTGCTTTTAGCTTCTTATAATTAGATCGTATCATGCGGTGGATTAATCTAATTATAAGGAGTGGTGTAGATTTATAGCAAGTGGTATCATGCGGTGGATTAGCTTTGCTTAAGTTTATACCTGACGGGTTTATGAAGGCTAGACGTGCGGCAGACTAGTTGGATTGGCCTATGCATGTGTTATCTGAATAGATTTATATTTACAAGTTGCCCCTTTTATCTTATTGTTACATATGAGTTCGGCATTCAACATGTTTATGAGCTTTATCTTCATTCTTGCCGAATGACATTATAAACCTGTTTCGACAAACAACTTTTATAGTTGTGTGCCGTCGTGATTGGCTTTCAAAGCCGTACATATGGAACCGTCTGGTCTCACCCGGCATGTTCCAAGGTATTCTCACACTTTTATCCCTTGTTGGTTTTCAGGTCAAACCGACTGGCACGTTTCCGGAACCAGAACACTCCGGGCACCCGATTGAAGCCAGCCTCGTTCGGCTTGCTGTGTGCCTGACGCGAGGCGCTACGTTTTGCATCAACACACTTTTTGGCACGCCCGGTGGGACATCTTCATTTCAAGATGCCTAAGATTAACGAAGATCAAGTCTTCGAGGTGACCATGGACGATTTGCCGCTAGAATCAAAAGATCTGGTGCAGCGAGCTTGTGATGAGTTCCAGCGCAAGTGTTTGGAGACCTTCTCCAAGAATAAAAGCGGCAAGGTCTATCAGAAGCAGACGTTCCCGAAAGTTGTTCCTCACCACCAACCTGATGTCCCTGATGAAGAGGAGGCTGTTCGGAAGATGACCGAAATAATGTACAAGACCGTGTCGGGGGCCATGACCAATCATCAGTCGGCGTTTTTGAACACTTTTCGTGCTATCATGACCGATACTTTCGGTCCAAATGCGGATAAGTACTTTGAAGAAGCTGCTGGTCCAGTGCGAGGGCCATTGTTGTTCCAAGTACCTCAATGACAGAAAGTTGCCGAGAACAGTGGAGCCGGCCCAAGTACAGGAGGGTTGATTTCTCAGGAGACACAACGACCTCCCCAAACTTATGGCCAGCTTACGTTCGGCACAACAGGGAACGTCCCACCATCTGCTTCTAGAGTATCTCCTGTGGCGAACAGGATTCAAAAGAATATGTTTGGAGATGGGTATCGGGAGTTTGTGGACTACAACTCGATTGACGCTTTTCTGAATCCCGGGTACAGGGGTTCAGCAGGATTACACACTGGGGGGCAAGCACAAACCGCTCCTGATTCCAATGTCAACCTCATCATGCAGAAGATGGCTGATATGATGCAGAATCAATTTGGTCTAAAACCAAGGAATCAGACATACACATACCAATCTCCTTACCCAGAGTGGTACAATCGGGTAGCTCTCCCTCCGAGAGTCAAGCCTCCTACCGATCTTTCCAAGTTCTCGGGCCAAGATGATACTAGTACAAGGGAGCATATCAGCCGTTACTTGATGCAGCTTGGCGAAGCATCGGCAGATGAAGCTTGGAGAATTCGATACTTCCCATTGTCATTGACAGGACCAGCCTTCCCTTGGTTCGCCTCTCTGCCAGCGAATTCCATCAGTACGTGGGTAGAGCTTGAGCAGAAATTCCACTCATACTTCTTTACGGGAACCAGTGAGAAGAAGTTGGTCGATCTCATGAGCCTGAGGATGAGGCCCGGCGAGACAACGCAAGAGTACCTGCGCCGATTCAGGGAGACCAAAAATCTCTGTTATTCTCTGAATTTGCCGGATGATCAGCTACCAGGAATAGCCATAGCTGGCATGCTGCCGAGCATCAAGGAAAAGTTGTTCGGCATGGACTTTGAGGATCTCGGACAGTTATCACAAAGGTTGGCTATGATGAGCAATCAAGCTCAGGGATTCAAGAGAGCCAACCAGTTCCAGAAGGGTGACGTAGCTGCTGAGATGTATTAGGCTTTCTTGGAAGATGCAGTGGATTATGATGATGAAGATGAAGTAGCTACAGCCGAGATAGTCTGGGCCAAAGACCCAACTCAAGTCAGCCAGCGATGGCTGAGGCAACAAAAAAGTACCTATGATTTTGATGTCTCTAAATCAGATAAGTTATTTGAATATCTGCTGAAGGAAGGACACATCAAGTTGCCGGAAGGTCATCCTATGCTGCTCCCTGAGGGTGTCAAAGACAAGAAGTATTGTGGTTTCCACAATACCAGATCCCACTCCATAAATGATTGCCGAGTATTCAGAGTGCGGATTCAAAAGGCTATCCAGGACGGACACCTGAGGTTTGATGGAAAGATGAAGATAGATGGTAGTCCTTTTCGACAAAATACTGTGTCTTTCTCTGTTAACATGGTCAATGTAGCCGATCCCAGGGGTAAGGGTAAGATGAAAGTTTTGACCTCTGATAGAGCGAGGGAAGCTGGCACTATCGATCCCGATCGGCAGATTACAAGTAGGGAACTTCAACAGAGGGTTCGGTTTCAGAACAGCCGAATTGAAGCAGGTAACACCTCCAGACCCAGGGTTACGACGCGTATCTTGTTGAATAAATGGCGTCGGGAACAGGAGCGATATCAAAAGCAGAAGTTTCATGAGGAGCAAGAGTTCCTGAAGAAACAGAGGAGGTACAAGGAAGAGATGTACCGAAAAGAACGAGAAGATATGGAGGAACAGGAACAGTCTCATTGGGAATGCTCGTTCTTCCAATATTGTTGGAACGAAGGCTTGAAGTTGCCTGTTAAGAACAACTGCCCTGAATGCAGTAGTCAGTACTCCGAGTACAGGCAATCTCGAGTCAACCGCCGTTCTGTCCATGAAAGGCTTGGGGCACGAATCCCTGAGGACGATCGGTGCTTAAAAATAAATAGTTTTGAGAATCGGCAGGGAAGATTTGCCGATTGAAGCTGGGCTCGTACTGAAGAAGAAGAATACCGTGGGTATGTGTTGACACTGGTTAACTATCATAATTAAGAGATAAATAAATATGAAAAGGACAAGAATATAATCACCAACAAAGATTTAGGGTTTCAACTGACAATATTCCATGAGTTTTGGTGAGTTATTATTCTGCAGGGACTAAACCAGGAAATCGGCATCAATGGCTTCCCATTGAAGGAAACCGACGGGAGATAACGCAACCGCCACGTCGGGATACTTCTAGGAGACTCCAGGGGACGTAAGAGGACACCACGACGAAGGACACCACAGGAGGCCGACCTATGGGACCGACCGGTCCCACAGGGCAGACCGACCGGTCGGCCCCTGGGCCCACTGGGCTCCGTCCTCTGCAAGCTTCTTCCACCGACCTCCAGGATGCATCTCGACCGTACCTCAAGTCAGTTTGATCCAAGGGCCACGGTTCATCGCCCAGGGCTATATAAACAGACCCCTGACCCCCCCTCTTCAGGGCATCAGAGAATAGGTTTTCAGGCAATTCATCCATCAGGGTTAGATCAACCAGAAGGAGATCAATCGAAGGCTTTAGGACTACATCTACCTAGATTAGTAGATAGAATAGGATTAGAGGAGGCAAGCTTCGCTTGGATTCCTGATCTAGTCACGAGAAGGCTCGGCAAACCCAAGATCTTCTCTCTTGTATTAACATTATGGATCTACTTCATAATTGCTCTTCTAGTTCATCATTGTTCTTCATTGTTTATGTTCTAGTTCATCGTCTAGTTCATGTTCATCGTCTAGTTCATCATCTAGTTCATAATCTTGTTCTAGTTCATGTTCTAGTTCGTACTTTAGTTCTTATCGATGATCTAATTCACCTTATTGTTCATTATTGTGTTCTAGATAGCAATACAATTGATATGATTAAGACATCAATGATTATATTCTTAGTTATAATGCTTATAGTTTGCTTTGATTATATATTTGGCATAGATAGTTCATCTTTATGTTTATACTCATGTTCGTATAGCGCTCATCTTAAAGTACAACGGGTGGGTGATGAATGCTGTGTAGGCGTGGTGCCTATACACTATTTATCTGCGAATGCGTCCTATGTTCCGGATAGAGTGGTAGATCGCGGGTGTGACAGACCTGTTGAGTCCTCTGTATTCCACCTTCCGAATATACTGTTCAGTATGGCTCAGTTAACTCATGGTTTAAGGGTTATTATGCTTAACACCTTAGCTATGGAGTTGCCTCTTGATTATAAATATGATGTGACCTAGCCAATGATTGCCAAATATAATTGCACTAATCAATGTATGCCATGACTTATAATTAGAATAACTTAGGAATGTTCCTCTTTAATACCTGTTCTAATCATCATCTTGCTAGGCAGTACTGTTCTAAGTTTATCCTTGATTGATCTGATCTCTGTTATCTTTTATCAACTATCTATTATATCATTTACTCTGTACCTGGTTCCTGTTCATAGTAGTTAGTGTATTATCAGTCTTACTATAAGTGTGTGCCATGATAAATGCTGTTAAGTTCTTCCACTACTATCATACCTTGAATTGATTAGTCTCTAGGCTAAATATAAATAACGATACCTGAGACTAGCTTGGGTGAAATGCTCTACAACGGGTATGTTTATCTGTGCACTTGCGGGTAAATATATATCTCTTAATCCAGTGCCCTGATATAATTACATTGCTAGCTTCATGTTGGGGATGACAACTTGACGTTAAGTGAAGTTAGTAGTGTCTCGTACACTCTTTCATGCTTTTACTAGTTTATTATTCTATGTGACTCATTCTTAGAGTGAATCCATTAAGGAGTGTCAACAGTATGTCTGGCAAAAAGGACAATGGTGTCCACCAGGTTTAAGGAAGAGCCAGAAAAGGAGAGTGCAGCGCTTGAGGAACAGAGAGTTGGAGCAAGCGAGCACCGAGACGAAACGGGTCTGGCGTCCTAAAGAGAAGCCGAATGGAGGTAATCGTTCGGCTGATACATGCATGGCGTTCTTTCTCCCGTCAGAGTTTGTAGCTCCGGAGGATCAAGATGTCCAGGATGAGACGTATTCAGACTTCGATGAGAGTGAGTTTCAAGACTTGTTTGCTCATCTCGTCTTGGCTGAAAAGGCAGTATTTGATAAACCAGTCAGACACCGACACTTAAGACCATTATATATGAGGGGGTATGTCAATGGCAAGCCATTAACCAAGATGTTCATTGATGGAGGAGCTGCCATAAATATCATGCCGTATACCACTTTCAGAAAGCTTGGCATGACAAGTGAAGATCTATTGAAGACCGACATGGTATTGAGGGATTTTGTGGGGAATTCTTCTGACACCCGAGGAGCAGTCCATGTCGAGTTAATGATTGGATCTAAAACCTTGATCACTACCTTCTTCGTCATTAATGGCAAGGGGGCATACAGTTTGCTATTAGGAAGAGATTGGATACATGCAAACTGCTGTGTGCCATCAACTATGCACCAGTTCCTCATCCAGTGGATTGGAGATGATATTGAGATCGTTCATGCTGATGATTCAGTTAGTGTTGCTAATACAGAACCAATCTATTGGGAGTATGAAGGTGTCGAGTGTTTCTCTGGAAGAGCCTGGGAAGTAGGTCCTATGAATGTCTTTGACGAGGACCAACAGCCGATTCAGACAATCGGCTCTCAGAGTAATTTTTAAGTTTAACTAATGGTAATGGAGAAAAGCTAGAGCCAAAGTCTCATATCGGCTGACAAGGAATAAAGCGTCGGTGATGAAGCCGAAGTTGGATCAATATGTACAAGTTGGGATCTCGTGTATGCTTTGAAGTCTGCAAGCCTTTGAGGGGACTTCAATTATTTCTTCATTACCAGAGCTCATGGAAATTTAGAAAAGATTCATACAAGGTGACGTGCAATAGAAGCTTTTGATGAAGTTGAAGATATATGGAGGCACTTCCGCGACTTGGAGATTATTTCGAGTTGTACGTGACGGCCGGTAGCCTTATAGTAGGATCGGCCCTTATTTTAAGCTTCATAGAAAGGACGATTAGCAGTTTGCTTTAGCCGAAAAAGGTTGAACCCAAGAGAGGGATTTCGGCTGTTACAAATCTTTGATTCGTGTGTACTGCTTGTCAGTTGAGGCTTCGGCACTATTTGTTAAAGCCGAACGCATGGGAGTCATGTAACACGAGGATATTTTATACAACCGATGTGGAAAAACATCGCCTTTAGCAGAAAAAATATTCCAAGGAATTAAGTTATAGTCGATATTTTTACATATCACCTTTAGTACAAGGGTATTTATGACCTTGGTAACCCTGGCATTTTCAAGCTAGCAGGTTTATCGGGGAAAGAGAAAAGTGAAGTGCAGTAAGTGCAATGCCGGGTGACATGACATATCGGAGGTGAGATTTAGTCGGCTAAGATGACGTCATACATTCGGCAAATGTTTTTGCTAAGGAGGTGTCGCAATTGGAAGAATCGTTGAAGGACCAAGATTGTGCGAATAAACATTATTCAAGGAAGGACAAATTCTATAGATAACAAGCTTCATTTACAGATTTGTCTTAATACGGAACTACTCCAAAAATAATGTGTTTACAATAGATTGTGGGTTGGTAATTGCAGCGATAGCATCAGCGTGGCCATCATAGACTTCAAGATCTTCAACATCATCTGTGTCGCATGCGAATCCAACCGGTAAGGAGGAGTAGTCTTCTTTGGTCCAGGAACTCATTGCTGCTAGCCCGAAAGTGACCCCGGCGCGTACACCTTGGATGACGACCTGATCTATGCGGCTATTCATAGCGTCAAGACGGGCTTCGGCAGAATCCCCATAGGCGTTCACATTGAGGGCGACTTTGTCTGCTGCTGCCTTCAAGCGGTCATTCTCTGCAGACAAGGCTGAAGTAGGGATATGATAAGTGAAGGCAGGTTGAAATCAGGAAAAAAGGAAAAAGCCGAGGTTTTGCTAACCTGTAATGATGTTGCAAAGTTGCTTCTGTTGCTCTGCCCACTCGGCTTCCTCAATGCTGTGCTTCTTGCATACATCCTCCAGTTCCTTCTGGGCTTTATCCCTTTCCTCGCGGTACCGAGGGGCATCAGAATGGATCTGCTGAAATGGATCATTGATTTTGGAATCTGGTAGTTGAAAAGAAGGTTGAAGAGAACTTTTAGATCTACCATTTCTAGAGAAGGGGCCCAAGCGTGGCTAGAGGAAGATTCCACCCTGAAAAGAAGATGAACAGCGAATCAAGAAACAAGCTATCGCAAGGGGACAGAATTAGTTTCTTACCTATGAAGCCAGTGAGTTCGTGCTTGACTTCCTCCTGCTTCGCCTTCGACCAGGTTTTTGCCATGGTTGCTGCCTCCTGCCATCGTTCTTAGACTGGAAGCTGAAAGATGGGGATTTTTGGCAAGACGAGCTGTTCGACTGGAGTCACAACTTATATGCAGTCATCTTTATAGAACCATAGCCTGCACAATGGAGGCCAAACGACGGGGTAGGGTTTGCACAGTTTATGGACCGTTGTTGGGCCAGGCTGAATCTTTCGATGGTTGGAGGCCAATGGGATTCGGTTAAGGTTTTTTCAGTTTTAATTAGCTGTTTGGAAGTTCATATTGCCAAATTAACAATGAAAGCGAAGACGAAAGGATTCCTTGAAGAGGGTTGTTCTGACGTCATTGGAAATTTGAAGAAGAAGATTGGAACTTCAAATCCGAGATGGCCAGTTGTAATAGTCGTCCATAAAACAAGGTTTTCTGGTACGTTTATCAGTAATAGCCGATGTGGCTTGCATCGCCGCTGAAGCAAGGAATGAGAGTTAGTGAGTAATATGCGGAAAGGACAAAGTACACATTGATCTCGATGGATCGATCACAGGTTGATTCTGAAAGGGCGAGCAGAAGAGTTTCTTATTCACAAAAGGGGCAAATTTACAATGAGTTAGTTCGTCCACTCCATTCTGTGCTTGATCGGGAAGAAGCGATCGAAGGCATCGACCAGATCTGTTCCGGCTTCCGTCATGTCCTCTACAGAATGCTCTGCCTTATCTTCTAACTCTCGCTCACAAATATCAAACCTGCTGTAGTCAGCACCGGAATGAGCCTTCACGGCGGAGAAAGCAAGTGCTGCGCCAAATCCCATGCCGGCCCTGGAAATGTCAGGGAGGATTCGGTTGACCTCTTTCACTCGCTTCAGAGGAGTTGTGCCGATCACATCGGCTGTGATGGAGAGCTTGGAGATGGCGGCTTCAAGAGCGTGGAGTTTGGCTGACAGATCTAAGAAAAAGGGGATAAGTAAAAGCGAAAGATGAGGAAAAGGGGGAGGAAAGATACTGAAGGATACTTACCAGCGGCCCTTTTTCGAGCGACATCACGCTCTTGGGAGATTCGGGTGACTTCCCGACCCTTTCCTTCTAGGTCGAGCTGGAGGTCTATGACTTTCTGGGACAAATCCTCGGTGAGGTCGTCACTAATCCTCCTGAAAAGAAGTAACAAGATGAAGCCGGCTACTTCATTTGGAACAAGGAAAAAGAAGGAGCAACCTTCTCTTGGAGGTGCTGGAAGTGCCGAGCTAGAGGCTATGGCGACTCGCTTGGGAAGACATTTTCCGGTTGAGTCGGGGTGGCAAGAGAGAAGAAAGTCTTCTGGTTTCAGCTGAAGCAGAGAGATTCCGAATGCATAAGCTAGAACAGGGTAAAAGAAGGGCTTTAAAAGTACTCAAGTGCATCGGGAGTCGAATCGGTAGGCACGGTAATTATGGCATGTGAAGGCGGATGCTTCCAGAGGTTCCACAACAGTGCGAAAAGGAAAAGGAATTTTGGAATAAAATATTTATCCCAAAATTAGAGGGCATGTGTTAACACCGGATTTTCGCACAAGTAGGGATATGACAGATGGGCCCAGCCAGCAGAGAAAGAAGGATTCGGCAAGCGACCAGCAGCTGTTTGGCTCTCAGAATTTCGACGTTTATCTGTGCGGTCGGCTATTTCATGAGGCCATGGTTCCATTCGGGAAATGCAAATGGCAGATAAAGCTAGCTTGCACGGGAAGACACGTGGTGATGGAAGGCACCAAATAATATAGATTTTATATCTTTCCATATCTCTTTGTAAATCGTAATCGTCTAGGACTCGTATCTCGTCCAGGGTATAAATATAAACCCTCGACCATTGTAAAACTGTTCACAACCACATCCATACAAACCGGCCCGTGCCACCTATTCGAGTCCCTAGTCGTGTCGTCGAGTTCTTCGAGAGGAATCATCGATCCGTCGACCTCCGTAAGTACCGGCAGCCTTACTATCATGTCTAGTATCGTGCGGCGGATTTAGATATGGTGTAAGTAGTCTCGTATGTTAAGCTTAGTATCGTGCGGCGGATTTAAGCTTATGACGGGAAGTTTTTGCTTATGCCTTGTATCGTGCGGCGGATTGAGTCATGAGTAAAAATAGTTATCGGCTCTATTAGATTTGGCAGATCTAATAGATTCATCAAGTTATCATGTGTCGTATGTTTTATTTATTTAATTCGTACAACACTTTTTGCCCAATCTAGATTGATCTTCGTTCGGCCTTGTTGCACGAGTTTGCTTATGCTTTGCTAATTATAAGATCATGATGGCCGAACTGACTTTCAACCTAGATTTTTACATGTTGCGGGTTCATGCATGCCGATGATGTTTAGGCTTTGATAGAGCTGGGTGCCGTGCGGCAGGTACAGGTTTTATATTAGTTTAATCATGTTTTGCTTGTATGTTTCTTCTTCATGGACCTCAGTTCGGCTAGTTTGCCGATTCTGATTAAGCTTACATGAGTAATGAGTATGTATGGATCTGTTCAGATATATGTGTGCTTTTAGCTTCTTATAATTAGATCGTATCATGCGGTGGATTAATCTAATTATAAGGAGTGGTGTAGATTTATAGCAAGTGGTATCATGCGGTGGATTAGCTTTGCTTAAGTTTATACCTGACGGGTTTATGAAGGCTAGACGTGCGGCAGACTAGTTGGATTGGCCTATGCATGTGTTATCTGAATAGATTTATATTTACAAGTTGCCCCTTTTATCTTATTGTTACATATGAGTTCGGCATTCAACATGTTTATGAGCTTTATCTTCATTCTTGCCGAATGACATTATAAACCTGTTTCGACAAACAACTTTTATAGTTGTGTGCCGTCGTGATTGGCTTTCAAAGCCGTACATATGGAACCGTCTGGTCTCACCCGGCATGTTCCAAGGTATTCTCACACTTTTATCCCTTGTTGGTTTTCAGGTCAAACCGACTGGCACGTTTCCGGAACCAGAACACTCCGGGCACCCGATTGAAGCCAGCCTCGTTCGGCTTGCTGTGTGCCTGACGCGAGGCGCTACGTTTTGCGTCAACAGAAAGACCACTTTCCGTTGCCATTCATCGATGAGATGTTGGAATGGCTAGCCAAACATTCCTTCTTTTGTTTCCTTGATGGGTATTCGGGGTACCATCAAATTCCAATCCATCCCGACGACCAAAGTAAGACCACGTTCACATGCCCCTATGGGACATATGCATACAGGCGCATGTCATTTGGCCTGTGCAATGCCCCTGCTTCATTTCAGAGGTGCATGATGTCCATCTTCTCGGATATGATAGAAGAAATCATGGAAGTTTTCATGGACGACTTTTCAGTCTATGGAACAACCTTTGATCACTGCTTAGAGAATTTGGACTGTGTCTTACAACGCTGTCAAGAAAAGCACTTGATCTTGAACTGGGAGAAATGCCACTTCATGGTTCGAGAAGGGATAGTGCTAGGACATAGAGTATCTGAACGTGGAATAGAGGTAGATAGAGCTAAAATAGAAGTTATAGAACAGCTCCCACCTCCCACGAATGTTAAAGGCGTTCGCAGTTTCCTTGGCCACGCCGGTTTTTATAGAAGGTTTATAAAAGATTTTTCTCAAATTGCTAGACCTTTAACAAACCTGCTAGCTAAAGACGCACCCTTTGACTTTAACGACAGATGCTTAGACTCTTTTTATCATCTCAAGAAAGCACTTATCTCTGCACCAGTCATTCAACCCCCTGACTGGTCGCTACCTTTTGAGATAATGTGCGATGCTAGTGACTATGCTGTAGGAGCTGTCCTAGGACAGACCCAGGATAAGAAACACTATGCCATTTCCTATGCTAGTAAAACGCTAACCGGACCACAGCTAAACTATGCAACAACAGAAAAAGAACTTTTAGCTGTGGTGTTTGCTATAGACAAGTTTAGATCTTACTTGGTTGGAGCCAAGGTGATCGTCTACACCGATCACGCAGCTCTGAAATACCTACTTACTAAGAAAGATGCTAAACCTCGGCTAATAAGATGGATCCTACTCCTCCAAGAATTTGATCTAGAAATTAGAGATAAAAAGGGAGTAGAGAACTCTATAGCCGACCACTTGTCTAGAATGCAAACTGAGGATAAATAGGACCTGCCCATCAACGACTATCTTCAGGACGACACGCTCCTCAAAGTTTCAGACAACCACCCGTGGTATGCAAACATCGTCAACTACATAGTCTCAGGCTACGTACCACCTGGAGTAGACAAAAAGAAGCTTATCAAGGAGAGCTCGGTGCATCTATGGGATGACCCGTATCTCTACAGAGTATGCCAAGACGGCATACTAAGAAGGTGTGTGCCCATGAACGAAGCAGTCAAGATCATGGAGAAGTGTCATGGAGCAGAGTAGCCATTATGGAACATTCCGTACCCATGCCAAGATCTGGCAAAGTGGATTCTATTGGCCTACCATGTATGAAGACACCAAGGACTTCGTGAAGAAGTGTGCAAGGTGTCAGAAACATGGGAACATCAATGCCCGTGATGCAATGCCACTCACAAACAACCTACAAGTAGAGTTGTTCGACGCCTGGGGAATTGACTACATGGGTTCTTTTCCCCCGTCTCAAGGTTGTGAGTATATTGTGGTGGCAGTAGACTACGTATCCAAATGGGTTGAAGCCATGCCGTGCAAGTCAGCAGATTCATTGCACGCAACGAAGATGTTCAAGGAAATAATATTCCCACGGTTTGGCACCCCAAGGTTAGTAATCAGCGATGGAGGAAGCCACTTCATTGATAGAAAGTTCCGACGCTACTTAACAGAAAGAGGGATAAGACACAATATTGGAACACCTTATCACCCACAAACAAGCGGACAAGCAGAAACATCAAACAAGCAAATCAAGAATATTCTGCAAAAGTCTATTAATGAAATGGGGACAGCATGGAGAAGCATGCTATCAGATGCACTATGGGCATACAGGACCGCATACAAGACTCCAATTGGTATGACCCCATACCAACTTGTATACGACAAGACATGGCATCTGCCCGTGGAATTGGAGCATAGAGCACACTGGGCAATAAAGAGATGAAATATAGATTTGCCCGCAGCTGGAAGAAATAGGAGAATGCAGATCTCTGAACTGGAAGAATGGAGAGAGAAGGCCTATCACAACGCCAGAATCTATAAAGAGAGAACCAAGAAATGGCATGACAAGAGGATCAAGCAAAAGGAGTTCAATCCGGGAGACAAGGTTCTTATGTTCAACTCAAGGGTCAAGCTCTTTGGCCATGGAAAACTAAAAAGCAAATGGGAAGGACCATTCCTGGTGATCGATGCCGCAACGCATGGAGCTGTCACGCTTCAGGACATCGACGACAACATCTTTAAGGTAAATGGCCACCGTCTTAAAGTTTTTCATGAACATGATCCCGTAGAAAATGAAGTAGACATGGTAGAGTTCAAACTATACACAACCTAAAACCTACAAGTCTCTTCTCTTCATTGCTTGGACCAAATCCTAAAAGCTACATATCCTCGATCTCATGTCTTGGTTCAAGAAGTTATAGGCTAGACTTACCATTAGGCTTTGAGGTGGGGCCCACAGACCCTAGTTAGGGGGTCGGGCGATCCCTATATGGGGCCCACCTGCAACAAGAGTTGCACAATCGCGTAGGCAGGCTCGAGCTGGGTACGTGAAAGCGCCGGACACCCATCAAGGGGGTCGGGCGACCCCTCCTCGGGGAAGTTCGACTCGCAGATGAGTTCACCGCGGCGAGGGGATAACAACCCCTGGAGATAAACCCCAAATCCAAAACCTAAGGGGTCGGGCGATCCCCTCCTTGCGGGATTGGGATGGCGGCACAACGACCTCTCTAAAAAATCTGCGTCGTAGTCGCCCGCGGCCGCTATTTAACCTTGCACCCATCTCCTTCTTCCTCCTACTCGCAATTCCACGCAAAGCCAGAGCCTCCTAGCCTTCCCGGCGCTCTCCACCTCGACCGAAAACACTAGCCATGGCACCCACCAGCAAGACTACGCGCCCTGCAACACCCACGCCACGACGGGCTCTGACCAAAGATCTAGAGCAGGCCCTCGCGATCAACGTGATCGATGCGGTGCCGCTGGCCGTGGTACCTCCACCAGGGGGGTTAGCCGGGCCGGTGGCAGGGTCGCCCGATCCCCCCAGGGGGCCGAGGGAAGGTGGTCATCCCTTCTCTCAACACGGAAGAGAAGGGCGAGCTGCGGGAGTCCCTGGAGTCCCAGGCTTCTATTCGGCGGAGGATAGACCCCCCGTCGATCAAAGGGCCACCGGGACAATTCGAGGAGGAAGACGAGAAAACAGATCTGGAGAGGCTGATGCACGTCACCTCCACCCTGCAAGCAAGGAATAAGGTGCTGGAGGAGACGGTGTCAGAGTTGAAGATGGCGAATAAAGACTTAGAAGATGACTTTCGCCATCTTAGGATTAGCACCTCTGCGAAGCTCAAACGCTTCGCTAGGGCTATGGGACGGGATGACCTCCTAGACCCCCCGTCCCCATAGATAGTTTAGCTTACATTAGAATAAAGTTCCATGTTAGATTTATTTTTGAATTCCCATGTTTCATCTTAGATTTGTTTCCCTTTTAGATTTCCAATGTATTTCCCTTCTTAGAATAAATAAAATATATCTCGTCTCTACTGGTGTGTTTGCCACCAGTAGAGCGCTTTGCATTTTACCTTTGCGTCATGTTCAGAGTTCATCTATGGAAAAATTCAAGTGTGGGGGGGGGGGGGGGGTCGGACGACTCCCAGATTTCATCATCGAACCACACTGAACTGCTGAGCACAGGCTGACACGCTGCAGTGCACGAAACAGAGGTAAGCAAGGGGTCGGGCGACCCCTGTTCTCTTGAATTTTTGAAAAGTGTTTTTGCAGATGTAAAATTGAATGGAGGAAAAAGCAAATGGCAACAAAAACCACCATTTGGTGGGGTCGGCCGACCCCACCATGGTGACCTGGGCCCACCAGCTCACCTCTGTACAGTAAGCTCAACACTGTTGTCTGGTTCGTTTCCTCTTTCTCCTCTCGGTTCAAGCAGTTTCACAATCATTCCATATTCTGAATAAAATAAAATAAAAAGCTACCAAGTGACTTGAGTTATGATATGCCAAGAATGTTAATGACATAAAACCATGTTCTTACATATGTTTACACTCATGGGTAAAAATTAGGAAACCGTATTGACTAAGTTGTTGTTAAAAGTGAGATAAATCTTGGCTTAAGACTCAAACCTGTTTTTGTTTAAGGTGCTTAGAGATTTGTTTTTGAAAATATCTCAAAACTATAGTATCATTTACTCCTCTATAGTGAGAAATACCTACCAAAACCATACATATGCATACATGAGCAAAACCCTTTACACACATGCTACTTGTTTTTGTCTTGAGTTTGGTCAAACCTTGTTGACCCTAGTCGAGAATTTTGTCATAATCCCAAGATCAAGATCACGTACACACCATCTACATATGCAACTTCTACACTGGAAGTATGCCTGCACATGCCATTCATTTCCACTCTATAGATGCTCCGTACATTAAAGTTCTACAATATCTCTCTCTCTAACTCTGGTTAGTAAAAAGAGACATTAAGGCTAAGCGAAAGAAAAAGAAAAAAAAATGTGGACACATGAAGGTCCACTATAAAAAAAAATTGTGGACACGTGAAGGTCCACTAAAAAAACAAAATATAGACACATGAAGGTCCATTGTTGAAAAATGCTAGCCATGTCTCAAGGTAAAATAAAGTAGAGAGAGATTATATTAAAGGAGCATTCTAGTTCACATACTTTCCACACACATGCACATCTTGATCTAGGATTATGACATTCTTCTCCTTGGATCCTTGTTTTGACTTTACAATATATGCAAAACAAGTATGCTACTTTGTTTATCCCTACCAAGCTCCACATAAGCCTGATAGATTAGGATAAAACAAAAATAAGGCAATCACATGCTATGCCTTGGTGAGGAACCAAACATCTATAAGAGTGTCTTGTGAGTACTATATGAGGAGTAAGAATGAACTATGTGTTTTCCTTTCAAACTATCCTAAAAACTCTAAGTACCAAGAACAAGAATTCAGGGAGATGACTTTGCTTTGAGATTTGTTCCTTTTCTCAACATCTAAAGGATATATGATAGATAGTACCACATAACCCATTTGTATAGACTATGTTAGGAATGATGCTTTATGATCATTATCATTTTAAGTATGTAATAATCACTTGTTCACTTTCTCTAACCTTTACTCGAGGACGAGCAAAGATTCAAGTGTGGGGGATCTTGTTGACAGAAGTTATAGCATGTTTTACCTTATCAAAATACCATCAACAGGCCTCGGTTTCAAGGAAGTATAGCATATCATGAGCATATTTATCACTAATAAGTTCCACTTGTACTCTTAGCTTGTGAACTTGTAGGAGATGCTAAAATTAACAAAATGAGGCCAGGTGGGCCCACCAAGGGGGTCGGCTGACCCCACCCTGGTGGCCACCTCGGCCAAGGTGACATGGCACGATCCAAGAGAAGCATGCTCAGGCCAATATCAACCCTTGGATCAAACATGTGCTTTTACTCAATGGTGCAAGATGAGAAGCACATGGATTCATGGGTCCACACCGAAACCAAATGCAACCATCATCACAAGACTTGCTCCATGACATGTGGGGTCACCAAGGGAGAGAAGAATGTGGGCCAGCCCTGTCATAGGGGGGTCGGCCGACCCCCCTTGGTGGGCCCTGGCTACACTGTTTAGCCTGGTGACATCAGCACCTTCTAGAAGCAAAGTGGTGGGCCCACCTATCATTGGCTGGGGTCGGCCGACCCCCGGGTGAATCCTATCCAAAGTCGGTTGCTTGCACATGTTTCACACGTGAAGAAATCAAGGCCATCCATCCAGGTCGGTTGCTATGACGGTTTTGATCCAATGGCCAAGGAAGGAGAGCACGCGGATCACTGACGTGGCACCGGAGTAGCCGCTACTCCACCTCCAAGCTATAAATACCCCCCTAGAGCTCTTCATTTAGATGCATCCAAGGAGAGAAAGCCTACTTAGTAGCTTTAGTGTTAGAAGAGAGGGAAGGGAGTGAGGAGTTCCACGGAGGAGTCCCGGCCTGTCGGGAATCTTCTCCAAGGTGCGCCTCAGCGGATGCGATTCTTCTTGTAAGTGTTACATCTGAGTCCTTCTAGTATTTAATATTCTGGTCTGGTAATTTAAGTTTACAGTTCTTTTACTTGGCACATTGCTTTACTTTGTTGAAGTGCTCTAGGCCTAATAAGCTTAGCTTTAGAGCAGTAAGATTAGTGTAGACGTGGTGTCTAGGCTATATCTTGCCAGTGTGGACTTCTTGTCGCACTTGTGTAGACGCCTGGTGGTAGAGTGACAGACACAGCCAGTGCTTGGAGTTCCTCTCAAGTGTTGTAGGCAAGTTGAAAATAATAGTTGGGTAACAGCATTGCCGCCTCAGTAGTTGTTAGGTGGAAAACCTTTTAATCAACTACTGTTTCGTCCTTCGCCCCCAGTAAGGAATTGAAGGACCGAGAAGCTAACCGAAAGCGACCAGAGGGGGGGTGAATGGGAGCTTCAAAATTTCCTTACGGAAACTAGATGCCACTGTCCCAAAATCGACCCCAAGAGCGAACCCTAGAGCTTGCTAATGTCCACGACCCTATATGTAGGGTGGATGCTTCCTAGAAGCACAGCGAGACACTTAGACAACCCTAGAAAGCCAACGCAAAAAACGGAAATCAATTCCGACAACGAACGAGGGAACCGCGGACGAAACCGTGCGAAACCAGTCGCATCGGACGCTGGCCTGCGTCCGATGCCAGACCACCGGAAGCGTCCGATGCAGACTGGACGGTTCTGGAACCTTACTGTTCCACCATCGGACGCTGTGAACAGTAATCACCCAGCGTCCGATGCAAAGGCTCCGGCGCGTCCGATGGACAACGGACGCGTCCGATGCCTAGCGTCTGATGCAAACTAAAACGCCGAAAACGTGACACGCGTCACCGGAGCGTCCGATGCTAGGGACCCTAGCGTCCGATGCTCCCGTGAAAGCGTCCGATGCTCCCGAAAACAGCGCAGTTCTTTGATGATTCAACCCGATCTCCTCTAAATCAAAAGCTCTAGGCCTAGGATTCGATCTGAGGGGTCACAAGGATGTTAGTGAGCTATCTCTAAGAGATCATGGCTCGAACCTAACTCCAAATCGGTGAATCAAGAAATTTCGGGGCATGGAGGCAAGAACAAAATCAAAAACGAAAATCGATCGATCTCCTAGACCGTGAGGTTAGAGTTTAATTCCTTCGGTGGAAAGGAGAGCCTCACGATCTAGAACAACTTGGTTCAAACGGTTTTGCAAAAGATGAACCGAGCAAAGAGATCAAGCGACGGGAAAATCGTGGAGAAAAAGGATTCCGCGAAGAACACAAAGAAAACGCGAATCACAGCCACGAACTCGAATTAAGGACGCAAATCAAGCCATCGATCTGTGCTCCAAGGTGAGGATACGGCCTCACTTCCTCAAATCAACAGTACACAGAGTGGAGTCTCTCTGCGGATCTCAACTAGCTAAAGCAGGAGGTGGGAGAGTGGAAACCCTAGGAAATGAAAGCTCTAACTGCGATTGAGATAGGGAGGAGGGTGTCTCCCCTAGACTACTTATACTAACCTAGCCTAAGTCTATTTCCTACTCTACCCCTCTCTACTCTAATTACAGAGCGGACCAGCCTAACCCTAAGGCTATTCTAGTCCACCCGCTGGTGGTAGGTAGATCCGACGGCCACGCCCGCACGGTCTTCCGCGTCGCCTCCACGCAACCTTCAGATCGCCGCCACGTGCCGCCACCACTCTGCACCCCCGGTTTTGCGGCCCAAACCGGGAAACCAGCCTTTTCCATCAGCCCCTGGTTTTGAGGCCCAAACCGGGAAACCAGCCTCCAGCCCGAGTTTTGTGGCCCAAACTCGGAAACCGTCCGCGCCCGAGTTTTGAGGCCCAAACTCGGAAACCGGCCCACGCCCAGGTTTTGAGGCTCAACCTGGAAACCGTCGCGCCCAGGTTTTGTGGCTCAACCTGGAAACCCAGCACCCAGGTTTTGAGGCCCAAACCTGGAAACCGTCCACCGTTGGTTTTTCCCGGGCTCTACCAACAAACCGGCGTCGTAGAGGGGATGCACCGCCTGTGCACCCCTTCCACCGACATGATCGCACTTCTCCGCTTGTCGCTGTCGCAGGCTGCCAGCCACCACAGCTGATCCTCCGGCCTCCAGTCCATCAGTCCAAGTCCACGTCCGCCCTTCACCGTCCGATACATCGGCATGGCACGTCCGCCGCACGGCACGCCCATCCTTCATCGCGCCCAGTCCGTCGGCACGGCACGTCGCAACTTGACCTTCACCCGCCATCGATCACTGTCTCCGTGCTCGACACCTGCACAACACAAGCCAAAGAACATGCGCATCATCTCCGTTGACAATCACTCATCACACAGAGACTCGGCATACACCCATGTATCCGCAATCTCCCCCTTGATGAGTGCATTGTCAACTCCACAACAAATCATGAATAAGAAGAAGGAGGTAGGAAGGAGTGGGAAGAGAAAACCCAACCAAATGACCCAAAAGCCTAACAAAAGCCAAAGAAGGTCAAGTGGATGAAGCGAAAACTTGGTCCCCAAAGACATGGGCAACGGCTCGACGCAACCAAGCAAAGCAAAGCTAGCCCTCAAGAAGAGGTAGAACAGGCTCAACACCGCTAGCAGATACCAATTGAAGATCGGAGGACAACAGAAGCAAAATGCTAGTCCCTCAAGATAGAGGCACAGAGGCTCAACACAACTAGCAAGAAAATCACTCCGAACCAATTGGAATTCAACCCAAACCAAATGGGAATGCACACCAGACGATACCAATTGAACGCCAAATGAAAAAGCTTATGAAAGCTCATGAAAAGCTAGGAACGTTTGCTAGTCCCTCAAGACAGAGGCAACGGCTCAACACAACTAGCAAACTCCCCCTCGACAAATGCAAGCAACTAGGACAAAAGATTTTCAGGGCATATGATTTGCGTAAATTTCTCCCCCTAGTTGAAAATGCACTTATCAAGGCCAAAAGGTATCGGAGAAGCAACTCTCTTCACATAAACTCCCCCTGAACACAAGATCTCCGTCCACAATGCATATGGAGTCAAAATGCAAGTTAGGAGCTTCAAGTATATAGTCAAAAGAGTGCAAAGATGCTCTAATCAGTATAGCTCCAACATCTCAATTAAGCACTCAAATAGCAAAGGCTCAAACTGATCACTTGTACGAAATATGAAGCATATGAGCATGTGAGCAGTTATAAGCCAAAAAGATAGTCACCATCAAAATAGCACTAGACATGTATAGAAGGAATCCAAACAAGTGCTAAGCATATATACACGGTGAACTACCCCTAGCAAAGTTCAATCATCATGCATAGGAATGAAACATATACTTGTGATTTCAAATTCATATCGGAGTTGCAGCGGTAAAAGAATTCACAAGTTCATTTTTAGCATGTGATTGCGAGAGGTTGAAAGCTTGTCATCGCCTAACTTTTCAACCGTGCGAAGCCTATGCCGAAGCAATCAGAAGCTTAAAGCAACGGTTTCGGTCATACACTACATGGCTCAAGTTTAACTCAAAGTGCAATGAGAAACAGTCTCAATACCATGAGGTGTTGACAAGCAATCCCATCTCGATCTTTTCAATTCAACAATACTTGGTTCAGATTTTAAGCAAGTTATGAACAACCAAGCAAGTGAATGACTCAGAACTAGAGACATAGCAACCTAGCATATATGAAAAGCAGGAATGGACTCAACACAACCTACACATGCTAGTTGCATATCTCAATGGTGAACATTTTCAGATTTATATACATTAGGCATAAATCACCATTCCAAAAATAGCTCGCTCATAATATGTAACAGTGATCAGATAGAGCATAAGCTACAAGCATCATCATAAGTATCGGAGCAATACTAGCAAGAGCATAATTACATTCTAGTGAATATAGACATGAAGCTCAGAATGTAAATGCGTATGCCCGACACAAAACTGAAAGAAAGAAGATACCAAATGGAGAGACTCAAGAAACTCAAAAGAAAAGAGCCTCAAAATAAAAGAGTCAGTCTGTACGTCTCAAAATGCTTCCCCCATCTAAAAGGGGAAACACACACCAAGCTCACCCCTCAACCTATTAAAGGTTGATTCGTCTAAAGGCTTGGTGAAAATATCAGCCAATTGGTGATGAGTATCGATATGGCGAAGGTCGATATCACCCTTCTCCTGGTGGTCTCGCAAGAAATGAAAGCGCACATCAATGTGTTTGGTTTTCGAGTGAAGCACGGGGTTCTTAGCAACGCTAATAGCACTCGTGCTGTCACAAAGCAAAGGAACTCGAGTAAAGCTCAAACCAAAATCACGCAAAGTGGCCATCATCCAGAGTAACTGGGAACAGCAGCTAGCCGCAGCAACATATTCAGCCTCCGTGGTAGACTGAGCGACACTAGACTGCTTGCGAGAAGACCACGACACCAGAGAAGACCCAATAAACTGGCAAGTCCCAGAAGTGGACTTGCGCTCAATGCGACAACCAGCAAAATCAGCATCAGAAAAACCACAAAGCGAGAGGGTGGAAGAAGCAGAATACCAAATCCCGAGCTCAGGCGTGAAACAAAGGTACCTGAAGATGCGCTTCACCGCCTGACGGTGAGAAGTGCGTGGCGAAGCCTGAAAGCGCGCGCACAAGCACACGGCGAACTGAATGTCCGGCCGTGTCGCCGTCAGGTAGAGCAGCGATCCAATCATGCTGCGGTACTCCTTCTGGTCCACTGCTTCTCCATCCGTGTCAGCATCCAGGGCAGTCGTCGTCGACATGGGCGTCGGAAGAGGCTTGGCCTCACCCATGTCGAACCGCTTCAGCAAGTCCCTCGTGTACTTGCCCTGGTGCACAAACGTCCCCTCTCGGGATTGCTTAATTTGCAACCCGAGAAAGAAAGTCAGCTCGCCCATCATGCTCATCTCGAACTCCCTGCTCATAGTATCTGCAAACTTGGCAACCAAAGCGTGAGAAGAACCACCGAAAATGATATCATCCACGTAAATTTGGACCAAGAGAGTATCTTTGCCTTGCCGGAGGAGAAAGAGCGTCTTATCTACACATCCCATTTTAAAACCCTTAGCTAGCAAAAAGGTTTTCAATCTCTCATACCAGGCTCTAGGGGCTTGTTTCAAACCATACAAAGCTTTGTGGAGTTTAAAAACATGGTTTGGAAACTTGGGATTTTCAAAACCGGGGGGTTGCTGGACATAGACCTCCTCCTCAATGTAGCCGTTTAAGAAGGCACTCTTGACATCCATTTGAAAAAGTTTGAAACCCATGGATGCAGCATAAGCCAAGAGTATCCTAATAGCCTCCAAACGAGCTACAGGAGCAAAGGTCTCCTCATAATCTATCCCCTCCTTCTGACTATAACCCTTCGCTACAAAGCCGGGCCTTGCTTTCTCACAATGTGGCCCTCCTTCCTGCTCTGTTTTAAATACCCATTTGTCCAATAGGTTTTTTAGTCAGGAGGTGTGGCACTAGAACCCAAACCCCGATTTCGCTCAAAGTTCTCTAGCTCCTCATGCATGGCATTGACCCAATCCGGATCCGTCAATGCGTGTCAAACATCTCGGGGTTCAAAAGACGCAACAAAAGCAGAATGAGCAAAGTGCGAGATGTGCTGTGACCTGGAGAGAGAGTAACCCGCTCGTCGATGTCGCCGATCATCTGTTCAGGGGGGTGCTGGCGGCTGGATATGTCGTGGCGCCTCCCGGGAAGAAGTGACCTCCCCTCAACAGTAGCTGGTTCCACCCCGGGTACAAAGGTACCGCGCGAGGTGGAGGATCCCACGGCCCCCAGGAAGAAGAAGTGTCGGGGCCGTGAGTCGTCGTCGAGGCCGCTCTTTGCGGCACGGCAGGTGGAGGGGGTGCTGGATCATCTATACCTTCAGCACCCTCGTCCTCGTCATCAAAAAGAGGCTCTCCAACCTCATGATCACCTGCACGCTCAAAACGAGAAGAGGGACAAAACAAGAGTCTCGTCGAAGGTGACATCTGATGTCTCCATGACTCGGGTAGTGTCAAGGTAAGTACACGATAAGGCGAGGTGAGTGCCATACCCAAAAAAACACACCGTCAGAAGAACGAGACTCAAACTTGTCCAGGTTGCCTTTTTTTCAATATAAAACAGTGGCAACCAAAGACTCTAAAATAACTCACCTTGGGCTGGCGACCAAACGCAACTCATAAGAGGTCTTCTTCAAAAACGCTCTCAGAAAAATGCGATTCGAAATGTAGCATGCAGTGTTCATAGCTTCGGCCCAAAAGCGCCTAGGAGTCCTATGCTCATCAAGCATCGTCCTGGCCATCTCAACAAGGGTCCGATTCTTCCTTTCTACAACACCATTTTGGGGCGGTGTGTAGGGGGAAGAAAACTGATGCTCCAAACCAAGGCGGTTACAAAACACCTCAAAATCCGAATTCTTAAACTCGGAACCATTATCACTTCTAATCGCTCGCATCGAGTTCAAAGGGAACTCGTTCTGAAGACGCAAAATCAGATGCGAGCGAAGGAGATGTCTCGGACTTCTCAACTAAAAAGAAGACCCACGAATACCTCGAAAAGTCGTCAACAATAACAAGCACATACCACTTCCCACCAATCGAGCTCACCCGAGCCGGACCAACAAGGTCCATATGCAAAAGCTCTCCGGGGTGCGAGGTCATAACCTTGGTCAAAGGATGGTGGGGAGCAGCAACCATCTTTCCATGCCGGCAAGCATGGCAAACTAGATCCTTCTCCAACGAAAGCTTGGGCAATCCTCGGATTAAGCCAAGTGAGCTAAGTCTTGCAAGCAAGTCAAAACTCAAGTGACCGAGCCTCCTATGCCACTTCCAAAGATCAGAAGAAGAAGGACTAGCCAAAAGACAGCGAGAAGATCCAAACGACTTTGAGAAATTCGCGCGAAAGACATTCCCAAAGGGTGAAATCAGACATACAAGATCACCCTTAGGATCTAAGATCCGGCTAAGGTTCGGTTTGAAACGAATCTCATAGCCTTCACGAAAAAGTTGCGAAACAGAAAGCAAGTTAAAATGCAGGTTAGAAACAAGAGCAACCTCGCGCAACACAAAGTGCTCATTAACCCGCACTGCACCAACGGACAATACCTTGCCCTTACCTTTGTCGCCGAAGGTTATGTACTCCTTTCCGGCGACCGGACTATGGCTGGAGAACCATTTGGCATTTCCGGTCATGTGCCTCGAGCAACCGGAATCCACAAGCCAATGTCCTCCAACCGCTCCTCCTACATCAATAAAAAGACATAGGGTGAACATACGGTCCAACACTGGGGTTAGTAAGATAAGAAGGAAACCAGTGTTGGGCCGGCTGCTCAAAAGAACGGTCAGTGTAAAAACCATCCTGTCTAGGGGGATAGCGATCACCACGCACAGGAAAACGTGGTCCGCTGGGGAAGAAGCGCTCACCGCGAAACTCTACCTGCGTGGGACAAAGCGCTCAACAAAGCCTCCGCCACGGGGTCCGTTACCTGCAAAAGCAGGACCCCGTCGGGCACGCTCTCTACGAGGTCTACGCCTAGGAGCATGCTGCTCAACTCTAGCGTCCCTCCTCGGAGCTCTCTGCTGCCTAGGCCTACAAACTGAGGTGCTCCACCTCTAGGCCTAGTCTCCCTCCTAGGGGCTCTCTCCTGCTGCCTAGGCTGGGTATGCTTCCCTTCAGACCTAGCAGCTCTCCCCTGAGGCTTCGGAGCATGTCCACCACGAGCTGGGTGAAACATGTCCGGGTTCTGCATCTCCCTAGCACGGCGCGCCTCTCTCCTGCGCCTAAAGCAGAACTCACTCAGGTGACCATCCCGCCCACAAAGTCACACTGAAACCTCACCGCGCGCAAAGGGGGTTGTTGGTTTGCAGGGATGTGGGTATGGTTCACCTTGCCCTTGCCCTTCTGTGGCAACTCCTCTCGGATGGGTGGCATTGTGTCAAGCTTGTTCTTTAGGTGATTGGGCTTGGGTTGCCATTGTGGATTCTTGGGTGGAGCCTTGGGGGGTTCAACTACAACTCCATCCTTGGTGACAGGCTTGGCAGGCTCTTTGGGTGGAAGCTTGGTTAGTTTGGGAGTAGTGTGGAGTTGGGCTTCTCACAGGGGTTCAGACCACTAGACTCTCCAATCTTACCAAAACTGAAAGATCAACACTCTGGCCAAGACCTACACCAGGAGCCCCAGCAGCTCGCTTGAATTGGGAGATCATCATCCCGAGCTGAGGCTCACCACAAGACACCCATGACAAGACGGTCCGAAGGTATGTGTTTTCCTCCTCGGTACGCATCTTGTCATGCCTCACATTGGCCATCTCCTGCTCCAGGCCCTCACACAAAGCACACCTCTTGACACAAGTGCTATCCGAGCCGGCCTTCTCAAAAGACTCAAGCTTGGCATTCTTCTCTGCCAACTCGGATTGCAAGACAGGACAGTCTTGCACGCACCCAACAGCTGCGGTCTAGCTCGGAGCTCATCCACCTCATCTACCAGCGCAGCATGCTTACTCCTCAGAGTGAGAAGATCCGTCATGTGCGCGGTGCAACTCTCGCACTCCAACTCCTCCGACACAACCACGGTGGACCGAGCGAACTCAAGCTCCTTCACCGTGTCCTCCCACTTCTGCCTAAACTCCTTGCGCTCTCTAGCGGCACGCCTAAGCAACTTATCTTGGCTAAGGAGGGCAGCAGTCAACTTCTCAACCTCGGAGGAAAGCTCGTCGTAGGTGAGAGATACCGTGGTGGTGTCGTCGTCGTCGTGTCGTTCGAGGGTGGTGCTCAAGCTCGCCACGGACCTCATCTCCGAGCGCCATGGTACACAGGCCTTCGTCGCCGGCGAAGAAGCACAAGCCGTTGAACGTGTCCTCCAGCTTCTTCTTCTCGGACTCGTCATCACTCGATCGAGCGGAGTCGTCATCCGAACCGTCGACGTCGCTGAGCGTGGCGAAGAACGCACGCTGCTCAGCCTGCTGCTTCTCCAAGTACTTCTTCTTGATGTACTCCTTGTCGAAGCCGCCCCGCTTCTTGTGCCTTGGGGAACGTGCTTCTCCTTGTACTTGAAGTCGCGCCTGTGGCCGTGATCGCCCTTCCCAGATGCTTGTTCTTCTTCTTGGGCAGTCGGCGATGAAGTGGTCGGGGTCGCCGCACTCGTAGCATCCGGCGCGTCCTCCTCCACGACGGCGGTTCATGCGGTTGTTGTGGAACCGCGAGAACCGGTTGGCAAGCAAAGCCAACTCGTCGTCTCCCAAAGACTCCAGCTGGTCCTCTGTCACAGAAAAAAGAGAAGAAAGTGCAAAACCAGCTGAGGGGTTAGAGGAAGAGCCGGAAACCAAAGCCATGGACGGGCGAGAAGGATTTTCAAAGGAGGCCCTCGCCATAGCATCAATCTCACTGGACTTGAGCTTACTGAAGAGCTCGTCGCAGGTGAGAGTCTCATAGTTCGGGGATTCGATGATCGCCTGAACTTTGGAGTCCCACACCGAACGGTCAAGAGTGTGCAAAGCTTCAAAGCACGCTCATGATCGTCAAATGGCAACTGCTCTGTTAGCCCTCATCTGTTGACAATCACCTGAAAGCGAGCGAATAACTTTCTATGCTCTCGCCAGGTGATGTCTAAAGTTCTCATACTCTCGCTTGAACGACTCGTAGAGTCGGGTTTTGACTTGAGAGGTGCCCTCATGAAAACGCATGAGAGTGTCCCAGATCTCCCGAGCCGTAGCGAGGTGAGAAAACGCGATCAAACTCACCCATGCTCAAACAAGAGAAAAGAGCATTACGGGCTCGGCTATTGGCATCGTGCTCATCGACCTCTGTTGAGTCACACGAGCAGCCAAGAACGTAATCAGGGGAGTTGCAAATATCCCAGATCGAAGCGCCCAAGCTCTGCAAATAGGCCGACATACGTATCTTCCAATACGCATAGTTCGTCCCCATCGAAAACGGCGGTTTGCCCACGCCGCGATCCATGTCGCCTTCGGTGGATCTGGACCGGCTAAGGTGGAGATCCTTAACCTGCTCCGATACCAATTGAAGGACCGAGAAGCTAACCGAAAGCGACCAGAGGGGGGGGTGAATGGGGCTTCAAAATTTCCTTTCGGAAACTAGATGCCACTGTCCCAAAATCGACCCCAAGAGCGAACCCTAGAGCTTGCTAATGTCCACGACCCTATATGTAGGGTGGATGCTTCCTAGAAGCACAGCGAGACACTAGACAACTCTAGAAAGCCAACGCAAAAGACGGAAATCATTCCGACAACAACGAACGAGCGAACCGCGGACGAAGCCGTGCGAAACCAGTCACATCGGACGCTGGCCTGCGTCCGATGCCAGACCACCGGAAGCGTCCGATGCAGACTGGACGGTTCTGGAACCTTACTGTTCCACCATCGGACGCTGTGAACAGTAATCACCCAGCGTCCGATGCAAAGGGCTCGGCGCGTCCGATGGACAACGGACGCGTCCGATGCCTAGCGTCCGATGCAAACTAAAACGCCGAAAACGTGACACGCGTCACCGGAGCGTCGAGCTAGGGACCCTAGCGTCCGATGCTCCCGTGATAGCGTCCGATGCTCCCGAAAACAGCGCAGTTCTTTGATGATTCAACCCGATCTCCTCTAAATCAAAAGCTCTAGGCCTAGGATTCGATCTGAGGGGTCACAAGGATGTTAGTGAGCTATCTCTAAGAGATCATGGCTCGAACCTAACTCCAAATCGGTGAATCAAGAAATTTCGGGGCATGGAGGCAAGAACACAATCAAAAACGAAAATCGATCGATCTCCTAGACCGTGAGGTTAGAGTTTAATTCCTCGGTGGAAAGGAGAGCCTCACGATCTAGAACAACTTGGTTCAAAACGGTTTTGCAAAAGATGAACCGAGCAAAGAGATCAAGCGACGGGAAAATCGTGGAGAGAAAAAGGATTCCGCGAAGAAACACAAAGAAAGCGCGAATCACAGCCACGAACTCGAATTAAGGACGCAAATCAAGCCATCGATCTGTGCTCCAAGGTGAGGATACGGCCTCACTTCCTCAAATCAACAGTACACAGAGTGAGTCTCTCTGCGGATCTCAACTAGCTAAAGCAGGAGGTGGGAGAGTGGAAACCCTAGGAAATGAAGCTCTAACTGCGATTGAGATGGGGAGGAGGGTGTCTCCCCTAGACTACTTATACTAACCTAGCCTAAGTCTATTTCCTACTCTACCCCTCTCTACTCTAATTACAGAGGACCAGCCTAACCTAAGGCTATTCTAGTCCACCCGCTGGTGGTAGGTAGATCCGACGGCCACGCCCGCACGGTCTTCCGCGTCGCCTCCACGCAACCTTCAGATCGCCGCCACGTGCCGCCACCACTCTGCACCCCGGTTTTGCGGCCCAAACCGGGAAACCAGCCTTTTCCATCAGCCCCCGGTTTTGAGGCCAAACCGGGAAACCAGCCTCCAGCCCGAGTTTTGTGGCCCAAACTCGGAAACCCTCAGCGCCCGAGTTTGAGGCCCAAACTCGGAAACCGGCCCACGCCCAGGTTTTGAGGCTCAACCTGGAAACCGTCACGCCCAGGTTTTGTGGCTCAACCTGGAAACCCAGCACCCAGGTTTTGAGGCCCAACCTGGAAACCGTCCACCGTTGGTTTTGCCCGGGCTCTACCAACAAACCGGCGTCGTAGAGGGGATGCACCGCCTGTGCACCCCTTCCACCACGACATGATCGCACTTCTCCGCTTGTCGCTGTCGCAGGCTGCCAGCCACCACAGCTGATCCTCCGGCCTCCAGTCCATCAGTCCAAGTCCACGTCCGCCCTTCACCGTCCGATACATCGGCATGGCACGTCCGCCGCACGGCACGCCCATCCTTCATCGCGCCCAGTCCGTCGGCACGGCACGTCGCAACTTGACCTTCACCGCCATCGATCACTGTCTCCGTGCTCGACACCTGCACAACACAAGCCAAAGAACATGCGCATCATCTCCGTTGACAATCACTCATCACACAGAGACTCGGCATACACCCATGTATCCGCAAAAGCTGCGAAGCACAAGAAGCAGCGACAACGTATTCGGCTTCTATAGTAGACTGGGCTATGTTCGACTGTTTACGAGAAGACCACGAAACCAAATAAGAGCCAAGAAACTGACAAGTCCCAGAAGTAGACTTGCGCTCAAGCCGACAGCCGACAAAATCCGTATCGAAATAACCACAAAGCGAGAGGGTCGAAGAAGAAGAGTACCAAAGTCCGAACTCAGGAGTGTATCGGAGGTACCTCATGATGCGCTTGACCGCTTGCTTGTGGGAAGTCCGAGGGGACGCTTGAAAACGAGTGCATAGACACACAGAGAACTGTATATCCGGCCTCGTCGCCGTCAGGTACAGGAGCGAGCCGATCATGCTCCTGTACTCCTTCTGGTCAACTGACTCTCCGTCCTGGTCCGCATCCATCGCAGCAGTCGTCGACATGGGCGTCGTAAGAGGCTTGACCTCGCCCATGTCGAATTTCTTCAGGATGTCCTTCGTGTATTTTCCTTGATGCACGAACGTCCCGTCTCGGGTTGCTTAATTTGCAACCCGAGGAAGAAAAGTCAACTCACCCATCATACTCATCTCAAACTCCCTTCTCATAGTATCTGCAAACTTGGCAACAAGCGCGTGAGAAGAGCCACCAAAGATGATATCATCCACGTAAATCTGGACTAACAGGGTATCGTTGCCTTGCTTGAGGAGAAACAAAGTTCTATCGACCCCTCCCATTTTAAAACCCTTGGAGAGTAAAAAGGTTTTCAAACGATCATACCATGCTCTCGGGCTTGTTTCAAACCATACAAAGCTTTTGAAAGTTTATAAACATGGTTTGGAAACTTGGATCCTCGAAACCAGGGGGTTGCCTAACAAAACCTCTTCCTCTATATACCCATTCAAGAAAGCACTCTTGACATCCATCTGGTAAAGCTTAAAACCTTCGAAGTAGCAAAGGCTAGAAGGATTCTAATGGCTTCTAAACGGGCTACAGGGGCAAAGGTTTCCTCATAGTCTATCCCCTCCTTTGGCAGAAACCTGGGCAACTAGCCTAGCCTTGTTCCTCACTACCATCCCATCCTCACCCTCTTTGTTTTTGAAAACCCATTTGGTACCTATAGGGTGGCATTCTGGTGGAGGTGGAACTAGGGTCCAAACTTGGTTTCGTTCAAAGTTTTCTAGCTCCTCATGCATGGCATTTACCCAGTTAGGATCAGAAAGTGCGTGTCCAACAACTTTGGGCTCAAAAGAAGCAACGAATGCAGAATGAGCAAAATGAGAGATTTCATACGCTCGCGATCGCGTGACTCGCTGGTCGATGCCGCCGATCATCTCGCGCGGAGGGTGAACTTGCTGAACGCTCCGGGGTGCTTGCCTTGCCGAAGTCGCCTCCCCCTCGCCAGATGCTGTCGCTCCCTCAGGTGCAGCGGGTGCTCGCTGGAGAGGTGGCTCTAGAGGACCCCAAGAAGAAGACGTCGTGGGATCGGATCCTCGAGCTGAGGTAGTCGTCGCAGGGTCGACGGGGGCAACCAGTGGAGTTGGCTCGGGATAACCCCAATCGGCATTCTCCTGCTCCTCCTCCACAAAGATGGTTTCTCCCAGCTCCTGTTCTCCTGCAACATCAAAAGCAGAAGAAACACAAGGCATAGTTTCGTCGAATGTGACCTCGCAGGTCTCCACTATCCGGTTAGTCTCAAGGTTAAGAACTCGATTAGCACGTGAATAAGAAGCACAACCAAGAAAGACCCCATTAGCAGAGCGAGATTCAAATTTGTCCAAATTGCCTTACTTCAGGATAAAGCACTTGCACCCAAACACCCGAAAATGAGACACCTTGGGAACCCGTCCAAAACGCAACTCATAAGAAGTCTTCTTCATGAAAGCTCGAAGAAAGATGCGATTTGAAACATGGCAAGCGGTGTTGATCGCCTCGGCCCAAAAGCGCCTAGGAGTCCTATGCTCATCAAGCATCGTCCTGGCCATCTCAACAAGGGTCCGGTTCTTGCGCTCAACAACACCGTTCTGCTGAGGGACATAAGGAGAAGAAAACTGATGCTCGATTTCATTAGAAGAACAGAAAGAGGCAAACTGAGAGTTATCAAACTCAGTACCATTATCACTACGAATAGCTCTGATGGTATTAGGGGGAAACTCAGTTTTCAACCTCAAAATCAAATCACGAGCAAAAGGAAAAGCTTCATCCTTACCCTCCATAAAGAACACCCAAGAGTACCTCGAAAAATTGTCAACGATCACAAGAACGTACCACTTCCCACCCGCTGAGCAAACCCGAGCTGGACCAACTGTGTCCATGTGTAAGAGCTCGCCGGGTTGCTTTGTCATCACCTGGTTAACAGGTGGGTGAGAAGCAGCAACCATCTTCCCGTGACGACAGAGATGGCAAACAAGGTCCTTCTGAAACTTAAGCTTGGGCAATCCTTGGATTAGGCCAAGTGAGCTAAGTCTTGCAAGCAAGTCAAAACTCAAGTGACCAAGCCTCCTATGCCACTTCCACAAATCAGAAGAAGGACCAGCCATCAAACATCTAGCAGAGCCGAAAGAACGAGAAAAGTCGGCTCTAAAAACACGGCCAAAAGGGACGATCCAACAAATAAGATCTCCCTGATGAGGACATCGCCAAGTTGGACTCACCGACGCCATGGTCTTCCCCAAGTTGCAATCCGACTCCAACTCAGTTTTCACGTCACCCTCGGAATTCAGGAGCAGTCCCGAGTAAAATCAACGCCCCGGATGCATACGGACTCCGTTTTCGACGAACCAGATATGCTTGGAAAGATAATTTGATAAGCTAACCAATGGCTTTGGAATCACGTCAAAATACGTCCGGAGTCAACGGGAATCGTCGAAACAAGTCAGCGTCCAGAATCTGCCAGGGTGCTGCGTCACCGTATTTTGGTCCGTTGGGCCGTGTATCGTCTTGGAGCCCATTAGGGGGCCGTCCAGCAGGGGCGACGACCTAAACCCTATATTTAGCCGCCGCCGCCGTCGTTAGGTCTTGGGTTTTGTTTTGAGTTTAGTTTTCCACCGAGAAACTGAATCGTTCATTGTAACTGTGGTGACAAATCCTTTACAGTGATCCAGGGCCCCGTTCTTGATCTCCTCCACTGTGTCGATTAGTCCTTTGGAACCGAGTTCTTGAACCCCTCTATATATTCGTGATATTCATATCTGCAATTTCAGATTGCGTGCTTTACCTTCTTGCTTGTGTTCTTCGATTCGCTTGCAGGATTAGCCTCTTGGCGAGGTCAATCAAGTTGTGCCTTGGTTGATAACCAACGGAGCAGTGGTGTAACGGTTGCAGGGTTCGAATCGTGTCTGATTTGAAGCCGGATCGCCAACGTCGAGTTCTCCACCAATCGAACCTATCGCTACCTCACGGAAGATCGGGCCGTCCTTCATCAATTGGTATCGGATTTTTCAGGTTTCCCGCGAGGTATATCTCGTTTGCCCTTAGATTCGTATTTGTTATTACCTACAGTCCACAAAAAGCCAAAAAATATTTCAATTTCCGCTGTCCTATCGCCTTTTGTGCCTTTGCAATTTCGTTTCAGATTCGCTTTGTTGAGTTTGTGTCCGTGGTCGAGTCTTGTTGCTGGTTTAGGTTGTGTTCGTCGTCGTAGTTCATCGTGCCCGTTGCTGTTTCTTTGTTTTCGCCGCTATCCCATCCACCGTTCCTAAACAACAAGTCGAAGCCACCACATTACTCGACTTGCCCGCTAGCCGCCTTGTGTAATTTCTCGCCGCCGCGCAAACCCTAGACAGGTTGCCAACCGCTCTAATTTTTGCCTGCATCGCAGCCCTCCTTACATCATCTGGCATCTACCTTCTGTTGTTAGTCACAAGGACGCATGATCTTGTGATCGGTGTTGGAGTTTCGGGTCGCTTTGCCTTAACTGCCGCTGCCGAGTTGCTCTTACTGCCGATTTTTGTGTGTGCCTTCCAGAAAACATAACTTGAGGTACATTCGGTAAACAGACATAACTTTTCGCTCGTTTGTCCGAAAAATCTGAAATTTTTTGTGGCGATTCTTGACACCGTTTGGACCTCACCCAAACTAGGCTTCGCCCTGTTTGGTCCCTCTAAATTGCCAAAAAAATCGGGAAAATAAATAAAAAAATTGACAAGGTTTCAGCACGCTTTTCAGAGAACTTGCTGATTTTGTGTAGACCACATCCGACCTCAGTTGCAGGCGCCAATTTTTGTGGTTACATCTTTTGTGATCCTTGTTCAAGGAAAAATATAAAAAAATAGTGAAAAAAAAAAAGTTTGATTCCTACTAGTACCTTTTTGGAAAATCAAGGGAAAATTCAGGACAAAGAAAAATTCAGATTCTTTGCTTGTTCTGTGAGTTCTTTCCATCGTTCTTTGTTTCATCTTGTTGCGCTACGTCTACACACGTCTTAGCCAGCAATTGTGACTTGTGCTTTGGATACTTATTGAACTTTGCTAATCTGCTTTCGTTAATTGCTAATCCTTGCTGTCATATTGTGCCTACCTATAGCTCCACATATACTTCTGTCAGCACAGGTTTATCTTGCAACTGTTACCCACGCTCAACAACAGATTGCTTCGTCACTTTGGTTTGATCTTGTTGGCGTTGGTAAGAATACAGGCAAGACGGTGGTAAGCCGCCTGTGATTTTGCATTCCAGTTCCACTTCTACCACCACCACTTGGTTCCTTTAGTTGATAGGGATAATCCTTTGCTGTTGTATTTTTTCTATCTTCTAACAATGGCAGGAATTCCGACGGACTTCAATGAGTGCGTGTCCAAAGGCGAGCTTACGACATTCATGAATGAACAACGCAATCTTATGACCGAGCTGACACGCAACGTGAACAATCTGGTCAACCGCATTACGCAGCTTGAGCAACGCCCTCAACCAAATCGTGATGACGAAGATGCGGATGCTTTTGGTGATGACGATGCGGATGCTGATGCTGGTCCTCGTCGCCGCCTCAACTTCAATCGTCGCGGTATGGGAGGTAATAATAATAATGATCCTTTTGCTAAAATTAAATTTAGCCTACCTTCCTTTGCTGGTAATATGGATCCAGAGACATATTTAGATTGGGAACTTACTGTTCAACAAAAATTGATTCTTATAATGTTCCTGCTGAGCATAGAGTTAGACTTGCTACTAGTGAGTTTACTAATTTTGCTTTATTTGGTGGTGAGTGATCTTTGCAATGCTAATAATGCTGCTGCTGTGCCTCAAACTTGGAATACTTCTAAAACACGACTCAAACCCTTCTTAAAGCGCACTTCATAATCATCCTCAAGAAGTTGCGAAACAGAAAGCAAATTGTAATGCAAGTTAGAAACCAAAGCAACATCCTTAAGAACAAAGTTCTCATTGAGCCGAATAGCTCCATGAGAAACAACCTTACCTTTACTATTATCCCCGAAAGTGATGTACTCCTTGTGCATCATGGGCCAAGGCTGGAGAACCATTCCTTCTTTCCGGTCATGTGGCGCGAACACCCGGAATCCATGAGCCACATGTTCTCCAACCGAAGTTCCTGCATCAATAGAAAGGCAGGAAGTGAGCGTATGGCACAACACTGGGGTTAGTATACTGAGAAGGATACCAGTGTTGTGTCATAGGCCCAGAAAAAGTGTTAGTAGCAACACCAAACTGTCCTCGTCCCATGGGTGAATAGCGATCACCACCAACCTGAAAGGGTGGTCCGCTATGGAACGGAAAACCTCCAAACTGACCTACTTGTCCCATCTGAGCAAAGCGATCACCACCAAACTAAAAAGGTGGTCCGCTATGGGACTGAGTAGCAAAACCTCTTACACTCGGCTCACGATCGTATTGAGGACGATCGGAACCGCGACGGGCACGACCACCACCCTGTGGTCTAGCTGCCTGGGGCCTAGCTACCTGAGGGGTGCACCTCCAGGCCTAGTGCCCTGCCTCTGAACTCCCCGACCTTGCACACCATGGAGAGGGTGGTGCCTGGCTTGGTTGTTCAGCTCCAACTCCTTCCTAGCGTCTCTCTTCCTCTGAAAGCAAAACTCAGCTAGGTGACCCTCACGGTGACAGTACTCGCACTCGAACCTCACCACTCTCTTGGGTTGTTGGTTCCTAGGGTTGCGAGGGTTGTTCACTCTGGCTGGCTGCTTGCCTCTCAGAAGGGGGGTACTAGAGACGTCAGGAGGGTGTCAAGTGTGTTCCTAACATGGTTAGGTTTGGGAACCCACACTTGCTTGTGAGGTGGAGCCTTGGGAGGTTCATCAAGGATGCCATCCTTGGTGATAGGCTTGGGAGGGTCAGGTGGGGCGATCTTGGTAAGCTTAGGGATAGCGGATGGCTTCTCACTAGGGCTCACTCCACTAAACTTACCGATCTTGCCCAAGCTACTAGCGCCCTTCCCACTTGAAGCAAAGCCTACTCCCGAGCAATCAGTTCCCCTCTTGAACTGACTGATCATCATGCCCAATTGCGGCTCACTGCATGACACCCAACTCAGGATGGACCAGAGGTATGTGTTTTCCTCCCCGGTTTGCATCCTGTCATGCCGATAGTTGGCAATCTTAAGCTCCAACCCCGCGCATCGCTCACATGGAGCGGACAAGGTGCTGACTGAGCTAGCCTTCATGGCTTCAGCAAACTTGGCATTAACTTCTGCCAGCTCAGTTCGCAAGCTAGGACAAAGCTTGCACGCACCCAGCAAAGAAGGCCTCGCCTTCACTTCCTCCGGCTCCTTCTTCAAGAAGGGACACTCTTTGCAATCACCCACCAAGTCTAGCCTACTCTTCAGCTCATCATACACCTCAATCAAAGAAGCATACTTGGTTTGCAGGGTGGCAAAGTTTGTCATATGCATCGTGCACTCCTCACACTCCTCCATATCAGTCACCTTCACCTCGGACCTAGCAAACTCAAGCTCCTTAAGCGCCTCATTCATCTTAGCCTTAAACTCGTTGCGCTCTCGGATAGCTCGCTTGAGTTGCTTGTCCTGACCGAGAACTATGTCGACAAGAGAATCGCGCTCACCAGTAAGACGATCGACAAGAGAAGAGTTTGATACCTCGGAAGCATCATCGTCGTCGTCGTCGTCGGTGTCGTCGGCGTCCTTCGCCTAGCACTTGGAGTCCTCTTCGTCCAGGGCCATGGTGCACAAGCCCTTGGAGGAGTTGCCGAAGAAGCAGAGTCCGTTGAAGCGTTCTTCTGTCTTGTGCTCGAACCCATCGTCGCTGGAGTCGCCGTCGGAGGTCTTCTCGCCATCGCTGATTGTGGCGAGGAAGGCACGCCAACGGCGTCAAAAGCCTTCTCCACATCCTCTCGGTGATAGCTGCCCTTCTTCTTCTTCCCGCCCTTGTTCTCCGGCTTCCCTTGCGTCTGGAGTTGCGGTTCTTGCCGGGGAAGCTCTTGTCATTCTTGGGACAGTTTGCCATGAAGGGGTCTAGATCACCACACTTGTAGTAGCCCTCGCGTGCGCCACCACGCCGGCGATTCAGGCGGTTGTTGTGAAACCACGAGAACCGGGTGATGACGAGGGCGAGCTCATCGTCTCCAAACGCCTCCAACTGCTCCTCTGTGACTGTAAGCAAAGAGGACAAATAAAACAGAGGAGGTGAAGCGTCAGCAGAGAAAGTCGATCCACCCGTGCCTAAGACCAAAGCCATGGAATGTGAAGATGGGTTCTTCAGCTTGGCCTGAGTCAGGTGATCGATCTCGGTGGACTTGAGCTTACTGAACAGCTCATCCACGGTGAGGGTGTTAGGATGGAGATTCTATGATGGTCGACACCTTCACCTCCCATACCCTCCGATCCAGGGCGTATAGCAACTTGAGAGCCCTCTCATGATCGTCATAGGGTAGGTTAGCCCGATTGGCATGCATCTTGTTCACAATCGTTTGGAAACGAGTGAACATGGCATCAATCGACTCTCCCTCCAACTGAACAAAGTTCTCGTACTCTCGCTTGTAGGTCTCAAAGAGTCTGTTCTTGACCTGAGCGGTCCCCTCGTGATAGCTCTGAAGCTTCACACAGATCTCTCGTGTCGTCTCAAGCTTAGAGACACGCTCGAACTCAGGAAGGGAGATGCTGGCCAAAGAGCATTACGAGCCTTGGAGTTGGCCTCGTGCTGGTCAATCTGGATCTGACCTACACGAGCCTCAAGGACTACGTACTCAGCATTCTCACATATCTCCCAGATAGAAGATCCGATGCTGTTGAGATAAGCATGCATCTGAATCTTCCAATAGGGATAGTTCGTCCCATCGAAATAGGGAGCCTTGTCCTTCCCTCGATCCATGTCGCCCTTAGGATCCGAAATCGATTAAGGTAGTGTAGATCCCTTAACCGGCTCCGATACGAATTGAAGGACCGGATTGGCGACCAGAGGGGGGGGTGATGGGAGCCTCAAATTCAACTTTTGAATAGGATGACCCTTGTCCCAAAAAATCAACCCAAAAGCGAAGACTCGAGACGACCGGAGAGTTCATGACCTACGAGTAGGTGGATACCCTAGGAGATGTCCTAGAGGTACAGTGGAACTCCCGGAGAAACCCCAAAACCAGCTGCCAAAGCTTCAAACCAAAACTGCACACTCTGCAGGTTTGCGGACTGTCCGAGGTCAGGTTCCCGGACTGTCCGGTGAACGCCGGACTGTCCGCGACTGGAGGTCCAGACTGTCCGCCGGCAACCGAACCCAACACGACTATTCTGCAAGTCTGCTGGACAGGTCCCGGACAGTCCGCGGGTTGTACCATGGACTGTCCGCCGGTCACGAGACCGAGAACAGTATCGCACTGCGCAGTTCTGATCCTGCCGAGTCCTGAGTCCCGGACTGTCCGCCGCTGGGGGCGCAGACTGTCTGCGGATGAAAGAGAGAAGAAAAAACTGCTCGGGACAAAAGGCAAATCGATAAAAACTTTACCAAATCAAAAGAGACTTCGATCAAACTCCTCCCAGGTGTTCCTCTATGTATTGGGGTGCTAATCCTAAGAAATCATCGCACCAAACCAAGTCAATCAAGAGAGATTCGTGAATCACCGTAAAAGGGGGAGAACGAAGAACGAACGTGAAATCAACCCGATCTATGGATTCGTGAGGTTAGGAGAGAATTCCTTCGGTAGAAAGAAGGGGCTCACGACCAAGAACAAATTGATTCAAGTGGAATCAAAAATCATCTCATGAGGAGGGAGAACGAGGCAAATCCCCGGGAGATGAAAAACCAAAACGTGAAGAACACAAAACACAAGACACGATTCGATTTGATTCCAGCCGAAATTCCTCCACACGAGGAGACAACGAGAATACGGTATCGTTTTCTCAAAAGATCCAAATACACAGAGGTATGATTCCCGTCTCTGCGGATCGCTGCAGCGAGGTATGATTAGAACCTAAGCGAGGGCTAGAGAGAGAGTGCTCAGGAACAAATGACTGCAAGGATAGAGAGGGAGGAGGGGTGCCTCCTTATTTATAGCCTAAGACAATAATCCCCTTCTACTCCTAGATACACGAGCGAAACGAGCAACCCTAGGGGTATCCCGGTCCAACTCTGCTTGATGACGATTGTTGACGCTCTCACATGAAATGACACTAAATTAATCACAAAAGCATAGTTGTAGAGTTTGAAACTAACAAGTTCCATGAGTTTGGGTGCTCTCACTTGTTTTGTAGGACATCCATGTTTTGACCATATAAAAGTATCTCAAGTGATGAATTGGAGTGCACCATTGCGAAGAGCTCGTCGAGACGATCGAAATGGACATATCATTTGCTATATTTGGAGTCCCAGATGAAAAGATATTAATTTCGCAACGAAATGTGCAAAGAAGGATCTAGAAGACACCACGAGGCGGCCCACCACGTGGGCCCACTGGCCAGACCGACCGGTCCCACTTGGAGACCGACCGGTCGGCCACGCAGGCCGTTTCGCCTCCGCCTTCTGGAACCTTATTCCACCACCTCCTAGGATGCATCTCCACCGTCCCTGAAGTCGATTGATCCAAGGGCTCACGTTGCACGCTCCGGCTATAAAACCAGACCCAGACCCCCCTCTTCAGGCATCTCCATCTTCATTATTCATCTCCACATCAGAAACTAGGGTTTCAATAGAAGTAGAGGTCCCTCTAGATGAATCCTTATAGTTCATCTAGAATTAGATCTAGTTCCTCTAGTTGTAATCAAGAGCCAGCTATCAAGTAGAAGACTAGTTACCCCTCTAGTTTAGGTTTAGAACCTAGTCTTATATTAGAACTAGAAGAGAGAGATAGAGAGGAAGAGATCAAGAAGGAGCTCGGCCTGTCGGATCCACTTCTTCATTGGTACCTGTGGATTCAAGTTCATCATCAACTTCAGTGATGTTTCGGTAATCAACGTCTATATTTAAGTTTGAGCTATTGTTCTTATTATTCTTAAAGATTTATGACTCTCTTTGAGTACTTTAATTCTAGTTATTCTAGAGTTAGAGTAGGTGGATAGTGTAAGCGTGGTGCTTAGACTTGATAGCTCAATATGCCTCCTATAACACCGGTAGTAGTGGTTGTTCGCAAGGGTGACTCTTATAGCCTTGTTGATTCTTCTATAGTCCACTTACCCGTTGTAGGCTCGGTAGGTTATAATTTGCATAAAGATTCATACTCTGTTTGTGACCTTTTATGGCAAATCCCCACTAAGAAAATAAAACATATCACTCTTAAATTGGAATTAAGACCGCCTTAATGATCCCCTCTATACTCTAGATCTCCGTCCTTGTTAGCTACTCGGGGTTAGACTTTAAGACTAACACTATCCGGTTCCTTTGGGTTCGATATTAAAACTGGGTTACTCTGGTGAAGTGCTACATCGGTAGATTTTATCTGTGCGCTTGTGGATAAAGTAGAGTGTGCGTTAATTTATACCAACAAGCATTTCTGGCGCCGTTGCCGGGGAACGGTAGATCATCTTAAGTCTTAGTTTAACATTGTAATCATACTTTTATCTTTTCCTTTTGTCTAGTCTTTTCATTATTTTTGTTTTCATTCTTATGAATGTTGTTTTTGAATTCCACTCTTATTTATCACTACCCCATGAGCAAGCTATAACCAGAAGAATCCTTATACCCCATCATAATATTGGTTATGAGCTATGCCTACCTTTCTGTTGCACTGTCCTTGTAATGAGCATAGAAATATAATTATGAAAATATTCCTTCGGGTATTCTTGTCACTAACCTTCCAGGTCTGGAGCAGAAAAGAGCGAAGGAACAACAAACATAAGGTATGTCCCACCAATCATCATGCAACATTAAATTACATTCATCCAATCTTGATTTGTGCAAAATCCAAGCTTGGGGAATAGACTCTCTAAGAATATTTCTTTCCATGTTGCTATATTGGTTGTCCCTACCTTTAGGATATGCTCATATACTAATCATACTCTTTCATCACCATCTGAATAAATCTCTGCAATGTTTTAATATTATCTTTATTTGCTATAGTATATACTTTGGTTTTGAAGTATTATCATACACCTTTTAAATTAAGCATGGAGCTTAGTTTAACTGTTTTCATGAATTAAAGTAAGACATGGTGTCTAGTTTGATTCTTGAGCTATAAGGTGTGATGATTTTACCTCTAAAGGCTTTTAAATTAAGTATGGTGCTTAGGTTAAAATGCCTTCCTAGATCAAATTAGACGTGGTGTCTAGGTTGATTTCTGAACTAATAGTATGCTATAGTAGATATTGGATATTTTGGACTAACCCCTGCAGGAAAACTTTCATTATTAATTTGGGAAAGTCCAGAGATGAACTCACACTGGAGATGAAGCAAGGCATACAATGAACTTCAACAACTTTGCACAATGAAGACTCAGCTCATTCATCATGGATGAAAGAACTGTGAGTATCGAAGTTTATTTTTTTTGTCTTCTACTGCAAGTTATCTTTTGCCTTGAATCATGTTAAAGTGCAGCCAACACATAAAATACTAGTCTACGCTAAAATAATCCTAAAAACATATTTTTATTAGCTTAGATGCAAAATACATAAGTTGTGGACAACAACCCATGCTTCAAATTCTTGCAATCCTTCGGGTATATGTCCACTAACATTACGCAAGAGAGAGATTTTGTTCATCTATGGTTTGGTCTGAACATTAAAGATCCAAAACTCAAGCCATAAACACACAAACCTACTCTCAGATCACAAATGGTGCTAGCCTAGCTTTGAGTCTTGCTTGGGCGCTGATGACAAACAGGATGCAACTTACCTTGTATGAGACAACCTATGCCTGCAACCATCATTGTCCAAGACAACAAGACAAGAAGTGGGGAGTTATCTTCTTTTAATCAAGAGCTAGCTTGGGAGACAAGATGGTACCACTACAACAATAGCAAGGTCTACAAGTCAAACACATGAACATGTTGTTGGGAGTCCATCTACATCACAAGCCAGCCTGGGAGAGAATTCTGTTGTCTAGATATGTTTCACAATCAAAGGGGGGAAGGAGAAACCCAACTTCAAACATATTGATCTTCTACCCACCACTTTGAGCAGTACAAACCACTAGATGCTGCCCCAGTCAAGAAGAGAAGTTTGATCCATCACTCATTCTTGGAAGATCGTTCTTGAACACCATCAATGTTATCATCTTTGCCAGACCTGGAGAAGTCAACTTTTGGATCTTTTGCTGATTCTTCAACAACTACTCACTTATGAGTAGCCAAAGAGAACCAAGAGAAGACGTCGAAGGGAGAACCAACTGCCAAGAATTGAGGAGGGCATCATGAAGGATGAAGCCACTGCACCACAAGAGTTAGAAGATGGAGAGATAGTACCTGAGCTAGCAAATCAAGAAGAACAGCTGATAAGATCTCCATCATCTAGACACTGTTGAGAGGACAAGTCTCAGTTATGATATTACAAGACAAAGACTCTCATAGAGGCACTCGAGTAGCAGCTCTAAATTCAAGTCTCTTGCCAACCCAATAATTAAAGAAAAACAAGAAAGGTTGACAAGAGAAGAATGCGGAACTGTCCCTATATCCTCATAGTACAGAATTAATACAAGAAAGAGAGAGGATCCTAGTCAGCATACTTGAGGAACAATGTGCCTTCACTGATAAGTCGACACATAGAAGGTCGATACCTATAAAGATGATTCCACTGTGATCTTCCTCCTCTCAAGCATATTGTGAGACAAACAAGAGAAGACAAGCCATTCATAACAACAAACCAGCTAGACAAGAGAAGCTTCCACAAGGTGGTTCAGCACAATCACTTTCCAATGACAAAGTAACATTTCAAGGTAAGTAACCATCACTTTAAAAGCTTCTTCTTGATTCTAGTATGAACATAAATAAAGAACTAAACATGTTTAAGTTGCATCTCACTTGATCCAACCTAATCAACTCAATGTGGTTAGTCCTTTTATCTTTGTTCCTAGCTTTACTCTCGTGAATCTCACTGTCTTAACTAAATGAGCTAAAATGTTGTGCATCTAACCTTTGGAAGATGATATATCTCAATAATGAAAAGATCGACACATTATACATAGATTATCCTTCCTTAGGTTAAGTAATCTGATCTGTTAAATATTTTAAGATGCTACTTTCATGCTCATCCTCTGATCCTATCACTCATGTTAAGATTGAATAGAACACATAAACAACAAGTTTATCTTGTGCAATGTGCCTAAGGTTAGAGAGGAATAAACAAAACTTTTGGTTCTGTTGGTGTTTTTCCACCAACAGAGCCCATGCACTTGATCTCTACCTTGTCTTTATGAGCAGGACACACTCTTGAGCAAACAGGGCGAAGTTTGTCAACTCCTAAATTCTACAGAGTGAAGATCCTAGATCTACAAGAACATGAACACTGAGCAAGATGCTGCCAGTTTCCATAATTAACGCTTCATTTCAAACTGCTGGACGAACGAAGAACAAGAGTGACACCATATCAAGAGGCATAAACAAGAAGGAATGATGGAAGATGTCGTAGTCAAAATTAAAGGTCATGAAGTCCCCACAGACTTCTTGATCTTCGACATAGGAGAAAAAGATGATGTCCACCTCATCCTAGGAAGACCATTCCTCTACGCTACAAGTGCAATCATCTACAAGAGGGAATCCATTTTCACTTTCCTGGAGAAAAGGCATGATGCAACTTCATCAACTACATGCCCAATGAAGCACTCAAGAAGAATAGAAGTGAAAGACGCCGCTCTCAATGCCAAGGAAGACAAGCTATCAAGAATAGAGAGGCCAATCACGAAGAAGAAGCTATCGACACTATCCTAGAAAAGAAAGAAGAAAAACCTCAAGGCAGTGAACCACAGGAAATGAAGACTCAGACCAAGAAAGTATGAAAAAGTCTGCACCTCACAGGTACAATCAATAACAACTTTCCAAACGTCTGGCATACCTTGGGAGGTCTAAACCAAGGGAAGGTCCGGTTCGTCGGACCTAAATATCTGAACCTTCGCCAAAAGGATTTAAAAGGCCAAGAAAAGCTGACGAGCAAGTGAATGTTCCATCCACTACTGGAGCACTATTTCAACAACCATCAACCTCAATAAAAGCTCTAATAGAGGAAGGACATATCCACTGTCAGTCTGCTACATTACAAGATCGAACGACTACGTCAACATTCAGCTTGGAGGAAGGCATCCCCATGTATCCACGTAAGTATCTAGCCTTCAAAGCATGAGTTCTCCTGATTAATAATGATGCTTAAAAATGAAATTAAATTTATGGGTAGTAAAAATGCTTGATCCAGAGTCTAGGTAGTTGACAGATTTGACATGTGATGATCTGGGCTGCTATTATCTTGTTCTAAACAACACTAGAGTTCCGGAGATTTCTAAATATAAACAAGACTAATAATTGCATTGAGTTAAATTAAGCTTTGTTGACCCTATGAGTAGTTTATCATGCCATTGAATAGAGATCACCTACACATTTCATCCATCTTTCGCATAAATGCTCATAATTATCTGTTACTACCCTCTCAGAAGCTTGTAGGAAGCATGTGGCTATTAAAAAAAAGAGAAGAGAAAAAAAAGAAAGAAAAGAGAAAAAAAGAGAGATCCGAGGAAATAAAAAGGGACAAGTGTCTGAAACCTCAAAAAGATAGACCCGAGGAAATAAAAAGGGACAAGTGTCCGGAACCTCAAAAAAATGAATATAAAAAAAAAAACAAAAAGATGGGCATGTGGCCGCTAGTAGAATTAGCTTGATAGCCATGTGTCTCTGATAAACAGAAGAGAGTGATATATTCAAAAGAGCATCCGCCTCCCTTTTCCATACACATGCACTTCTTGATTCAATGGTGTGGTTGACTTTCTCTTTGGATTCATTGTTTAATTTGACAATATATGTTTTTAAGCTTTTTGAAAATTCATAAAAACTCCGGGATAATAGTGAAGTAAAAGAGCAAGAGATATAGTGCTTGATTTGACCATTCTATCTTTCAATTACTCAGGATTCAAGGTAAAGAACTAAGCCCATGATGAATAATATGATACTTTTTCCTATTCAATATGAGAACTTCTGTTTGAATACATGTGTACTTGTTGGAAGTGAAGATATTGCAGCAACTCCTGATCCATTGTTGAGATTGGCTTTGCTCGGGACTAGCAAAGGGTAAGTTTGGGGGAACTTGTTGATGCTCACTAATGCTCATAATTAACCATCCACTATTGCATGAAATGACACTAAATGAATCACAAAAGCATAGTTGTAGAGTTTGAAACTAACAAGTTCCATGAGTTTTGGTGCTCTCACTTGTTTTGTAGGACATCCATGTTTTGACCACATAAAAGTATCTCAAGTGATGAATTGGAGTGCACCATTGCGAAGAGCTCGTCGAGACGATCGAAACGAGGTTGAGAGGTGAGCTTGGTGTGTGTTTCCCTTTTAGATGGGGGAAACATTTTGTCTATTGTATCATAGACTGACTTTCTTTCGTTCGTTTTGTTTTCGTTTTTGGGTAGGTTAGTCTTCGCATTTCATCATGCATCTTTACTTTCTGAGCTTCATGTATATAATCTTTAGAATGTGATTATGCTCTGTCTAGTGTACTCTGATGCTATATGATGAAGCTTGTAGCTTATGCTCTTTCTGATCACTGATACATGTTGTGAGCTGAGCTATTTTATGAATGGTGAATTTGCTTAATGAACATAACATTTGAAATTGTTCACCATTGAGATATGCAACTAGCATGTGTAGAATGTGTTGAATTCACTTGTGCTTTTCATATATGCTAGGTTGCTATGTCTCTAGTTCTGAGTCATTCACTTGCTTGGTCTGTTCATATTCTGTTATAAAATTGAACCAAGTTAAGTGAATTGGAAAGATCGAGATGGGATTGCTTGTCAACACATCACGGTATCGAGACTGTTTCTCATTGCACATTTGAGTTAAACTTGAGCCGTGTAGTGTATGATCGAAACCGGTGCTTTAAGCTTCTAATTGCTTCTGCATAGGCTTAGCTCGGTTGAAAAGTTAGGCAATGACAAGCTTTCAACCTCTCGCAATCACATGCTGAATTTCGAACTTGTGTAATTTCACGCTGCAACTCTGATCAAAATCTGAAATCACAAGTCTATGTTTCATTCTATATGTTCATTCTATGCATGATGATTGAACTTTGCTAGGGGTAGTTCACCTTGTATACATGATTAGCACTTGTTTGATTTCCTATCTATACATGTTCAGTGCTATTTTTATGGTGAACATCCTTTTCTGAATGGCTAAAACTGCTCACTTTGCTACTATATGTTCATATTTCGTATTTGGTGATCAGTTTGAGCCTTTGCTGGCATGAATGCTTCTTGTTGAGTCATTGGAGTTATACTATGTAGAGCATCTTTTCGTTCTCTAGACAATATTCCTGAAGCTGCTAACTTGCATTTTTGACTCATATGCATTTGGAAGGGAGAAGTTTGCCTGATAGTGCATTATCAACTAAGGTGGAGAAATCTTTCAAATCATGTGCACTATTGGAGGGGGAGTTTGCTCACTTGTGCTTGATTGAATTTTCAATTGGTTCGAAGCATTTTTGGTAACTAGTCTTGTTGAGCCTTTGCCTCTTTCTTGAGGGACTAGTGACTTTGCCTGTATGCTCTTCACTTGGTATCGAGCTCTTTTGCCTTTTCACTTGGTATCGAGCTTTCTTGCTTTTTAGTTGGCATTTCTTCAGTTGGTATCGAGCTTTCTTGCTAGCGGTGTTGAGCCCGTTCTGCCTCTTCTTGAGGGCTAGCTCAATTTTTGCTTGATTGTCAACTGATATTTCAATTGGTGTCGAGCTTTCCTGCTAGCGGTGTTGAGCCTGTTCTACCTCTTCTTGAGGGCTAGCTTTGCTTTGCTTGGTTGCGTCGAGCCGTTGCCCATGTCTTTGGGGACCAAGTTGTTTTTCTCTTTCACTTGACCTTCTTCTGACTTTGATATGCTTTTGGGTCATTTGGACGAGTTCTCTACTTCTCCTTCTTCCTCCTTCTTCTACTTCATTATGATTTGTGTTGGGAGTTGACAATGCACTCATCAAGGGGGAGATTGCGGATACATGGGTGTATGTCGAGTCTCGAGTGATGAGTGATTGTCAACTGGTTTGATGTGCATGTTCTTTGGCTTGTGTTGTGCAGGTGTCGAGCACGGATACAGTGATCGAAGGCAAGGTGAAGGTCAAGTAGAGACATGCCGTGCCGACGGACCGGGAGCGATGAAGGGCGGACGTGAGGGTTGGACTGAGGGACCGGTGGCCTGAGGATCAGCTGTGGTGGCTGACAGCCTGGGACAGCGACGAGCGGAGACTTGCGGGGCACAGTGTAGCTCGGGTTGAGGACCTGGGGACATGTGTCGGTGGACGGGGTGCACGGGCGGTGCATCCCTTCTATGGCTCGGTTTTGGTGGTTGAGCCACAGAAAAACCACCGGTGGACGGTTTCCAGTTTGGGCCACAAACCTGGGTGCTGCGGGTTTGCTGAGTTTGGGCCACAAAACTCGGGCTGAGGATGGTTTCCAGGTTTGGGCCTCAAAACCTGGGCGCTGGCGGGTTTCGGAGTTTGGGCCACAAAACTCAGGCGATGGAAGGCTGGTTTCCTGGTTTGGGCCTCAAAACCGGGGGTTGGTCGTGAAGGCTGGTTTCCCGGTTTGGGCCTTAAAACCGGGGGCGAGGTCTAGGAAAAGGACGAGCAGAGCGGTGGCGGGGCGTGGCCGGAATTGGTGAGGTTGCGTCGAGGCAACACTACCAGTTGTGCGGGCATGGCCGTCGGATCATCACCTACCACGAGTTGGTCTAGAATAACCTTAGGGTTTAGCTGGTTCGCTCTGTAATTAGTTAGGGGTAGAGTGGGAACTAGAATTAGGATAAGTAGAGGGAGACACCCACCTCCCATCCTATCTCAGTCATTTGCTCTTTGCCTTCTAGGTTTTCCTGTTCTCCCAATCCCCTACTGTAGCAACTGAGATCCGCAAAGAACCATACCTCTGTGTACTTGAGATTTTGAGGAAGTGAGACCGTAATCTCACTGTTGTAGCGTGTGGTAGCCACACGGTTGCAGATCGATGTCTCAATTCATGTTTTGACTTTGTTCGTCGCGTTCTTCATTTCTCCATGATTTTCCCGTCACTCGATCTGCCTCTCTACTGCGTCTTTTTGAAATCCACTTGAATCAACTTGTTCTTTATAGTGAGGAGATCATTTCCACCGAAGGAATTCATCTAACTCCTCACGAACAAGTAGATCGGGTCGATTCAATTTTCCTGGCACTTTTTCGGTTCATATTCCATCTTCTTCAATTCCCATTGATTGAGTTGATTTGAGCGGATGATTTCTTGAGGATAGTCTCCTAACTACCTCGTGATCATCCTCTCCAAGTTTGGGATCAAGGGATTTTGATTTGGATCGATTTGGAGGAGATTTGAGTTGAGGGCGACCTAAATCGCCCTTTCTGTTCATCCGCGGATAGTCCATCGTTGGGGGCACGGACAGTCTGCGCGTCGGGCTCTAGCCAACTCAGTGGCTGTTCGGCTCAAGCGTTTTGGTCCGGAGAGACCTGCGGACAGTCCGCCAGTCTAACTCGCGGACAGTCCGCCAGTCTAACTCGCGGACAGTCCGGGAGTGACCAGGGAGTCTACAGCAGCAGTGTGTTTTTGCACATCTGGCCGGCGGACAGTCCGCCACAAGAGCCCGGACAGTCCGCCAGTGGGCAGACAGTCCGCAAACTGGACCCCGGACAGTCCGGGACTTGGCTGTAGCCTGCAGTTCAGTGTGTTTGCTCTCCCGGCATCTTCGCTTGATTTCCGGACTTCTCGTTTGGCCCTAGAGTTGACCAAGTAACCTCTCTAGGTATCTTTGCTACTTGTTAGCATAGGTATTTGGAGTTTTCTCGACGTAGCTCTCTATCTACGTTCGTGAGTTGGTTTTTGAGGGTCGAACTTGAGCTGGTCCTTTTGGTATTTGGTTTGCTCTTGCTTTGTGGTGCCTCGCTGTGATCCTAGGGATCATCCACCCTCTTCCAAGGGTCGTGGGCATCACGTTTTGGTAGAAGCTTTTTAGGGGTTGATTTTGGGGACAAAGGCCAAAGTTTCGAGAGAAATTTTTTAGGCTCCCATTCACCCCCCTCTGGTCGCCTTGCTTTTGCATTCTCGGTCCTTCAAATCCCCGCACCGGACGACGACGAAATCGAGAAGAAAACCCTTGCGTCTACTCCGTATTGAATGCTACTACTCTGTAATGAATGCGCACGACCAACAGCTAGGAGGAAACGGGCCGGACGGGCTGGATCTGTCAGGCCAGAAGCGAGAAGGGCATGAACCCTAGGACATGTTTGCCTTTTTTTAATGGAGTTGCGGGTGCATCCCAAACAAGAAACAAACATAGCTCGAGTGGCAAGTATTAGCTGCATGACCCTTGTGGTTCCAGGTTCGATTCCTGGCTTGTTGCCATTTTTTGCTGGTGACGTGTGTGGTTCCAGGTTCGATTCCAGGCTGTGTTGCCACCAAAAAGTGCGCTAATAGCAAAAAAAGCACCCGCACCAGGCTTCGAACACAGTAGCACCTCAAGTCTTCTTACAGATTGTTGCCCTAACCGTTTGAGCCAGCAAATGATTTTCATTAATTCTCACCTGCTGCTATATTTAAAAGGTTATACTAAACCTCCCAACGACATGAGCCCGACAGGTTGTATAGGAGGTGAATCGATATCTAAAGTCGCCACTGGTACGTGTACATCTTCGTGCCGCTAATCCAAGCAACCTCATCGTCGATCTGGATCAAAATTTTGAAGCTACACCCATTGATCTACATCTCTGTGCCGCCACTGATACGTACGTTGTCTCGACCTAAACCCTAAACCCTAGTTCATGCTAGATCATGATAGATCTTGTTACGCTCATCTATATGCAGATCTCAATGTCATCACCCGAAGATAGGAGTTGGATGCGCTTGCCTCGACATTCAGAGGAGTGGAAGGGGAAATTTCGAAGTTTTGTTGAAACCTTTGGCACATCAGCAAAGCAAGCTGGGGGATGTATTCTGTGCCCATGTGCTCAATGTCAATGCATGACAAGATGTAGTGACATGTTTCAAATTCATCTTCATTTAGTTTCTAAAGGGTTTGCTGATTGTTACATCAATGAATTCGAAGGCCAACAAACTTCTTCATCAGCTGAGGGACGTGTGAATCCTGGTGTCAATCCTGATCTGAATTATCCAGCTATAACAGAACCTGAAGATGCACAACCTACTACTGATGATGTAGGCAATGATGAAGCACTACCCCCTTATTTTGGAGAAGACTATGAAGAAGACATAAGCGATGACCCTGCTGCCACTAATACTATGATTAGAAACATTATCAGTGCCTCTATACATGGAGAAAGCCAAGATGACAAACCAAATAGGGATGCAGAGATATTTTTCAAATTATTAGAGGAGGCAAAGAAGGAATTGTATCCAGGATACAAAGAGGCAACCAAGGTTTCTTTTATCGTGCACTTTTTCAGATAAAGTGCATGTATGGTATTAGTAACGCATGTTTGGAGGCCATACTTAAACTATTCTCAAGGATTCTCCCTGAAGGCCATTGTATCCCTGACTCCTTGGATAAAGTGCAAAAGGTGGTTCGAGATCTAGGCTTGGACTATGTCAACATACACGCCTGCAAGAATGATTGTGTATTATTTCTTAAGGAAAACGAAAATCTGCAGGAATGCCCCACATGTGGGGATTCTAGGTGGAGAGTTGTCAACAACACCTCGGATGGTGCTACTTTCAAGAAGCGGCTTCCAGTGAAGATCCTACGCTACTTTCCTCTTATTACTCAGCTGCAAAGAATGTATATGTCAAAGAGCACATCGGAGGACATGCAATGGCATAAGAAAGAGAGGGTCAATGATCGAAAAATGCGTCACCCTGCTGACTCAAAGGCATGGAAGCATGTGGATGAAAAATATAGCTGGTTTGAAAAAGGAGCTCGCAATATTAGGCTGGGTCTTGCTTCTGATGGCTTCAATCCCTTTGGGATGCAAAGTACAACCTACTCCATATGGCCTGTTGTCCTAATACCTTACAATTTGCCTCCTTGGTTGTGTCAGAAACAATGTAACTGGTTGATGTCAATGTTGATCCCCAGTCCAAAATCTCCTGGAATGGATATTGACGTATATTTGAGGCCCCTTATATTGGAGCTCAAGGAGCTATGGGAAAACGGTGTTAGAACATGGATGCACAAACTAGGAAAAACTTTAAATTACGTGCTATTTTACTTTGGACAATTATAGCGTATTTGGTTTGTGGAATCAAGTCATGCTTCATGAGGTGATACATCATGAGTTCATCCCATGAACTTTGGTGGAACCAACTCATTCCCCATCCATATACTAATTATTGGCTTATGAGGAATGAGGTGGTGATGCATCAACTCATTCCATTCCACCAACCAAATAGAAAAAGTGAGGAGTGAGAAGATGATGGACCAGCTCATTCCTCAAACCAAACACCCCATTAATGACTTCCCAGCATATGCTATGCTGTCTGGTTGGAGCACAAAAGGAAAGTTTGCATGCCCATATTGCCACAAAGATACTAATTATTTTTGGTTGAAGCATGGGAGAAAGCACTGCTACAGGGAAGTCAACATTTCTTGCCCTTGGACCATGCATGGCGCGAGAACATGGTCAGCTTCAACAACATGGTCGAAACCAGGGAGGCACTAGTACCACTTACTGGTGCACAGGTACTTGAGCAGCATGAAAGTTTTGAACAAGTGAGTTTTGGAAAGACGTTGACAAAAAAAGGAAGCATGATGATGAGCAAAGATGGCACAACTGGAGGAAGAAGAGTATTTTTTTGAGCTCCCATACTGGTCTTCTTTGCTCATTAGGCATAATTTGGACATCATGCACATTGAGAAAAATATATGCGAGTCCATATTAGCCACTCTGCTAGAATTGGAAGGTAAATGTCAGGATGGGGAGAAGGCCTGGCTTGACATGCAGCAACTAGGGATAAGACCAGATCAGCATCCTGTGATTAAGAAAGATAAGTATACCTTGCCAGCAGCCTTGTACAAGTTAGATAAGGATGATAAGGAAAAATTATGCAAATTTCTATATGAGTGAAAATGCCTGATGGGGTCTCCTCCAATATAAGAAGATGTGTTGACCTAAAAGCATGTAAGGTGTCTGGCTTGAAATCTCATGATTACCATCTAATTCTACAGAAACTGTTACCCTTAGTGGTGCGGAGGATTTTTCCACAACAAGTTGTCGTCGCATTGATCCAGCTGAGTAATTTCTTCGATGCACTATGTTCCAAGGAGCTGGTGGAAGCAGACTTGGACAAACTTAGTACTACAATTGTTGATAGTCTATGCCGACTTGAGATGTTATTCCCACCTTCATTTTTCGATATCATGATGCATTTGGCTGTTCATCTAGCTGAAGAGGCTAAACTAGGAGGGTCCGTTTGTTATAGATGGATGCACCCAGTGGAGCGGTACCTACGTACTGCGAAAGGATATGTGAGGAACAAGGCGCACCCTGAAGGATCAATAGCGGAGGGATACATACTCGACGAGTGCCTTACATTTTGCTCTAGATTCTTGGACATGGACACCAAACTGGATCGTGCTGATCGCCATGAAAGTATTGCTGTGAATGAGCCACCATCTGGTCTGAGCATATTTGCTGCAATGGATTACAAGAGGAGAGGACAGACTGTCCAGATCCTTGAAAGAGATGAGATGCGGAAGATGAAGCACTACATAATTTCTAATTGTGATGAAGCCAAACCATGGATCGAGTAAGTTACATATTATTAAACAACATTGTTTTTAATTAAATTTTTATATCTCAAACTAACATTATATTATTAATATAATGTTCTATGCAGTGCGCATATGGCAGAACTACAGGAACATGGTGGTTCAAGAAATTTTAAAAAGCGACACGAGGAACAATTTGTAAGATGGTCCGAGGGCAAGGTCAGAGAGAAATATGCCAAAGGGGAAGTAAGTGCCGAGATGTTTGCACTTACTGATTGGACGGACAATCGAGCTCGTACATTGCATAGATGCCATATCAATAATTGGATGTTTCGAACATTTGACATTGAGAAAAGCCTAGTAACCCAAAACAGTGGTGTCCTTGTCAAGGGCGACCCTAGTACTGGCAACATGTGCTGGTATGGGGTGATTAAAAGAATGATATCACTAGAATTCGCAGGACAAAAAGAAGTTATTTTATTCGAGTATGACTGGTATGATGTGTTTGCCACCAGTACAAGCAGAGGCAGAGGATACAATAAGGATCAGTTTGGGGTTATTGATATCGATACTACTAGGAATAGGTATGAGAACGATCCCTATATTAGCGACACAGACAGAACATGGTGTTTTTATTGGATCTGGTAACAAACCTGGATGGAGAAGTGTTATTGCGATGAAACCAAGGGACTTGTTTGCCATGCCTGAATTAGAAATGGAGGACTCAATTGATGTGGGTATCCAAGGCATTAGTGATTTACTCAGTGGACAAGAGGATTTGACAAATTGGACAAGACCGGACAAGGAAGACACAACCGGGGATGTCTCTGTTATTGCTCAGGTGCAGGCCGAAGCAGTTGATGAACCAGACCATGTGGCCTTATTAGATGAGATGAAGATGAGGAAGATGACACGTACATTGAGGATGGAGTTGTTGCACCAATTGTTTCTGGGGTACAATCCCAAGATGATGACTTTTTTATTTGATTACTTATACGATTTTGTTTGTGTGTGAACAAACAATTTATTTCCATGATATTGGATGTATCCTAGTTCATCTATTAATTATCCCAGAAGTTGCACCGGTTGTTTTCTATTATTTTTGTTTGGCGTGTAAAAAAAATTGTTCAGGTCGTGGAATCCTAACAAAAAAAACTTTGAACATGTATAGAATTCACATACTATATGTTGAAATCAAGTGTTTTTTTGAACCACACTTTATGAAAATTAAACAGGTAAAGATCCCTTCAAAACACATACAAGCTATTGATCGATAAACATTACCCAACATCATTAGATCAGGTACTTTACTACAACACTAAGTACAACAATTCCAACACAAACAAAGACCAGATTCATTTTCCACATTAGGTGGTCCAATTTTTTCTCCAGGTCCTTTATCCCCTCATCATCTAATGCAGGTTCACTTCCCTCTATCCCTTCTTCCAGATACTCAAGCTCCTCACACATGATGACAACAACCACCTTCTTATCAATCAAGTCATCTAAGTACTCCTTCTAAAACTTATAGTAGCCACATAATTTGGGATTCTGCAAAAAAGATAGAACTACAATAGTTAACACAAAGATTATGCAAACAATGGTTGACAACAGTTAGCAAGAAAAGCTTCACTGACCCCATTCCTCGGACACTTGATAAAGCTCCTGCCCTTGTTTCGAGTCTCTAACATGATGCGAAGCTCGATCACACGAGCGAGGTTGCAATCTGGACACTTAACTAGAGGCAACCCAGTTTCTTGACCTACCGGATATGGTGCTTGCGCGCGACAGGAAATGATGGCTCGTCGTTCCTCCCTCCTCGATGCCCTACTCCCAGTGGACGAGTGATCTTCCCTGTGCGCCGCCATACCTAGATCCATAACGAACGCCAACGTCGGGCGACGAGCGAGCAAGGGGGACAATGACGGCGGTGACGGGCGCGGACTGGGAAAGGAAAATGTGGCATGGGAATTGGGACTATTGACCTATACCTATATTATGTATAGAGGAATAGAATTTGAGTGCAACCAAGTAAGACTTCATTGCAATAGACGTATACCAGTTGCCACGACTATGGCCAGTATTACTACCACACAAAAATGGTGGCAACACATACATGATATTGCATCTCGCAACTAGAAAGGATGCAATAGCCATGTAGCTATTGCCACAACGTGCCAAGCATGTTGCAACCTAAATCAACGGTTGCGATATTGCCCTTCGTAAGGAACCAACACTAGTATGGTTGCCATAGCACTGTTCTATTGCAACACACGAAATGCTAATGCAACTCAAATTGTTGTAGTTGTACAATGAACAAATTGCAACAGAAATCCTTAAAATGGGTGCATTATCATGATCTTGTTGCAACCAAAACAAACAATATCGCACACACGTAAAGTGTAGCAATATGCACACATATTACTGCCAATTCAGTGTTTGGGTGTCATAGTACCCCCCTATTGCACCCAAATGAGTGGTGTTGCCAAAGTTTTTCGTGGTTAAAGGGTGAAAACAACGTATTGATGTCACTTACTACTGGGAAAGCTGATGTCCTAATGGAGAAGACAACTGAGAATCAAAGCTGGAAACAAGACAAGAATCAACGCTGTCACCAGATGGAGGAAGTCCCAGAAGAAGTGAAGGCACTTAGAACAAAGATGGATGTGTTACTAGGGTGGCTAGACCACACGAGAAATACAAAAGAGATCGTCAAGCCATTCAAGATGCATTCGATGCTCAAACTAAATGTAAAGACAACAATGAGGAAAATATCATCAACAACTCTTCTACACTACGAAACCAAGGATGGAATCAACACTCACTAATCAAGGCAAGTCCTTAACAATTTCAATTCTTCGCATCTCTTAAGCAAATGACTTGAGAGATATACTTTAGAGCAGGCTAGAGTTAACGACACCATTATTAGGAAGCTTGTTTTCAAAGATAAGCCTTAGAGGATATAAATGCAAAAATGGATGATTTTCTTCTGCTCTAAAAGAATAAATTAAATAAATAAAATATAGGAGATACACTTAGCCAAATTGGCTGCTGTTTTTCCTGTTGCCACTAACCCTGAGCAGATACAAGCTATAACTAAGGATGGCAATGGTTCGGTTTCGGGTCGGATATCCGTGGGTTTCGGGTTTAGCGGGTTCAGGTTTGGGTAGGATTTCTCGCCCACGGTTTTCAGGTTCGGTTTCGGGTTTGGTTTTTCACCCGTGGATATCCAATGGATATCCGTTTAGAATTAAAACTCATATTTTATAATATACTAATGATAACTTGTTTACTTAAATTATTAAATTTGTTCTAAGTTGACACATGAATTATTTACTATTTACTGTCTCTGTTTATGCATGTGAATATTATATATCATGTATAAATTTATAGAAAGTACTTATTTCTCTTATTATGGTGCCATATGAAGCGGGTTTCGGGTATCCAATCGGGTTTTGGATATCCGCGGGTTTGGTTTTGGTTATGGATTATCACCCGAATCGGTGTTCGGGACGGTTTCGGGTTTCGGTTTTGGGTGCACGGAGACTCCATCCGATCCGAATACGACCCGTTGCCATCCTTAGCTATAACCACTAGAGGTGGGAAGGTCACTCATGATCCCCCATATCCTAAAGGAGCAAGACGACAGACAGCACCATGACAGACCAGAATACCTGAGATATCATCTAAGGATGATTACTCGGACTAAGTCCTGGGAAGTCAAGGGAGATCTGAAGACGTGGTACGAAGTATACATGGACTAGGACTCTCATTGTAACTTAGTCGAACTACTGAAGGAAGTCTTATAATTAGAATAGGACTCCTCTGTTGTAACCGACTAGGACTCGGTATGCACCGTGCTCTACCAGACTATATAAGGAGAAGCAGGCGCATACCCCTACCATTGAATCTCAAATCATAACACAAGGCACACGCCACCACTGGACGTAAGTTATTACGCTATTTAGCAGCCTGAACCAGTATAAATCGTTGTCCCTGTGTTCTCGCCGAGTTCTACGAACGCCGATCCCCACCGAACAAATTGTCTCGAGAAACCCCGTGACGAGTTGTCGGTTAACAAACACCGACAGCTAGCGCGCCAGGTAGGGGCTCTCGGCAATTCCACGACCAAAGGCTCGACGAACCACTTCAACATGTTCCCGACGAGATCAATTTTTGTTTTTGGCTCATGGACTTGCATCGCAGACGGTCAAGGAAAGCTGCATCGACACCTTCAACCTGGACCAGAAGCACAAGCCATGCCAAAGGCACATGATCTCAGCCAAGCACTGAAAAATCTCATACTCAAAAATCCGCAAGGATCTGCAGAGTGGGTTGAAGCCTCCGACTCATACTCGGACATGAATTCTCGGTCCCAAGAGGACTCGGACTCCAAGCACCACATCCCTTTCCGACCACACAATACAACAAAGACCTTCCAAGATGTTGGGGCGATACCCAGGGCACAGGCATCCCTAGCCCGCGTTCTCGGGTGTGGTCGTCGAGCGGATGCGCACCGTCGGGATGAAGGGCGTTCTTTCCGTCTTGATAGAGGTGGGCGAAAGTGCTTTCAGGCGAAAGCAAGCCAACATGGTTGGACGCACTTTCGCCCGAATGGGGTACCAAAGGCAGTGTAAGCAGGCGTCGAAGGCAGTGCAAACAGATAATCGAGGACGCAGTTCGAGTGACTATCGCGCAAATGTGCCGAAGGCGTGGTTTGAGTGGCTATCGCGCAAATGTCCCAAGGGCGTGGTCCAAATGACTTAACGCGCGGTTGTGAGTTTCGCGCTCCTTGTAGGATACTTTCGCCGCGCTGGTCTTGTCATGAGTTCTTTCGCAGGTCATCGGAGTCCTCGATCGGGAAAGAGGGGGCCCACTGGTCGGAAAGGAGCTGTGCGCATCCGGGCCAACACTGCAGGGGCGAAGTTACAACAAAGCCCCTCAGGCCCAGCGGGCCGTGTAGGCCGTGGAGTAGTTGGAAAGGACAATTATGTAATTGTAACGGGGTAGTTGGCGGGACACCTCTGTACTTGTGACCTCATTTTGAATTAATATAAATACCTCTGCCTCTCTCGGCACGGGAGAGGAGAGCATTGTTGTCGGTGGTACAAAAAAGGGGTACCCCCAATCAACGCAAACACCCGAGCACTCAATCTCCATCTCGCCCGAGCCCTCCCAGCCAGGGCTCGGGCGAACGCTCTATCTCCGTCTCGCCCGAGCCCTCCCAGCCAGGCCTCGGGCGAACGCTCTATCTCCGTCTCGCCCGAGCCCTCCCAGCCAGGCCTCGGGCGAACGCCCCATCTCCGTCTCGCCCGAGCCCTCCCAGCCAGGCCTCGGGCGAACGCTCTTTCTCCGCCTCGCCCGAGCCCTCTGAGCCAGGCCTCGGGCGAGCACGATCGCTCTCCGTCTCGGCCGAGCCCTCCAGGCCTCGGGCGAGCGCGCCCCTACACCTCGAGCCTTAACGCACGGACCTCGAGCGGTACAGACAGCCGTACCAGCCCCATACCACGCATTTAATGCCTTCGCCTACTCCGGTCATGTCCACTGGTGCACAGCACGTACCACAGTAACTCGGTGTAAAGGTCAAGTCTCGTTTTCACCACAAGCATGGGCAAAAGGGCACCAGTACAGCACTGTTTAGCCATGCCATGCACTGTAACCCCTCGAGGCCGGCTACGCGCCCCTCGAGCCCTGCACTGTAACACCTCGAGGCTGGCTCCGCGCCCCTTGAGCCCCTGCAAACGCCACCTCGAGGCCGGCTCCGCGCCCCTCGAGCCCCGTGGCACCACCTCGAGGTCGGCCCCGCGCCCCTCGAGCCCTGACAAGCTCTCTCACTCTTGGAAGACAGGTACTCCAAGACCTGGAGGGACCCCGCACGTCCTGTACAAGCCGGAATGGGCGCTGTACGGCTTCCACTCCGCCACGCCTCCGTGACCGCGCCCGGGATGGAGGCCACGCTTCAAGGACGCCTCTACAGCAACGCCCACGTTGGCTACAGCAGCCTCGACAAGACAAAGTTCCTACCCTCCGCCATACCGAGCGCTGTACATGTCCATCCTGTGTAAGCCCGTCCATCCTGTAAGCCTGGCCTCCTCTTGTTCTATAAAAGGGGACGCCAGGGCCCTTCACCAGGGGGAGGGAGAGGGCATATACGGAGACGGTCACACAAGACACGAGTCCACTCTCACGCTGCACTTGAGTCCGGACCCCGGTCCACGCTCAGTGAGCTTGTATCCACCCCTGTACAAGCACTTAGGTGCGAGTAATACAAGAACACCCCCCCGCTGGAAGTAGGGCCTTCTTTGCCCGAACCAGGATAAATCTTGTGTCCTCTTGCATCACCATCCAGGAAGAGAAGCACGCGATCGTTATTACTCGTTGGTGTGATACCCCCGGTTACGAAACACCGACAATTGTTCACTCTACTTGTTCTACTGTCGGCTCACGTCCGTGAGTTTGCCTTTCGTCTTCTTGCGCGCTTACATTCGCTCATGCGACAACCTCTGTTTTAGGGTTTCGGCCCTAAAACAACATTGGCGCCCACCGTGGTTGTTGTCCGAGCTTGGCATGGCACCAAGGAAGGTGACAAAGATGGTTGATCCTTAGGAGACCGAAAGGGCGGCTGTTGAAAACTTAAATGCCCGCGTCACAATCGCAGCATCCGCTCCCACAGCCCAAATACCACCAAACCCAAACCCAAACCCCCAAAATTTTGCTTGTCCAGTTCCGCCCGAAACCCAACAACCAGCGGGAACGTCCTCGCACCAGAACACCGGAAGGCCAGGTCCGGGACGTAATTGGCGAGGAGGAAGAAGATGATGATGCGGAAGTCACCAGGCACGCCCAAGCACTCAAAATGTTGACGCAGCAACAGGAAGAGATACAAAAGTTGTTGCAACAAAGGGAACAACTTCAACAACAACTTGCAGCTAAAGCGAGAGAAGAAGAAACTCGCGACGCAATTCATCAGGCGGAAGCACAGAGAATATAGTTAGAACGAGAGGTACAGGAGTTGCAAAGGGCTGGAGGAGGCGTGCATCCAAGAGCTCCCGAAAACATGTTCGTACCACCGCAAGAACAGCCGCTAGCTTTCGGCAATGCCATTGATGAAACTTCTCCACTGTCGAGGGAGTTGCAAGCACATCCTTGGCTGCTCAATTACAAGCCTCGAATCCCCACTTGCGACGGCAAGGCCAACCCACGCAAGTTCCTGGCAAGCTACGAGATGGCCGTGTTTTCGGCAGGAGGAGACAACCAAGCCTTAGCAAAGTCCCTCATTCTGGCAGTTGAAGATGTAGCCCACGATTGGTACATGACTCTCAAGCCATTGTCCATCTACTCTTGGGCTCAGTTAAAGGCTGAATTGCTCGCCACCTTCCAAGGCTTTCGGACGGACGTCAAAACCACTTGCGATCTCATGAATTGCACTCAACAAGATGATGAGCCCTTGTCTGAATACCTCAGACTCTTTATTTAGCTGAAGGCACAAGCTCCCAATGTGCCGGAAGCGGCTGTGACTGCAGCAGCCATTGAGGGCTTGGGGACAGGACAGTGCACTGCCCATTTGTCCAGAGAGCCGCCCAAGTTGGCCAGCGAACTGTTCGACGTGATGAATGGTTATGCAAGGTCAGCGGATGACTTTCGGCGACGAAAGGCCACCCGTTTGGTACAAAGGCAAATGATGAAAGCGGCACACCCGCCTTAGGTACCAAATCAGAGGATCATTAGGCCCCTCCGGTCAATCAACACTCTGCAGGAAGAACTAGCACAGTCGATGGCAGACGCAGAAAGACCCAACATGGCAAATTTTCAACAGCAAAGAGGTTTCGATCAAGCTTTCCGCGGAGGCGCGCGGAGGGGTCGGATGTGGCGGCCGTGATGGGAGAGGCCGCGGACGGGGAGCTAAGCCTCCATACTGCATTATTTGCGATGGCAATTTGGGCCATACCACCCGAGAGTGCAAATACATCAAGATGGCGAAGGAGTTGAAAGACAAGGATCAAGCCTCAGCTTCCGGCGAAAGCTCCAAACATGTTTTCCACAATTCGCAAGACCTAGCAGCAGGGGCCGTATCGTGCGGCAATTATGTAAACACGCCACTACATCCCCCCAGTATATCCCTTCCCAAAACATGCACTGGTGAAAGGTCCTAAATGGCTAGAGGGGGGGTGAATAGCCTATAAAAATTTACAACAAACACTTAAACAAACTAGTTAGACAACTAAATGGCGAAGCGAAGTTTGCGCTAGCTCTACACAGATGCAAGCCACCTATTCACAATTCTAGATAACCACAAACTCTAAGTCACACAATATCAAAGGAACTATTCAACAACTAAATAAGCAATAATGTATATCACTACACAAGATAAGAGAATGTAACTAACACAAGGTATAATATTAACTTGCAAGAAGTAACAAATGTAAGTACAAGAGATAGAGGTGTGTATACCGAGCCGGCAAGAGATTAATAGATGAATATCAAAGAATACCACGGAGACAGGTTGACACAATAATTTTTCCTCCGAGGTTCACTTGCTTGCCGGCAAGCTACGTCCGTTGTAGCGATACACCCACTTGGAGGTTCACGCGCTAATAGGCATCACACGCCTAACCCTCAATAGGGTGCCGCACAACCAACACAAGATGGGGATCCACAAGCTACGAGCAATCCACTAGAGTTACCTTTGGCGCTCCGCCGGGGAAGGTACAAGAAACCCCTTACAAATCACCGGGAGATGGCCACGAACAATCACCACTCGTGCCTTATCTCCTCCGCTGCTCCAAACCGTCTAGGTGGCGGCAACCACCAAGAGTAATAAGAATATCCGCAGCAACAACAATCGCCAAGTGCCACTAGATGCAAACTCACAAGCAAATGCACTTGGATCTCTCGATCTCACTTGGATTCGCACTAACAAGCAAAGAGATCGGAGGGAGGGATTAGATCTTGTTCAAGAGGATGTTCAAGAAGTCAGAGAGTCAAGAAGAAATCCCCAAAGGCGGCCACGACCAATTTATAGGGAGGGGAGGATGACAGCCCGAACCCTACTTTCTGCGCTTGGTCGGTAGTACCGACCCCTCCTGGGCGGTAGTACCGACAGAGTCAAACTAGCCGTTAACACACGACCCGCTGATTTAGGCGAAGCACCGACTCTCTGGTCGGTACCTCCGAGGTCGGTAGTACCGAGGCTATGGCGGTACTACCGCCAGGCAAAAAACGGCCGCGAACAGAGAGCTCTGCGAAAAACAAGCCACTACCGACCTTGCGTCGGTACCACCGCGGGCGGTAGTACCGAGGTAATGGCGGTACTACCGCCAGCCATTTTCAAATCTACAGAGAGCCTCGCGAAACACCTTAGAGCCACGGTACCACCGACCCTCTGGTCGGTACCACCGCCGGCGGTAGTACCGAGGTTATGGCGGTACTACCGCCAGGCCAAAAACGCCCCAACACAGAGAAGGCTGCACGCAGCACCTATGGGCGGTACCACCGACCACCTGGTCGGTACCACCGACCATACACAGAAAACTTTTTTTTCTTCTCTGTGTTGATCCAAAACTACTTCAACAACTTCTCCTTTGCAAAAGTGCTAACACCACAAGTGTTCATCATCTTGTGCATGTGTGTTGGCATTTTCACAAACATCTCAAAGGATTCGAGTTAGCACACTAGGTCCTAATGCATATGTATGTATGAATCCACCTAGTGGCACTTGATAACCGTGATCACTGAGATATTCCCTCTTAATAGTACGGCTATCTATCCTAAATGCACTCACACCCTCTACGGTGTCTTGAGTGCCAAACAAAATTCCTATTTATACCTTTGCCTTGATCTCCATAGGATTTTGTTTTCTCTTCTTCTTCTTCCAAAGTGGAGCACTTGATCTATCTTTTGGTCATCACCACCAATACCATGATCATCATTTAGCTCCCGTACTTGGAGTGTACCAACCTAGCTCATAAACACTTCATGACAAGGTTAGTACTCTAGGTGACATCAATTATCCAAAACCAAACAAGGACTTTCAATCTCCCCCTTTTTGGTAATTGATGACAACCTTTCACAAAGATATATGTTTGAAAATTTGAGTCACCACTTTGTTAGTATTAGCTCCCCCTACATATGTGCTATAGTGTTTGGTTCAAGTTCGGCACATATGCATAGATATGAAATGTGGGAGAGTAATACTATCAAATGATGCTAAGGTTAAAGAATGGACCTTTGAAGCGTGATACCAATCGAGTTGCCAATGTACACCATCCTTAGCATCTTGATTAGCTAGACTTACAAAAACACTAGATACCTTATGAGATCACATTATATAAAGGTTCTAGTACCACTTTGCAAAAACAGATTACATCTAGCTACCACTTAGCATGCTAGTTCACAAATCATCATTCAAAATTTATTTCTAGCATACATCACACAAGCATGTATATGAATTTAAATTTTTACAATGCAATCACTCATATGAATATGCACATTCAAATGCAACAATAAGTTCATGAGCTTGCTCCCCCGACTTATGTGCTCAAATTTTAATTGATCCTCCCTTTGTTATATATATCTATCTAATAACCATTTCTCCCCCTTTGTCATTAAGTACCATAAAAGGCACACCAATTTTAGTAGGAGTTAAGTTAATCAATAGGGTGATCAAGTTCATAGTATGGTTCAACCTAGCAAACAAACATAAGATATTTAACACGGTTTGCTCTAGAGTAAGCTTCTTCACACATCTTTCAATGGTTATCTTACTCACGTCGGTTAAACCCTTGAATGCTTGTTTTCAAGATCAAACACTAGGTTCACAAGCCTATAAACATGTCATATGCTACCACTAGATCATATCAAACATAGAAGCAATAGTGGTACCATATGTACATCAAAAGTATTTTATTTTCATGAATGAGCCTATAAGATGCAAGGAATGACTAAATGCACTAAACATATCCTTAGCAAAAATGAATGTCATGCCAAACAATTTTACCTTTGCTTTGTCGAAGGAGAGGCATGTCATATAATGGAGGGTGCATCAACTCATATTTGAGAAATCAAGTATATTCAATTCATTCCTTAGCTTGCAAAATCTCTTTTCATCAAGTGGCTTGGTGAATATATCGGCAAGTTGATCATCGGTACCAACATTCTCAATTGAAATATCACCCTTTTGTTGATGGTCTCTTATGAAGTGATGGCGAATGTCAATGTGCTTTGTTCTTGAATGTTGTACTGGATTGTTGGTGAGCTTCACTGCACTCTCATTGTCACATAGCAATGGTACTTGTTGGAATTTAATTCCAAAGTCATCCAAGGTTGCTTTCATCCAAAGTAATTGAGCACAACAACTCCCTGCGGATATGTATTCTGCTTCGGCGGTTGAAAGTGCAACACTGTTTTGCTTTTTCGATGACCATGATACAAGTGATCTTCCAAGTAATTGACATGTGCCCGATGTGCTTTTTCTATCAACTTTGCATCCTGCATAGTCGGAGTCCGAATATCCAATCAACTCAAAGTTTGACCCCTTGGGATACCACAATCCAACATTTTGTGTATGCTTCAAATATCTCAATATTCTTTTAGTTGCCTTCAAGTGATTCTCTCTTGGTGAAGCTTGAAATCTTGCACACATGCATACACTAAACATGACGTCCGGCCTAGAAGCGGTCACATAGAGTAAGCTTCCAATCATAGACCGATACAACTTTTGATCCACCATGTTGCCACTAGCATCACTATCCAAATGTCCATTTGTTCCCATAGGTGTACTAATAGCTTTTGCATCATTTAGACCAAACTTCTTGAGCATATCTTTGATGTACTTGCCTTGACTCACAAAAGTGCCATTCTTCATTTGCTTGATTTGAAGACCAAGGAAGTAACTAAGCTCTCCAATCATAGACATCTCAAACTCATTTGCCATCATATTCCCAAACTCTTCACAAAACTCTTGGTTGGTGGACCCAAAGATAATATCATCCAATATTTGCAACACAAACAAGTCTTTGCCAATCTTCTTGGTGAAGAGAGTAGTATCAACCTTGCCCATCTTGAACCTTTAGAGAGTAGGAAATCTCTCAACCTCTCGTACCATGCTCTTGGTGCTTGCTTCAAACCATACAACGCCTTCTTGAGCTTGTAAACATGGTTGGGCTTCTTGTCATCTTCAAAGCCGGGAGGTTGTTCTACAAATACTAACTCATTGATATACCCATTGAGAAATGCACTTTTGACATCCATTTGATATAACTTGATATTATGAGCACATGCATAAGCCAATAGAATTCTAATTGCTTCCATTCTTGCAACCGGTGCATATGTTTCTCCAAAATCAAGACCTTCAACTTGAGTGTAACCTTGAGCTACCAATCTTGCTTTGTTTCTTACTACTATCCCATCTTGATCTTGCTTATTTCGAAATACCCATTTGGTTCCAATTACATTGTAATTCTTTGGTCTCTCAACAAGTTCCCAAACTTGGTTGCGGGTGAAGTTGTTTAGCTCTTCATGCATAGCATTTACCCAATCAACATCCATCAATGCATCTTCTATCTTGGTTGGCTCAATGATGACACAAAAGAAAAATGCTCACAAAATGATGCCAATCTTGATCTTGTTTGCACACCACTTCTAATATCCCCAACAATTTGATCTATGGGATGATCTCTTGCAATATGGTTGGTTGGTTGGAGGATTTGCACTTGATTGCTTGGTTGAGATGAACTAGCTTGTTGATCTTCACTAGCACTTGATTGATCATGAGAACCACTAGCTTGATTTGCATCAACATGCTCATTGGAGGAGAACATTTGGTCATCTTCATTATCATCCACTTGTCTTGGCCTAATATCACCAATATCCATATTCTTCATTGCATTTGACAATTGAGTGCCTCTCACATCATTAAGATTTTCATTTCCTTCTTGAGAGCCCTTAGTTTCATCAAATTCAACATCATGCACTTCTTCAATAATACCACTAGCCAAGTTCCAAACTCTATATGCTTTGCTTGTTGTTGAATATCCAAGTAAGAATCCTTCATCACATTTCTTCTCAAATTTGCTCAATCTTGCACCTTTCTTCAATATATAACATTTGCAACCAAAAACTCTAAAGTATGCGATATTTGGCTTTCTTCCATTTAATAGCTCATATGGTGTCTTTTCTAGCATGCCATGGCAATAGAGACGGTTGCTACAATAGCAAGCCGTATTGATAGCTTCGGCCCAAAAGGAATGACTGACATTGTATTCACTGAGCATAGACCTTGCCATATCAATCAAAGTTCTGTTCTTCCTTTCAACAATCCCATTTGATTGAGGAGTATACTTGGGTGAGAATTGATGTCTAATGCCAAAGTCATCACACAACTCATCAATTCTTGTATTCTTAAATTCACTCCCATTGTCACTTCTAACTTTCTTGATTGTTGTTTCAAACTCATTCTGACATTTCTTGACAAAAGTTTTGAAGATATCAAAAGTTTCACTTTTATCACTAAGAAAGAAGACCCATGTGTATCTAGTGTAATCATCCACTATCACAAAGCCATATTTACTTCCACCGATGCTAGTGTATGTTGTTGGTCCAAATAAATCCATGTGCAATAACTCAAATGCTTTGCTAGTACTCATCATGCTTTTCTTAGGATGGGAGTTACCAACTTGTTTGCCAGCTTGACAAGAGCTACAAAGTTTATCCTTCTCAAAAGTGACATCTTTCAAGCCTCTAACTAAATCATGCTTCACTATTTTGTTAACTGTTTCATTCCAACATGACCAAGCCTTCTATGCCATAACCAACCCAAACCAGATTTAGTGAACAAGCATGTTGACAGCTGGGTTTCACTAGCATTGAAATCAACCAAGTATAGGTTCTCATATCTAAATCCTTTGAATATCAAATTAGAACCATCTACACTTATGATTTCTACATCATCAACTCCAAAAATGCATTTGAAACCAAGATCACACAACTGAGCAACTGACAGTAAATTGAAGTTCAAGCTCTCAACTAGCAACACATTTGAAATGCTCATGTCATTGATATTGCAATCTTACCAAGCCCTTTAACCTTGCCTTTGCCATTGTCACCAAATGTGATAGAATCAAAACCATGATTGCCGCTTGAATTGATTGAATGAACATTCTTGAATCCCCGGTCATATGTTGAGTGCACCCACTATCAAGCACCCAATGCCTCCCTCCGGCTTTGTAGTTGACCTACAAGAACAAATCAATTCTTTTTAGGTACCCAAACCTTTTTGGGTCCTCCAAGATTAGTGACCAAACTCTTTGGTACCCAAATAGCTTTTTCTTTGAGCCCACAATTGGTGTACCAATGAATTTAGCTTTCATGCCATTAACACCCTTGGTAAGCAAATAACAAGAATCAAATTTAATAGAGGATACATTAGCGTTCTTGTTCTTGTTCTTGCAATATTGCTCTACATGCCCACTTTGCTTGCATCTAGTGCAAAACCGACCATTGCTCTTCACAAAACTAGTCTTGTGAGTAGCAAAAGCCGCCTTGCCATTCTTGGGGGTATAGCCCAATCCCTCTTTGTTGAGAGAAAAATGTTGGCTACCCAAGCACTTAAGCAAGCGGGCCTCACCACCATAGGCTTTACCTAAGGCGTGAGTGAGCTCATTTACCTCCTTCTTCAATGTCTCATTCTCAACCATGAGTGAGGCATCACAAGTGAAGCCATCATCCATAGATGAAGTAGTAGTGGTAGATGATGAGCTACATGAAGGGTTAGTAGCAGAAATAATAATAGGCTTATAGAAAGATTCATCGATTATATCACAAGCTATGCCTATGTCACATGTTTTAACCACTTTTTCAGTTTTAGCTTGATCAACAAGTGAGGAGTGAGCTTCCTTAAGCTTAGTGTGAGCATTGCCAAGCTCCTCATGGGCTTCCACTAGCCTCTCATGAGTAGCATTGAGCTCCTCAAAGGATTGCTCAAGAGCTTTTAGTCTCTTTTGCAATTCTTTGCACTCCTTTCTCTTTTTATCAAATGTTCTCTAGCATCATCAAGCATTTCAATTAATTCATCTTTAGTAGGTTAATCATCATCACTATCATCACTATCACTCTCATCATCATCAGATAGTACCTTTGTGGCCTTGCCATGAAGCATGATGGAGTGTCGAAGATTGAAGATTGAAGGCTTGTTGTTGATAAAATACTTGCAAGTGCCTTCTTCTTGCTTGTCTTGCGATCTTCATTATCACTATCTTCATCACTATCACTTGTGGATGCATCACTATCCCAAGTGACCATATATGATTGCCCCTTCTTCTTCTTTGTGTAATTCTTCTTTTCTTTCTTCTCCTTCTTCTTGTCCTTCTTGTTGTCATTATCATCATTCTCACTGTTGTACGAACATTGAGCAACAAGATGGTCCTTGCTACCGCACTTGAAGCACCTCCTTGGTTCATCCTTGTTCTTGTATGAAGTCTTTTCTCCTTGCCCGGTAGCCCTTCTTCTTCATGAATTTGCCAAACCTTTTGACAAACAGAGCCATCTCTTCATCATCGTCATCACTGTCATTTGAGCAGTTATCTTCGCTAGAATCTTCTTTCTTTGCTTTGCCCTTGTTCTTTGATGATGATGTTGTGGCTTTGAATGCCACACTCTTCTTCTTCTCATCCTTCTTTACTTCTTGATCATTCTCATCTCTGTAGGTGTCATCGGTCATTACATCTCCAAGAACTTGGTTTGGTGTCATAGTGTCCAAACCGCTTCTTAAAAGCAACGTGACTAACATGCCAAATCTGTTGGGAAGACATCTCAAGAATTTATGAGAGAAGTCTTTGTCCTTCACCTCTTCTCCAAGTGCTTTGAGATCATTGACAAGCACTTGAAGCCTATGGAACATCTCTGGAACACTTTCATCTTCATTCATCTTGAAGCTAGCAAACTTTTCTTTGAGAATGTATGCTTTTGCTCCTTTCACTGCTTGAGTGCCCTCAATGATTCTTCCAATTTCTTCCAAGCATCATATGCCATCTCCAAATTTTTGATTTGCTCAAATACCCTCTCATCAACGGCATCATGAATAGCACTGAGAGCAATGTCATTGTTCTGCATCTTCTCTTCTTCGGCATTGGTGAGATTCTCCGGATCGACTATCTCAATCTTGACATCCACAACTTGACATATCTTTCTATTGATTGACTTTAAATGAGTGGTCATTTTTGCCTTCCAATAGCTATAGTTTGTGCCATCAAATTGGGGTGGCCTTTTGGTGTTGTTGATATGAGCCATTTGACACCGAAGGTTGTTAAGCCTCAAATAAACGGTGACCTTGCTCTGATACCAATTGAAAGGTCCTAAATGGCTAGAGGGGGGGTGAATAGCCTATAAAAATTTCTACAACAACACTTAAACAAACTAGTTAGACAACTAAATGGCGAAGCGAAGTTTGCGCTAGCTCTACACAGATGCAAGCCACCTATTCACAATTCTAGATAACCACAAACTCTAAGTCACACAATATCAAAGGAACTATTCAACAACTAAATAAGCAATAATGTATATCACTACACAAGATAAGAGAATGTAACTAACATCAAGGTATAATATTAACTTGCAAGAAAGTAACAAATGTAAGTACAAGAGATAGAGGTGTGTATACCAAGCCGGCAAGAGATTAATAGATGAATATCAAAGAATACCACGGAGACAGGTTGACACAATAATTTTTCCTCCGAGGTTCACTTGCTTGCCGGCAAGCTACGTCCCCGTTGTAGCGATACCCACTTGGAGGTTCACGCGCTAATAGCATCACACGCCTAACCCTCAATAGGGTGCCGCACAACCAACACAAGATGGGGATCCACAAGCTACGAGCAATCCACTAGAGTTACCTTTGGCGCTCCGCCGGGGAGGTACAAGAAACCCCTTACAAATCACCGGGAGATGGCCACGAACAATCACCACTCGTGCCTTATCTCCTCCGCTGCTCCAAACCGTCTAGGTGGCGGCAACCACCAAGAGTAATAAGAATATCCGCAGCAACAACAATCGCCAAGTGCCACTAGATGCAAACTCACAAGCAAATGCACTTGGATCTCTCGATCTCACTTGGATTCGCACTAACAAGCGAAGAGATCGGAGGGAGGGATTAGATCTTGTTCAAGAGGATGTTCAAGAAGTCAGAGAGTCAAGAAGAACTCCCCAAAGGCGGCCACGGCCAATTTATAGGGAGGGGAGGATGACAGCCCGAACCCTACTTTTCTGCGCTTGGTCGGTAGTACCGACCCCTCCTGGGCGGTAGTACCGACAGAGTCAAACTAACCGTTAACACACGACCCGCTGATTTAGGCGAAGCACCGACTCTCTGGTCGGTACCTCCGAGGTCGGTAGTACCGAGGCTATGGCGGTACTACCCCAGGCCAAAAACGGCCACGAACAGAGAGCTCTGCGAAAAACAAGCCACTACCGACCTTGCGTCGGTACCACCGCGGGCGGTAGTACCGAGGTAATGGCGGTACTACCGCCAGGCCATTTTCAAATCTACAGAGAGCCTCGCGAAACCCCTTAGAGCCACGGAACCACCGACCCTCTGGTCGGTACCACCGCCGGCGGTAGTACCGAGGTTATGGCGGTACTACCGCCAGGCCAAAAACGCCCAACCACCAGACACAACAGAAGGACGCACGCACAACACACCTATCGGGCGGTAATCACCCACCCCATCCTTCGGTACCCATGCACCACATGAGCCAACCAAACATTTCCTTTCTTCTCCCCAAACTTCACTATGTTCTGTACCGACCACCTGGTGTACAAGACCATACACAGAAAACTCATTTTCTTATGTGTTGATCCAAAAACTTCAACAACTCTCCTTTGCAAAAGTGCTAACACCACCAAGTGTTCATCATCTTGTGCATGTGTGTTGCATTTCACAAAAACATTCTCAAAGGATTCGAGTTAGCACACTAGGTCCTAATGCATATGTATGTTTGAATCCACCTAGTGGCACTTGATAACCGTGATCACTGAGATATTCCCCTCTTAATAGTACGGCTATCTATCCTAAATGCACTCACACCCTCTACGGTGTCTTGAGTGCCAAAACAAAATTCCTATTTATACCTTTGCCTTGATCTCCATAGGATTTGGTTTTCTCTTCTTCTTCTTCACAAAGTGGAGCACTTGATCTATCTTTTGTCATCACCACAATACCATGATCATCATTTAGCTCCCGTACTTGGAGTGTACCAACCTAGCTCATAAAAACACTTCATGACAAGGTTAGTACTCTAGGTGACATCAATTATCCAAAACCAAACAAGGACTTTCAACTGGTTTAACCCGACATACCAGGGCTACCAATTCCCGTTCTTTCCATCGCAATCGGTGGTAGGTTCATCACCAGCATAGTACCAGCATAAGCCAACACCACCACCAGCGCTTCTGGCTCAAGCCCAGCCTCAGGGACATCCAGCTCAACCCAGCTACCAGCAGGGGCAGGATGAAGAAAATGACCCTGGGGCAGTCAACAACATCCTTCCGTCATGAGGCCACATTTTCGCCATCATGAGCGGATCCAACCTGGAGCACGAAAGCAAAAGAGCAAGAAGGGACTATCACCGAAGGGTCCAGACTGTATCACCAAGACTCCCGTTGAACAGACCAACCTGGTCGCTGATGCCAATATGTTTCAACGAGTCAGAGTTCAAAGTTCACGACTATCCACATTGCGATGCTTTCGTTGCCATAACAAATGTGGTCAGTTTCACCTTACACAACATCTTGATTGACACTGGCAGCTCAGCCGATATCTTGTTCATCAAAGCTTTCAAAGCGATGGGAATGGACAGGCGGAGTTTGGACCCCGCCGGTAACTCCTTGTACGGGTTCGGAGGAAGGAAGATCGATGCTATCGGGAAAAAGCAAATCCCGGTGTCTTTCACCGAAGGAGAAAGAGTGCGCACCGAAATGGTGACTTTTGACATAGTGAACATGGACTACCCCTACACCACCATTTTCGGTAGAGGTTTCACCAACAAGTTCAATGTGGTTATCAAACAAAGCTATTTATGTATGAAAATGCCGTCCCCTTTCGGCGTCATTACTATGCATGGAGATCAGCAAGCTTTCAGAAGAATTGAGGGCAAGCCAACCCCCGGCTACAGCCTAATTAACGAGGTGACAAAGAAAGACGAAATGAAAGCAACCATTGAAGGGAACGTTATCGCTAGTTTGCCAGAATGTAAGGCTGGAGCAGCCGAGGAGACAGTGAGAATCTCACTTGCAGTTTGAAGGCCCGAAAGAACCGTGCATATCGGTTCAAGCATGCCAGAAGGGGAAAGGGACGCATTGGTGTCTTTTCTCGCAGACAATGATGACATTTTCGCCTGGTCGGTAAACGATTTGCAAGGCGTCAGCAGGGATCTCGCTCAGCATCGCTTGAATATCGCAAACGGCTCCAAGCCCAGGAAGCAAAAGCTGAGGAAAATGTCAAACGAAAGGGCAGATGCGATGAAAGCTGAAGTGCAAAGGTTACTCGGTGCAGGAGTGATCCGGCCAGTCCAGTACCCCAAATGGTTGACAAACGTTGTCCTAGTGAAAAAGAAGAACGGAAAATAGCGAATGTGCGTCGACTTCACCGACCTCAATAAATGCTGCCCAAAGGACCCGTATCCTTTGTCGCGTATCGACAAGCTTGTCGACATCGCAGCTGGTTGTGAAATAATGAGTTTGCTAGATTGTTTTTCAGGTTATCACCAGATATGGCTTCATCCTGATGATGAGGAGAAAACTAGCTTCATCACCCCAACTGGCACATATTGCTACCGGCGGATGCCGGAAGGGCTAAGAAACTCAGGCCCAACATTCTCGCGGATGACGGACAAGGTCTTTGAGAGCCAGAAGCAGAACAAACCTGTTGGCTTATGTTGATGACATAGTAGTCAAGAGCGACAGAGAGGAAGACCATCAAGCAGACTTGCTAGAAACTTTCGGCAATCTCAGCAGAAGCGGCTTAAAGCTCAACCCAAACAAATGTATTTTTGGCATCAAAAAGGGCAAGCTCCTGGGTTGTTTGGTATCCGCAAGGGGAATTGAAGCGAACCCAGACAAAATAATGGCAATCATTAACATGCAACCGCCCTCGAATCGCAAACAAGTGCAAAAGTTGACCGGAAGGCTGGCGTCCTTAAACAGATTCATCGCAAGATCCGCTGAAAAAGGCTCACCATTCTTCAGAACCTTGCGCAGCTCCAACCCTTTCGATTGGGGAGAAGAGCAGCGGCAAGCCTTCCAGCAGCTAAAGGAGTACCTGACAAGGCTCACAACATTATCCAAGCCGTCGGTGGAAGCTAAGCTCTTGTTGTATCTCGCAGCATCTCACGCTATTGTAAGCGCAGTGTTGGTGGAAGAAAAGGAGCACGAAAACAAGTTGGCGCAGTTCACAATCTACTTCGTCTCTGAGGCCCTGTCAGAAGCAAAGATGAACTATTCAGAGTTGGAAAAGATAGCATACACGGTGGTAATGGATTCAAGGAAGCTAAAACATTAGTTTCAGGCTCATCACATCATAGTCCTATCAGCCCAACCGTTAGAAGCTCTATTTCACAACAACAAAGGTATCGACCGAGTGGGGCAAGTGGGCAGCAGAGCTAAAGGAATACGTGATCGATTTCCAGCATCGGTCAGCAATCAAGTCCCAAGCGTTAGCGGATTTCATAGCAGATTGGACCTCCGCGGCTTTCGACACAGCTCTTGAGTTCCAGGAGCCGGTATGGATGGTGAATTGTGATGGCTCTTGGGGAATGGCTGGAGCCAGAATCTCAGCAATCTTAACCCCGCCAAAAGGTCCGAAAGTCAGATTCGCCGCAAGGCTGCAGTTTCTTACAACCAACAACACCGCCGAATACGAAGCAGTACTGCTGGGTTTACGTAAACTACGAGCAATCAGAGCGAGAAGATGCATAGTCAAATCAGATTCCCGAGTGGTCGTCGGACAAGCCGAAAAAGAATTCACAGCAAAAGAACCAGAACTGGCAAAGTATTTAGCAACAATCAGAAGAATGAAAAAGTATTTCATAGGTTTCACAACTCGTCACATCCCAAGAGCCGAAAACACAGAGGCGGATGACTTGGCCAAGGCTGCAGCGCAAAATCTGCCACTGCCACCAGACGTGTTCTACCAGGTCCTCTCGACCAAAGCTGTAAAAAAGAGGAAGATCACCCGAGTTCAGTTCACGCCATCGCCAGCGATGACTGGAGGTCGCAGATATTCGCCTACTTAGCCGGGACATACGAGCCGGAATCCAGAAAGGATGCCGAAAGGATGGCTAGCAGAGCGAAAGGCTACTCAATCATCGTGGAGCATCTCTACAAGAGCGGAATTATAGCCTCGCTCTTGAAGTGCATAAATAGGCAAGAAGGCATACAATTGCTCCAAGAAATGCACGCCGGAATGTGCGGTGCGCACAGGAGACCTCACGAAATAGCACACAGAGCAATGAGGCAAGGATTTTATTGGCCTTCCGCCGCCACAGATGCCAAAGAACTGGTCAAGTGTTGCAAAGGTTGCCTGTTGACTCTTGCTAACGTCGTCACTAGGAGTAGACTATGGAATCTATCCCCGGCAATGGTGCCATAAAGGTTTGTTGGTACTTCTTAATGTAAGAAGTATAACTAACTATTCGTATGACTATTGGTAGGTTCCGCAAGCGCACAGAATAAGTCTATTGTAGCACTTCACCCGGGAGTAACCGAGTATCGTATTTATTTCCACAGGGAAGCTACTATGGCAGAACTAACACTAGGACCGCTATGAACAACTAGTAATTCTAGCAGGGTTGATCGAAAAGTGTGAATGGGGGTTGGTTTCTACTACTACTAAAAAGGAAGAAACAAAGACTAACTATTACTAACCTAAATCGGCGGGGTCTGGCCGATGAACAGATTAATGTTTTCCTAACACACTTACGATCACAACTAACTTAGCAATAAAGGTTCTATCTAGTTCTTCGAACCGTACACACCCTCTGGACTATTTACCTCTGACGTGCACAACGAGGTTTATGATTTAAGAACTAACCCAACTACGTGGTGGAATTCAAGGCTCCCAGGGCTGTCACCACCTGTTTGCTACCACAGCTATCCGGGGAGCTAGCCACAAACTAAGGTATAACTAGTCTAAGCACCGCGCTTACACTAATATATACTACTCTAATCTTGCGTCCAAAACTAGAGCACTAATTACTCAGCGAAGAACCCAAACTAGATATAAACTAAATACTAAGTTATCTATGATCGAAAGCACTCAACAAGAACAATAAGTAAAGAACTTAAAGTAAATGCTGAAAGTAGAAGAACACTAAGATAAATGAAGGAAGACTTGGAATTATACCAGAGACTTGGAAGATCCTCTATTACAACTCCAGCTCTTCTCTTCTACACTCTCGCTCTCACACTAAGTCTCTCAACTAGAGTGTTCCTTCACCAGAGCTTCGCTTACAAGAGAGTGGGACTAATGAGGTGAGGTCTGAGTACAAATGAGCTCGGGGGGTCCTATTTATAGCCTAAGGGACCTAGGGGGGTACTTATGGACCTAGGGTTAGGTCAGGGGGGTGAGTGTGGTGGCGGGCGCCAGCCCTAGGTGGCGGCCGCCACCCCCCTAGCCCTTGGATCCACCGCCTCTTCACCAACGGCATCCAGGAGGTCCTCCAAGTCAGTTTGGGGTTTGTCCAATAACTGTCACATGGTCAGTGAGGCCATGATCCATGTGACGCTGCTTCTTAGCCCATGGATGAACCGACTTAGGTGAGCAACGGCTGCAAATGAGTGTGGGGTGCTTCTCCTGGATCAGTGACGTGGCAGGGGGGAGTTTGGGCTTCTCCCCCCTGGCGGCCGCCAGCTAGGGGTGGCGAGCACCACCCCTCCTTGGCCCAAAGTGGGCCCAGGCAAGTGGGCTTGCTTCCTGGTGGGTCCATTTGGTCATTTTGCTCAAAAACCCTGCAATTTCCTACATTCAAATAAAACTCAAGGACAAGTGGAAATCGTTAGTTTATAAAAGGTTTTTGGTTGATTTTAGGCCCTTGTGTTGCATTATATGACCTTGTTGATGCTAAGAATATGACACTTAGTGAGCGTCAACAAGCTCCCCCAAGCTTACCTCTTGCTCATCCTCGAGCAAGCATGGTCTTGAAATAATCTTGGAAACTCTGTGTTTTTGTTGTGTATGCCCATATTATTTTCATCATCATGGAATTGGTAGCCTTCCCTGCACTCAAGATTAGAACAAAAGACCAGCAAGAAAGAAGGTTTGTCTTTCCCTTGCCTATTTTGCTAGTCAAGATATGTGGAGTTTTTGCAAGTTTTGTTCAAAAGAAGGCATGCTTAGTAACTTCTATGGCTCACTCGATCACTCATATTTGTATGTGGCAATGGAAGAATTATCCTCTCACTAAGACTTTATGTGAGGTTTAATCGGTAGGATAAAAGTGAGCATGCAATGCTAGCATAATTTTGCCAAGTTAGACAAATGGAGCAAAGGAGCAACAAGTCAAGTTCAGACCAGGAATGTGCAAGTGTGTGGTATTTATTATGGCTACTACTTTCATGGCACTTCTCCTTTCTATCTCATTTGTGGGATCATGGCTATGAATGAGAGCATTTGCTCTTTTGGATATTCTCTTTTTCTAGAGCACTTGCTCTTTTGAATTTTCTTTCTAGAGCACTTGCTCTTTTGAATATTCTTTTCTTTCTAGAGCACTTGCTCTTTTTTTTAATACTATAGCCATATCCCTGAGATTTCATTATGGAGCATGATATTTTGCCATGGAGTATTCCTAACAATGAATGGAAATAAAGGCATGTTGTGTGCGTATTCTCAGTGTAAGAATAGCACTATATAGGTGGGTGCAAGTGAATTCCTTGGTCTAAAGATATGACAAGTTTCTCTACCATGACTATCAACAAAAGTCTAACTAGCTCAACACTAACATGCAACAAGTGGAAGCTCCTACTCTAAGAGTAAAAATTATTTGGCTTTGGTTGGAATTTCTTTGCCACAGAAGTACTTAGAGCAAGTTTTTAAATTTTTTCAAAATAACAACTCCATAAACTTGACTCGCTCAAGTCAAAGTAGAAACTTACTTCCCCTTTACTTAGTCTAATGCTCATGTCTCAAGTTTAGTTCTAGCATACGTTCTCCCATGATAACTCTAATGTATGGCATACATTTTTATTTATTAGAAAGACTTACGATGAGAGCGTTTCATTTATTGCTATTTATTTATTACTAAATATTTTTTTAACTGCAAATTAACTAAGATAAAACTCAAATTTAAATTACTGAAATAAAAATAAAACTGACAGAAATAAAGACGGTAGTGATACTTACCTCGTTGACGGGGGTCCTCCCCCAAGCTGGCTTTTGGCGTGGTCGGATCACATCCATCCTTGATGACGGTACATGTCGTCCCAGTTCTGCTAGTTCTGCTGCAGGAGAGAAGAAATATTACCCAGTTCTCCACCAGTTTCCTGGCGGAATCCCTGGAAATTTTGGTTCAAGTTATTCAAGTCCTGACGGATTTCCGCAGTATCTATGGTAAGTCCATTCATCTAGTGCTGAAGATATCCTATATCGCGCATCCACTCGTCCTGATGAAAGGACGAATGGCGAGCGGCCTGTGACGAGATTCCCCTATGGAAGAACTCATCATCATGGCCAGTGTACCGGGTGGATCCTCCCAAGGAATGGGTTGAACTCCCCAACTGGGATGAGTGAAAGGACGCCTCCTGGTCGTATTCCCACCGCGGATGTTGCGGTTGTTGCCAATTCGATCCTCCTGCTTGGTGCGAGCCAGGGGGTGTCAAATGACCATAGTGTGCTGCTCCTTCATACTGCCCTGCATGGAAAGGGTCAAATTCCTGTGCCGCTGCTGCTGCTCTTGCGGCCTCTTCTGCTGCACGGGTCTGCGCTCGCATCCTCCTCCTGGGAACTTGCATGATGTTCTCTCGGGCCAACCTACGGTTTTGCTCTGCCTCGATTTCCAGGGCCAAAAGTAATGTTGGTGCGTTCACCAACCAAAGTGACATGTCAGGAAGAGCGATTTTATTCACATAATCTTGGTAGATCATGTGAATCTCACCGGTCTCCTGGTTCTCACGCAAGAGGTGTCCTTGCGAGAAGTGCTCCATTGTCAAAAGGTCTCGGTCATTAGGAATATAGGAGTATATAGCGGTGTTCAGCAGACCCATGTTAAAAGCTAGTCTAGTTATCCATGATGTCATTTCAATATTTCTAGAGCATTGATTAAATTTAGACCAGTAGTCCGCCATGGCCTTGGCGGGTGACACTTTTATGTGGTTAACTAGAGCATAAAGCAGCAGCATTTTGGGCTTTTTAATTGGTCTCAAGTCAGGTCTTGGAAAAAGTGTGATACTGATATACTTGTGAAAGAACCTGAGCGTGGGGTTGTGGATATTACTTGTACGGGGCAAGCCTAGGTCTCTGTTCCTAGCAATGCTTTTCCAAAAATCATTTCTATTGAAACCCGTACAAGCAGATTCCAGGTTTAGCGAGCATGAATCATCAAAATTTAGGTGCTTGCTGAACTACCCCCACGAAAGAGTGTGCTCTTCATTAAAAAGCCGGAATGTTATGTGAGTGGCAGACAATTGCATGGTAGCTAGAAATTCCATTGTGAGGGGAAGGATTCCCTCCTCATTAACCATCCACGCATCTTCCCATCCTAGGGTTCGAGAAATATAGAGAAACTCACTGTCCATACCAGTGCGACTTAGCAAATCGGCGTCGATGCGGCGGGTGTGAATGAACTACCTCTCACTGAGGATGTTCCAGGCTTGCCGTTCCCGATCACTCTGCCAGATGATATCATTGACGGAGTTCAGGATGCGGATGGTCGGTCCGGCCTGGTGTGAGAACGGAGAGTACCGATCCACCGACATTGTGTCGGTGGATGGAGTACCCCGCCCGGCGCTCTCCTCATCACTCCCAGCAAAGCAAATGTGGGTGTTTGCTCTCGACGAACTTCCCTCACCCTTGCTCTTCTTCTTCTTGCCGGTGAAGAAGTTCTTGAGAGGGCCCATGACTTCTTTGCTAGTGCTTAGGATGGCTGATGTTTTTGTGTTTTGAGTGAGGTGTGAGAACTTGCATGGGGTGTGGGTAGTATTTATAGGCTGAGGATGGAAGGGGGGGAGGCTGTGAGCCTCACCCTGCTGGCGGGCGCCACCAATAAGTGGCGGGCGCCACCCCACCTTGCTCAAAAATGTCTGCAACCGACACATGAGGTTTCCCTTGTAATGTCCACTAAAATTCCAAGTGGGGAATAAAGTGGTAGGTTCGGTGCAAAGTGAAAAGAGTGCAACCTCCTAAATGGGGCAAGTGGGCTGAAAATTTCAAAGACCACTTCTTCATCCTGGTCATACCAAAGATGGTGGCAAACTTACTCGGGAGCAGTTTTGTACCAAAATGTGGAAATAGAGGTGGCGGGCGCCAGGAAAACGTGGCGGGCGCCACCCTCCTTGGCTGAATTTCACTCCAACTCACCCCTCCTTTCACCTAGTGCTCTCCTTGTCACTCTCCATCACATGTGCATCAGAATTTTTGGGTGGAGATGTGTCCAAAAGGTGGAGTGAAGAGGGAGAGACATGGGGAGACATGGGAGTGAGTGATTGCATTGAAATGAGTAAAGCCATGGGTCTCCCTTGGTGTTATTTGCGTCTAGGAGGTAGGTGTAATAGTCTAGAGATTGGCTAGTGCTCCCTAGTGCACACTAGGGTGGCGGGCGCCCGCATGGGGTGGCGGGCGCCACCCCTATGGCTGCCTTAAGCCCCCTAGGTGCCACCTAATCACTCTAGTAAACATCTACTTTGCTGAAAATTAAATTGCTTAAGTAAAACGAAAAATTAAATGAGGGGATAAAGACTTACCTTAGCCTAACTTACCTTGGTTAGCCGCTTTGGATTCCCGATTAGTGTCGCCTTCACGGTGGTTGTGGTGGAATGTCGGCACCGACGAACCTTGATGACGGGTGTTTTTCCGGTCGCGGTGTGAACTCGAATTTCTCCTCCTTTCCACTGATGTGGAGCTGAATTTCTCCAGCTCCTACATCAATGGTGGCTTTTGCAGTGCTCAGAAATGGTCGTCCCAAGATCAATGGTGTCTGGTGGTTGGGATTAATATCCAGAACCACGAAATCCACTGGGACAAAGAGATTCCGGATTTTCACCGGAATATTCTCTGCTATTCTCGCGGGATACCGGAGCGATTGATCGGCTAGCTGCAAACACATAGAAGTAGGGGTCAAGGTATGATGATTTAATTTATCATGTATTACCTTGGGCATGACGCTGACGCTTGCTCCCAGATCATAGAGTGCATGCTCGAAGTGCTGCTCTCCAATTGAACATGCGATCGTTGGGTTTCCTGGGTCCTTCTTCTTTTCGGGGAGTTGGTTTAAAATGACCGCACTGCAATCTTTGGTCAATTTAACCACATCCCTACTTGGAATTGTTTTCTTCTTATTGAGCATGTCTCTCAAATATTTTGCATAAGTTGGAACTTGCATAGCGTCAATAAATGGCACATGTATATATAATTTTTGAATTACCTCGACGAATTTCTTGAATTGGTCGTCTTCCCTCGGATTTCTATTTTGATCTGGAAAAGGTAATACATGTGTATCATAGAATTCATGAGGAGCAGTTCGTACCTTGGATGAAGGTTCAGCTGGGGTCTCCTCTTCTTCGTCTTCTTCAACATTAACAATATTTTTCTTTGTAGCAGCATTACTACTAGGAACTAAATTAGGATGAGGTGGATCAAGTGGATTTACCACCTCTCGTGGTTACAGCTTTTACCTCCTCATAGTATTTAATTTGAGATTTAATGTTATCTACTTTTTGCTCTAATCTCTTATTAAAATTAATTTGTTCCTTAAATGCTTCAGAAAAATCCTTTAGTTTAGCATAAATTCCTTCTAACATTTTATCATGTTCAATTAATTTATTATTTATGCTATCATTAATTCTACCTTGATTAGAAACTAATTTTCCAATAGGAGAATTAAATACGGAGGTTTGAGGCATACCTTTTTTATTCCATTGTTGGATCATTGGAATTTGAGGTTCTCCGTAGCCACCATTATTAAGAAAGGATTTGGCATCCTCTTTCTTAATTTCTGCTTGACCTTCACTTGATGAAGCGGCTCTTTGCTTGACGTAGTACTCCTTTGCAGCACGATCTCTCTTCTCATTTATCCTTTGCTCTAGCAATTTTACCAAAGTTTGCAGGGCAACAGAATCAGCTTGCTTAATTTCAGACATACCTCTAGCACGTTTTTCTGTCCATCCTTGATTCGCCACCATTGTCTCGATCAGTTTGGTTGCCTTCTCTACAGTGAGAGAGAGGTATGCACCTCCGGCGGCAGCATCAATGTGTTGTCGAGATTCTTGCTGGAGTCCATTGTAGAAGCTCTGGATCAAGTACCAGTCTAGCATACCATGGTGAGGACAGTATTCAACATACTCTTGTAGTCTCTCCCAAGCTTCAGTGATTGTTTCTTCGTCTCCCTGTCCATAGTTGGAAATCTTGCTACGGACAAGAATAGTCCGACTTATCGGGCAGAACTTGTTGAGGAATTGATCCGCGCATCTCACCCACGTCAGCAGGTGTCCAGAGTTGAAGAGGAACCACTGCTTCGCTTTTTCCACTAATGAAAATGGAAAGAGACAAAGTCTGATGGCATCCTGCGAAACTCCCTGCACAGAAACTGTACTACATATCTCCAGAAAATTCCGGAGGTGAGCATTGGCATCCTCGGAAGGTTTGCCATTAAATGCAATAGCTTGAGCCATACGTATTAAGTGAGGTTTAAGCTCAAAATCTACATTACTAGTAGAAGGTAACACTGGAATGTGAGCAAGAGTAGGCATGGAATACTCACAGAGTGTTTTGGTCGACGTCGATGTTGATGGATCGTTGGAGCAGCTTGGTTCGTTAGTCACTTCTGACTGGGGTTCTTGTCTCGACGAACTCCTCTCACGAAGCTCCAGGTTCTTCCTCGGAGGAGTGAGATTAGCTCTCGCTCTCCTAAGAATGGCCTCAGGATCTTCTTGATAGTTGCTCGGAAGATTGAATCCGGCCATGACTACTTGAACGATCACAAACAACAAACAATATATACCCGCTAGAACTACGGGGGTTAATTCAATAGAAATCACAAAGAATTAATTCTAGCCAATTGCTTCCCCGGCAACGGCGCCAAAAATGCTTGTTGACTCTTGCTAACGTCATCACTAGGAGTAGACTATGGAATCTATCCCCGGCAACGGTGCCGGAAAGGTTTGTTGATACTTCTTAATGTAAGAAGTATAACTAACTATTCGTATGACTATTGGTAGGTTCCGCAAGCGCACAGAATAAGTCTATTGTAGCACTTCACCCGGGAGTAACCGAGTATCGTATTTATTTCCACAGGGAAGCTACTATGGCAGAACTAACACTAGGACCGCTATGAACAACTAGTAATTCTAGCAGGGTTGATCGAAAAGTGTGAATGGGGGTTGGTTTCTACTACTACTAAAAAGGAAGAAAGAAAGACTAACTATTACTAACCTAAATCGGCGGGGTCTGGCCGATGAACAGATTAATGTTTTCCTACACACTTATGATCACAACTAACTTAGCAATAAAGGTTCTATCTAGTTCTTCGAACCGTACACACCCTCTGGACTATTTACCTCAGACGTGCACAACGAGGTTTATGATTTAAGAACTAATCCAACTACGTGGTGGAATTCAAGGCTCCCAGGGCTGTCACCACCTGTTTGCTACCACAGCTATCCGGGGGGCTAGCCACAAACTAAGGTATAACTAGTCTAAGCACCGCACTTACACTAATATATACTACTCTAATCTCGCATCCAAAACTGGAGCACTGATTACTCAGCGAAGAACCCAAACTAGATATAAACTAAATACTAAGTTATCTATGATCGAAAGCACTCAACAAGAACAATAAGTAAAGAACTTAAAGTAAATGCTGAAAGTAGAAGAACACTAAGATAAATGAAGGAAGACTTGGAATTATACCAGAGACTTGGAAGATCCTCTATTACAACTCCAGCTCTTCTCTTCTACACTCTCGCTCTCACTCTAAGTCTCTCAACTAGAGTGTTCCTTCACCAGAGCTTCGCTTACAAGAGAGTGGGACTAATGAGGTGAGGTCTGAGTACAAATGAGCTCGGGGGGTCCTATTTATAGCCTAAGGGACCTAGGGGGCTACTTATGGACCTAGGGTTAGATCAGGGGGGTGAGTGTGGTGGCGGGCGCCAGCCCTATGTGGCGGCCGCCACCCCCCTGGCCCTTGGATCCACCGCCTCTTCACCAACGGCATCCAGGAGGTCCTCCAAGTCGGTTTGGGGTTTGTCCAATAACTGTCACATGGTCAATTAGGCCATGATCCATGTGACGCTGCTTCTTAGCCCTTGGATGAGCCGACTTAGGTGAGCAACGGCTGCAAATGAGTGTGGGGTGCTTCTCCTGGATCAGTGACGTGGCAGGGGGGAGTTTGGGCTTCTCCCCCCTGGCGGCCGCCAGCTAGGGGTGGCGGGCGCCACCCCTCCTTGGCCCAAAGTGGGCCCAGGCAAGTGGGCTTGCTTCCTGGTGGGTCCATTTGGTCATTTTGCTCAAAAACCCTGCAATTTCCTACATTCAAATAAAACTCAAGGACAAGTGGAAATCGTTAGTTTATAAAAGGTTTTTGGTTGATTTTAGGCCCTTGTGTTGCATTATATGACCTTGTTGATGCTAAGAATATGACACTTAGTGATCGTCAACAAGCTAGATGTTCACCAAAAACCAAAGAGCCCCAGCAAACGAAACCTCGCCGGTAATCCCAACTTGCCTCTACACAGGTGGGGCATCGACATAGTTGGACCACTACCAGCAGCTCAGGGTAACTTGCAATTCGCAGCAGCAGCCCTTGAATATTTCACCAAGTGAATAGAGGCGAAGACCCTTGCAAGCATAACTTCCACCTCCCTAACCAAGTTCGTGTGGCAAAGAATAATCTGTCATTTTGGCGTCCCTTCCTTCATCACTTGTGACAACGGAAAGCAGTTCGACTGCACCAAATTCAGGAATTTTTGTGACGAAGTCAACATCACGCTCGATTTCATGTCAGTAAACTACCCGCAAGCAAACAGGGCTGTCGAAAGGGCAAATGGGTTGATCTTTTTAGCAATATCGAAAACTCTGTTCGACGCACCGAAAGGCAAATGAGCGAACGCCCTAACGTCAGTTGTATGTGGGCACAACATCTCTCGCTCCAGAGCTACCGGCTTCACTCCATTTCACTTGTTGTACGGCGAGGATGCGGTCACGCCAGAGGAGGTAAAATTTGGTTCCTTCCAGACCAAAATGGCACCAGCAACCCAAGAACAAAGGCACCTTCGGCTAGACACCATCGAGGAGATAAGGTTGCAAGCGGCAAGCAATCTTGAGAAGTATCACGCGGAAACAAAGCATCGCAGGGACAAAAGCCTAATTCGGAAGGACATCAAGCCTGGTGACATGGTTACCATTCGGCAGCCAGACAAGCAAGGTAAGCTGCAGTCACAATGGCAAGGCCCCTTCATTGTGGCAAGCATGGCAGCACCCGGTGTATTCCGGCTGCTGGATGAGAAGGGGAAAGAATCGGCCCACACCTGGAACGCAAGCAACCTACGCCGTTTTTATCCATAGATCCTTTTGTTTTTTGTAATTTTGATGTAAGTTTTCATTTTCAATTTTTGTAATCAAGATCGACTGCACTCTTTTTCCTCGCTGGGGAAGCCCCCCATCGGGGTGCGAGGTTTTTTAATGAGGCAGCCGAATGTAATCGCCACCTTAAGGAAGCATTTGCAATTCCCCAAAACAGCCGTATACGCTCTCGATGATGAAAACAACCGAACGTAAGGTTGAGGCATTCGTCAAATTAATGTAACAAATGAGAATGTCGGCCTGCTGGACAAAGGAAGTCCTTCACAGACCTCGACAATCTCGAAAGCCTGCGGGCAACATAAACCGACCCTCCAACAAAACGAGAGGGCGGAACGAAAGCCCGCGGGCAATACAAACCGACCCTCCAACAAAACGAGAGGGCGGAACGAAAGCCTGCGGGCAATGCAAACCGACCCCCAGGGAAACGAGAGGGCGGAAAGAAAGCTTGCGGGCAAGTGAACACCCGCCTTCCGTCAAAAACAAAAAGTGGAAGACGAATCTAAGGCCACTGCAAATCGGCCCTTCCGGCCAAAGTCGCGGAGATTAACAGTAGAAAAAGTTAGGCTGAGCAACCCCCGCTTTGCAGCAAAAAGGGTAGCTGGCAGCCCTCAGGCAGTGCAAAACTTATCTGCTACCTTAATTCTCCACCTTCCAAAACAAGCCAGCCTCTGCAACCCGCCAACTACCAAGTACAACCAAAAGAGTAAATGCACAGACCTGCCACCACAGAGGCAAGGCCATATAAATAGAGGCTAGAGCACAGGCCATCCAAGCAACCAAAGCTGCCAAACCTACTCAGTTATTCCTGAAAGACACACCCAAGCAAGCGAGCTGCGGATAGGAAGCATCAGGATTTATGGTTTCGCTTTTATGATTGTGTCATCGATACATTAGTTAGACAGCGCCATGAATAAAATTGCTTTAGGCGAAAGCCTTCCTAAGTGGCAAGGTCGTCTCAAGTTTTAGCCGGTAGAGAAACAAGAGCAAGCCCGCTGCCGGAAGACAATAAGAGCAATATCTCAGATATAGCCGGTTGTAATTTCCTCCGTCGTGTCTGTAAAATCGCATAGATTAACCAAGTTTTCAAGCACAACACACCGCTGCCGCAAAGCTACGCAACTTCCGGCCAAGGGGCTCACAACAAAAGCACCCTCGCGCGAATGCTACCGCCCCTCGACAAAAAAGGTGGGGCGAGCGTCTTCAAACTTTCGGCCGAGGGGCTCGCAACGAAAGCACCCTCGCGCAAATGCTACCACCCCTCAACAAAAAAGGTGGGGCGGGCGTCTTCTAACTTCCGGCCGAGGGGCTCGCAATGAAAGCACCCTCGCGCGAATGCTACCACCCCTCGACAAAAAATATTGGGCGGGTGTCTTCTAACTTCCGGTCGAGGGGCTCGCAACGAAAGCACCCTCGCGCGAATGCTACCACCCCTCGACAAAAAAGGTGGGGCGGGCGTCTTCTAACTTCCGACCGAGGGGCTCGCAACGAAAGCACCCTCGCGCGAATGCTACCGCCCCTCGACAAAAAAAGGTGGGGCGGGCGTCTTCTAACTTCCGGCCGAGGGGCTCGCAACGAAAGCACCCTCGCGCGAATGCTACCACCCCTCAAAAAAAGGTGGGGCGGGCGTCTTCTAACTTCTGGCTGAGGGGCTCACAACGAAAGCACCCTCGCGCGAATGCTACCACCCCTCGACAAAAAAAACATGGGGCAAGCATCTTCTAACTCCTGGCCGAGGGGCTCACAACGAAAGTACCCTCGCGGGAATGCTACCGCCCCTCGACAAAAAAACGTGGGGCGGGCGTCTTCTAACTTCCGGCCGAGGGGCTCACAACGAAAGCACCCTCGCGCGAATGCTACCACCCCCCGACAAAAAAAGTGGGGCGGGCGTCTCCTAGTTTCCGGCCGAGGGGCTCGCAAAGAACGCACCCTCGCACGAATGTTACCGCCCCTCGACTAGAAAATGTAGGGTCGGGCGCTTTTCGATTCCGGCCGAAGGGCTCACAACAAAAGCACTTTACGCGCGAGAGCCACCACCCTTCGTTTCAGTAGGATGGGCAGGCGACCCCCACCTTTTTGCCGAACGTTATCAACAAAAGTATCCACGCGCAGAAGCATCTCATCGCCATCGATGGGACCTATAAAAATCATTCCCAGACTACAACCAGCGGGTTCCAAAAAAAACATTTACAAGCAAAGAAATAATCGGCAAACCACCCTTTCTTTATTCAGTGCATTTCAAATAATGTCATCAAACAATGCGGTGAAGTGCGAACTATTTTCGCAACCCCAGGAAAATGCTATATCGGCACTCATCCGACGAAAATGTGACGTCTTCAGGCTCCACTTTTACGGACGGGCCATCATCGAAAGCCGGCGGCGCGCGCAAAGCTTCGCGCTCTTCCGTCTGGCCTCAAGCTCACGGCGGTCAAAATTGTCATAAAAGGCACGCAAGTGCTCTCCCGTTCGCTTAATCTTCTTGGTGCGATTTTTCAAATAAGACGAAAGCTCCGATGCTGTCGGAAACCTAGAGCGAAAGCTCCTCCACAAATCACCTCCGACACAAAGATCATCGGATCTAATCATTAACGGGCAAATGTCGAGAACGTCCGGCGTTCCCGCATCCGCATCCTATTCAATACAACAAGCCAACTTAAGCTTAAAAGTTACAAACAATAGTAGCTTTTACGAGTACAACCGACCCATAGAAAAACATGGCCCATTCACTCAGCTACCGCATCTTGTGCGTCGTTTCCGTCGCGAGAAGCAGCTGCAGCCGAGCTTTCGGGAACTTCCTCATTCGAATGACGAGGGGTCCCTTCGTCATCAGGTTTGATCTCGCGCGCCCGCCGCTCAGAGATGAAGTCCGAAAATACCTTCTTGATATGAGCTTTCTCCTCTGGAGTCTGCAACAAAAACGGAATAGAGGAAAAAGGCATCACCTATAATCGAAAGTCAGAAGACACACAACAGCAAAATAGAATAGCCATTCAGAATTACCATGCCACGACCCATGGCGGACTGCATAAGCGACATGTCATTTCCACCCGCCAGCCAGAATTCGTCAAAAAACCTTTTACTAAGCACTTTAGCTGCCTCGGGGGTTCACCAGTAATAGTCCACCTCTTTAACCAGAAGATCCGAGATGTGGGTACAGCCGGCGTCTACTAAGCTGTGGCCGATTGCCTTAATGCCTGTGACCGCAGCATAGTCCCGGCCGAGGGCCATGTGCCCCGCCAACGACTCCATTTCAGAACGAATCCAATCGATAAGGTTCTCGACACCACTTTTGGGCAGGTTTTCGGTTTCAACCCCAATGCTGCGAAGGCATTCCCGAAGGGGGAACACAACCCCCCAGTGGAAGCCAAAAGCGCCTTCTCTCTATCGGCTTGGGCAGTGCGTAGCTACGAAATCTCCCTTTTCAAGCCTTCAATTTCCAGCTGGCTTGCCCTGCGGGAGTTTTGTTCATCCTCGGCCTTCTTCGTTTGCGCCTCCAAATCGGTGACAAGCTTCTTCACTTGGTCATCTAGTACTTGCCGGTTTCGCTCAATCTTGCGAATGTAAAGATCGTTCTGGTTGCTCTGACTGCGAACGATGACAGCAGCCTATGAAAAGCATAAAACAAAACAAGCACAAAAGTTAAAAGAAACCAAAAGGAAAACAGCTACGAAATCTACGACAAAACTGGGCACTTACGCTTGCTAGATGAAAGGATAGCGCATCGCTGAGCTTCACACCGCTAACCTTAAGGAGATCCCTCTCAATCTCCGGTGCGACGAAGGCCTTCTAAGAGAACTCCACAAATTTCGTGGCCTCCTCACTTCCACCAGGAAGAACTCCTGCTCGGCGATAGTCAATTCGGCAGGCAAGTTGGGCATCTGAGGCTGCACCCAAAGAACGAGCAATGCGATAAGACTCCTCTTTCGCATCATCAGTCTCGCTTGACGAGCTCAACCCGGTATAAAAACAGGGGTTCTCGTAGTCTAAAGGAGCTCCATCGAGAACCAGCCGCCTGTAACCCAAAAGTTGCCCATCCACCATGTCCTGCGTCAAACGAATGCACCGCAACAAAAATCTTGGCTTACCTCTATCAACAGCAGCAGGGGCCGACATCTTCCCAGATCCAGCCCCCTTTTCGCCAGCAGCCGCCTTATCATTGGGCGCCCGAGCAGAAGTCTCGGGGCGCTGAGCCTTCTATTTCTTCGTCGGGCGTGCCGTAGCCTCCGGCGGACAAGAAGCCTTCCGTGAACCAAGCTTCGCGAAGGTCGGAAGGTCAGCGACGGAGGCGTCATCATCAAATGCCGAGTGCGAAAGGTGCACATTCGACTTCTTCGGGGCCATCTCCGCATCTCGCGACGCGCTCTGTAGGCATGACAAAAACATGGCAGGTCAAATCCATAGAGAAGGCTTGAAAAGATAGCGCGTCACACAAACAAAAAGGGAATACAGTTAACCGAGCCAAAACTAAAGGTGTAGAGACTAGCCACCCTTGGGTGATCGAATGAATTAGTGTCGGGGATTGAGTCCAATGCGCCCCCTTGGCTCGTTCGCAAGGGTTTGGCGATCAAGCGCCCGATGCGAATGTCACCAACCTCGGCAGTTTTCCGCCTAGGGATCACGCCACTTCGACCGCGTCGACGAGCCGGACCTTTGCCTTTTGCCCTCGAATCTTCGGTTTCTTCCTTGCTTTCGTCAAGCAAGGGTCTTTCGGCATATTTAACTCCCATCGCGTCAAATGTGCGATTCAAGCAGCGGCCGCGACCGAGATTACCAAGTTGAAATTCGCTCTCTTTCCGCAGATATGACCCACAAATCTTCCTAGCCTCCCTCTCAATAAATTTGACATAAGATTCATCGTCAGCAAAATTGCTAGGCCTTTCGATCAGCAAGCGGGGCCCTCAGTAGCCACCTTGGTCAGCGAAACCCTCAAAGGAAGTCTCGCTGCACAGCGGATTCATCCCCATAGCCACCCACTCCTCGACAAGGTCTCGGCTAATTTGAAACCGGGTAGTGAGCGAGAAGGCATCACCGCACTTAACACTATCCTCCTCGGTCAGGGCAATAGGCGGAAGGCGCTTGCTCGGATACTTCTCCAAAACCAAAACAAGCGGAGATGCTTTCTTACTACCTTTAGCCATTTTGGCTTCAACCACATCATCAGAACAAACCCGATAGTAGAACCAAAAGTGAGTCCAGTCGGGCCATTTGTTCCGATACGTAAGCGAAATAGAAACGCTGCCTCGGGTCTTCCGCGGAACAAAGTTGATGCAACCTATTTCGCTAGGTAGTTCCTTCACCAGAAAAGGGTCGCTTACTTTCGAAACCTTCTGGTGGATATCGTAGAAGCGCACGAAAACATCAGCCCGAGGTGTGTACCCAAGCATCTTCATTGCCATAGCGAATACGCTGAGTCTGACGAAGGCGTTCAGAGTTAGTTGGTGCAACTGAATCTCAAACCCCGAAAGAACATCCGCCACAAATCCCTTAAGAGGAAAGTCTGGCCCTGCGGCAAAGTAATCGCGAAACACGACTGCTTCATAGGGTCGCGGAAGAGGAACTTCCTCATCTCCCGGAACACGACAGCTAGCCAGGTGATCCATTCGCAATGTCCCTTTCTTGATCAAAGAGTGTAGAGCCACCGATGACACCCGCGAAGCTCCGAGGTAGAATGAGCAGTCAGTAGGAACCATCACCGAAACGGAATCTCCTTCGTCAGATAGACTTCCGTTGTGGCCTAGGACCCGTGGAGCAACCCCGGAGCCAATAGAAACGTCAAAACTATGTTCGTGACGTGATGACCCAGAAGTCCCATCACTTTCGCTAGAAGAGCTGGAATATGACGTGGAAGTGGAAGATGCCATCTAACATGGCGGCGAAACACAAAATAAACAAGAGTCCATGCAAAAACGGGAATCTCAAAAGTGACAACTCCAAAGAACGAGTAGATAAACGAAAGGAAGGGAAAGCATAAACAACACTAACCAGGTCGAAAGGCCCACACGCAGCAATGTGAAACAGCGAAAGGTCCCCTGGCGAAAGGTGTAGCAGCAAACGAGAAAGTAGCGGGAAAAAAGATATGAAGCAAGGGCCAGGGAAAATAACTCGACGACCGCCTCTCCTCGTTTATATATACGTAGACTGGGCGCGTTCCTTGAGAAAACAAAAAGACATATCGGCACAAAAACGAAGCATCGTAGCCATAAAATCCGAAGCGTCCAGTCACGCAGCTAAATATATATATATATAAATAAATAAATATATATATAAATATACATATGAGTAATAATAATAACAATAATATGGCAAATGGAAACAAGAATTCCTCTAGCTCGGCTTCACACCGAAAGCGAGGAACTCCTTTGGGCGGGCGTAGGTGCCTGGCGAAAGGACACGGTCGAACCATGCGGGCTCATGGGCTCAACCATGAAGGGCTATTGTTGGGGCGATACCCAGGGCACAGGCATCCCTAGCCCGTGTTCTTGGGTGTGGTCGTCGAGCGGATGCGCACTGTCGGGATGAAGGGCGTTCTTTCCGTCTGAAAGAGGCGGGCGAAAGTGCTTTCGGGCGAAAGCAAGGCGACATGGTCGGACGCACTTTCGCCTGAATGGGGTACCAAAGGCAGTGTAAGTAGGCGCTGAAGGCAGTGCAAACAGATAATCGAGGATGCAGTTCGAGTGACTATCGCACGAATGTGCCGAAGGCGTGGTTTGAGTGGCTATCGCGCGAATGTGCCAAGGGCGTGGTCCGAATGACTTAACGCGCGATTGTGAGTTTCGCGCTCCTTGCAGGGTACTTTCACCGCGCTGGTCTTGTCATGAGTTCTTTCGCAGGTCATCGGAGTCCTCGATCGGGAAAGAGGGGGCCCACTGGTCGGAAAGAAGCTGTGCGCGTCCGGGCCAACACTGCAAGGGCAAAGTTACAACGAAGCCCCTCAGGCCCAGGAAAGGCAACATCGTCCATTGGCCAATACAACTAGCTCCGTCTAGGTTGATTGGCACGATCAACCAGCTGCTACCATACCAATATGGATACCAGCTTCCCTTCGAAGAGAACGACGCCTCTACGGAGCTAATCTCCAGCGCCTACCCTCGAATCAGTCACACCGGGGTCAATAAACCAAGGCTACACTCGTGAAGTCTTTTATGACAGGACAACATTCATCACTACAACCTCCAACTCCTCCAGATGTCTTCCGCGATGATGAAACCTTGAGTATGATATCTGACGACGATCCAGAAGCGCCCGGTGAAACTGAGAGCTTAAAAGGCAGAAAGAATAAGGGTGAATCAAGCTAAAGATGCCCGTACAAGGCGAGCGACTCATCGTAAGGAGGCAATTGAACGATATCAAGCACGGCTGGAGGAATACAATAGTAGCAGATGCTTAGCAGAGGAAGCTGAGCTTCAAGCTCGTAATCAACGCGATCAGGACATACAATCTCAGTATGATCACGACAGACGACAGGTTGACTGCTCACACAACCTCGAACTTGAGTTTATGAGGGTAGCTGGGCACAAAGTGTACCAAACCCCTTATCAGAACATTATGGCTTTAGCCACGGAGATCAGAGCAAGAGACAACCGCACACCAGATGAAGAACGCCAGTTGATCATGCTTCAGTCTACCGCACTACAGCTCAAAGGTAGAAACCTTGAGTCATTAGCCAATGCTCAGGACTCATCCCATCCAAGTCAGAGACGGACCGCTCATGAATGACTCAGTTGGATTCCAGCCAAGAGTTGTCTGGGAAACTGGGTCCCCGACCAAGCAGAGGGAGGAGCCGAACCATCATATCGAGGAGTCGACAATTTGGGCTCCGACGCAGTCGACCGCTTCCCCTGTTTTTCCCAAAACTTCGAGCAGTCCCGTTCCCCCACAAATTTAAGCCCGGGAACTACTCCAAGTACGATGGAAAACAGAACCAAAATGGTGGCTCAGACTATACGCGTAGGCAGTCGAACTGGCAGGAGGAAGCAACGACATCAAAGCTTTATTTCTACCAATGGCTCTAGAGACAATGCCCCTAGCATAGTTTGACAGACTTAAGCCCGAGTCCATTGACTCCTGGGAACAACTTCACCGTGTCTTCATAGAGAATTTCGTGAGTGTTCCCAAGAGATTAGACCCTCAGACTAAGCTAAGAACCTGCAAGCAGTAGAAGAATGAGGCCATGCGGGAATACTACAGACGTTTCTCCAAGATTCGCTCAACAATCTCGGACATAACGGATCGAGAAGTAATTGATCTTTTTGGCAATGGAATCTGTGGAAGATACAATTACAAAGACTTTATCAAGCAAGACCTGATCACCGCCGACGAGTTCCACAGAGCAGTGAATTCTATGATTGCAACAGAAGAACGCACTCAAGAACGCTTCCCTGAGAGGAACACGCAAGGTGACCGTGGAGACAATCAGAGAGGGAACCAGCCTGCTCAGCAAAATACCCGGAAAAGGACTGGGGACAATACTGTGGCAGCCATGGAACCTCAGAAAAAGGGGAACAAGCCATCAAGCTTTGATGATCTCCTAGACGGTCCATGCCCCTTTCATCCGAAAGGAGGACACCCGGCTAGACACTGCAGACAACTCAAAGAACGAGGATTGAACTCCGACTTCAACAAAAGCAAGAAAGACAAAGGCAAAAAGATAGCTGAAGACCCACATTAGGGCGCTGGTGACTTCCAACATCCTAAAGGCAGTATCAATGTCATATTTGGGGGGTAGCAACCAGCGAGAGCAAGCGCCTCCAGAAGCTTTCATTACAAGAAATCATGTCAGCAGAACCAGCGACCCCCAAATACCTCGACTGGTCCGAGCATCCCATCAATTTTTCTCGAGGAGATCAATGGACCAGTGTCACCAACGTCGGGCATTACCCGCTAGTCATGGATCCAACAGTCGCTGGGTTCAAATTGGGAAGAGTACTTATAGATGGAGGAGCTGGACTCAACATCATCTTCGCAAGCACCCTATGCAAGATGAACTTAGACCTGGCAACTCAACTCACTCCATCGAGTGCCCCCTTTTACGGCATAGTACCCGGAAAGGCGGCAATACCACTCGGAAGAATCATCCTACCTGTTACTTTTGGAACTCTGACCAACTATCGAACAGAGTACATCAGTTTCGAGGTAGCTGACTTCGAGTCTTCTTATCATGCCATATTCGGACGACCAGCTATCGCCAAGTTCATGGCATTGCCACATTACCCGTACCTTCTCCTAAAGATGTCGGGTCCTAAAGGAATTCTAACCTTCAAGGGAGATTTGAAGTGTTCCTTCAAATGCGACACAGAGGCTGTCCAAATCGCAGAAAAAGCTCAACTCACCATGGAGGTACATGAACTCGCACAAATGGTACATAATGCCAAGCCTGGGGACTCGGAGATTCCAGCTAAGAAGGCGGGAACCATCCAACCTCCAGCGGAAGTATCTACAAAAACAATCGACCTGGAAACCAGCGATCCTTCAAAGACGGCGGTCATCAGCGCTCACCTATCTGAAGCATAGGAACTCATGCTCACCATGTTCCTGAGGGCAAACAAGGACATATTTGCCTAGAAACCAGCAGATATGCCTGGTGTTCCAAGGAACTTGGCTGAGCACAAGTTGGAGTTAAAAGAAGGCTCCAGACCCATCAAGCAAAGACTACGTCGCTTCTCACCAGAGAAAAAGAAGGCAATCAAGAAGGAAATAGCCAAACTACTAGCAACTGGGTACATCAGAGAAATTCTCCATCCTGAGTGGTTGGCTAACCCAGTACTAGTAAAAAAGAAGAACTCTGCAGAGTGGCGCATGTGTGTCGACTACACAGACCTCAACAAGCATTGTCCAAAGGATCCTTTTGGATTACCGAGGATAGACCAGATAGTTGATGCTACCGCAGGGTCCGCTATATTATCCTTCCTAGATTGTTACTCAGGGTACCATCAGATTGCCCTCAAAGAAGAATACCAGCCCAAGACATCGTTTATAACTCCTTTTGGTGCCTACTGTTATAAAACCATGTCCTTCAGGCTGAAGAATGCAGGAGCTACTTATCAACGAGCTATCCAAGATTGCTTAGGCGACCAGATTGGCCGCAATGCAGAAGCTTATGTTGATGATGTGGTCATAAAAACAAAAGATCCGACTACTCTCATAGCAGATCTTGAGGAAACTTTCACCCATTTACGCACCTACAAATGGAGGCTAAACCCTACAAAATGCGTATTCGGAGTACCCTCAAGACAGTTACTCGGATTCCTGGTTAGTCATCGAGGCATTGAAGCTAGCCAGAAGCAGATTAAGGTTATCACTAGAATGAAGCCGCCAAGTTCGGTAAAGGATGTTCAAAAGCTCACCGGGTGTATGACAGCTCTTAACAGGTTTATCTCAAGGCTAGGAGAAAAGGGACTACCTTTCTTCAAATTACATAAAGCCTTGGATAAATTTCAATGGCAGAAGAGGCTGACAGGGCCTTTGAATAGCTCAAGGGATACCTAACCAACCCTCCTATCCTAACACCGCCAAAACCCAGGGAACCGATGATACTATACATTGCAGCTACCACGCACCTTGTAAGTACAACAATAGTGGTGGAGCGCAAAGATGAAAAGTACATCTACAACATCCAACAACCAGTCTACTACATCAGCGAGGTACTTGCCAACTCAAAGGTTTGGTACCCGCAGGTTCAAAAACTGTTGTACGCTTTACTTGTTACTTCAAGGAAGCTATGACACTACTTCGAAGCACACAAAATCACAGTGGTTACAGATTTTCCGCTGGGAGAAATCCTTCACAATCGTGATGCCACAGGTAGAATATCCAAATGGGCAGTCGAGATAGGCGCCCTAAACATCAAATTCACTCCAAGGAAGGCCATCAAATCTCAAGTACTAGCTGATTTCGTCGCTGAGTGGACAGAATTCTAGCAGGCTCAAGATGGCTCTATTCCAGAACATTGGAAGATGTATTTTGACGGGTCCTTAAAACTTGGCAGCGCAGGCGCTGGAGTTCTACTTATATCACCCGCAGGAGAGCAACTCAAATACGTTCTGCAAATTATGTGGCCTGCTACCAACAATGAAGCAGAATAAGAGGCACTACTCCACGGGTTATGATTAGCAGTCACATTGGGCATCAAACGACTGTTAGTCTACGATGACGCTTCTGTGGTCATTCATCAAGTCAATAAGGACTAGGACTGCACCAAGGAAACAATGGACGCCTATTGCGCTGAAGTTCACAAACTAGAGAAAAATTTCTCAGGGCTGGAACTCATTCACATCACACGAGATCTCAACGTCGTTGCTGATGTTTTAGCAAAACTCGGATCTAACAGAGCCTCCGTTCTGAGCGGTGTCTTTGTGCACGAGTTATCCAAGCCCGCCATCCAGCAGAAAGAAGAACCCTTCCCAACACCAGACAAGCAGATCCTAACATTATCATCCGACTGGACAAAGGTTTTCATTGACTACTTCAAGGAGCACAAGTTGCCAAGTGACAAAGCCATATCAGAGCAAGTCACCAGACATAGCAAGAATTATGTTCTAGTCGGAGATAGGTTATATTGACACAGTACCTTATCAGGAGTTCTATTAAAGTGTATTTCCCCTGAAGAAGGCAAAGAAATTCTGGACGAAGTCCACTCCGGGTGTTGTGGCAATCACGCAGCTTCAAGGACATTAGTCGGAAAAACCTTCAGATCCGGGTACTACTGGCCCTCTGCCCCGAAAGATGCAGAAGACTTAGTTCGCCGCTGCCAAGCATGCCAGTTCTTCACCAAACAACAACATGTCCCTGCTCACGAGTTAATATGCATACCTCCATCATGGCCTTTTTCATGCTGGGGACTCGACATGGTAGGCCCTCTAAAGCGTGCGCCTGGCGGGTTCGAATACATCTACGTGGCAATCGACAAGTTTACCATGTGGATTGAGTATATGCCTTTGGTCAAATTCAATGCATCAAAATCAGTACAATTAATGGAGAGCATCTTCCATCGTTTTGGGATGCCACATAGAATCATCACTGATTTCGGCTCACCCTTTACGGCTATAGAGATCAAATTGAGAACATATATGATGAATGATTGACATTGATGAGGAAGGTTTGAGGCTTTTCCCGGTTGAGTCATTATCTCGCTATGTGCTTAATGTTTATGACTAACCGATGGCGTTGAGTTGTGGTGTTTCATGTGTTGGTGTGCGTGTGCAACATGTGTCTCTTGGCTGTGTTGATGTGCAGGTGTGGAGCTCGGATACAGTGGTCAATGGCGAGGTGAAGGTCAAGTAGAGACGTGCCGTGCCGACGGACCGAGAGCGTTGAAGGATGGGCGTGCCGTGCGGCGGACGTGCCATGCCGATGTACCCAGAGCGGTGAAGGGCGGACGTGAGGCTTGGACCGACGGACCGGAGGGCCGGAGGACCACCTGTGGTAGCTGGCACTTGGCGTCGACAAGCGAGAGCACATGGGGATGTGCAATGCATCGGCTGAGTCGGGAGGAAGACGATGGCGTCGTGGCACTTGGTGGGAGGTCGGACACGGGCTTGCGTGCGGCGCAAGTGCCGTCGGCCCAGTCAAGAAGGAAGGCGAAGGCGTTGTGCCCGGCATGGAGGCTGGACATGCATCGGCATCGGTGCCGGTGGTCGGGGTGTGCGAACCACATCCCGTCTACGGCGCGGGTTCGGTAGCTGAGCCTCAAAAAGCTACCCTCGAGGTTTTCCGAGTTTGGGCCACAAAACTCGGGGTGGCGGGTTTCCGAGTTTGGGCCTCAAAACTCGGCAAGGACTGTTTCTAGGTTTGGGCCTCAAAACCTGGGCTGGCGGGTTTCTGAGTTTAGGCCTCAAAACTCAGGGTGGACGGTTTGCCAGGTTTGGGCCTCAAAACCTGGGCTGGATGGTTTACCGGTTTGGGACTCAAAACCAGGCGGAGGTTCCTATGCGGAACGGTCGACGCGTGGCGGCACCGAGAGGCTTGCGTTGCGGCAAAGCTATTGGTGAGGAAGGCGCGGTGGTCGACGGTGACGGCACGTGGCGGCATCCTGGAGCTTGCGTCGAGGCGAAGCAAAGGATGAGAAGGCGCGTGGCCGTCGGATGGAAAATGACCGAGTTGGACGGTTTTACCCTCAAGGGGGTATTTTGGTCAGTGCTTCATGAGAGGGCGTTTTGGTCTTCGGACGTGCGCCTATATATATGAAGGGGGCTGGTTAGGGCAGCCCATCCTTGGAGGTGTGCCACTCATTTTGTTCTTGTGAGAGGAGGCTAGGGTTAGAGGATTGGAGGGCTCTTGTTCTTGAGCTTTTTGCCATCCAAGCTTTGTGTTGCTAGGAGTGGCTTGTAACCCAACACCACAAGCTAATACAATCATCCATCTTGCTGCAATCCAAGGATCAAATTCATTCTCCTCTTTGATTTGCGATTTTGTTCTTCGCGTTCTTCATTTTCCCCTCTTCGTGATTTCGTGAGAACTTTTGATTGGAGGGATGGATTGCGATTCCGTTTGAACCATCTTGTGCTTTGTCGTGAGAAGCATCTTTCCACCAAAGGAAATCATCTAATTCCTCACGAGCACATAGATCGGGCGGATTTCGTTTTTGGAGCCAAACTTTTCCCCTTTGCACAAGATTTGCGATTGATGATGATTTAGTTGGGTTCGAGCCATGATCTCTTAGAGTTAGCTCACCAACCTTGTTGTGATCCTCTATGCAAAGTTTGAAGTCAATCCAAGTTGTTTTGATTGAGTTTTGGTGATTTGTTCTTCAGCTCGAGCTGCTGATTTCAGGTCGCGGAACCTCCACGCTGAACCGCGGAACCTCCGTGCTGAATCGCGGAACCTCCATGGTCTAGAGTCTCTGCGCAGAGCTGTGGAACCTCCGCAGTCTGTAGGCGGTTTTAGGGACTCGCGGGGCCTCCGCGCTGAGGCGTGGAACCTCCGAGGTCTGTAGGTTCCTTCACCCTAAAGACCGCGGAACCTCTGAGCCAGCACGCGGAACCTCCGGACCCGCTAACTGATTTTGGCCTTCTCAGTCTTCCGAGTGTCTCTTTCTCAATCCGTTTGTTCCGATGGGTTTCTAGTTTACCAAGGAACTTTTCTAAGTCATCAAACCACCAGTTGGTTTGGGTGATTTAGGTTTGGGCTCTTTTCTCGTTTCCATCGAGTTAGAGAGCGCCATTTTGGATTTCGGATTGATTTGGCTGTGCAGTGTGTTTTCCGCTGTGGTGAGTGTTCCACTGTGTTTGTCGGTCATCACCGAGAACATCCAGCCACTTGTTGGCTCGAGAACACTACTCGTGTGAGATTTTGTGCTTTTGGGTGACTTTCTGGGACACAGACCGTTGATTTCTCGAGAAGAAATTTGTGGCTCCCATTCACCCCCCCCTCTGGTCGCCATTTCCGGTCCTTCAATTGGTATCAGAGCCAGTTAAGGATCTCTCTACCTTAACCGGTTCCGGATCCGCGAAGGCGACCTTTTGAGAGCGGTTTTGTTTCTGACTTTGCTTGTCGAGGTGTTGAGCTTGTGTTTTGGCTGACACTAACGGTGCTTTTGGAGATGGCACCAAGCTCTTCTTCCTATGAGTCTTTGTCCTTAGGTTTGTGTCTTGGACATGCGACCGAGGACAACATTTTGGCAAGAAGGAGGAGTGCGGTTCTTGAGACAGAATGTGAGGTGGAGGCTTTGCTGGACTTTCTAGGAGATGATGAGCATTCAATAGAGGATCTTGTACGTGAACTTGGCAAGGCCAAGAAAGATACACTTGTTGCTAGACTTGGGGCTTTGTCTCAATGATTTGAAGCTTGTTGTGATGATAATGTTAGAAATGATGAGCTTTGTGATACCTTGCGTAGAAAGATTGAGAAGTTGAATTGCTCCATCACTAGGTTACAATGTGGCCTTTTCTATTGGAAGTCTAGTGCATCTTTACCTTGCACCTCTTGTAGTGACATGGTTAGGAAGAATGATGAGCTATGCTTTTCTCATGCTAGTTTAAAATCTGAGATTGAATTGTTGAAATCCAATGCTTCCAAACCATGTTTAGTTTACATTGACTTGCGCAAGGACCTCGATTGTGCTAAAACTGAATTAGCCTTGCTTAAGTCAAATGCTTTGTTACCATGTGTTTATTCTGAGTCTTTGTGTGTTGAAATTGATGAACTAAAATTGACTCACACCACATGTGTAGATGAACTTGAGCATGCTAGGGCTGAAATTGTTGAATTAAATTCTAAGCTTTGTAGCTCATGCTCTTTAAATAAAAATGCTTGCCTTACTTCTCATGCTATTCATGTTTCTTTGCTTGATGTGAATGGTGATGTTTCTTCCACTGATTTCATGTGCACATCATTCATTGATTTAGAAAAAGAAGTTTTGGCTTTGAAAGCTTTGCGCGATGATATGAGCGCTAAGTTGGTTGAGCACAATGATATGAGTGCCAACCTTGAGAAGGAGATTGAGCTCTTGCGTACCACATATGCCGAGTGCATTGAAAAGGAGATGGAAAACTTAAGAAACACTCCTTGTGGTACTTGTGTCCGCCTCATGTTTGAAAATGAGGTTTTGGCCAAAAGATGCAAGAGCCTTTGTGCTAAGTCATTTGAGTCACACATTTCTTCCAACTCCGATGTTGATATTTCTGAGTTTGCATCTTTGCAACCGGAGTTGAGTTCTTGTTCTGCGCGTGAGTCTTTTGATGTTAGCACTTGTGCCAAGGTTTCAGATATCTCTTTCATAGCTACTCCTAACCTTGTTGGTTCTTTGAGTGATGTCCAAGGGACTTTTCTTGACAAGGGTGCTTCTTATATTTTTGGGACTCGTGCTCCCAATCTGGTTTTCCAATGCACCTTTTGCAAGAAGGATGGACATTCGCTCAATTTTTGTGTTCGCCGTGTCAAGCATGAGAGGCGTATTCGAGCTAAGGCTTTTAGGAAGCCACGTAGCCTTTCCCATGGCACGTGTGCTCCTAGTGTTGGCACCAAGTTGGTTGTTGATGCTTCTTGTTCTAAGTCCCAAGGGACTTCTCACTTGTCCGAGAATGGTGTGCCTTCCAGTAGACCTTTGTACCATTGCTCTTTCTGTGAGAAAGATGGGCATCAAGAAAGCTTTGGCTATTGGGGTGCCAAATGTTTGCGCCAATCTCGCTCTTCTAGGAAGACGGTGGTTCATAGCCCTTCCCATGGTATAAACGCTTGTGCTCCGAGTAAGAAGTCCCTCTTTGTTGATGGGTTTTATGACTCCTTTTCTAGTCGGTTAGGTCATGGTCGTGGACATGCTTTTAATGCTTCTTGTGTTGGTCCACGTCATGCTTCTCATGGTGCTTCTATTGGTTCATCTCAAAAAACCTTGGAAGATGTTTGCCTCTTTTCCCATGGTATGACTCGTTCTTCTCCTCGAGTTGTCCTTTTGAGGAATGCTTTCAAGGCTGTTTCAAAATTGCATTTGAACCGACAGTTGCATCATGCTAACCCACATGATAAGTTGAGTTTTGTGACCAAGTCTTGGGTTCCCAAGTACATGCTTGTTAACCCTTCGGGATCCAAGACTCGGGTTATTTTGTCCTCTTGTGTGTAGATATGAGGACGCGGGGTGGAGAACATGCACTTGATGGAACTTGAACTTTTAGATGTGATCAAGATTTGATGGTTCTCTACACCCCGCTTAGAATTGCCTCCAAAGAGGCTTTTGTAGCTTTGTGAGCTTTCTTATACACTCTTACCTTGTATATCCATGATCTATTTCTTGTGGTATGAGATGGTCTTTCATATGCTCACTTGTATAGTATGTGCATGTACATTTTCTTTTGTATCATGTTTTGTTTAGTCTAGCATGTGCTATCTTGTATATCATGTCATGCTAGCTTTGTGTACAGCTTTGGTGGCTATTCCACTTTTCATGCTAGTTTGTGATCCTCATGAACATTGTGCCATGTTTTACCATATTTCTCCATGAGCTTGATTTGTAGTGGTATGATGTTCATTAGGTATCACTTTTCAGGTGCTAGTTTTGGTTAGCTACATGTATCCTGTTGATATGATTAGTTTGAGCACTAGCCTTTCCACAATTTTATCATGTTACATGCTTTTGGATCTATTGCTATCATTATCTTGCATTGTAGCATGTGTTGAGGTTTAGGCTGTGTTTGGGTTGATCATGTCTTTAGGCTGCATTTTGCTATACAGTGCTTTATCCTGTTGCATGGTAGTTTTGACTAGTTTGAGTTCAGATCTCCTTGCGATATCATTCATAGGTAGACCTCTTATTGTTGAGAGTTCACCTTATGCTTATTATGTTACTAACCGCTTTGTGGAGACCTTGAGGTCACACTGGACGAGACAATGCCTTTTGTTTCTTCTGCCTTTGAGTGTGCAGGAGAACATGAGCCTGGAGAGAGCATTTTGGCTCACGGACCCGATCCCACTTCTTCCATGACTTGGGGTTCCGTTCGAGCAGCTCTCCAGCGAGCACTAGCTGCACCTGTGGGAGCGACAGCATCAGGCGAGGGGGAGACCACTTCGGCGAGGCAGGCACCGCGAAGATTTTAGCAGATTCAGGCGTCCCCTCGGTTATCACACCAGCAGGCGGTCATGCGCTTCATGAGGTACCTTCAACACACTTCTGAGTTCAGGTTTTGGTACTCTTCTTCTTCGACCTCCTTCTGCTGTGTGGTCTTTCCGATGTGGATTTTGCTGGTTGTTCGCTTGAGCATTTCTTGGCTCTTTTCTTGTGGTTTTGGTGTGTGTTTCCCTTTTGGATGGGGAAGCATTTTGCTTGTTGTATCTTAGTTGGACTTCTTCGATACCCTTTTTGTTTTGGGTCTTCCTCTTTAGGCTAGTTTTTGCTTTGATTTTGATAGACTAGTTTTTGCATGCATTTCATCATGTATTCTAGTGCATTTTAGAGCTTCATGTTTAGAGCAATGAGAATGAGATTATGCTCTTTTTGGTATGCCTAGTTTATTCATGATGATGCTTGTAGCTTAGGCTCTTTTTGATCATTTGATACATGTTATGAGCTAAGCTATTTTTTGCAAATGGTGAACTTGACTAATCGACTATGAAACCTTTAATTTGTTCACCATTGAGATTGGCAACTAGCATGGGTAGGATGTGTTGAGATCCCTTGTGCTATCTTTTGTATGCTAGGTTGCTATGTCTCTTGCACAGAGTCATTCACTTGCTTGGATTGTTCATATTTACCTTGTGCTTAAAATTTGATCCAAGTCTTAAAAGATCGAGATGGGATTGCATGTGTCAGCACATCATGGTATCGAGACTGTTTCTCATTGCACTTTTGAGTTAAACTTGAGCCGTGTAGTGTAAGACCAAAACCGGTGCTTTAAGCTTCCGATTGCTTTTCTTGCATAGGCTTAGCCAGGTTGAAAAGTTAGGCAATGGCCATGCTTTCAACCTCTCGCAATCACATGCTTTAATTTGAACTTGTGTTAATACCACTGCAATCTCCGATAAAATTTGAAAATAACACAAGTCTATGCTTCATTCTATGGCATGATGATTGAACTTTGCTAGGGGTAGTTCACCTATTATACTTGAGTTAGCACTTGGTTGATTTCCTGTCTATCCATGCTATGTGCTATTTTAGTGGTGGACTCCTTTTCAAATAGCTTAAAACTGCCCATATGCTTAATTGTTCATATTTCGTATTCATTTGATCAGTTTGAGCCTTTGCTAGCAGTTGTATTGGTTGCTAAAATTTCAAGGCAGCACCCTTTTGAGCATCTTTTCATTCTGATTGCTACACACTTGAAGCTGTTGCATTGTCCATTTCATGCATTTTTAGCTTTGAGTACATACCCCCAGCTCTGATGCACTTTCAGAACACTGTGGTCACTCTCAGTGTTTCTTATGGCCCCCATATGCTTTTGGTTGATGACTTGTCTTGTGTTTGTGTCAACTGTGTGAAAAATGTCAAAACCCCTCAGCATGTTCCCTTTTGTCAAGGGGGAGAAGCTGTTTGCAAGGGGGAGTTTGTGTGTTGGCACAAAGGGGAGAGTCATGCATTTTGGGGAGAGCTTTGAGCTAGGGGGAGTTTAGCTCTTTTATGTGTTTCAGTTGGTATCCATCATTTAGTATAAAGTGCATTTGGTGTCATGAGCTTTGATGCATAGTCTTTGTGTATAGGCTTGCTTTCAGGGGGAGTTGTTTTGTTTTGCATCTTCTCCGCGTGCTCCGAGTATTAGTGCTCCATTTGGTTTTCAGCTTCTCTTTGTGTTTTCTCAGTCGGTATCGAGCCTGCTAGTCGTGTTGAGACATTTTGCCTCTATCTAGAGGGACTAGCAGTTTTTGCTTGGTATTTTCAATTGGTATGGACCCTTCAGCTAGTTGTGTCGAGCCATTTTGCCTCTATCTTGAGGAACTAGCTGTTTTCACCAATTTTTGGCTGCTTGTGATTGGTATCGAGTCTTCTGCTAGTTGTGTTGAGCCTCTGTGCCTCTATCTTGAGGGACTAGCAGTTTTGCATTCTAATGCGTTGTTTCAGCCTCAATTGGTATCGAGCCTTGAGCTGGTGGTGTTGAGCCTTTCTGCCTCTTCTTGAGGGCTAGCTCATTTTTGACATGGTTGCGTCGAGCCGTTGCCCATGTCTTTGGGAACCAAGTCTTTCGCTCTTTGTCTGAGTTTTTGCTCTTTTGTGGAGTTTTGCTCAGATTTTGCTTGGTTGCATTGAGCCATTGCCCATGTCTTTGGGGACCAAGTTATGTTCATTTCAAATTGCCCCTTCTTTAGCATTTCTTTGGCTTTTTGGGCATTTGAATGAATAATCTTCTCATGTCAAGTGACTTTGTTCTTTTCCCTTCTATGGCTTTTGATCACTTGAATGAGATTTTCGATTTTGGTATCTCCAACCATCTCTTGTGCTTAGTTTTTGTCAATTCAATCATCAAGGGGGAGAAATTTCGAAACCCAAGTAGATAAGAACTTCAAAACCCAAGTGGATAAGAACCTTGGTTTCTTTTGTGATGATTGTTTGACAATGTATTTGAGATTGGTTTTTGAGTGCCTTTTGGGATTCATGAAACTCTTGTTTCTCTTGACTCTTCGGTTGTGTGAAGGATTTGCCCGCTTTTCCCGTTTTTTCGAGACCGAGAGCTTTTATTTGGAGTTTTCATGATCCTTCCTCATATCAAGTGGCCTTGTGTTTGCTTTTGCTTGGCTTTGGGGCACTTGAATGAGGCTTTCCTTCAAACCCTTCCTTTGTGGTTTTATTTTTAGTCAAAGCATTCATCAAGGGGGAGATTGAGAACATATATGATGAATGATTGACATTGATGAGGAAGGTTTGAGGCTTTTCCCGGTTGAGTCATTATCTCGCTATGTGCTTAATGTTTATGACTAACCGGTGGCGTTGAGTTGTGTTGTTTCATGTGTTGGTGTGCGTGTGCAACATGTGTCTCTTGGCTGTGTTGATGTGCAGGTGTGGAGCTCGGATACAGTGGTCGACGGCGAGGTGAAGGTCAAGTAGAGACGTGTCGTGCCGACGGACCGGGAGCGGTGAAGGATGGGCGTGCCGTGCGGCGGACGTGCCATGCCGATGTACCCAGAGCGGTGAAGGGAGGACGTGAGGCTTGGACCGACGGACCGGAGGGCCGGAGGACCAGCTGTGGTAGCTGTGGCACTTGGCGTCGACAAGCGAGAGCACATGGGGATGTGCGATGCATCGGCCGAGTTGGGAGGAAGACGATGGTGTCGTGGCACATGGCGGGAGGTCGGACATGGGCTTGCGTGCGGCGCAAGTGCCGTCGGCCGAGTCAAGAAGGAAGGCGAAGGCGTTGTGCCCGGCGTGGAGGCTGGACATGCATCGACATCGGTGCCGGTGGTCGGGGTGTATGAACCACATCCTGTCTATGGCGCGGGTTTGGTAGCTGAGCCTCAAAAAGCTACCCTCGACGGTTTCTGAGTTTGGGCCACAAAACTCGAGGTGGCCGGTTTCAGAGTTTGGGCCTCAAAACTCGGCAAGGACGGTTTCTAGGTTTGGGCCTCAAAACCTGGGCTGGCGGGTTTCCGAGTTTGGGCCTCAAAACTCGGGGTGGGCGGTTTGCCAGGTTTGGGCCTCAAAACCTGGGCTGGAGGGTTTACCGGTTTTGGGCCTCAAAACCGGGCGGAGGTTCCTATGCGGAACGGTCAACGCGTGGCGGCACCGAGAGGCTTGCGTTGCGGCGAAGCTATCGGTGAGGAAGGCGCGGTGGTGGACGGTGACGGCACATGGCGGCATCCTGGAGCTTGCGTCGAGGCGAAGCAAAGGATGAGAAGGCGCGTGGCCGTCGGATGGAAAATGACCGAGTTGGACGGTTTTACCCTCAAGTGGGTATTTGGGTCAGTGCTTCATGAGAGGGCGTTTTGGTCTTCGGACGTGCACCTATATATATGAAGGGGCTGGTTAGGGCACCCCATCCTTGCAGGTGTGCCACTCTCATTTTGTTCTTATGAGACGAGGCTAGGGTTAGAGGAGAGGAGGGCTCTTGTTCTTGAGCTTTTTGCCATCCACGCTTTGTGTTGCTAGGAGTGGCTTGTAACCCAACACCACAAGCTAATACAATCATCCATCTTGCTGCAATCCAAGGATCAAATTCATTCTCCTCTTTGATTTGCGATTTTGTTCTTCGCGTTCTTCATTTTCCCCTCTTCGTGATTTCGTGAGAACTTTTGATTGGAGGGATGGATTGCGATTCCGTTTGAACCATCTTGTGCTTTGTCGTGAGAAGCATCTTTCCACCGAAGGAAATCATCTAATTCCTCACGAGCACATAGATCAGGCGGATTTCGTTTTTGGAGCTAAACTTTTCCCCTTTGCACAAGATTTGCGATTGATGATGATTTAGTTGGGTTCGAGCCATGATCTCTTAGAGTTAGCTCACCAACCTTGTTCTATTCCTCTGTGCAAAGTTTGAAGTCAATCCAAGTTGTTTTGATTGAGTTTTGGCGATTTGTTCTTCAGCTGAAGCTGCTGATTTCAGGTCACGGAACCTCCGCGCTGAACCGCGGAACCTCCACGCTGACCCACGGAACCTCCACGGTCTGGAGTCTCTGCGTAGAGCTGTGGAACCTCCGCAGTCTATAGGCGGTTTTAGGGAATCGTGGGGCCTCTGCGCTGAGGCGTGGAACCTCCGAGGTCACCCTACAAACTGCGAAACCTCCGAGCCAGCACGCGGAACCTCCAGACCCGCTAGCTGATTTTGGCCTTCTCAGTCTTCCGAGTATCCGTTTCTCAATCCATTTGTTCCGATGGGTTTCTAGTTTACCTAGGAACTTTTCTAAGTCATCAAACCACCAGTTGGTTTGGGTGATTTAGGTTTGGGCTCTTTTCTCGTTTCCATCGAGTTAGAGAGCGCCATTTTGGATTTCGGATTGATTTGGTTGTGCAGTGTGTTTTCCGCTGTGTTCGTCGGTCATCACCGAGAACATCTAGCCACTTGTTGGCTCGAGAACACTACTCGTGTGAGATTTTGGGCTTTTGGGTGACTTTCTAGGACACAGGCCGTTGATTTCTCGAGAAGAAATTTGTGGCTCCCATTCACCCCCCCCCCTCTAGCCGCCATTTCCGGTCCTTCACAAATCCTGGGCTAGCGACTGTGGAGTTAAGATAGACTACGCTTCGGTGGCTCACCCATAGTCAAATGGCCAAGTCAAAAGAGCAAACTACCTCATATTGGCCGGCCTCAAACCAAGACTGTTTGATCTCCTAAAGGACCACAGCGGGAAGTGGCTGGAAGAATTACCCAAGGTAGTCTGGGGGCTACGGACACAGCGAAGCAGAGCAACAGGGCATACCCCTTTCTTCCTGGTCTATGGCACAGAAGCAATTCTCGTAGCAGACTTAATCTGGAATTCTCCAAGAACAGAACAATATAATGAAGACGAGGCTGATGATACAAGGCGATTAGAAATCGACAACGTTGAGGAGGCCTGACTAGCCACACTCTTTCAATCAGCAAGGTATCTACAAGGGATGAGGCGCTACTATGACAAGAACGTCCATCACCGTACCTTCCAAGTAGGCGACATGGTCTTGAAGAAAATTCAGAACACCACAGGACGCCACAAACTCATGAGCCCATGGGAAGGGCCATACATAGTATCCAAAGTAACAAGACCCAGGTCGTTTGAGCTAGTTACAGAGGATGGTTGTCAAGTGCCAAATTCATGGAATATTGAGCATCTTAAAAAACTCTATACCATGGACTATGCTAGAGACACGACTCAGGGCAATATGTAATCCTCCATATTATATTAATAAAGATTGGTCTTTCGCAGAAAAGCAGAGTATGACGAATCTTCCCTTACATGAGTTATGCATATCACGACATTTAGTCGGATAAAACAAACTGATCAACATAATATCCCATAGACAACATACAATAGGTCCCCGAGCATTCTATACTTCTATTTTTCACGTCACCGACTAATATTATATTACTCGGATGAAACTTTTTTGAGTTACGAGCTCCAAGCTCACACAACTCTCTGGTTAGTACGGATTAAAAACTAGGTACCAACCTACAGAGAATACAATATCTTAATGAGAAGATATTGGTTCCTATAAGGTGCAACAAGACGGGTAACACCCGCTTTGCCGTACATAAATCGGACAAAGGAACATTCCGATCTCGCACTCAAGATGCGGACGTCAAGAGGATTTGATCCACCCTACATGAACCATTACATTGATCCTTAAGAGGTGCTTGATCACCTATATCCCTTGAAACAGGGTACTAAGAGTAGTACGCGGACAGACTAAAGTTTTCTTTAAAATAAAAGAAAAACTAAGTCATACGACCCAACCTAAAGCGCTAGAGGAGCGCTCGGATAGACTCATCCAAAGAGACGCCTGGTCATACATCCACCACAAATAGAACCATTGACAAGAACTTCCTTGCAACGATGAGCCGACATCATAAAAACAAGAACCCGTCAAACAGATTTGAAAGTAACCACACTTTGTTTCTATAATTTCCGAAGTTTCTTTTTACAGGAGATACAAAATTCAGTCAAAGACTAGGAAGGGCTACTACTCAATAAGATCTAACAATTGAGAGTACTCCTCTGCTACAGTCTTGACTTCCTCCTGCATCATCGCATGATCATCTTCACTCTTACCCTCTGGGAAGGACATGATGGAAAAATCAAAAGCCAGAAGATGAAGCCGCAAGGTGGCAAGCAGACCACACACCACTGAAGTAGCCATGTCCTTTATGTATTGGGTAAGTCGCCCAGGTGTGGCCTTAGCCTTATCAATCAAGGACTCTTTGACTCCTTCAAGGCGCGGTACCAAATCAAGCACTGGCTCCACAACTTGCTCTAACGCCTTCAGCGAATCTTAGGAAGCCTTCAGAGACTCCTGAGTCTCCTTCAATTGCACCCGAACCACTTCCAGAGCTTCTTGCGACTCCTTTGTCGACTTCAAAGCCTGCAGCAGGTCCCGATCAGCACCTTCACAAATCAATTTGGCTTCTTGAAGAGTACCCTGATCATTAGCAAATACCTCTTCAAGTTTAGCCTCTTTACGGTTGAATGCATTCTGCCATCCTGATGCAAGATTCTAAGATTATGAAGAACACAGAACAAACATGGATGAGTATTATGACTTCATAAAGCAAGGTTCTAACGATATACTTCCGACTAACCAGTTAGTTGCTTCTTGGAAGACTTTATACCATCTTTGAACTTCTGCTCAGGGGTAGCATGTTTAGCAATGAGATCAACTTTTCGCTGGTTAGCCGCGTCCTGCTCAATCACAACAATCTTCTGATTTTGTTGCAGCTCATTGATGCGGTTATGCAGCACTTGAGTAGCCACCTTCTGTCTGATCTATTCTTGGACTATGTACTCCTTCAAAGCTTGATTTTCGGTGGAAAGTTCCTGACGGATCCGGGTAATCTGCTCGGAAACTTTCACGTCGAAGCTTTGCAAAACAAGTTTTTTAGTACCCAGAATAACAATACAAAGCCAAAAGAAACATGGCGTTACCTCAATGAACTCTTTGAGTGCCAGAGCTGGCACCATCACTTGTTCACCCAGCTCTTTCAGACGGACAAGATCCGGGTTGTATCCTATGACTTCGAGTTTCGTCCCTTGATGTGAAGACTGGAGGCATCACCAGATTCCTTCCGTGCAAGAACTGAGGCTTCAACTTCACCCTCAGTACTAGTACCAGCTTGGATCATCTCCAAAGTTGGCTCATCAGGTTGACGGGTACGAAAGAACCAATCATTCATTATCCGGTCAAGTTCCAGTTGAGCGGGAGAACGGAAGATAGAATACGGAGCACCAACCTGAGGCAATGGAAGAACGTCTACTTGAGGATTGTTTTCAGTAAGAGCACTAGATGGAGAGGGATCCGACTCGGTATTCACCTGGCTACTGTTAGGAGGGACGCCTGATCCTGCTTCCTTCTGTGCCTCAGGCTCCCCCCATTCTGAGCCTTAGCCGCATCATCCGAGGAAGTTTTGGTCGTCTTCACAGTCCTACAGAGTCAAGTGCACATAATGATCAATAAGCATGAAGAATAGTATAGAGCTTATGATTTCATAAGACAAAATATACTTGGTCAACTTCAAAGTCTTGGGGAGCTTCAGACTTTGCTTCTTTAGCTGCTGCTCTGGGAGGGAAGCTTCCTCCATAGCCGCTCCACCAGCAGAAGATCCTTGAGCTGCCCCAGCATCTGTATCAAATAGAGATATAAGACATGGACTTATAAAAGCTCCAAGCAAATAGTCAGCCAAGCACTCGGGTTCTCTTACCAGGAGCACCCGGATTGCAATGTTTTTTAGCCAACACTTTTGACGAAAGAATTTTACGGCAAGCACGGCGATTACCAGTGCGAGCCTTCTTTGGGACGAGTTCTTCAGCTTCATGAAGTGGACTCGACGAACGCTTCCGGCTACTCTCAGCACTGGGGTCTAGGATCATGACATCAGAGTCAATTGATTCTGAGCTGAATCCACTAAGATCACCAAGAGAATCCGACTCACTAGGAAGATCCTCACTGCCGATAGGACCTTCATGTACGATGCCTCCCCCCTCTTCATTTGTTGGGGGTAGAGGAGGGCAATCATTGTTATTCTGCCCTTGATTCTATCAAAACAAGAAGAAGACAATTGATATTCAGTCGGTAAGGTACTTATTAACAAGATTGCACGACATGTACTAAGTTTTCTTACCTCCAAAGGTGGATTGATGGCGGAAAACGTGGCCATCATTGGCACAAGGTGTGCATGGATCCTCAATAGTCGGTTCATCCTTCTCAAGATTTCCTCGTTAGACAGCTGATCGGTGGAATGCCGACTCGATGCCGAGATATTCGAAGCCAAAATTGGCTCGTTGCTGCAGCGGATGGACTCGACGAGCGATGAAATCTTGGATGACAGTGTACCCGGTCAGTCCTCTCAACTTCAAGGTGGCAATTATAACAATCAAAGGTTGGATCGCCTCCACCTCCTCGGAATAAATCCTCTTCTTCCAGCGAGGGTTCTTCTGAGGAGGCCATCCATCATGATGACAAAGCGCTGGAGGAGGGTTGGCTACATAGAACCAACCACTAGCCCACTCCTAGACCGACTCCGATAACTCTATTGCTATATATTGGGTAGCTACTTCTAACCTAAGCTAGATGATGGCTCCTCCGAGTACTTCTACCTTCACATCACTCGACTGACACTTCACCCAAAAGAAAAAGCAGAAAATGGCGAAGGAGGGACATATTCCCAAAAATGCCTCACAGAGGTGGGAGAAGATAGCAATATGGAAAACAACATTTGGACTAATATGATTGAGGGTCAAACCATAGTAATGGAGCAATCCCCTCAGAAAGTCAGACGCAGGGTGACCCAATCCGCGCTCGACAAAAGACTTGAACATCACGATCTCCATCGTGTTGGGGGCTGGAGTACGATGGTCTACTGGTACCTTCCACCCGTCCATCGGCTGAGATCGCAGTAATCCTAGCTGAGCTAGATGCACCAACCCTACCTCCTTCATGTCAGGAGACTTCCACGCAAGGACTTCAGCAGGAGGGCATGGGTGGCGCGGCTTTCCGCCTGTGGTTCTCTTCTTCTCCTCCTGAGATTGGTTCTTTGGACCCATATTGACTACAAGGGTCTTTCTACGCATCAACTGAGGGATTGATTATGAGGAAGAGTGGCCACACAAGACTCTTAGAAGATACGACACTATGGATGCGTGAAGAAATCATGAAGCAATAGCGGCTTATTACAGATCTGTTATGGGCAACCGTTCACTTTCCTCCGATGGCATTATAGAACCGTTAGAAACCCTAACGGCTACGAGAATGGCCTAAACGGCGTTAGAGAGATAAACAGGCAGTCCCATAAACAGAAGTTATCATTTGTTTGCAAGAGACAATAGTACTCAGAATCAAAGACAAAGGACTTGGAAGAACTTCCAAGTACCTGGGTCATATCAAATATTACTCGGAATTACACAGAAGTACAAGGTTACATCTTGAGAAAAATCAGATGCTTACAAGCAGTTTCGAGTACAAGCTAAATCAGGATGTAAAACACTACTCTAGTGTAATCAAGGTACAAAGCCTTGATGCGCAAGTGCATCAAGGCCTGGGTTCAGTGAGTCAGAGCAAGCAAGTACAGAACCTTGGGTAGACAATATCTTTTCAGTGAATCCCAAGGCGGGTTTTGGGCTCTATCTCAGCACACAAGGAGCTTGATAGTCAGTCCAAATCCTGATGCCTTTTGACAACCTATGACCCTGAGGCTGTCAGCGATGTGGGAGTCACAAAAGTTCTTTTAGGCGCAACTCTGTATCCCTCTGCTCGCGACCACTTGGAAAACACCCTAACGGATGATCCCTTCACAAGAGTTTTTTTGGGCACTTCAACTATTCTACATAAAAAGGAGTACAAGACCCAGGGGCTCAGACATATTTACTACAGACATTATGGAAACCTTAGAAGTAAACATGGCGATGCACTAACAGAGGTGTGGAATTCTTGCTTCCCAGGCAGGGTATTTATAAGCGCTCGCTCCTGGCTTATGGACTAAGTCTACAAACACAGCGGCGGAGTCTTATAAGTACAGTCACATGTGAACTATTGCACATGTGAGACTGACATTGATAAGGCTTATACCCTTCACGTGATGACTTTAATGGGAACAGACAAAGATGCTGCAGTTACGCAAAATAACAAAGCGGACAGGTGGTACAGTCACTAGCCAATTATTGTTGTCCTTCACGGTGATTTGTATTCAGTGGGGGGTGAAAAGGGACATTTGATGAAAACGTTACCCACCTGAAGCTGAATTACTATCACTCGGATGGATTACTTTACAAGCAGTGTCATGTATTGCACTCATACCGTTCTCATGGATCACTCGGATGATATATTCAAGACTCTAAAAACTGACTCCTTCAAGTACTCGAAATTTAGACTCGGGGCCTACAGGGTATATATCATCAAGGACAAGTTTTCTCAAACAGGGTTATCTAGGAAAAGACTTGAAGACCCTCAAAGTCATTTTTGTTAAAATAACAAGAGGCTCGGGGGCTACACCCTATGGGTGCACTTTTTTACAAAAAAGCACACACCATTGGAGTTTTCTTTCATCCTACAGAGCACCTCAAGGTTTCTCAAGGCATTACTCGGATGATTCTTAAAAGAAACCAGAAGACTACGTTTTAGAGAAATATTGAAGAGCTCGGGGGCTTGACGGACCAGAATGCCTGAGATATCGTCTAAGGATGATTACTCGGACTAAGTCCTGGGAAGTCAAGGTTGATCTGAAGAGGTGGTACGAAGTATACATGGACTAGGACTCTCATTGTAACTTAGTTGAACTACTGAAGGAAGTCTTATAATTAGAATAGGACTCCTCTGTTGTAACCGACTAGGACTCGGTATGCGCCGTGCTCTACCAGACTATATAAGGAGAAGCAGGCGGATACCCCTACCATTGAATCTCAAATCATAACACAAGGCACACGCCGCCACTGGACGTAAGGTATTACGCTATTTACCGGCCTGAACTAGTACAAATTGTTGTCCCTATGTTCTCGCTTAGTTCTATGAACGCTGATCCCCACCGAACAAATCGTCTCGAGAAATAGATCCACCACTACCAGAAAATGATGCAAGATTATTGTAACGTCCCATCTCCACGAGACCGGGCCCACTTACATCTGGCAGCTTTTCTAGGACATAGACTTCCCTCACAGACCAACACTAGTCTTTTATGCGCACTTTGTCCTCACTCGTGCGCACCCGAGAAGAACTTCCCGGTCGGTCACCCATCCCTAAATTTCTCCAAGCCAAGCACGCTTATGTTTAGAGTTCTTTGGAGATGGGCTTTCCGAAAAGAAGTTGCAATTTGTTTGTATGAGTATCCTATTATTTCTATTAAGCCCTGGGCCGGGATGTCACATCATCACCCCCTTAAGAGACTGACGTCCTCGTCGGTCAACCCCAAGCCAGGAACGTCCTCTCTTGGCCACGTCCGTGTGTCCAGTGCCAACACATGTGCCATGCTGTGTGACCACTCTGGGTCTACACCAGCCATGCGCACCATGCCTGAGCAACTGCGACACACGTGCCCGTGAAAACCGCGAGAGTCAGCTCTGATACCATTCTGTAATGTCCCGTCTCCACGAGACTGGGCCCACTTATATCTGGCTGCTTTTCTAGGACATAGACTTCCCTCACAGACCAACACTAGTCTTTTCTGCGCACTTTGTCCTCGTGTGCACCCGGGGAAGAACTTCCCGGTCGGTCACCCATCCCTAAATTTCTCCAAGCCAAGCATGCTTAACTTTAGAGTTCTTTGAAGATGGGCTTTCGGAAAAGAAGTTGCAACTTGTTTGTATGAGTATCCTATTATTCCTATTAAGCCCTAGGCCGGGATGTCACAATTATCATGACACCAACCATCTACCATTTCCACGTAGAAAGAGGAGAGCCACGTCGGATGAGCAGTTCAGTAAGTTTGTTGAAGTGATTCAGAAATTATATATCAATATTCCTCTGTTAGATGCTATACAGGTACCCACATATGCAAGATATCTAAGAGACATCCTCAACAACAAACGACCACCGCCTACCACTGAGGTAATCAAGTTGACAGAAGAGTGTAGTGCGGTCATCCTCAACACTTCTCAGGTGGGAGACCTAGAGTTACAGCTTCACCATCTCCAGGATTACAATGACCGCCTACATGAAGAGATCCATCGCCGCGAGAATGAGAGGAACCCCATCTTTCCTCAGGAGGACCCGGATCCTCGTGCCTCGTCTAGTGGTTCTTCAGATATCTCGAGCGACGATGACGACGACGACGATGATGATGGCGCTGATAGGGAGTAGACTAGATAGTGTTAGCGCGTACTGATCTTTTGTCACATGTCCTTCGCGCTTGATCTTTGGTGGTTATCGTGATGATGTAAGGTTGTGTTATGGACCTGTGCGCATGTGGTGTGAGACCTTTAAAAGTCCCATATGTATGGGCACCTATGGATGTTATGTTGACTTTTGCATGTTATGTGATGAGCACTTCTATTATGTGATGATGCAATGTGGATTGAAATTTCTTATGCCTCTGCAATTGTTTGGCGAATTCGTTTTCCGAATAATTTCCGTTGGCATGGTTTAATATTCTCTACGATAACGGCAACATCGCCTAATGATCATTGCTATCGATACATACAGATGACGATGACTCGCAGTGGAGCAGGCAGTAGTGGTGGTAATGATGATAACAGAGAGAACCACAATCCACCACCTCCTCCACCACCCACGGCCGAACAACTGTTTGCTCAATTTCTGGGGAGTTAGCGCAACATTGAGGCACTTCTGCGGGAGAATTTGGCACAGGGCCATCAGCGCCCAGAGCCAAATCAGTACAACTCATTCAAGGATTTTCTAGATACAAAGCCACCGATCTTCAAAGAAGCTACAGAACCTCTGGAAGCTGAAGATTGGCTGCATACTATGGAGCAGAAATTTTGGCTGCTCAGGCTTACAGAAGAGTTAAAGGCAGAATATGCTGCGCATCAGCTGCAAGGACCAGCCGGAATCTGGTGGGGACATCACCGCACCACCTATCCTGCCCGTACACCTGTTACCTGGAGGATGTTTGCGGAGGCCGTTCATGGACATTATATTCCGCCAGGCTTGACTCAGATGAAGGTGGCAGAGTTCATGAGCTTAACACAAGGAACTCGATTTGTTACCGAGTACCATCACTTGTTCAACTCCTTGTCTCGTTATGCTCCGTACTTTGTAGACACCGATGTTAAGAAGATAGCTAGTTTCAAGAGAGGGCTAAATACCAAGATGGGAAAATCAGTGGGTACTTCGTCCCGTACCGTCTTCAACGACTTTATTAGTGACTGCTTGATTCAGGAAAATCATAACAATAAGCATGATGCAAGCAAGGCTAGAAAGATGACCTTGGAGTCTGGACCATCTCAGCCTAGGGGACCACCAGCCCAGCGTTCTCAGTATCGAACACCAGCACCTGGGGCTCGTTTTAGGCCGCCTCAGAAGAAAGGTCAGCAGCAAGCTCAGCGTGGGCAAAGGCCGTACAAGATAGCAGCAAATCAAACTCAAGCAGGTCAAGGCAGCTCAGCTGGAAGCAAGGCTCTAGTTCGTGGGCCATGCTTCAATTGTAATCAAGAGGGGCACTTTGCAAGGTATTGCCCACACCCAAAGAAGCAGCAGGCCAATTATCCTGCCCGTCTGCACAATATGACTGCTGAAGAAGCTCGTGCAGGAGAGCCCGTGACTGCCGGTATGTGTCTCGTGAACCATCATCCCGCAGTTGTTTTGTTTGATACTGGATCATCGCATTCTTTTATAAGCAAGGCATTTGCACAAAAGCATAACCAAGAAATGTCCGAAATGGATTATGGGTTTCGCGTAAGCTCCGTTGGGAGTAGTGTGTTATCTAGACAGATGGTGTGCAATGCAACCATCGATATTGGAGGACATAAATTTGGAGCTAATTTAGTGGTCTTACCGGGACTAAGTATGGATGTAGTATTAGGTATGAGTTGGATGACCATATGGAATGCGGTGTTAGACACTGCAAACAGAACTCTTACCTTATCTGATAGTCGGACAGGTAACAAACTTCGTGTATCTCTTCCCCGAGGTGCCAATTTGGTTGACCTATCTTGCACTCTCGCTATAGAAGATCTCTCCAAAATTCCAGTTGTCAGAGATTTTCCAGATGTTTTCCCGAATGAGTTACCAGGGTTACCACCCAAAAGAGCAGTGGAATTTGCAATCGAGTTGTTACCAGGAACTGCACCAATCTCGAGGAGGTCGTATCGTATGCCACCCAATGAATTGGCAGAACTCAAAACCCAGATCAAGGAGCTATTGAACAAGGGGTTCATTCAACCTAGTGTGTCAGAATGGGGTTGCCCAGCTTTGTTTGTCAAGAAGAAGGATAAATCTTTACGCATGTGTGTGGATTATCATCCACTCAATGTTGTGACTGTTAAGAATAAGTACCTGTTACCACGGATAGATATCCTCTTTGACCAGTTGTCTAGAGCCAAAGTGTTTTCCAAGATTGATTTGAGATCAGGTTATCACCAGATCCGAATCCGACCGCAGGATATCCCAAAGACTGCTTTCTCAACCAGATACAGATTATATGAGTATCTTGTCATGTCCTTTGGATTGACAAATGCTCCAGCATACTTCACGAGTTTGATGAACTCCGTGTTCATGCCAGAATTAGACAAATTTGTGGTAGTGTTCATCGATGATATCTTAATCTATTCAGAAAATGCCAAAGACCATGCAGAACATCTGAGGGTTGTCTTATCTAGACTCAGGGAGCATAAGCTCTATGCTAAGTTCAGTAAGTGTGAGTTTTGGATGAAGAAGGTACCTCTTCTTGGTCACATTTTATCTGAAGAGGGAATTTCGGTTGATCCCAGTAAGGTGCAGGAAGTAATGGACTGGAAGGCTCCTACCACAGTTGGTGGGATTCGGAGTTTCTTGGGCTTGGCAGGATACTATCGCCGATTCATTCCGGATTTCTCCAAGATTGCAAAGCCTATGACAAGTCTGCTGCAAAAGAATCACAAGTTTGAATGGACAGAGGAGTGCGAAACTGCTTTCCGTACCTTGCGGAAACTGTTGACCACTGCTCCTGTTCTCACTCAGCCGGATATTGAGAAGCCATTTGATGTCTTTTGTGATGCATCGAAAGTTGGCTTAGGTTGTGTTCTTATGCAAGAAGGCAAAGTAGTCGTGTATGCATCTTGACAATTAAGGAAGCATGAAGTGAACTATCCGACACATGATTTGGAATTAGCTGCAGTCGTGCACGCTCTGAAGATTTGGAGACACTATTTGCTTGGTAATGTCTGTAATATGTACACAGATCACAAAAGTCTTAAGTATATCTTCACACAGGCAGAATTGAACATGAGGCAAAGAAGATGGCTTGAGTTAATTTAGGATTACAATCTGCAGATTCACTATCATCCCGGTAAAGCAAATATGGTAGCCGATGCCTTGAGTCAGAAATCACACTGTAATGCTATGAAGTTGCTACCAGAAGATGAGTTCAGTCTAATGCATCCTGCAGTACTAAATGGTTTAGAGTTACGCAGTGCATTATTTGATCAAATCATATAAGGACAGAAAACTGATAAGGGAATCTATCATATCAAGGAAAGGCTCAGAGTTGGAGCGGAATCTGATAAGCATTTTCGAGTTGATGACAATGGAATTCTATGGTTCAACCAACGACTAGTGGTACCTAAGGATAGAGAACTTAGAAACCAGATCATGGATGAAGCACATTTGTCTAGATTGTCTATCCATCCTGGAAGTGCGAAGATGTATCAAGATTTGCGTCCTAGATTTTGGTGGACTAAGATGAAGAAGGAAATTGCTGCTTATGTGGCTAGGTGTGACACATGTTGTCGAGTGAAGGCCATTCACTTGAAACCAGCCGGAATGCTTCAGCCGTTAGCTATACCCGAATGGAAATGGGAAGAGGTGAGCATGGATTTTATCACCGGATTGCCCGTTACTAAAAAGGGAAATGACTCGATTTGGGTAATTGTGGATCGTCTCACCAAAACAGCACATTTTATCCCGGTCAGAACCAACTATAAAGCACCAGACTATGCAGAGATCTATGTGAGTCAGATTGTTCGACTACATGGGGTACCGAAGGTTATAGTTTCAGATCGAGGATCGCAGTTCACTGCACCGTTTTGGGAGAAATTGCAAAAGGAGTTAGGCACGAATTTGATTCGAAGTTCGGCCTATCATCCGCAAACATCAGGACAGACTGAAAGAGTGAATCAAGTGTTAGAAGATATGTTAAGAGCCTGTGTGATATCAGCGAAAGGTTCTTGGGAAAAATGGTTGCCTTTGACAGAATTTGCTTAAAATAACAGTTATCAAGAGAGTATTCAGATGGCGCCTTTTGAGGCTTTATATGGTAGAAAATGCAGAACACCAGTAAACTGGGTTGAACCAGGAGAACGTCGGTACTATGGGATTGACTTCGTCAAGGAAGCAGAAGAACAAGTTAGAATCATTCAGCAACATATCGCAACTGCACAGTCTCGACAGAAGAGCTATGCCGATAAACGAAGAAGACCACTTGAGTTCAATATCAGTGATTATGTCTACTTGAAGGTTTCGCCTATGAAAGGTGTTAAGCGCTTTGGGGTTAAAAGAAAGTTAGCGCCAAGGTTTGTGGGACCCTACAGGATTGTGAAAAGGAGGGGAGAAGTAGCTTATGAGCTACAGTTACCAGAACATTTGAAGGCTATATTTCCTGTGTTCCATGTTTCGCAGTTAAAGAAGTGTCTTCGAGTGCCAGAAGAAGAGGTACAACCAGCCCGTGTCAAATTGCAATCCGATCTAACTTACTCAGTGAAACTGTGTCGAGTGCTTGACGAAAAAGAAAGAGCAACTCGTGGTAGGATATTGAAGCAATACAAGGTATCTTGGAGTGAGCAAGATGATCGGGATGCTACGTGGGAAACAGACAACTATCTAAAGGAGGTGTATCCACACTTTTATAAGAAATGGTTCATAATTCAAATCTCGGGATGAGATTTCTTTAAGGAGGGGAGGGCTGTAACACCCTAGGTGTTAAGCCACCCTAAGATGCATAATTTGACATAGCATGAGCATAGCATCTCATCCTTTCATGTGCATTGGTGTGCATGAGTGTTTAAGTCCTTGTTTAGCTTCTAGTACACTCATGTTTTGCTTACTGTTTCTGACCTAGTGCCTTAAATCAAAGTTGTAGACCTTGATAGAAGGAACAACTTTGCTTAAAAGCACATTCTCGGAAAAAGTTTTTAAAATATGATTTCTTGCATTACAAAATTTTATTAGGAGTAAAATTCTTTTTCAAAGCAGAATTTGGACTTGAGCCTTAAAGATGAATTGTTCTTTGCAAAATTCTAAGCAACTTTGCTTTTAGAACCTTTTCCTAGTTTGGCTTAGTTTGGGAGATATAGAGCAGCAAAGAAATTTCAAAAAAACCTCTTTTGTTTAAACCTGCCAGCTGGCCCCACCTGTTAGCCCCTTCTCCCCCTCCCCGCGCGCGCCGCTGGCTGCCGCCGCTCGCTGCCGCAGCCGCTGCCACCGCAGGCCCACCTGCCAGGCAGTTCAAACCGTCGCACGCCGCCCCTAGATTCTAACCAAACCGCCCGCGTGCTCTACCCCTTCTCTGCGCGCTCGCCGCGTGGCCGCCGATTCCTGGCGCCGCCGCGCTCGGTCGGGAGCCCTCCCGACGGGAACCGGCCGGGTGCAATGCACCGAGCCCTTTGTTCCCTTTCCCTCCTCTCCGCCTTGCGCTCGCGAGCCAGAAGCTCACTTCCTCGCCCACTCTCTCGCTCGCAAACTCGCCATCCTCCTTCACTCATCTTCTCCAGTTCACCAAAGCCGCCGCCGCCGCCGAACTCCGGCGAGCAATTTCTCACCACTCAACGCACCGCCGCCCGATTCCTTCTGTCGACCTATCCGCCCAAACCTCCTCTTTCACCAGCAAGGGTTGGTTTCCCCTCTTCTCCTCTCTAGCCGGCGGAACACCGAGTGCCAACCTCTGGTTCTCGCCATGGCCGCCGCCATGACCTTGCCGTAGACCGGCCATTCCTGGCCAAGCCAGCCCAAGCCAAGCCCCGTCCTAGCTTCGCCTCCCTCCATAGGTGCTTAGGGTTAGATGGAGACCCTCCATTCGCTGTAGGTTTCCCGGAACCAAGCCATGTCGTCGCCATGACCGCCACGGACTGCCGCCGTGCGTGGCACTGAGCAATGCCGGGGTCGGCAAGGCTCGATAGTCTGCCCAATAGGTTGCTTAGGGTGTGCTAGAGCTGATGCTTGTGCCGCCGAGCCCTAGGTTAGCTGGGCAAAGCCGCGTCGTAGAGTTGCCGCGCCGCTGCTCCGCCATTGCCGCCGTCGAGCTTGCTCCGGTGATGCTCTGGCCTTGAGACCTAGCCGACCGTGTCCGCCTTGCTTTGGTGAGTCTAGCTGTGTAGTTGGTGTCGCCGGAGACCTCGCCGCCGGCGAGAAAACGCCGGTCAACTCCGGCGGGAGCCGTGTGCCTCAGACGCGTGGGCCCGTTGACCGCTGGCGAGTGGGGTCGTCTGACCAGCGGGGCCCTTTGGCAGTGAGAGGGAGAGAGAAGAAGAGAAGTTTGGGTACTCTAGCGCTCGGGATAGCCGGGCGCGTGTAGCGTTTTTGTTGGTGTCTGCGGGTGTTTGTCACCGGGTGTCCGTAGCGTTTTAGGTTGGGTTTTCTTTAAAAACTAGTTTGCAGAATTTGTGTAAAGGCTTCAAAAATTCATTCAAGGCTCATTTTAAGTCCAAATCCTGTGAAACAAATTATGTTGTGTTAACAATGAAGAGATCTACCTGTGAAAAATGTTAAATGCATTTTTGGTGATATTTTTATATGCAGATTTAATTAAGTTAGGAAATTGCTATTAACTTGGAAAATGCATAACTAATTCTGTATAGATTGGAAAAATGTGATTCCAATTTTGTTAGGTTTGTGCAGGTGAGTAGTTCTAGGGAAAAATTTAATATGGAGTTGTTCTGTGAAATATTTTTACAGTAGCAATTAAAATGGTTAAATGTTGTTTCCTTGTAAAATTTGTAGTAATTGAAATACGATGAATATGAACCTGATAATTTTTGTAGACTGCTCTTGTGCTAAGAAGTTTAGAAGAAAAATATGAAATCTATTGTTTGACACTTTCTGTTATGGTGAGTAGTTCAAGACATCTTTTCTTCATAATATTTGTCTTTTTCATAGGGGACATTGTTTAAACCCAAATGGCTTAAAATCTGGATAGTGGACTGTTATGCATGTTATCAATCTAGGGTAATTTTTGTAGATTTTTCTGTAGCTGTCTAGGATGGGTTGCTGTTATAAGCATGAATAAATAGGTTTATTTCAGCAAGTAGTTAGATGAGAATAAATTAATTAAGTAGGTGTTGCTGTGGTAATTATACATCTTAACAAGTTAGTTAGGAAGGTTAAATGGTTAGTTAGATGTTAAGGTCTTTTATAACCCTTAGGATGATGTTGACTACCTTGTTGAAGAAAATGAAGTAGATGACATGTGCTTATCTCCTGATTGTTGCTAGTCCTGTGCATCACCTATGCATTCAATATGCATTCATCCTATTCATACATTTTACGCATCATACAGGATCAACGGAAGAGACCCAGAACTAGCCGTTGCAGGAAGAGCTGAACCAGGAGGAGTCTCTGACCGAGGAAGCCGGAGGGACCGACGTCGAAGAACAACTCGAGTGCCGCGACCACCATCCGTCTGATTTCGAGAAAGGCAAGCCCCGGAGCATTCTAACTCCTACGGTTTGCAAACGTCTTACAATTAACCTGATGATGACTGTTGCATTAGGTTATAGGAATTGATTGCTACCGTTGATGTACTATTACTTATCCTTGTCCACCTGCAATTATATCTTGATATCCCTGTTTAGGTCTAAGCTCTATATATGCTTAGCCCTGCTTAGATCGGTAAAAGTCGGGTGATTTCCTGTCTCCCGCGTATAGGTGGATACTGATCATGTTTAGCCTGTGCTATCATGGAGTTAACCATGGGATAATTAATTTGAGACAAGGGCAGGATGTAAGAGCAGCAGAACATGGGTTCTGTGTGCTAGTAGTCTCCCGTCTGTGTCGCATAGGACCCGTTCGGGAATGCCCCTTCAGTCAAATTGAACGTGTCGATCACTTAACGGAGTAGGTCTGAGTACCTCCCGCGAAGCCGAGTAAGGTTATTCGAGCCGGTGATGGAGATGTTGACGTATAACACCCAGGGCCTCAGCTGTACCGTGGGCAACTATTCTGAACAACCTGGCATGGTCCGAGGGTAGGCAGGGCCTGATCGACCTTGCATGACCGTGGGCAGTTATAGCTTGAGTGACCTGGCACTGAGATAACCCCCGGTGTAGAAGGGCCCATGGCCGTCCCGCGCGTTGTGTTCTCGCATCTCCTGACTGGTAGCTTACGACTGTCGTAGCCTAATGTGCCGGGCGAGTGTGAGACATTTTATCCCCAGCTGGGTAGGAATCGATTATAATCGCCATCGCTCCTGGACAGTGAGCAATTGACTGTAGACCATTGTCGTAGAACTTATGGAACTAAAGATGGATATGATGTTGAATCTAAAAGGCTATTGATGAAATAGTCACTCTTGCTTGATTAATTAGTCAAGTGCTTGCTTAGTTCAGGTGCAAACATAGTAATGTAGAATTAATTATTAAAAGCAACTGCCACCATCCTAAAATGAGTTTTACTTACAAACGCTTTCATGCAAAGGAGTATGTGTAGCCAACCCCACCTATATAGCCTACATGAGCCTTGGTGTCTCATTATTTCTGGTTTATGTCGGGTAAGTCTAGCTGAGTACCTTCTTGTACTTTGGGTTTGTTTCCCTTGTTGTTGCAGATGGCCAATGCTTCATTGGCTACTGCGAGAACTGCCTGTACCCGGTTACGGGTGATGATTAGACCAGGGGCATGGTCACCACTTACCTTATCTAATGCTTTTGTGGACCTGGTCAGATAAATGGCACTGTATTGAGAGCAATCCAAACTTATGTTTAAGACTATGTTGCTTCCGCTACTACTCAAAAACTATGGTTTGTAATATTGTTTCGTACTCCGATGTATTTGAACTGTGATGTAACTTGTGGGCATGTCATTGAACTGGTACGATCTTGGCTGAATGTTGAAATGATTTGAAATCCCTCGAGATTTCTGGACTACCGGGTTTGTACGAGCTTAAGTACTTGATGATCTTTGCGCTAAGCGGAGATTTCAGTGCTTAATCTGGTGCAAATTGGTCAGTTCTGTTACAGCTTCACTCCAGAATTTGGGATTTGGTATTCTGCTTCCTCCACCCTCTCCCTTTGCGGATATTCCGATGCCGATTTTGCTGGTTGTCGTCTGGAGCGCAAGTCCACTTCTGGGACTTGTCAGTTTATTGGTTCTTCTCTTGTATCATGGTCTTCTCGCAAGCAGTCTAGTGTCGCCCAGTCTACCACGGAGGCTGAGTATGTTGCTGCGGCTAGCTGTTGTTCCCAATTACTTTGGATGATGGCCACTTTGCGTGATTTCGGTCTGAGTTTTTCTCACATTCCCTTGTTTTGTGACAGCACGAGTGCTATTAGCGTTGCTAAGAACCCCGTGCTGCACTCTAAGACCAAACACATTGATGTGCGCTTTCATTTTCTGCGAGACCACTATGAGAAGGGTGATATCGACCTTCGACATGTCGATACTCATCATCAGTTGGCTGATATTTTCACCAAGCCTTTGGACCAATCAACTTGTGCTAGGTTGAGAGGTGACTTGGTGTGTGTTCCCCCTTTTAGATGGGGGAAACATTTTTGGTTTGTGTATCATAAACTGACTTTGTGTTTTTCAATTGGTATCTTTTCTGCATTTCATCTTACATATTTACATTCAGAGGTTCATGTATATAATCTTTAGAATGTGACTATGTTCTGTACAGTGTATGCTCTGATGCTTTATGATGATGTTGTAGTTTATGCTCTTTCTGACCACTGATACATGTTGTGAGCTGAGCTATTTTATGAATGGCGAATTTGATTAATGAACATAAAACTTGAAAATGTTCACCATTGAGATATGCAACTAGCATGTGTAGAATGTGTTGAAATCACTTGTGCTTCACATATATGCTAGGTTTCTATGTCTCTAGTGTTGAGTCATTAACTTGCTGGGTATGTTCATATTCTGGTTTAATTTTTGAACCAAGTTAAGTGAATTGGAAAGATCAGGATGGGATTGCTTGTCAGCACATCAGAGTTTCGAGACTGTTTCTCATTGCACTTTGAGTTAAACTTGAGTTGTGTAGTGTATGACCGAAACTGTTGCTTTAAGCTTCTGATTGCGTCTGCATAGGCTTCGCACAGTTGAAAAGTTAGGCAATGACAAGCTTTCAACCTCTCGCAATCACATGCTGAAATTTGAACTTGTGTAATTTTTAACCACTGCAACTCCGATAAAATTTGGATACACAAGTCTATGTTTCATTCTATAGCATGATGGTTGAACTGTGCTAGGGGTAGTTCACCTTGTATACATGTTTAACACTTGTTTGACTTCCTGTCTATACATGCTTAGTGCTATTTTGACGGTGAATACCTTTTTGGCTGAAAACTGCTCTTTTTGCTCCAATGTTCAGATTTCATATTTAGTGATCAGTTTGAGCCTTTGCTAGCATTCTGTGCATATTGTTGAGTCATCGGATCAGCACTTTGTCGAGCATCTTCATATTCTATCGACTATATTTATGAAGCTGCTAACTTGCATTTTAACTCATATGCATTTAGAGGGGAGTTCCTTGATAGTGCATTTTTAACTAAGGGGGAGAAAATATTGCAAATCATGTGTTTTCTGAGTTGAACTAAGGGGGAGAAATTAGATCAACTACGTGGAGATTTCCTGGTTGTGTGCACTATTGGAGGGGGAGTTTGAGTTCGCTCGGATTTTGAACTTTCCAATTGATTCGGAGCTTTTCTGAAGCCTTTACTTGGTACAGAGCATTTTTGGCAGTTGGTTGTGTTGAGCCTTTGCCTCTTTCTTGAGGGACTAGCAACTTTGTCTTTATGTTCTTCAGTTGGTATCAAGCTTTCTTCAGTTGGTATCGAGCTTCCTCGCTAGCGGTGTTGAGCCCGTTCTGCCCCTTCTTGAGGGCTAGCTCTGTTTTGCTTGAATTTTAGTTGATCCTTCAATTGGTATCAAGCTTTCTCGCTAGCGGTGTTGAGCCTGTTCTACCTCTTCTTGAGGGCTAGCTTTGCTTTGCTTCGTTGCGTCAAGCCATTGCCCATGTCTTTGGGAACCAAGTTGTTTTGCTCTTTCACTTGACCTTCTTCGGCTTTGTTATGCTTTTGGGTCATTTGGTCGAGTTCTCTCTCCTTCTTCCTCCCTTCCTTTATTCCATTATGATTTGTGTTGGTAGTTGACAATGCACTCATCAAGGGGGAGATTGCGGATACATGGGTGTATGCCGAGTCTCTGAGTGATGAGTGATTGTCAACTGGGATAATGCGCATGTTCTTTGGCTTGTGTTGTGCAGGTGTCGAGCACGGATACAGTGTTCGAAGGCAAGGTGAAGGTCAAGTCGAGACGTGCCGTGCCGATGGACCGAGAGTGGCGAAGGGCGGACATGAGGCTTGGACTGAGGGATCGGGGCCTGAGGATCAGCTGTGGTGGCTGACAGCCTAGGACAGCGATGAGCGAAGACTTGCGGGTGGATGGGGTGCACGGGCGGTGCATCCCCTCTACAGCCCGGTTTGGTGGTTGAGCCACAGAAAAACCACCGAGTGGACGGTTTCCAGGTTTGGGCCTCAAAACCTGGGCGCTGATGGTTTCCGAGTTTGGGCCACAAAACTTGGGTTGAGGACGGTTTCCAGGTTTGGGCCTCAAAACCTGGGCGCTGCGGGAAAAATATGGAGAAAAGCAACCCGCGAAGAACAAGAACAAAACGCGAATCACAACCACGAATTTGCAACCATGTGGCTACCACACGCAACAATAGTGCGATTACGGTCTCACTTCCTCAAAATCTCACAGACACAGAGGTATGATTGTCTTCTCTGTGGATCTCAGTTTGCTACAACAGAGAATAGGGAGAGCAGGAAAGCCTAGCAGGCAAAGAGCAAATGACTGAGATAGGATGGGAGGTGGGTGTCTCCCTCTACTTATCCTAATTCTAGTTCCCACTCTACCCCTAGTTATTTACAAAGCGAACCAGCCAAACCCTAAGGCTATCCTGGACCAACTCGAAGATGATGATGATCCGACGACCACGCCCGCACAACTGGTAGCGTTGCCTCGACGCAACCTCACCGATTGCCGCCACGTGCCGCCACCGCTCTGCTTGTCCTTTTCCCGGACTTCGCCCCTGGTTTTGTGGCCCAAACCGGGAAACCAGCCTTCACGACCAACCCCCGGTTTTGAGGCCCAAACCGGGAAACCAGCCGTCCATCGCCTGAGTTTTGTGGCCCAAACAGAAACCCGCAGCGCCCAGGTTTTGAGGCCCTAACCTGGAAACCGTCCTCAGCCCGAGTTTTGTGGCCCAAACTCGAAAACCATCAACGCCTAGGTTTTGAGGCCCAAACCTGGAAACCGTCCACTCGGTGGTTTTTCTGTGGCTCAACCACCAAACCGAGCCGTAGAGGGGATGCACCGCCCGTGCACCCCGTCCACACGCAAGTCTTCGCTCGTCACTGTCCCAGGCTGTCAGCCACCACAGCTGATCCTCAGGCCACCAGTCCCTCAGTCCAAGCCTCACGTCCGCCCTTCGCCACTCTCAGTCCATCGGCACGACACGTCTCTACTTGACCTTCACCTTGCCTTTGATCACTGTATCTGTGCTCGACACCTGCACAACACAAGCCAAAGAACATGCGCATTATCCCAGTTGACAATCACTCATCACTCGAGACTCAGCATACACCCATGTATCCGCAATCTCCCCCTTGATGAGTGCATTGTCAACTACCAACACAAATAATAATGAAATAGAGGAAGGGAGGAAGAAAGAGAGAGAACTCGGCCAAATGAACCAAAAGCATAGCAAAGCCGAAGAAGGTCAAGTGAAAAGAGCAAGACAACTTGGTCCCCAAAGACATGGGCAACGGCTCGACGTAACCAAACAAAACAAAGCTAGCCCTCAAGAAGAGGTAGAACAGGCTCAACACCACTAGCGAGAAAGCTCGACACCAACTGAAAAGCACAAAGCCAAAAGCGCTAGTCCCTCAAGAAAGAGGCAAAGGCTCAACACAACTAGCTACCAAAAATGCTCCGAACCAATTGGAAAAATCAAAATCCGAGCTCAAACTCCCCCTCCAATAGTGCACACAACCAGGAAATCTCCCCCTTAGTTGATCTTATGATTTGAGAGAATTTCTCCCCCTTAGTTGAAAATGCACTATCAAGTACCTCCCCTCCAAATGCATAGGAGTCAAAATGCAAGTTAGCAGCTTCAGGAATATAGTCGATAGAATGAGAAGATGCTTGACAAAATGCTGATCCGATGACTCAACAATATGCACAGAATGCTAGCAAAGGCTCAAACTGATCACCAAATACGAAATCTGAACATTGGAGCAAAAAGAACAGTTTTCAGCCAAAAAGGTATTCACCATCAAAATAGCACTAAGCATGTATAGACAGGAAGTCAAACAAGTGCTAAACATGTATACAAGGTGAACTACCCCTAGCAACGTTTAATCATCATGCTATAGAATGAAACATAGACTTGTGTATTCAAATTTTATCGGAGTTGCAGCGGTTAAATTACACAAGTTCAAATTTCAGCATGTGATTGTGAGAGGTTGAAAGCTTGTCATTACCTATCTTTTCAACTGTGCGAAGCCTATGCAGTAGCAATCAGAAGCTTAAAGCAACAGTTTCGGTCATACACTACATAGCTCAAGTTTAACTCAAAGTGCAATGAGAAACAGTCTCGATACTGTGATGTGCTAACAAGCAATCGCATCTCGATCTTTCCAATTCACTTAACTTGGTTCAAATTTAAAGCAGAATATGAACATACCAAGCAAGTGAATGACTCAGAACTAGAGACATAGCATCCTAGCATATATGAAAAGCACAAGTGATCTCAACAAATTCTACACATGCTAGTTGCATATCTCAATGGTGAACAATTTCAATTTTTTATGTTCATTAAGCAAATTCACCATTCATAAAATAGCTCAGCTCACAACATGCATCAGTGATCAGAAAGAGCATAAGCTACAAGCATCATCATATATCATCAGAGCATACACTAAACAAAGCATAGTCACGTTCTAAAGATTATATACATGAAGCTCTGAATGTAAATATGCACAATGAGATGCAAAGACTAACTTAACATAAATGAAAACAAAACGAAAGAAAAAGAGTCAGTCTATGATACACAACCCAAAAATGTTTCCCCCATCTAAAAGGGGAAACACACACCAAGCTCACCTCTCAACCTAGCAAAAGTTGATTGGTCCAAAGGCTTGGTGAAAATATCAGCCAACTGATGATGAGTATCGACATGGCGAAGGTCGATATCACCCTTCTCATAGTGGTCTCGCAGAAAATGAAAGCGCACATCAATGTGTTTGCTCTTAGAATGCAGCACGTGGTTCTTAGCAACGCTAATAGCACTCGTGCTGTCACAAAGCAAGGGAACGCGAGAAAAGCTCAGACCAAAGTCACGCAAAGTGGCCATCATCCAAAGCAATTGGGAACAGCAGCTAGCCATAGCAACATACTCAGCCTCCATGGTAGACTGGGCGACACTATACTGCTTGCGAGAAGACCACGATACAAGAGAAGAACCAATAAACTGACAAGTCCCAGAATACCAAATCCCAAACTCAGGAGTGAAGCATAAGTACCTCATAATGCGCTTGACCGCCTGATGGTGAGAGGTGCACGGCGACGTCGGAAATCGCGCGCAAAGACACACCGCGAACTGGATGTCCGGGCGTGTCGCCATCAGGTACAGCAGCGACCCAATCATACTCCGTTACTCCTTCTGGTCCACTGCTTCTCCATCCTAGTCTGCATCCAGGGCCATCGTGGTCGACATGGGTGTTGGAAGAGGCTTGGCCTCACCCATATCGAATTTCATCAGGATATCCATGGTATACTTACCCTGGTGCACAAACATTCCCTCTCGAGATTGCTTGATTTGCAACCCTAGGAAAAACGTCAACTCGCCCATCATGCTCATCTCAAACTCCCTGCTCATAGTATCTACAAACTTGGCAACCAAAGCGTGAGAAGAACCACCGAAAATGATATCATCCACGTAAATCTGGACCAAGAGAGTGTCATTGCCTTGCTTGAGGACAAAGAGCGTTTTATCCACACATCCCATTTTAAAATCCTTAGCAAGCAAAAAGGTTTTCAACCTATCATACCAGGCTCTAGGGGCTTGTTTCAAACCATACAAAGCTTTGTGAAGTTTAAAGACATGGTTTGGAAACTTGGGATTTTCAAAACCGGGGCATTGCTCACATACACCTCCTCTTCTATGTAGCCGTTTAAGAAGGCACTCTTGACATCCATTTGAAAAAGTTTAAACCCTTTGGATGCAGCAAAAGCCAAGAGTATCCTAATCGCCTCCAAACGAGCTACAGGAGCAAAAGTCTCCTCATAGTCTATCCCCTCCTTCTGATTATACCCCTGGGCTACAAGTCTGGCCTTGTTTCTCACAACATGGCCATCTTCTCCTTGTTTGTTTTTGAAAACCCATTTAGTCCCAATAGGATGACACTCAGGAGGAAGAGGAACAAGAACCCAAACCCGATTTCTCTCAAAGTTTTCAAGATCCTCATGCATGGCATTGACCCAATCAGGATCAGATAAAGCGTGTCCAACATCTCGGGGTTCAAAATCAGCAACAAATGCAGAATGAGCAAAGTGGGATATTTGTTGTGACCTTGACCGAGTGACACGTTCGCCGATGCTGCCGATCATCTATTGAGGCAAGTGTTGGCGCTGAATGTGTCGTGGCGCCTCCCGAGCTGAAGAAACCCCCCCTCAACAGCAGCTGGTGCCTCCTCGGGTACAAAAGGTACCGCTCGAGGTGGCGGATCCCACAGCCCCCAAGTAGTCGAAGAAGAAGGGTCGGGGCCATGAGTTGTAGTAGAGGCCGCTCTTTGTGGCATAGCAGGTGGAGGTGGTGCTGGGTCATCCATCCCTTCAGCACCCTCGTCCTCATCATCAAAAAGAGGCTCGCCAACCTCATGATCACCTGCACGCTCAAAACGAGAAGAAGGACAAACCATGGTCTCGTCGAAGGTAACATCGGATGTCTCCATGACTCGGTTAGTATCAAGGTTAAGTACACGATATGCACGAGTATGAGTGCCATAACCCAAAAATACAACGTCAAAAGAACGAGACTCAAACTTGTCCAGGTTGCCTTTCTTAAGTATAAAACAGTGGCAACCGAAAACTCTAAAATAACTCACTTTGGGTTGTTTTCCAAAACGCAACTCATAAGAAGTCTTTTTCAACAAAAAGATCGGAGAAAAATGCGATTAGAAATGTAGCATGCAGTGCTCATAGCTTAGGCCCAATATTGTCTAGGAGTCCTATGCTCATCGAGCATCGTCCCGGCCATCTCTACAAGGGTCCGATTCTTCCTTTCTACAACACCATTCTGTGGCGGTGTGTAGGGGGAAGAAAACTGATGCTCTAAACCCAAAGAGTTACAAAACTTCTCAAAGTCCGAATTCTTGAATTCGGAACCATTATCACTTCTAATAGCTCGCATTGAGTTCATAGGGAACTCATTCTAAAGACGCAAAATCAGATTGCGAGCAAAAGAGAAAGTCTCAGTCTTCTCAGTCAAAAAGAAGACCCACGAATATCTCAAAAAATCGTCAACAACAACAAGCACGTACCACTCCCTCCCAACCGAGCTTACCCGAGCCGGACCAACAAGGTCCATGTGTAAAAGCTCTCCAGGGCGCTTAGTCATGACCTGAGTCACTAGATGGTGGGGAGCAGCAACCATCTTCCCATGTCTACAAGAATGGCAAACAAGATCCTTCTCCATGCACAACTTGGGCAATCCTCGGATTAGGCCAAGTGAACTAAGCCTTGCAAGCAAGTCAAAGCTCAAATGTCCAAGTCTCCTATGCCACTTCCAAAGATTAGAGGAGGAAGGTCCAGCCAGAAGACAATGAGAAACTCCAAACGACTCCGAGAAATTTGCACGAAAGACTTTCCCAAAGGGTGAAATCAAACAAACAAGATTGCCCTGAGGATATAAAATCCGACTGAGATTTGGTTTAAAACGAATCTCATAGTCATCATCAAAAAGTTGCGAAACAGAAAGAAGGTTAAAATGCAAGTTAGAAACAAGAGCAACATCACACAACACAAAGTGCTCATTAACTCGCACCGACCCACGAGACAACACTTAACCATTGCTATTGTCACCGAAGGTGATAAACTCCTTTCCGGCAACAGGACTAAGACTGGAGAACCATTTGGCGTTTCTGATCATGTGCCTCGAGCAACCGGAGTCCACCAACCAAATGTCCTCCAATCATTTTACCTACATCAATAAAAATACATAGGGTGAGCATACGGTCCAACACTAGGGTGAGTGAAATAGGAGGAATACCGTGCCGGCTGCTCAAAACAACGGTTAGTAGGAAAACCATTCCTAGCACGCCCATGGGGAAAGCGATCACCACGCACAGGAAAACGTGGTCCGCTAAGGAAAGAGCGTCCATCGCGATACTCAAAACGCGGTGGAGAGAAACACTCAACAAAGCCACCGCCACGGGGTCCGTATCCTGCAATGTCAGGACCCCGCCGGGCAACACCTCCCTCACGCCTAGGACCTTGAGGCACAACACCTCTAGGCCTAGCAGCTCTCCTCTGAACATTCGGCACATGTACATCATGGAAAGGATAGTACATGTCTGCATTGTTCATCTCCCTGGCACGGCGCTCCTCTCTCTTGCGCCGAAAGCAGAACTCACTCAAGTGTCCATCTCTCCCACGGTGCTCACAATGGTACCTCAACGCTCTCATAGGGGGTTGTTGGTACTCACGGTAGTGGGTGTGGATCACTTTGCCCTTCTGTGGCATAGGCTCCTCTTGAATAGGTGGCATTGTATCTAGCTTGTTTTTCTGGTGGTTGGGTTTGGGATGCCACATTTGTTTCTTGGGTGGAGCTCTCGGAGGTTCCTCATACACTCCATCTTTGGTGTTAGGCTTGAGCGGCTCTTTGGGTGGAATCTTGGTAAGCTTGGGAGTAGTGGTGGAGTTGGGCTTCTCACTCGGGTTAAGACCACTCGACTCTCCAATCTTACCAAAAGAAGAAGCATCAACGCCCTGAGCAAAATCTACACCAGTACCTCCAGCAGCACGCTTCAACTGGGAGATCATCATCCCAAGCTGCGGCTCACCACAAGACACCCATGACAAGATGGTCCGAAGGTATGTGTTTTCCTCCTCGGTTAGCATCTTGTCATGCTTCACGTTCACGATCTCCATCTCCAAACCCTCGCACAAAACGCACCTAGACACAGAAGTGCTACCCGAGCTGACCTTCTCAAGAGACATAATCTTGGCATTCTTCTCTACCAACTCAGATTGCAAGCCTGCACAAGACTCGCACGCACCCAACAACACAGATCTAGCCCGGAGCTCATCCGCCTCTCCGACCAAAGAAGCATACTTACCTCTCAAAGTGAGAAGGTCAGTCATGTGCTTGGTGCACATCTCACACTCACCCTCCTCAGAAACGACCACTGTTGATGGTCCTTAAACACTTGTTTTACTATCAACATTTTACCCAAAAATTCAACAAAAAGGCATGAAAAGTAGTCAAATAGGTTTCAAACTAACCAAATTCCACATGTCCATAGATTTTTATTTGAATGCAGGATTTGGACCAAATTTGGAGAATGGACCCACCAGGGGCCGAGCTCACTCACCAGGGCCCATTTGGGCCCTAGTGGGGTGGCGCCCGCCACCTAGGTGGTGCCCAAACTCCCCCTGCCACATCATTGATCCGTGTGACCACCCCAGGGCCAAATCTCAGCCCTTGGTCACTAGGTCGGTGGCATCGGAGGGCTAAGAAGAGATGTCACATGGATCATGACCTAATTGCCCATGTGACGGTTATTTGGACATGCAACCGACCTTGGAACCGCCTTGGAGGAGTCCCTGGAGACCGTAGGATCAATGACGGTGCATCCAAGGGCCAGGGGGTGGCCGCGCCACCTAGGGCTGGCGCCCGCCACCTAGGGCTGGCGCCCGCCACTAGGGTTTCCCCTAGGTCGGTTGGCTGCCCCCTATAAGTACCCCCCTCACTCACTTGGGCTATAAATACCCCCCTGGAGGCGTCACTTCATTTGAAGCAAGGGAAGAAAGGAAAGGAAGAAAGCAAGGCTAAAGCTAGAGGGCTAATAGCTTAGGATTTAGCCAAGCTTAGGCAAGTAGGTAGCTAGTAGAGCAAGGCATCCTTGCCTCATTGCCCTCATGGAAGCGCTGCTCAAGGCTTAGCTCAAGAGTAGAAGCGTGCGAGTGAAGGACCGGATTAGCGACCAGAAGGGGGGGGGGTGAATGGGAGCCTCAAATTCAACTTGTGAATAGAGTGGCCCTTGTCCCAGAAAATCACCCCAAAAACTAAGACTCATGACGACCGAAGAGTTCACGACCTACAAGTAGGTGGATACCCTAGGAGATGTCCTAGCGGTACAGCGGAACCCCCGGAGAAACACCAAAATCAACTGCCAGAGCCTCGGAGCAAAACTGCACAAGCAGGAGATTCCCGGACTGTCCGAGGTCAGAGTCCTGGACTGTCTGGTGACTGCCGGACTGTCCGCGACTGGGGGTCCGGACTGTCCGCCGGCCACAAACCAGAAAACGACCAGTTCTGAAACAGTTCTGGTCGAGTTCCGGACTGTCCGCGGGTTTGTACCGCGGACTGTCCGCCGTTCACTCGACAGTGAACAGTCAGGGGGCTGCGCCTGACTGACTCGTCCAAAACCCAACGCGTGGACTGTCTGCCGTTCAGGTTGCGGACTGTCCGCGACTGCACAGAGAACACGAAACTGCACGGGTTCAAAACCAAATTCGAATTGATCTCAACCAAAACAAAAGGGACTTCGATCAAACTCCTCCCAGATGTTCCTCTACGTATTGGGGTGCTAATCCTAAGAAATCATCGCACTAAACCAAGTATATCAAGAGAAATCCGAGGATCACCGGAAAAGGGGAAAGAACGAGGAACGAACGCGAAATCAACCCGATCTATGGATTCGTGAGGTTAGGAGAGAATTCCTTCGGTAGAAAGAAGGGGCTCACGACCAAGAACAAATTGATTCAAGTGGAATCGAAAATCATCTCACGAAGAGGGAGAACGAGGCAAATCCCCGGGAGATCAAAAACCAAAACGTGAAGAACACAAAACACAAGACACGATTCGATTCAATTTCAGCCGAAATTCCTCCACACGAGGAGACAACGAGAATACGGTCTCGTTTCCTCAAAAGATCCAAATACACAGAGGTATGATTCCCGTCTCTGCGGATCGCTTGCAGCGAGGTATGATTAGAACCTAAGTGAGGGCTAGAGAGAGAGTGCTCAGGAACAAATGACTGCAAGGATAGAGAGAGAGGAGGGGTGCCTCCCTTATTTATAGCCTAATACAATAATCCCCTTCTACTCCTAGATACACGAGCGAAGCGGCCAACCCTAGGGGTATCCCGATCCAACTCTGCTTGATGACGATCCGACGGCTACGCGCCCATCTCATCCTTAGCTTCGCCTCGACGCAAGCCTCAGGATGCCGCCACGTGCCGCCCCGTCGACCGCCGCGCCTACCTCGCGGATAGCTGCGCCGCCGCGCCAGCCTCTCCACGCCGCCACACGTCGATTGTCCTTTTTGCGAACCTCCCCCCGGTTTTGAGGCCGAAACCGGGAAACCTGGGCCTTCCCCCGGTTTTGAGGCTGAAACTGGGAAACCTGTCCTCCGGCTGAGTTTTGTGGCTCAAACTCAGAAACCCACGCACCCAGGTTTTGAGGCCCAAACCTGGAAATCGTCCACGCCGAGTTTTGAGGCCCAAACTCGGAAATCGGCCACCCTGAGTTTTGAGGCCCAAACTCGGAAACCGTCGAGGGTAGCTTTTCGAGGCTCAGCTACCGAACCCGCGCCATAGACGGGATGTGGTTCGCACACCCCGAGTTCCAGCACTGATGCCGGAGCATGTCCAGCCTCCACGCCGGGCACAGTGCATTCGCCATCCTTCTCGGCTTCCCGCCAAGTGTCACGACGCCATCACCTCCCTCCTGACTCGGCCGATGCACCGCACATCCCCATGTGCCCTCGCTTGTCGACTTCATGTGCCAGCTACCACAGCTGGTCCTCAGGTTTCCCGGTCCGTCGGTCCAAGCTCCACGTCCACCCTTCACCGCTCCCGATCCGTCGGCACGGCATGTCCCGACTTGACCTTCACCTCACCTTCGACCACTATCCGAGCTCCGCACCTGCACATCAACACAGCCAAGAGACATGTTGCCCGTTGATTGATCGCTCATCACTCAGGAAGGGAACCACAAGGGCACATATCAACCTTGTGTTCTCAATCTCCCCCTTGATGAGTGCATCGTCAACTCATAGTAACCATAATAAAAAATAAAAAGAAAGCAGAATTAGGTAGAAGGAGAAAACTTACTCGAGATGTCCAAAAGCCAAGAGAAAGGTCGAAAACAAACAAATCGAGATAAGCAAAGCTTGGTTCCCAAAAACATGGGCAACGGTTCGACACAACCAAGCAAGAAATCAGAGCACCAACTCATCAAGGAGCAAAACTCGATCAAAATCAGCGCTCAAGACTTGGTTCCCAAAGACATGGGCAACGGCTCGACGCAACCAAGTCAGAAACAAGCTAGTCCTCAAGAAGAGGCAGAAAAGGGCTCAACACCACTAGCTGAATGCTCGATACCAAATGAAGACTGCATAAGAAGCAGCTACTTCTAGTCCCTCAAGATAGAGGCATAGAGGCTCAACACAACCAGCAGTAAGCCCGGTACCAATCAAAAATCATCAAAAACAAGGTGAAAAACAGCTAGTCCCTCAAGACAGAGGCACAGAGGCTCGACACAACTAGCTGAAAGGATCGATACCAAATAGAAGCCGACTCAGTGCAACAAAGGCAGAAAAACTCCCCCTCACTCAAAGAACTCCCCCTCAGCAAGAGAAGCATAAATTGCAAATTGTCACCAAAAAGAGTCTAAAAATCTCATCCTTGGAAACATTCTCCCTCTTGGGGGGCAATTTGCAATCAAAAGAGAAGGAAAAGGACTAAAGTAAGTCAAATGGAGCTGGTCATGCCTATCGGAGTTAAGCAAATGCACATGAGTCAAAAATGCATGTTAGCAACTTCAGGTATATACTCGAAAGAGTGAATGAATGCTCTAAGGAGTGCTGATCCGACTATAAAGCAACAGACAAAAGTGCTAACAAAGGCTCAAACTGATCACCAAATACGCAATATGAGTGCATAAGCCAAGTGAGCAGTTTTAAACCATACAGAAAGGAGTTTCACCATCAAAATAGCACTGAGCATGTATAGACATGAAGTCAAGCAAGTGCTAAACATGTATACAAGGTGAACTACCCCTAGCATAGTTCAATCATCATGCTATACAATGAAACATAGACTTGTGTTTTCAGATTTTATTAGAGAATTTGCAGCGGTTATTAACACAAGTTTAAATTCAGCATGTGATTGCGAGAGGTTGAAAGCCTGTCATTGCCTAACTTTTCAACTGTGCTAAGCCTATGCATATGCAATTGGAAGCTTAAAGCATCGGTTTCGGCCCTACACTACACGGCTCAAGTTTATCTCAAAGTGCTATGAGAAACAGTCTCAATACCGTGTTGTGTTGACAGAGCAATCCCATCTCGATCTTATCAATTCACTAATACTTGGTTCATTTTAAACAGAATATGAACAATCCAAGCAAGTGAAAGACTCAGAACTAGAGACATAGCAACCTAGCATATATGAAATAGCTCAAGTGACCTCAACACTTCCTACACATGCTAGTTGCCAATCTCAATGGTGAACATGTATCAAATTTCAAGTTTCATTAGGTATGTTCATCATTCTGAAAAATATAGCTTAGCTCACAACATGTATCAGTGATCAAAAAGAGCCTAAGCTACAAGCATCATCATATATCATCGAAGCATACACTAATCAGAGCATAAGTTCATTCTCAAGAATATAGACATGAAGCTTGAAAATGAAAGATGCATATATGATGAAGTCAGAATCGGAGCCAAGAACCAAAACTAAACAGACTCAAGACTCAAAAATGAAAAAGATCAAAAAATCAGTCTATGGTACAACAAACAAAATGCTTCCACCATCTAAAAGGGGAAACACACACCAAGCTCACCTCTCAACCTAGCAAAAGTTGAGAGATCCAAAGGCTTGGTGAAAATATCCGCAACCTGGTTATTGGTGTCTACATGCCTAAGATCAATGTCGCCTTTCTCATAGTGATCACGAAGAAAGTGAAAGCGAACATCGATGTGTTTGGTCTTGGAGTGAAGAACAAGGTTCTATGCTACACTAATGGCAGAAGTGCTGTCGCAAAGCAAAGGGACCCGACTGAAATCTAGACCAAAGTCACGCAATGTAGCAACCATCCAAAAAAGCTGCGAAGCACAAGAAGCAGCGGCAACGTACTCGGCTTCTGTAGTAGACTGGGCTACGTTCGACTGTTTATGAGAAGACCACGAAACCAAAGAAGAGCCAAGAAACTGACACGTCCCAAAAGTAGACTTACGCTCAAGCCGACAACTGGCAAAATCCACATCGGAATAACCACAAAGCGACAGGTTCGAAGAAGAGGAATACCAAAGTCTGAACTCAGGAGTGTATCGGAGGTAACTCATGATGCGCTTGACCGCTTGCTTGTGGGAAATCCGAGGGGATGCCTGAAAATGAGCGCACAGACACACAGAAAACTGTATATCCGGCCTCGTTGCCGTCAGGTACAGAAGCGAGCCAATCATGCTTCTGTACTCCTTCTGGTCAACCGGCTCTTTGTCCTGGTCCGCGTCCATCGCCGCAGTCGTCGGCATGGGCGTCGTAAGAGGCTTGGCCTCACCCATGTCGAATTTCTTTAGGATGTCCTTCGTGTATTTTCCTTGATGCACAAATGTCCCGTCTCAGGTTTGCTTAATTTGCAACCCGAGGAAGAAAGTCAACTCACCCATCATACTCATCTCAAACTCCCTGCTCATAGTATCTGCAAACTTGGCAACAAGCGCATGAGAAGAGCCACCAAAGATGATATCATCCACATAAATCTGGACTAACAGGGTATCATTGCCTTGCTTGAGGAGAAACAAAGTTCTATCTACCCGTCCCATTTTAAAACCCTTGGATAGTAAAAAGGTTTTCAAACGATCATACCATGCTCTTGGGGCTTGTTTCAAACCATACAAAGCTTTGGAAAGTTTATAAACATGGTTTGGAAACTTGGGATCCTCGAAACCAGGGGGTTTCCTAACATAAACCTCTTCCTCTATATACCCATTCAAGAAGGCACTCTTGACATCCATATGTTAAAGCTTAAAACCCTTCGAAGCAGCAAAGGCTAGAAGGATTCTAATGGCTTCTAAACGGGCTACAGGAGCAAAGGTTTCCTCATAGTCTATCCCCTCTTTCTAGCAAAATCCCTGGGCTACTAGCCTAGCCTTGTTCCTCACTACCATCCCATCCTCACCCTCTTTGTTTTTGAAAACCCATTTGGTACCTATAGGGTGGCATTCTGGTGGAGGTGGAACTAGGGTCCAAACTTGGTTTCGCTCAAAGTTTTCTAGCTCCTCATGCATGGCATTTACCCAGTTAGGATCAGAAAGTGCGTGTCCAACATCTTTGGGCTCAAAAGAAGCAATGAATGCTGAATGAGCAAAGTGAGAGATTTCATACGCTCGCGACCGCGTGACTCGCTGGTCGATGCCGCCGATCATCTGCCACGGGGGGTGAACTTGCTGAACGCTTCGGGGCGCTTGCCTCGCCGAAGTCACCTCCCCCTCGCCAGATGCTGTCGCTCCCTCAGGTGCAGCGGGTGCTCGCTGGAGAGGTGGCTCTAGAGGACCCCAAGAAGAAGACATCGTGGGATCGGGTCCTCGAGCTGAAGTAGTCATCGCAGGGTCGACGGGGGCAGCCAGTGGAGTTGGCTCAGGATCACCCCAATCGGCATTCTCCTGCTCCTCCTCCACAAAGATGGTCTCTCCCAGCTCCTGTTCTCCTGCAACATCAAAAGCAGAAGAAACACAAGGCATAGTCTCGTCGAATGTGACCTCGCAGGTCTCCACTATCCGGTTAGTTTCAAGATTAAGAACTCGATAAGCACGTGAATGCGAAGCATAACCCAGAAACACTCCATCAGCAGAGCGAGATTCAAATTTGTCCAAATTGCCTTGCTTTAGGATAAAGCACTTACACCCAAACACCCGAAAATGAGACACCTTGGGTACCCGTCCAAAACGCAACTCATAAGAAGTTTTCTTCATGAAAGCCCGAAGAAAGATGCGATTTGCAACATGACAAGCGGTGTTGATCACCTCAGCCCAAAAACGCCTAGGAGTCCTATGCTCATCAAGCATCGTCCTGGCCATCTCAACAAGGGTCCGGTTCTTGCGCTCAACAACACCGTTCTGCTGAGGGACATAAGGAGAAGAAAACTGATGCTTGATTCCATTAGAAGAACAGAAACAGGTAAACTGAGAGTTATCAAACTCAGTACCATTATCACTACGAATAGCTCTAATGATATCTGGGGGAAACTCAGTTTTCAACCTCAAAATCAAATCACAAGCAAAAGGAAAAGCTTCATCCTTACCCTCCATAAAGAACACCCAAGAGTACCTCAAAAAATCGTCAACGATCATAAGAACGTACCACTTCCCACCCGCTGAGCAAACCCGAGCTGGACCAACTGTGTCCATGTGTAAGAGCTCGCCTGGTCGCTTTGTCATCACCTGATTAACAGGTGGGTGAGAAGCAGCAACCATCTTCCCGTGATGACACGGATGGCAAACAAGGTCCTTCTGAAACTTAAGCTTGGGCAATCCTTGGATTAGGCCAAGTGAGCTAAGTCTTGCAAGCAAGTCAAAACTCAAGTGACCGAGCCTCCTATGCCACTTCCACAAATCAGAAGAAGGACCAGCCATCAAACATCTAGCAGAGCCAAAAGAACGAGAAAAATCGGCTCTGAAAACACGACCAAAAGGAATGATCGGACAAACAAGATCTCCCCGAGGGTCTAAAACACGACTCAGACCCTTCTTAAAACGCACTTCACAATCATCCTCAAGAAGTTGCGGAACAGAAAGCAAATTGTAATGCAAGTTAGAAACCAAAGCAGCATCCTTAAGAACAAAGTTCTCATTGAGCCGAATAGCTCCATGAGAAACAACCTTACCTCTACTATTGTCCCCGAAAGTGATGTCCTCCTTGTGCATCACGGGGCTAAGGCTGGAGAACCATTCCTTCTTTCCGGTCATGTGGCGCGAACACCCGGAATCCATGAGCCACATGTTCTCCAACCGAAGTTCCTGCATCAATAGAAGGGCAGGAAGTGAGCATATGGCACAACACTGGGGTTAGTATACTGAGAAGGATACCATTGCTGTGTCATAGGCCCAGAAAAAGTGTTAGTAGAAACACCAAACTGTCCTCGTCCCATGGATGGATAGCGATCACCACCAACCTGAAAGGGTGGTCCGCTATGGAACGAAAAACCTCCAAACTGATCTACTTGTCCCATTTGGTTGCAAGGGTTGTGCACTCTAGTCGGCTGCTTGCCTCTCGGAAGGGGATCACTAGAGACGTCAGGAAGGGTGTCAAGTGCGTTCCTAAGATGGTTAAGTTTGGGAACCCACACTTGCTTGCGAGGTGGAGCCTTGGGAGGTTCATCAAGGATGCCATCCTTGGTGATAGGCTTGGGAGGCTCAGGTGGGGTGATCTTGGTAAGCTTAGGGATAACGGATGGCTTCTCACTAGGGTTCACTCCACTAAACTCACCGATCTTCCCATAGCTACTAGCGCCCTTCTCACCTAAAGCAAATCCTACTCCCGAGCAATCAGTTCCTCTCTTGAACTGACTGATCATCATGCCCAACTGCGGCTCACTGCATGACACCCAACTCAGGATGGACCGGAGGTATGTGTTTTCCTCCTCGGTTTGCATCCTGTCATGCTGACAGTTGGCAATCTCAAGCTCCATCCCCACGCACCGCTCACATGGAGCGGACAAGGTGCTAACTGAGCTGGCCTTCATGGCTTCACCAAACTTGGCATTAACTTCTGCCAACTCAGTTCGCAAGCTTGGACAAAGCTTGCATGCACCCAGCAAAGAAGCCCTCACCTTTACTTCCTCCAGCTCCTTCTTCATGGGCCACACTCACGACACTCACCCACCAAATCTAGCCTACTCTTCAGCTCATCGTACACCTCGATCAAAGCAGCATACTTGGTTTGTAGGGTGGAAAAGTTTGCCATGTGTGTGGTGCACTCATCGCACTCCTCCTCATCGGTCACCCTCACTTCGGACTTAGCAAACTCAAGCTCCTTTAGTGCCTCTTTCATCTTGGCCTTAAACTCACCGCGCTCTTGGAGAACCTCCTTGAGTCTCTTCTCCAAAGCAAGGACTAACTCCGCAAAGCTATCGCGCTCATTAGTGAGACGATCGACAAGAGAGGAATTTGATACCTCGGAGGCGTTGTCGTCGTTGTCGTCGCTGTTGGCGTCATCGGCGTCCTTTGACTGGCACTTGGAGTCCTCTTCGTCCAGGGCCATGGTGCACAAGCCCTTGGAAGAGTTGCCGAAGAAGCAGAGTCCGTTGAAGCGATCTTTAGTCTTGTGCTTGGACCCATCGTCGCTGGAGTCGCTGTCGGAGGACTTGTCGGTGTCACCCTTGCCGGCGAAGAGCACGCGCCGACCGGCGTCGAAAGCCCTCTCCAAGTCCTCTCGGCGAAAGTTGTCTTGATTCTTCTTCTTCTCGGTCCTGTACTCCGGCTTGCCCTTGCGCCTGAAGTTGCGAGTCTTGCCGGAAGATTTCTTGTTGTTCTTGGGACAGTTCGCCATGAAGTGGTCTAGATCACAACACTTGTAGCAACCCTCGTGTGCGCCACCACGCCGGCGATTCAGGCGGTTGTTGTGAAACCGCGAGAACCGGGTGATGGCGAGGGCGAGCTCGTCGTCTCCAAGCGCCTCCAACTGCTCCTCCGTGACTGTATGCAAAGAAGACAAAGCAACAAGAGGAGGTGAAGCATTAGCAGAGACAGTCGATCCACCCGTGCCTGAGACCAAAGCCATGGAATGTGAAGATGGGTTCTTCAGTTTGGCCTGAGTCAGGTGATCGATCTTGGTGGACTTGAGCTTGCTGAACAGCTCATCCACGGTGAGGGTGTCATAAGATGGAGACTCAATGATAGTCGACACCTTCACCTCTCATACCCTCTGATCCAGGGCATATAGCAACTTGAGCGCCCTCTCATGATCGTCATAGGGTAGGTTAGGCCGATTGGCACGCATCTTGTTCACAATCGTTTGGAAACGAGCGAACAAGGCGTCAATCGTCTCTCCCTCCAACTGAACAAAGTTCTCGTACTCGCGCTTGTACGTTTCGAAGAGTCTGGTCTTGACATGGGCAGTCCCCTCGTGATAGCTTTGAAGCTTCACCCAGATCTCTCGTGCCGTCTCAAGCTCAGAGACACATTCGAACTCAGGAAGGGAGATGCTGGCCAAAAGAGCATTACGAGCCTTAGAGTTGGCCTCGTGCTGGTCAATCTGGATCTGACCCACACGAGCCGCAAGGACTACATACTCAGCATTCTCGCATATTTCCCAAACAGAAGATCCGATGCTGTTGAGGTAAGCACGCATCCGAATCTTCCAATAGGAGTAGTTCATTCCATCGAACCAAGGAGCCTTGCCATTCCCTCGTTCCATGTCGCCCTTAGGATCCGAAACCGATTAAGGTAGAGATGATCCTTAACCGGCTCCGATACCAATTGAAGGACCGGATTAGCGACCAGAGGGGGGGTGAATGGGAGCCTTAAATTCAACTCGTGAATAGAGTGGCCCTTGTCCCAGAAAATAAGACTCATGACGACCGAAGAGTTCACGACCTACGAGTAGGTGGATACCCTAGGAGATGTCCTAGCGGTACAGCGGAACCCCGGAGAAACACCAAAATCAACTGCCAGAGCCTCGGAGCAAAACTGCATAAGCAGCAGATTCCCGGACTGTCCGGGGTCAGAGTCCCGGACTGTCTGGTGACTGCCGGACTATACGCGACTGGGGGTCCGGACTGTCCGCCGGCCACAAACCAAAAAACGACCTGTTCTGAAACAGTTCTGGTCGAGTCCCGGACTCTCCGCGGGTTTGTACCGCGGACTGTCCGTCATTCACTCGACAGTGAATAGTCAGGGGGCTGCGCCTGACTGACTCATCCAAAACCCGACGCGCGGACTGTCCGCTGTTCAGGTTGTGGACTGTCCGCGACAGCACAGAGAACACGAAACTGCACGGGTTCAAAACCAAATTCGAATTGATCTCAACCAAAACAAAAGGGACTTCGATCAAACTCCTCCTAGATGTTCCTCTACGTATTGGGGTGCTAATCCTAAGAAATCATCGCACCAAACCAAGTATATCAAGAGAAATCCGAGGATCACCGGAAAAGGGAAAGAACGAGGAACGAACGCGAAATCAACCCGATCTATGGATTCGTGAGGTTAGGAGAGAATTCCTTCGGTAGAAAGAAGGGGATCACGACCAAGAACAAATTGATTCAAGTGGAATCGAAAATCATCTCACGAAGAGGGAGAACTAGGCAAATCCCAGGGAGATGAAAAACCAAAACGTGAAGAACACAAAACACAAGAGACGATTCGATTCGATTTCAGCCGAAATTCCTCAACATGAGGAGACAACGAGAATACGGTCTCGTTTCCTCAAAAGATCCATATACACAGAGGTATGATTCCCGTCTCTGCGGATCGCTTACAGCGAGGTATGATTTGAACCTAAGTGAGGGCTAGAGAGAGAGTGCTCAGGAACAAATTACTGCAAGGATAGAGAGAGAGGAGGGGTGCCTCCCTTATTTATAACCTAATACAATAATCCCCTTCTACTCCTAGATACACGAGCAAAGCGGCCAACCCTAGGGGTATCCCGATCCAACTCTGCTTGATGACGATCCGACGGCTACGCGCCCATCTCATCCTTAGCTTTGCCTCGACGCAAGCCTCAGGATGCCGCCACGTGCCGCCCTGTCGACCGCCGCTCCTACCTCGCGGATAGCTGCGCCGCCGCGCCAGTCTCTCCACGCCGCCACGCGTCGACTGTCCTTTTTGCGGACCTCCCCCCGGTGTTGAGGCCGAAACCGGGAAACCTGGGCCTTCCCCCGGTTTTGAGGCTGAAACCGGGAAACCTGTCCTCTGGCTGAGTTTTGTGGCCCAAACTCAGAAACCCTCGCACCCAGGTTTTGAGGCCCTAACCTGGAAACCGTCCACGCTGAGTTTTGAGGCCCAAACTCGGAAACCGGCCACCCCGAGTTTTGAGGCCCAAACTCAGAAACCGTCGAGGGTAGCTTTTCGAGGCTCAGCTACCAATCCCGCGCCATAGACAGGATGTGGTTCGCACACCCCGAGTTCCAGCACTGATGCCGGAGCATGTCCAGCCTCCACGCCGGGCACAGTGCATTCGCCATCCTTCTCAGCTTCCCGCCAAGTGTCACGATGCCATCACCTCCCTCCCGACTCGGCTGATGCACCGCACATCCCCATGTGCCCTCGCTTGTCGACGCCACGTGCCAGCTACCACAGCTGGTCCTCTGGTCTCCCGGTACGTCGGTCCAAGCTCCACGTCCACCCTTCACCGCTCCCGATCCGTCGGCACGGCACGTCCCTACTTGAACTTCACCTCACCTTCGACAACTGTCCGAGCTCCGCACCTGCACATCAACACAACCAAGAGACATGTTGCCCGTTGATCGATCACTCATCACTCAGGAAGGGAACCACAAGGGCACATATCAACCTTGTGTTCTCAGTGAGTAATCAGTCCTGGAGTTGGGAAGAGTCTTCCTTCATCTCCAGTTCAGGTTTTGCTCTTGTAACTCAAGCACATTACTATATTCTAGTTCATCATTTCAAGTATTACTTTATTCTACTTACCAGTATTGAGTAGTATACTTGATTGATTGCTTGAGTACCTAGCTATCCTACATTTCAATTCACTTAGCCAATAGGTTGCTTAGTTAGTTTAGTGTTTATCTTATTAAGTCAAGTATTTTCTCTGACGTCCGCAAGGGTATCTCTATTCTACGCCAGGATAGAGATAGTTAGAATATAATTAGGCGTGGTGCTTAGTTATAGACTTACCTTCAGATATGGCTAGACCCCCGGATAGCCGTGGTAGCAAGCAGGTGGTGACAGCCCTGTGCGCCTTGAATTCCACCACGTAGTTGGTCTAGTTTAATAGTAAGGCTCGTTGTGCTAGCGTTCAACCTAAGTCAGTGGTAAAGGCTAGTACGCCTCGGTACTTGACAAGATAGGAATAAAACTATACTTAACTTGGTTGCTTATTTGGCATTTGCCTATCTTGCTGCGTAGTTATCTAGGAGTAGTTATTAATTACTAGTTAGTTATATTAGTTATCCTTAGTTATCTTATTCCCCTTATCTACTTATCCATCCACCTTACCTTAACCATTCATTTCATCCTTACCTATCCACACATAAACTCTTTCTAGCCTTTTATCTCCTCTCTTCTCCTCTCTCTTTTTCCCTTTCTTATTCTTCGACTCTCATCCCCTCCTTGACTCGACTCATACACCACCCTAGCCTTCCTTTGGGATCAAATAAATCGACACCTGGTACTCCCAGGCGAAGTGCTACTACGATAGTTCTGTGCGCTTGCACAATCTCCTCTAGGTAGATTGCAATCTCTCTAGCTAGCTCCTACTAGTGTCAGGATTGACAACCCCATTTGACATTAGTAGATAGCTGCTTTAGCTTCACTCCTTTAGGTATAGTGACTGGACTTGCTACAAGCATTTCTGGTGTCGTTGTCAGGGATAGATTCCATAGTCTACTCCTAGTAACAACGTTAGCAAGTGTCAACATTCATTTCTGGGCCGTTACCGAGGATAGTTGCCTAGCTCTATCTTTAGTGAAGTTAAGAACTACCAACAACCACGGTGGACCTAGCAAACTCAAGCTCCTTCCCCGTGTCCTCCCACTTCTGGCTAAACTCCTTCTGCTCTCTTGCAGCACGCCTAAGCAGCTTATCTTGACTATGGAGCGCGGCAGTAAGCTTCTCGACCTCAGCAGAAAGCTCATCGGGGGTCTGAGATACCTGGGAGGTGTCGTCGTCGTCGTTCCGAGGGGTGTCCTCCAGCTAGCTGTCGACCTCCTTGCCGAGGGCCATGGTGCAAAAGCCCTCATTGTTGGCGAAGAAGCAGAGGCCGTTCAGCTTGTCCTTGATCCTCTTCCTCTTCTCGGACTTGTCATCGCTTGAGACAGCGGAGTCGTCATCCGAGCCATCAACGTCGCTGAGCGTGGCGAAGAAAGCACGCTGCTCAGCCAGGGCCTTCTCAAAGTACTTCTTCTTGATGTACTCCTTGTTGAAGCCGCCCTTCCGCTTGTGCTTCGCGGGGACGTACTTCTCCTTGCGCTTGCCGGAGTCGTACTTGTGCCCATGATCGCCCTTCCCAGATGTGTGCTTGTTCTTCTTAGGACAGTTGGCGATGAAGTGGTCGGGGTCGCCACACTCAAAGCATCCCGAGCGTTGTCCTCCGCGGCGACGGTTCATGCAGTTGTTGTGGAACCGCGAGAACCGGTTGGCAAGCAAAGCCAACTCGTCATCCCCCAAAGACTCCAACTGCTCCTCTGTGACAGAAAGAAGTGAAGAGAATGCAAATCCTCCAGAGGGGTTAGCAGAAGAGCCAGAAACCAAAGCCATCGATGGGCCAAAAGGATTTTCATAAGAAGCCCTCGACATGGCGTCGATCTCACTAGACTTGAGCTTACTAAAGAGCTCGTCGCATGTGAGGGTCTCATAGTTAGACGATTCGATGATCGCCTGGACCTTTGAGTCCCACACCGACCGATCGAGAGTATGCAAAAGCTTCAGAGCTCTCTCATGATCATCGAAAGGCAACAGCTCCTTGTTCGCTCTCATCTTGTTGACAATCACCTGAAAGCGAGTGAATAAACTTTCTATGCTCTCGCCAGGCATATGTCTAAAGTTCTCATACTCCCGCTTGTGTGACTCGTAGAGACGGGATTTGACTTGAGTGGTTCCCTCATGGAAGTGCCTGAGGGTCACCCAAATCTCACGAGGCGTGGGGAGGTGAGAAAAGCGATCAAACTCGGACATGCTCAAACAGGAGAAAAGAGCGTTACGTGCTCGGCTATTGGCATCGTGCTCATCGATCTGAAGCTGAGTAGCACGAGCAGCCAAGACAACGTAATCAGCCTTGTTTCAAATCTCCAAAACAGAAGAGCCCATGATCTGGAGATAGGCCGACATGCGTATCTTCCAATACGCATAGTTCGTTCCATCAAAGAACGGCGGTTTGCCCACTCCGCGATCCATGTCGCCTTCTGTGGATCTGGAACCGGCTAACGTGGAAGATCCTTAACCCACTCTGATACCAATTGAAGGACTGGAAGAGCTACCAGAAAGCGATTAGAGGGGGGGGGGTGAATGGGAGCTTCAAATTTCTTTTCAGAAACTTGTCGCCACTGTCCCGAGAATCAACCCCAAGAGCAAACCTCGAGCTTGCAAGTTTCCACGACCCTAGATTTAGGGTGGATGCTTCCACAAAGCATAGCGATACACTACACAACTCTAGAAACCCAATGCAAAAGCCGGAAATCAAAACCGACAATGGACGAACGAACCGAGGATGAAACAGTGCAGAAACACCTACATTGGATGCTGGCCTGCGTTCGATGGCTCAGCACCGGACGCGCCCGATGCAAAATGAACCTCTCTGGAACCTTACTGGACTGGCATCGGACGCTGCTACAGTGAAACCCTAGCGTCCGATGCTAGACCCCCGGCGCGTCCGATGACAACGGACGCTCCGATGGTCAGCGTCCGATGCTCCTTTAAAAAACACTATCAAACGACACGTGGCATTGGACGCGTCCGATGAAAAGAACTCAGCGTCCCATGCTCATGAACAAAGCATCCGATGGTCCCGATTCAGAACTATTCTTCCACGAAAATCACCTGATCTCCTCTGAATCAAAAGCACTAAAGCTTAGACTTGGTATGAGGAGTTCCAAGGAGGTTAGTGAGCTATCCCAAAGGTATCATGGCTCGAACCTAACTCCAAATCGGTGAATTGGAAGAATTCGGGGCAAAAGGGAGCAAAACTCGATCCAAAATGAAAATTGACTGATCTACTAGCTCGTGAGGTTAGAGGTGATTTCCTTCGGTGGAAAGAAGTGCCTCACAATCTAGAACAACTCAGTTCAAACGGATTTGCAAAAGACACACCGAGTAGAGAGATCGATCAACGGGAAAAATGTGGAGAAAAGCAACCCGCGAAGAACAAGAACAAAATGCGAATCACAACCACGAATTTGCAACCCTGTGGCTACCACATGCTACAATAGTGAGATTACGATCTCACTACCTCAAAATCTCACAGACACAGAGGTATGATTGTCTTCTCTGTGGATCTCAGTTTGCTACAGCAGGGAATAGGGAGAGCAGGAAAGCCTAGCAGGCAAAGAGCAAATGACTGAGATAGGATGGGAGGTGGGTGTCTCCCTCTACTTATCCTAATTCTAGTTCCCACTCTACCCCTAGTTATTTACAGAACGAACCAGCCAAACCCTAAGGCTATCCTGGACCAACTCAAAGATGATGATGATCCGACGGCCACGCCCGCACAACTGGTAGCGTTGCCTCGATGCAACCTCACCGATTGCCGCCACGTGTCGCCACCGCTCTGCTTGTCCTTTTCCCGGACTTCGCACCCGGTTTTGTGGCCCAAACCAGGAAACCAGCCTTCACGACCAACCCCCGGTTTTGAGGCCCAAACCAGGAAACCAGTCGTCCATCGCCTGAGTTTTGTGGCCCCAACTCAGAAACCTGCAGCGCCTAGGTTTTGAGGCCCAAACCTGGAAACCGTCCTCAGCCCGAGTTTTGTGGCCCAAACTCGGAAACCATCAGCGCCCAGGTTTTGAGGCCCAAACCTGGAAACCGTCCACTCGGTGGTTTTTCTGTGGCTCAACCACCAAACCGAGCCGTAGAGGGGATGCACCGCCCGTGCACCCCGTCCACACGCAAGTCTTCGCTCGTCGCTGTCCCAGGTTGTTAGCCACCACAGCTGATCCTCAGGCCACCGGTCCCTCAGTCCAAGCCTCACGTCCGCCCTTCGCCACTCTCGGTCCATCGGCACGACACGTCTCTACTTGACCTTCACCTTGCCTTTGATCACTGTATCCGTGCTCGACACCTGCACAACACAAACCAAAGAACATGCGCATTATCCCAGTTGACAATCACTCATCACTCGAGACTCGGCATACACCCATGTATCCGCAAAACAACTCAGCTCACAACATGTATCAGTGATCAAAAGGAGCCTAAGCTACAAGCATCATCATACAACATCGGAGCATACTAGATAGAGCATAGTTACATTCTAAGGAGTATAGTCATGAAGCTCGAAAAAGCAAAGATGCATGATGAAATGCAAAAGCTAATCTATCAAGAATGAAAACAAACCAAAAGAAAAAGAGTCAGTCTATGATACAATAACCAAAATGTTTCCGTCATCTAAAAGGGGAAACACACACCAAGCTCACCTCTCAACCTATTAAAGGTTGATTGGTCCAAAGGCTTGGTAAAGATATCTGCCAACTGATTATGAGTATGGACATGGCGAAGGTCGCTATCACCCTTCTCAAAATGGTCTCACAGAAAATGAAAGAGCACATCAATGTGTTTGGTCTTAGAATGCAGCACGGGGTTCTTAGCAACGCTAATCGCACTCGTGCTGTCACAAAGCAAAGGAACGCGAGAAAAGCTCAGACCAAAATCACGCAAAGTGGCCATCATCCAAAGCAACTGGGAACAGCAGCTAGCCACAGCAACATACTCAGCCTCTGTGGTAGACTAGGCGATACTAGACTGCTTGTGAGAAGACCAAGATACAAGAGAAGAACCCAAAACCTGACAAGTCCCAGAAGTGGACTTGCGCTCAAGTCGACAACCAGCAAAATCGGCATCAGAATAATCACAAAGGGAGAGGGTGGAGGAAGCAGAATACCAAATCCCAAACTCAGGTGTGAAACGAAGGTACCTCATAATGCGCTTGACCACCTGACGGTGAGAGGTGCGCGGCGACGCCTGAAAGCGCGCGCAAAGACACACCACGAACTGAATGTCCAGGCGTGTCGCCGTCATGTACAGCAGCGACCCGATCATACTTCGGTACTCCTTCCGGTCCATAGCTTCTCCGTCCTTGTCCGGATCTAGGGCCGTCGTGGTCGACATGGGTGTTGGAAGAGGCTTGGCCTCACCCATATCGAACTTCTTCAATATGTCCTTGGTGTACTTGCCCTGGTGCACAAACGTTCCTTCTCGGGATTGCTTAATTTGCAACCCGAGGAAGAATGTCAACTCTCCCATCATGCTCATCTCGAACTCCCTGCTCATAAGATCTACAAACATGGCAACCAAAGCGTGAGAAGGACCACCAAAAATGATATCATCCACGTAAATCTAGACCAAGAGAGTGTCATTGCCTTGCTTGAGGAGAAAGAGCGTTTTATCCACACATCCCATTTTAAAACCCTTAGCAAGCAATAAGGTTTTCAACCTATCATACCAGGCTCTAGGGGCTTGTTTCAAACCATACAAAGCTTTGTGAAGCTTAAAAACATGGTTTGGAAACTTAGGATTTTCAAAACCAGGGGGTAGTTTCACATACACCTCTTCTTCTATGTAGCCGTTTAGGAAGGTACTCTTGACATCCATTTGAAAAAGTTTAAACCCTTTGGATGCAGCAAAAGCCAAGAGTATCCTGATTGCCTCCAAACGAGCTACAGGAGCAAAAGTCTCCTCATAGTCTATCCCCTCCTTCTGACTATACCCCTGGGCTACAAGTCTGGCCTTGTTTCTCACAATGTGGCCATCCTCTCCTTGTTTGTTTTTGAAAACCTATTTTGTCCCAATAGGATTACAGTCTGGAGGAGGTGGAACCAAAACCCAAACCCGATTTCTTTCAAAAATTTCTAATTCCTCATGCATGGCATTAACCCAATCTGGATCAGATAAAGCATGTCCAACATCTCGGGGTTCAAAATCAGCAACAAATGCGGAATGAGCAAAGTGAGAGATTTGTTGTGACCTTGACCGAGTGACACGTTCGTTGATGCTGCCGATCATCTGTTGAGGCGGGTGTTGACGCTGAATGTCGTGGCGCCTCCCGAGCTGAAGAAACCTCCCCCTCAACAGTAGCTAGTGCCCCCTCGGGTACAAAAGGTACAGCCCGAGGTGGCGTATCCCACGGCCCCCAAGTAGTCGACGAAGAGGGGTTAGGGCCGTGAGTCGTCATAGTAGAAGCCGATCCTAGTGGCACAGCAGGTGGAGGTGGTGCTGGATCATCCATCCCTTCAGCACCTTCTTCCTCGTCATCAAAAAGAGGTTCTCCAACCTCATGATCACCTACACGCTCAAATCTAGAAGAAGGACAATGCATGGTCTCGTCGAAGGTGACATCGGATGTCTCCATGACTCAGTTAGTATCAAGGTTAAGTACACGATATGCACGAGTATGAGTGCCATAACCCAAAAATACACCATCAGAAGAGCGAGACTCAAACTTGTCCAAGTTGCCTTTCTTGAGTATAAAATAGGGGCAACCAAAAACTCTAAAATAACTCACTTTGGGTTGTTTTCCAAAACGCAACTCAAAAGAAGTCTTTTTCAAGAAAGCTCAGAGGAAAATGCGATTGGAAATATAGCATGCAGTGTCCATAGCTTCGGCCTAATATCGCCTAGGAGTCCTATGCTCATCGAGCATCATCCTGGCCATCTCGACAAGGGTCCGATTCTTCCTCTCTACAACACCATTTTGTGACGGTGTGTAGGGGGGAGAAAACTGATGCTCTAAACCCAAAGAGTCACAAAACTTCTCAAAGTCCGAGTTCTTGAACTCGGTACCATTATCACTATAGATAGCTCGCATCGAGTTCTTAGGGAACTCATTCTGAAGATGCAAAATCAGATTGTGAGCAAAAGAGAAAGTCTCAGTTTTCTCAGCTAAAAAGAAAACCCACAAATATCTCGAAAAATCGTCAACAACAACAAGTACATACCACTTCCCGCCAACCGAGCTCATCCGAGCCGGACCAACAAGGTCCATGTGCAAAAGCTCTCCAGGGCGCTTGGTCATAACTTCATTCACAGGATGGTGGGGAGCAGCAACCATTTTCCCATGTCTACAAGAATGGCAAACAAGATCCTTCTCCATGTGTAACTTGGGCAATCCTCGGATTAGGCCAAGTGAACTAAGTCTTGCAAGCAAGTCCAAGCTCAAATGTCCAAGCCTCCTATGCCACTTCCAAAGATCAGAGGAGGAAGGTCCAGCCACAAGGCAACGAGAAATCCCAAAAGACTCCGAGAAATTCGCACGAAAGACTTTTCCAAAGGGCGAAATCAAACACACAAGATTTCCCTGAGGATCCAAAATACGACTGAGATTCAGCTTAAAACGAATCTCATAGTCATCATCAAAGAGTTGCGAAATAGAAAGAAGGTTAAAAATGCAAGTTAGAAACAAGAGCAACATCGCGCAACACAAAGTGCTCATTAACTCGCACCGACCCACGAGACAACACTTTACCTTTGCTATTGCCGATATATGGGCGTATGCCAAGTCTCGAGTGATGAGTGATTGTCAAATGGGATAATGTGCATGTTCTTTGGCTTGTGTTGTGCAGGTTGATGAGGACATCAACACGAGCGATACATCCTCTCCGACACAACCTATAGCTGGTCCTCTTACTCGTGCTTGTGCTCGTCAACTTAATCATCAAGTGAGTTCCTTGATAAGCTCTTGTCCATCTTGTTTAGACAATGGAAACACGTGCACTCTTGTTTTGATTAGGAAGCGAGGAGAAGACCAAAAGGGAGAAGGACTCGCGCTAGCTGGATTCAGACTGCAGCAAAGCGCCAACTTTTGACCATCACCACGGTTGCATACGGATTCGGATTCAGGCGCTTCAGAACTTGTTGGAAAGCTTATCAAGTCTACTTTCATATGAATCAAGTCCCACGTCAATACCTATTCGGCAGCAGCAGCAATGATCCAATTACCATCGACAGGTCTTGTTGTCCAGGGTGCTGCGTCACCTCATTTTGGGCTGATGGCCCATGTGTCAAGTTGGGTCCATTAGGGACGCGTCCTAGGGTTGGAGGACGACCTCAACCCCCCTTTGGTCGTCAATCCATCTACTTATATCCCTCTATAGCCGCCATGGTCGGATTGGGTTTTGTTTAGATGTAAGTTTAGCCATTGCTACTTCCTGGTAGACGTTTGTGTCGACTAGACCATCCGTTCTACTAGATTTCGGAACCCCACCTTCATGTGTATCAGATTTGAACCTTCATCTCTTATTTTGCAATAGAGTGCTTGTTCTACTTGTTCTTCCTTGTTCTTTGATTGCTTGTAGGAATAACCCTAGTGGTTTGGTTGGTCGTACATCCACAAGATCGCGAGCAACCGCTGGAATTGGTGTATCGATTGCTAAGGCACAGCATCCTTGGATGGTTGTAGTCGGGTCGTGAACGTCGTTTCAGTCCAAATCGAAGTTATCCCTCTCCACCGAAAAATCGGGGCACCCATACACATATCAGTTGGTAATTAGAGCAAGGTTCTTCGGTGAGAGACTTCTAATCCTTTGTTGTTTTTAATTAATTTCCTATATTCTAGAAAAGCCAAAAAAATAGTAGATTAGTTTTTTCCATAATCCTTTTAAACCTTTGTGCCTTGGCTAGTACCGTTTAGTTAGGGCTTGTTGAATTTGCATTGCTTCGGTTTGTGTCGAGTTGCTGGTCTTAGTGTCTAGTCCTTTAGAGTTTCGAGTTCTTGTCACCATCTATTCACAGCCGAGTATTACCATATCTCCTCTCTGTCGAATCTGTGGTGAAGTCCGAATTGAACTGTGGTCTTGGTCCGGATCGAGTTGAGTTCCCATCTAAGTTCCACCAACGTGATAAAAAGGAAGCCGAGTAGAACTCGGCAATAGGTGGAATCCGTTTTGTGGTTGGTTCTGAGTGGGAAACCGAGTAGAACTTGTAGTCCGCGTGTTGATCTATCCTGAATTCCGACTACGTGATCCAAAAGAAAGATAACTCCATACTTGTTTGGCCTTACTCTAGAGAGAGAGTATCTTCTTGTTACCGGAATACCCCTGTATTTTCGGAAAAAGTGTGTGTAGCGATTTGCTCTTTTGTATTCTTTTGTTCATATAATCAGTTTTTGAGGTTGCCCAAAAAAAAAGAAAAAAAAGAAAAGAGAAAAGATTCAAAAGAAAAGGGGTTGTTTTTCATTTTGATTTTAGGATTGTTCCACCTTGTGTTTGGGGGTGTGCTGTGGTTTCCTTTGTGTCCAGGCTCATGTCTCTAGCACGGTCTAGCCTAGGACCAGCACAGTACCGCGGTCGAATGTTTTTTCAGCTCGCTTTTATAACTAACGTGGTGCTAGTTCGTTCCTTGTTTCAGCCCACCTATAGCTCCACATACTCTACAGCTTGATAGGTCTTGTGCTGCAGCACCGATACACTTCATCCATTGTTGTAGACTTGTTGGTAGACGACCCCTCCTGTCAAGCAAGGTAAGAATTGGTAAGAACTTGTGTAACAAGTTGAGTGTGAGCGACTTGCTGTAGCTACATCCTAGTAGTTGTAGGGCTTTTATTTCTTCACTTGCCTTTCTTGTTGTCTTTGTCTTTGAACCATGACAGGGGCAGGTGATGATAACGAAATACCACATACACCTCGCACTAAGGGCATCATACAACATTTTGAAAGGAAAGTGAAGCTGCACACAGAGGGACTTGATAACGACTTGCAGGTGACAAATGAAAAGCTAGGGCAGTTGGAGGCTACGCAGATTGCCACAAACAACAAGCTTACAAGTTTGGAGGAATCCGTTGCTAGTGTGGACAAAAGCCTTGCTGCTCTTCTAAGGCGATTTGATGACTTCCACACCGAAGATAAAGAGAAGCATAAAGAAGAAAAGGAGGGAGATCGAGAGCACGGTAGTCATGAAGATGACTACACTGCTGATACTGAACATGATGATCAAGACACTCGTGATCGACGTCGCCTACGTCACAACCGTAGAGGTATGGGTGGCAACCGCCGACGCGAGGTACATAATAATGATGATACTTTCAGTAAGATTAAATTTAAGATACCTCCTTTTGATGGTAAATATGACCCTGATGCCTACATTACTTGGGAGATTGCTGTTAATCAAAAGTTTGCATGTCATGAATTTCCTGATACTACACGTGTTAGGGCTGCTACTAGTGAGTTTACAGATTTTGCTTCTGTTTGGTGGATAGAATATGGCAAGAAAAATCCTAATAACATACCTAAAACTTGGGATGCGCTGAAACGAGCCATAAGAGCTAGATTTGTTCCATCTTACTATGCCCGTGATATGATAAATAAGTTGCAGCAATTGAGACAAGGTGCTAAAAGTGTAGAAGAATATTATCAGGAATTACAAACGGGTATGTTGCGTTGCAATCTAGAGGAGGATGAGGAACCGGCTATGGCTAGATTTTTGGGTGGGTTAAATCGGGAAATTCAGGACATCCTCGCTTACAAAGAATACAATAACGTAACCCGTTTGTTTCATCTTGCTTGTAAAGCTGAAAGGGAAGTGCAGGGACGACGTGCTAGCGCAAGGAGTAATATTTCTGCATGGAAGGCTAATTCATGGCAGCAACGCATGACTACAACTCCATCTACACGTATTTCTACTCCATCATCTAGTGACAAGACTCGAGCCGCCCCCACAAATTCAGTTGCAAAGACGATGCAAAAGCCTGCTGCGAGTACTTCATCCGTGGCATCGACGGGTAGAACAAGCAACATACAATGTCACCGGTGCAAGGGATATGGGCACATGATGCGTGACTGTCCAAACAAGCGAGTTATGATTGTCAAGGATGATGGTGAGTGCTCCTCTGCTAGTGATTTTGATGAAGATACACTTGCACTGCTTGCGACTGACCATGCAGGTAATGAAGAACAAATAGAAGAACATATTAATGCAGGTGAAGCGGACCACTATGAGAGCTTGATCGTGCAGCGAGTGCTTAGTGCACAAATGGAGAAGGCGGAGCAAAATCAGCGACACACTTTATTCCAAACAAAGTGTGTCATCAAAGAGCATTCCTGCCGCATGATCATTGATGGAGGTAGCTGCAACAACTTGGCAAGCAGTGATATGGTGCAGAAGCTTGCCCTCAACACCAAACCACACCCGCATCCCTACTACATCCAATGGCTGAACAACAGTGGTAAGGCAAAGGTAACTAGACTTGTGAGAATCAATTTTTCCATCGGATCCTACAAGATATTGTTGAATGTGATGTTGTGCCTATACAAGCTTGTAACATTCTGCTAGGTAGACCTTGGCAATTTGATAGAGATTCTATGCATCATGGTAGATCAAATCAGTATTCTTTTCTATACCATGATCGCAAAATTGTGTTGCATCCTATGTCCCCTGAAATTATTATGCAAACTGATGTTGCTAGGGCTACTAAAGCAAAGAGCGAGAGCAATAAAAATGATAAATCTGTAATTGATAACAAAGATGAGATAAAACTGAAAGGACATTGTATGATAGCTACCAAATCAGATATTAATGAGTTCAATGCATCCACTTCTGTTGCTTATGCTTTGATATGCAAGGATGCTTTGATTTCAATTGAGGATATGCAATGTTCTTTGCCCCCTGCTGTTGCTAACGTTTTGTAGGAGTATTCTGATGTGTTTCGAAGTGAGATACCAGCAGGGCTGCCTCCACTACGCGGGATTGAGCACCAAATTGATCTTATTCCTGGAGCATATTTGCCAAACCGTGCACCATACAGGACAAACCCGGAAGAAACAAAGGAAATTCAGCGACAAGTGCAAGAACTACTAGACAAAGGTTATGTGCGACAATCTCTTAGTCCTTGTGCTGTTCCAGTAATTTTAGTGCCTAAGAAAGATGGAACATGGCGTATGTGTGTTGATTGTAGAGCTATTAATAATATCACCATTCGATATCGACACCCTATTCCACGATTAGATGATATGCTAGATGAACTGAGTGGTGCTGTTGTGTTTTCAAAAGTTGATTTACGTAGTGGGTACCACCAGATTCGTATGAAATTGGGAGATGAATGGAAAACTGCTTTCAAAACTAAGTTCGGTTTGTATGAGTGGTTAGTCATGCCTTTTGGGTTAACTAATGCACCTAGTACTTTCATGAGATTAATGAACGAGGTTTTGCGTGCTTTCATTGGGAAATTTGTTGTCGTATATTTTGATGATATATTGATTTACAACAAATCATTGGATGAACATCTTGATCATTTGCGTGCTGTTTTTAATGCACTACGTGAGGCACGTTTATTTGGTAACCTTGAGAAGTGCACCTTTTGCACCGATTGAGTGTCTTTTCTTGGTTATGTTATGACTCCACAGGGAATTGGGGTTGATCAAGCCAAGGTGGAAGCTATACAGGGATGGCCTGTCCCAAAGACTATCACCCAAGTGCGGAGTTTCCTAGGACTTGCTGGATTCTATCACCGTTTTGTGAAGGATTTCAGCACCATTGCTGCACCATTGAATGAGCTTACAAAGAAGGGGGTGCCTTTTGAATGGGGCAAAGCACAAGGGAATTCATTCAACATGTTGAAAGATAAGTTAACTCATGCACCCCTCCTACAACTTCCTGATTTTAACAAGACTTTTGAGCATGAATGTGATGCTAGTGGAATTGGTTTGGGAGGTGTTTTGTTGGAAGAGGGAAAACCTATTGCATATTTTAGTGAGAAATTGAGTGGGCCTGTTCTCAATTATTCTACTTATGATAAAGAACTCTATGCTCTTGTTCGAACATTAGAGACATGGCAGCATTATTTGTGGCCCAAAGAGTTTGTTATCCATTCTGATCATGAATCTTTGAAACATATTCGTAGTTAAGGAAAACTGAATCGTAGGCATGCAAAATGGGTTGAATTTATTGAATATTTTCCTTATATTATTAAGCACAAGAAAGGGAAGGAGAATATTATTGCTGATGCTTTGTCACGGAGATATACTTTGCTAAATCAACTTGATTACAAGATCTTTGGGTTAGAAACAATTAAAGACCAATATGTTCATGATGCTGATTTTAGAGACGTGTTGCTGCATTGTAAAGATGGAAAAGGGTGGAACAAATTCATCGTTAGTGATGGGTTTGTGTTTAGAGCTAACAAGCTATGCATTCCAGCTAGCTCTGTTCGTTTGTTGTTGTTGCAGGAAGCGCATGGAGGTGGCTTGATGGGACATTTTGGAGCAAAGAAGACCGAGGACATACTTGCTGGTCATTTCTTTTAGCCAAGGATGAAGAGAGATGTGGAGAGGTTTGTTGCTCGTTGCACAACATGTCAAAAGGCAAAGTCACAGTTAAATCCCCACGGTTTGTATTTACCTCTTCCTGTTCCTAATGCTCCTTGGGAGGATATATCTATGGATTTTGTGTTGGGATTACCAAGGACTAGGAGGGGACGTGATAGTGTGTTTGTGGTTGTTGATAGATTTTCTAAGATGCCACATTTCATACCATGTCATAAAACTGATGATGCTACAAATATTGCTGATTTGTTCTTTCGAGAAATTGTTCGCTTACATGGTGTGCCCAACACAATTGTTTCTGATCGTGATGCTAAATTTCTTAGTCATTTTTGGAAGACTTTGTGGTTTAAATTGGGGACTAAGCTTTTATTTTCCACCACTTGTCATCCCCAAACTGATGGTCAAACTGAAGTTGTGAATAGAACTTTATCCACTATGTTAAGGGCTGTTTTAAAGAAGAATATTAAGATGTGGGAAGAATGTTTGCCTCATATTGAGTTCGCTTATAATCGTTCATTGCATTCTACTACAAAAATGTGTCCTTTCGAGATTTTCTATGGCTTCTTGCCACGTGCTCCTATTGATTTAATGCCTTTGCCAAGTTCTGAAAAAATGAATTTTGATACTAAGCAACATGCTGAATTGATATTAAAATTGCATGAAGCCACTAAAGAAAACATAGAGCGCATGAATGCTAAGTATAAATGCGCTGGAGATAAAGGTAGAAAGCAATTGATTCTGGAACCTGGGGATTTGGTTTGGTTGCATTTGCGAAAAGATAGATTTCTAGAACTGAGAAAATCCAAATTGATGCCTAGAGTTGATGGTCCTTTTAAAGTGATGCCACGAATTAATGAGAATGCATATAAGCTTGATCTTCCTGTAGATTTTGGGGTTAGTCCTACATTTAACATTGCAGATTTGAAGCCTTATTTGGGTAAGGAAGATGAGCTTGAGTCGAGGACGACTCAAATGCAAGAAAGGGAGGATGATGAGGACATCAACACGAGCGATACATCCTCTCCGACACAACCTATAGCTCGTCCTCTTACTCGTGCTCGTGCTCGTCAACTTAATCATCAAGTGAGTTCCTTGATAAGCTCTTGTCCATCTTGTTTAGACATTGGAAACGCATGCACTCTTGTTTTGATTAGGAACCGAGGAGAAGACCGAAAGGGAGAAGGACTCGCGCTAGCTGGATTCGGACTGCAGCAAAGCACCAACTTGTGACCGTCACCACGGTTGCATACGGATTCGGATTTAGGAGCTTCAGGACTTGTTGGAAAGCTTATCAAGTCTACTTTCATATGAATCAAGTCCCATGTCAATACCTTTTCGGCAGCAGCGGCAATGATCCAATTACCATTGCGGATACATGGGTGTATGCCGAGTCTCTGTGTGATGAGTGATTGTCAACGGAGATGATGCGCATGTTCTTTGGCTTGTGTTGTGCAGGTGTCGAGCACGGAGACAGTGATCAATGGCGGGTGAAGGTCAAGTTGCGACGTGCCGTGCCGACGGACCGGGCGCGATGAAGGATGGGCGTGCCGTGCGGCGGACGTGCCATGCCGATGTATCGGACGGTGAAGGGCGGACGTGGACTTGGACTGATGGACTGGAGGCCGGAGGATCAGCTGTGGTGGCTGGCAGCCTGCGACAGCGACAAGCGGAGAAGTGCGATCATGTCGGTGGAAGGGGTGCACAGGCGGTGCATCCCCTCTACGACGCCGGTTTGTTGGTAGAGCCCGGGAAAAACCAACGGTGGACGGTTTCCAGGTTTGGGCCTCAAAACCTGGGTGCTGGGTTTCCAGGTTGAGCCACAAAACCTGGGCGTGACGGTTTCCAGGTTGAGCCTCAAAACCTGGGCGTGGGCCGGTTTCCGAGTTTGGGCCTCAAAACTCGGGCGCTGAGGGTTTCCGAGTTTGGGCCACAAAACTCGGGCTGGAGGCTGGTTTCCCGGTTTGGGCCTCAAAACCGGGGGCTGATGGGAAAGGCTGGTTTCCCGGTTTGGGCCGCAAAACCGGGGGTGCAGAGTGGTGGCGGCACGTGGCGGCGATCTGAAGGTTGCGTGGAGGCGACGCGGAAGACCGTGCGGGCGTGGCCGTCGGATCTACCTACCACCAGCGGGTGGACTAGAATAGCCTTAGGGTTAGGCTGGTCCGCTCTGTAAATACAGTAGTGAGGGGTAGAGTAGGAAATAGACTTAGGCTAAGTTAGTATAAGTAGTCCAGGGGAGACACCCTCCTCCCTATCTCAATTGCAGTTAGAGCTTTCATTTCCTAGGGTTTCCACTCTCCCACCTCCTGCTTTAGCTAGTTGAGATCCGCAGAGAGACTCCACTCTGTGTACTGTTGATTTGAGGAAGTGAGGCCGTATCCTCACCTTGGAGCACAGATCGATGGCTTGATTTGCGTCCTTAATTCGAGTTCGTGGCTATGATTCGCGTTTTCTTTGTGTTCTTCGCGGAATCCTTTTTCTCCACGATTTTCCCGTCGCTTGATCTCTTTGCTCGGTTCATCTTTTGCAAAACCGTTTGAACCAAGTTGTTCTAGATCGTGAGGCTCTCCTTTCCACCGAAGGAATTAAACTCTAACCTCACGGTCTAGGAGATCAATCGATTTTCGTTTTGGATTGCGTTCTTGCCTCCATGCCCCGAAATTTCTTGATTCACCGATTTGGAGTTAGGTTCGAGCCATGATCTCTTAGAGATAGCTCACTAACATCCTTGTGACCCCTCAGATCGAATCCGAGGCCTAGAGCTTTTGATTTAGAGGAGATCGGGTTGAATCATCAAAGAACTGCGCTGTTTTCGGGAGCATCGGACGCTATCACGGGAGCATCGGACGCTAGGGTCCCTAGCATCGGACGCTCCGGTGACGCGTGTCACGTTTTCGGCGTTTTAGTTTGCATCGGACGCTAGGCATCGGACGCGTCCGTTGTCCATCGGACGCGCCGGAGCCTTTGCATCGGACGCTGGGTGATTACTGTTCACAGCGTCCGATGGTGGAACAGTAAGGTTCCAGAACCGTCTAGTCTGCATCGGACGCTTCCGGTGGTCTGGCATCGGACGCAGGCCAGCGTCCGATGTGACTGGTTTCGCACGGCTTCATCCGCGGTTCGCTCGTTCGTTGTCGGAATTGATTTCCGTCTTTTGCGTTGGCTTTCTAGAGTTGTCTAGTGTCTCGCTGTGCTTCTAGGAAGCATCCACCCTACATATAGGGTCGTGGACATTAGCAAGCTCTAGGGTTCGCTTTTGGGGTCGATTTTGGGACAGTGGCATCTAGTTTCCGAAAGGAAATTTTGAAGCTCCCATTCACCCCCCCCTCTGGTCGCTTTCGGTTAGCTTCTCGGTCCTTCAATTGGTATCGGAGCGGGTTAAGGATCTTCCACCTTAGCCGGTTCCAGATCCACCGAAGGCGACATGGATCGCGGCGTGGGCAAACCGCCGTTTTTCGATGGGACGAACTATGCGTATTGGAAGATACGTATGTCGGCCTATCTGCAGAGTCTGGGCGCTTCTATCTGGGATATTTGCAACTCCCCTGATTACGTGGTCTTGGCTGCTCGTGTGACTCAACAGCAATCGATGAGCACGATGCCAATAGCCGAGCCCGTAATGCTCTTTTCTCTTGTTTGAGCATGGGTGAGTTTGATCGTGTTTCTCACCTCGCTACGGCTCGGGAGATCTGGGACACTCTCATGCGTTTCCATGAGGGCACCTCTCAAGTCAAAACCCGACTCTACGAGTCGTTCAAGCGAGAGTATGAGAACTTTAGACATCAACCTGGCGAGAGCATAGAAAGTTTATTCGCTCGCTTTCAGGTGATAGTCAACAGGATGAGGGCTAACAGAGAGCAGTTGCCATTTTGACGATCATGAGCGTGCTTTGAAGCTTTTGCACACTCTTGACCGTTCGGTGTGGGATTCCAAGGTTCAGGCGATCATCGAATCACCTAACTATGATACCCTCACCTGCGACGAGCTCTTCAGTAAGCTCAAGTCCAGTGAGATCGATACTATGGCGAGGGCTTCTTTCGAAAATCCTTCTCGCCCGTCCATGGCTTTGGTTTCCGGCTCTTCCTCTAACCCTTCAGCTGGCTTTGCTCTTTCCTGTCTCTTTTCTGTTACAGAGGACCAGCTGGAGACGTTGGGAGACGACGAGCTGGCTTTGCTGGCCAACCGGTTCTCGCGGTTTCACAATAACCGCATGAACCGCCGTCGTGGAGGAGGACGCGCCGGATGCTACGAGTGCGGCGACCCCGACCACTTCATCGCCGACTGCCCCAAGAAGAAGAACAAGCATCTTGGGAAGGGCGATCACGGCCACAGGCGCGACTTCAAGTACAAGGAGAAGCACGTTCCCCCAAGGCACAAGAAGCGGGGCGGCTTCGACAAGGAGTACATCAAGAAGAAGTACTTGGAGAAGCAGCAGGCTGAGCAGCGTGCGTTCTTCGCCACGCTCAGCGACGTCGACGGTTCGGATGACGACTCCGCTCGATCGAGTGATGACGAGTCCGAGAAGAAGAAGCTGGAGGACACGTTCAACGGCTTGTGCTTCTTCGCCGGCGACGAAGGCCTGTGTACCATGGCGCTCGGAGATGAGGTCCGTGGCGAGCTGGAGCACACACCTCGGAACGACGACGACGACGACACCTCCCAGGTATCTCTCACCTACGACGAGCTTTCCTCCGAGGTTGAGAAGTTGACTGCTGCCCTCCTTAGCCAAGATAAGTTGCTTAGGCGTGCCGCTAGAGAGCGCAAGGAGTTTAGGCAGAAGTGGGAGGACACGGTGAAGGAGCTTGAGTTCGCTCGGTCCACCGTGGTTGTGTCGGAGGAGTTGGAGTGCGAGAGTTGCACCGCGCACATGACGGATCTTCTCACTCTGAGGAGTAAGCATGCTGCGCTGGTAGATGAGGTGGATGAGCTCCGAGCTAGACCGCAGCTGTTGGGTGCGTGCAAGACTTGTCCTGTCTTGCAATCCGAGTTGGCAGAGAAGAATGCCAAGCTTGAGTCTTTTGAGAAGGCCGGCTCGGATAGCACTTGTGTCAAGAGGTGTGCTTTGTGTGAGGGCCTGGAGCAGGAGATGGCCAATGTGAGGCATGACAAGATGCGTACCGAGGAGGAAAACACATACCTTCGGACCGTCTTGTCATGGGTGTCTTGTGGTGAGCCTCAGCTCGGGATGATGATCTCCCAATTCAAGCGAGCTGCTGGGGCTCCTGGTGTAGGTCTTGGCCAGAGTGTTGATCTTTCAGCTTTTTGGTAAGATTGGAGAGTCTAGTGGTCTGAACCCCTGTGAGAAGCCCAACTCCACCACTACTCCCAAACTAACCAAGCTTCCACCCAAAGAGCCTGCCAAGCCTGTCACCAAGGATGGAGTTGTAGTTGAACCCCCCAAGGCTCCACCCAAGAATCCACAATGGCAACCCAAGCCCAATCACCTAAAGAACAAGCTTGACACAATGCCACCCATCCGAGAGGAGTTGCCACAGAAGGGCAAGGGCAAGGTGAACCATACCCACATCCCTGCAAACCAACAACCCCCTTTGCGCGCGGTGAGGTTTCAGTGTGACTTTTGTGGGCGGGATGGTCACCTGAGTGAGTTCTGCTTTAGGCGCAGGAGAGAGGCGCGCCGTGCTAGGGAGATGCAGAACCCGGACATGTTTCACCCAGCTCGTGGTGGACATGCTCCGAAGCCTCAGGGGAGAGCTGCTAGGTCTGGAGGGAAGCATACCCAGCCTAGGCAGCAGGAGAGAGCCCCTAGGAGGGAGACTAGGCCTAGAGGTGGAGCACCTCAGTTTGTTAGGCCTAGGCAGCAGAGAGCTCCGAGGAGAGACGCTAGAGTTGAGCAGCAGGCTCCTAGGCGTAGACCTCGTAGAGAGCGTGCCCGACGGGGTCCTGCTTTTGCAGGTAACGGACCCCGTGGCGGAGGCTTTGTTGAGCGCTTTGTCCCACCGCAGGTAGAGTTTCGCGGTGAGCGCTTCTTCCCAAGCGGACCACGTTTTCCTGTGCGTGGTGATCGCTATCCCCCTAGACAGGATGGTTTTTACACTGACCGTTCTTTTGAGCAGCAGGCCCAACACTGGTTTCCTTCTTATCTTACTAACCCCAGTGTTGGACCGTATGTTCACCCTATGTCTTTTTATTGATGTAGGAGGAGCGGTTGGAGGACATTTGGCTTGTGGATTCCGGTTGCTCGAGGCACATGACCGGAAATGCCAAATGGTTCTCCAGCCATAGTCCGGTCGCCGGAAAGGAGTACATAACCTTCGGCGACAAAGGTAAGGGCAAGGTATTGTCCGTTGGTGCAGTGCGGGTTAATGAGCACTTTGTGTTGCGCGAGGTTGCTCTTGTTTCTAACCTGCATTTTAACTTGCTTTCTGTTTCGCAACTTTTTCGTGAAGGCTATGAGATTCGTTTCAAACCGAACCTTAGCCGGATCTTAGATCCTCAGGGTGATCTTGTATGTCTGATTTCACCCTTTGGGAATGTCTTTCGCGCGAATTTCTCAAAGTCGTTTGGATCTTCTCGCTGTCTTTTGGCTAGTCCTTCTTCTTCTGATCTTTGGAAGTGGCATAGGAGGCTCGGTCACCTGAGTTTTGACTTGCTTGCAAGACTTAGCTCACTTGGCTTAATCCGAGGATTGCCCAAGCTTTCGTTGGAGAAGGATCTAGTTTGCCATGCTTGCCGGCATGGAAAGATGGTTGCTGCTCCCCACCATCCTTTGACCAAGGTTATGACCTCGCACCCCGGAGAGCTTTTGCATATGGACCTTGTTGGTCCGGCTCGGGTGAGCTCGGTTGGTGGGAAGTGGTATGTGCTTGTTATTGTTGACGACTTTTCGAGGTATTCGTGGGTCTTCTTTTTAGTTGAGAAGTCCGAGACATTCTCCTTCGCTCGCGATCTGATTTTGCGTCTTCAGAACGAGTTCCCTTTGAACTCGATGCGAGCGATTAGAAGTGATAATGGTTCCGAGTTTAAAAATTCGGATTTTGAGAAGTTTTGTAAACGCCTTGGTTTGGAGCATCAGTTTTCTTCTCCCTATACACCACCCCAAAATGGTGTTGTAGAGAGGAAGAATCGGACCCTTGTTGAGATGGCCAGGACGATGCTTGATGAGCATGGGACTCCTAGGCGCTATTGGGCCGAAGCTATGAACACTGCATGCTATATTTCGAATCGCATTTTTCTGAGAGTGTTTTTGAAGAAGACCTCTTATGAGTTGCGTTTTGGTCGCCAGCCCAAGGTGAGTTATTTTAGAGTCTTTGGTTGCCACTGTTTTATATTAAAAAAGGCAACCTAGACAAGTTTGAGTCTCGTTCTTCTGACGGTGTGTTTTTGGGTTATGGCACTCATACTCGAGCTTATCGTGTACTTAACCTTGACACTAACCGAGTCATGGAGACATCAGATGTCACCTTCGACGAGACTCTTGTTTCTCCTTCTTCTCGTTTTGAGCGTGCAGGTGATCACGAGGTTGGAGAGCCTCTTTTCGATGACGAGGAAGAGGGTGCTGAAGGTATAGATGATCCAGCACCCCCTCCGCCTGCCGCGCCGCCGGGAGCGGCTTCGACGACGACCCGTGGCCCCGAGACGTCTTCTTCCTGGGGGCCGTGGGATCCACCTCGCGCGGTACCTTTTGTACCCGGGGTGGAACCAGCTACTATTGAGGGGGAGGTTACTTCTTCCCGGGAGGCGCCACGACACATCCAGCGCCAGCACCCCCCTGAACAGATGATCGGCGACATCGACGAGCGGGTTACTCGCTCCAGGTCACAGCACATCTCGCACTTTGCTCATTCTGCTTTTGTTGCGTCTTTTGAACCCCGAGATGTTGGACACGCATTGACGGATCCGGATTGGGTCAATGCCATGCATGAGGAGCTAGAGAACTTTGAGCGAAATCGGGTTTGGGTTCTAGTGCCACCACCTCCTGACTGTAAACCTATTGGGACAAAATGGGTATTTAAAAACAAGCAAGGAGAGGAGGGCCACATTGTGAGAAACAAGGCCCGGCTTGTAGCGAAGGGTTATAGTCAGAAGGAGGGGATAGATTATGAGGAGACCTTTGCTCCTGTAGCTCGTTTGGAGGCTATTAGGATACTCTTGGCTTATGCTGCATCCATGGGTTTCAAACTTTTTCAAATGGATGTCAAGAGTGCCTTCTTAAACGGCTACATTGAGGAGGAGGTCTATGTCCAGCAACCCCCCGGTTTTGAAAATCCCAAGTTTCCAAACCATGTTTTTAAACTCCACAAAGCTTTGTATGGTTTGAAACAAGCCCCTAGAGCCTGGTATGAGAGATTGAAAACCTTTTTGCTAGCTAAGGGTTTTAAAATGGGATGTGTAGATAAGACGCTCTTTCTCCTCCGGCAAGGCAAAGATACTCTCTTGGTCCAAATTTACGTGGATGATATCATTTTCGGTGGTTCTTCTCACGCTTTGGTTGCCAAGTTTGCAGATACTATGAGCAGGGAGTTCGAGATGAGCATGATGGGCGAGCTGACTTTCTTTCTCGGGTTGCAAATTAAGCAATCCCGAGAGGGGACGTTTGTGCACCAGGGCAAGTACACGAGGGACTTGCTGAAGCGGTTCGACATGGGTGAGGCCAAGCCTCTTCCGACGCCCATGTCGACGACGACTGCCCTGGATGCTGACACGGATGGAGAAGCAGTGGACCAGAAGGAGTACCGCAGCATGATTGGATCGCTGCTCTACCTGACGGCGACACGGCCGGACATTCAGTTCGCTGTGTGCTTGTGCGCGCGCTTTCAGGCTTCGCCACGCACTTCTCACCGTCAGGCGGTGAAGCGCATATTCAGGTACCTTCGTTTCACGCCTGAGTTCGGGATTTGGTATTCTGCTTCCTCCACTCTCTCGCTTTGCGGTTATTCCGATGCCGATTTTGCTGGTTGTCGCATTGAGCGCAAGTCCACCTCAGGGACTTGCCAGTTTATTGGATCTTCTCTTGTGTCGTGGTCTTCTCGCAAGCAGTCTAGTGTCGCTCAGTCTACCACGGAGGCTGAATATGTTGCTGCGGCCAGCTGCTGTTCCCAGTTACTCTGGATGATGGCAACTTTGCGTGATTTTGGTTTGAGCTTTACTCGAGTTCCTTTGCTTTGTGACAGCACGAGTGCCATTAGCGTTGCTAAGAACCCTGTGCTCCACTCGAAAACCAAACACATTGATGTGCGCTTTCATTTCTTGCGAGACCACCAGGAGAAGGGTGATATCGACCTTCGCCATGTCGATACTCATCACCAATTGGCTGATATTTTCACCAAGCCTTTAGACGAATCAACCTTTAATAGGTTGAGGGGTGAGCTTGGTATGTGTTTCCCCTTTTAGATGGGGGAAGCATTTTGAGATGTACAGACTGACTCTTTTATTTTGAGACTCTTTTTTTTTAGTTTCTTGAGTCTTTCCTTTTGGTACCTTCTTTCTTTCAGTTTTGTGTCGGGCATACGCATTTACATTCTGAGCTTCATGTCTATATTCACTAGAATGTAATTATGCTCTTGTTAGTATTGCTCCGATACTTATGATGATGCTTGTAGCTTATGCTCTTTCTGATCACTGTTGCATGTTATGAGCGAGCTATTTTTTTTGGAATGGTGAATTATGCCTAATGTATATAAATCTGAAAATGTTCACCATTGAGATATGCAACTAGCATGTGTAGGGTGTGTTGAGTCCATTCCTGCTTTTCATATATGCTAGGTTGCTATGTCTCTAGTTCTGAGTCATTCACTTGCTTGGTTGCTCATAACTTGCTTAAAATCTGAACCAAGTATTGTTGAATTGAAAAGATCGAGATGAGATTGCTTGTCAACACCTCATGGTATTGAGACTGTTTCTCATTGCACTTTGAGTTAAACTTGAGCCATGTAGTGTATGACCGAAACCGTTGCGTTAAGCTTCTGATTGCTTCGGCATAGGCTTCGCACGGTTGAAAAGTTAGGCGATGACAAGCTTTCAACCTCTCGCAATCACATGCTAAAAATGAACTTGTGAACTCTTTTACCGCTGCAACTCCGATATGAATTTGAAATCACAAGTATATGCTTCATTCCTATGCATGATGATTGAACTTTGCTAGGGGTAGTTCACCGTGTATATATGCTTAGCACCTGTTTGGATTCCTTCTATACATGTCTAGTGCTATTTTGATGGTGACTATTCTTTTGGCTTAAAACTGCTCACATGCTCATATGCTTCATATTTCGTATAAGTGATCAGTTTGAGCCTTCGCTATTTGAGTGCTTAATTGAGATGTTGGAGCTATACTGATTAGAGCATCTTTGCCCTCTTTTGACTATATACTTGAAGCTCCTAACTTGCATTTTGACTTCATATGCATTGTGGAAGGAGATCTTGTGTTCAGGGGGAGTTTATGTGAAGAGAGTTGCTTCTCCGATACCTTTTGGCCTTGATAAGTGCATTTTCAACTAGGGGGAGAAATTTACGCAAATCATATGCCCTGAAAATCTTTTGTCCTAGTTGCTTGCATTTGTCGAGGGGGAGTTTGCTAGTTGTGTTGAGCCGTTGCCTCTGTCTTGAGGGACTAGCAAACGTTCCTAGCTTTTCATGAGCTTTCATAAGCTTTTTCATTTGGCGTTCAATTGGTATCGTCTGGTGTGCATTCCCATTTGGTTTGGGTTGAATTCCAATTGGTTCGGAGTGATTTTCTTGCTAGTTGTGTTGAGCCTCTGTGCCTCTATCTTGAGGGACTAGCATTTTGCTTCTGTTGTCCTCCGATCTTCAATTGGTATCTGCTAGCGGTGTTGAGCCTGTTCTACTTCTTCTTGAGGGCTAGCTTTGCTTTGCTTGGTTGCGTCGAGCCGTTGCCCATGTCTTTGGGGACCAAGTTTTTGCTTCATCCACTTGACCTTCTTTGGCTTTTGTTAGGCTTTTGGGTCATTTGGTTGGGTTTTCTCTTCCCACTCCTTCCTTCCTCCTTCTTCTTATTCATGATTTGTTGTGGAGTTGACAATGCACTCATCAAGGGGGAGATTGCGGATACATGGGTGTATGCCGAGTCTCTGTGTGATGAGTGATTGTCAACGGAGATGATGCGCATGTTCTTTGGCTTGTGTTGTGCAGGTGTCGAGCACGGAGACAGTGATCAATGGCGGGTGAAGGTCAAGTTGCGACGTGCCGTGCCGACGGACCGGGCGCGATGAAGGATGGGCGTGCCGTGCGGCGGACGTGCCATGCCGATGTATCGGACGGTGAAGGGCGGACGTGGACTTGGACTGATGGACTGGAGGCCGGAGGATCAGCTGTGGTGGCTGGCAGCCTGCGACAGCGACAAGCGGAGAAGTGCGATCATGTCGGTGGAAGGGGTGCACAGGCGGTGCATCCCCTCTACGACGCCGGTTTGTTGGTAGAGCCCGGGAAAAACCAACGGTGGACGGTTTCCAGGTTTGGGCCTCAAAACCTGGGTGCTGGGTTTCCAGGTTGAGCCACAAAACCTGGGCGTGACGGTTTCCAGGTTGAGCCTCAAAACCTGGGCGTGGGCCGGTTTCCGAGTTTGGGCCTCAAAACTCGGGCGCTGAGGGTTTCCGAGTTTGGGCCACAAAACTCGGGCTGGAGGCTGGTTTCCCGGTTTGGGCCTCAAAACCGGGGGCTGATGGGAAAGGCTGGTTTCCCGGTTTGGGCCGCAAAACCGGGGGTGCAGAGTGGTGGCGGCACGTGGCGGCGATCTGAAGGTTGCGTGGAGGCGACGCGGAAGACCGTGCGGGCGTGGCCGTCGGATCTACCTACCACCAGCGGGTGGACTAGAATAGCCTTAGGGTTAGGCTGGTCCGCTCTGTAAATACAGTAGTGAGGGGTAGAGTAGGAAATAGACTTAGGCTAAGTTAGTATAAGTAGTCCAGGGGAGACACCCTCCTCCCTATCTCAATTGCAGTTAGAGCTTTCATTTCCTAGGGTTTCCACTCTCCCACCTCCTGCTTTAGCTAGTTGAGATCCGCAGAGAGACTCCACTCTGTGTACTGTTGATTTGAGGAAGTGAGGCCGTATCCTCACCTTGGAGCACAGATCGATGGCTTGATTTGCGTCCTTAATTCGAGTTCGTGGCTATGATTCGCGTTTTCTTTGTGTTCTTCGCGGAATCCTTTTTCTCCACGATTTTCCCGTCGCTTGATCTCTTTGCTCGGTTCATCTTTTGCAAAACCGTTTGAACCAAGTTGTTCTAGATCGTGAGGCTCTCCTTTCCACCGAAGGAATTAAACTCTAACCTCACGGTCTAGGAGATCAATCGATTTTCGTTTTGGATTGCGTTCTTGCCTCCATGCCCCGAAATTTCTTGATTCACCGATTTGGAGTTAGGTTCGAGCCATGATCTCTTAGAGATAGCTCACTAACATCCTTGTGACCCCTCAGATCGAATCCGAGGCCTAGAGCTTTTGATTTAGAGGAGATCGGGTTGAATCATCAAAGAACTGCGCTGTTTTCGGGAGCATCGGACGCTATCACGGGAGCATCGGACGCTAGGGTCCCTAGCATCGGACGCTCCGGTGACGCGTGTCACGTTTTCGGCGTTTTAGTTTGCATCGGACGCTAGGCATCGGACGCGTCCGTTGTCCATCGGACGCGCCGGAGCCTTTGCATCGGACGCTGGGTGATTACTGTTCACAGCGTCCGATGGTGGAACAGTAAGGTTCCAGAACCGTCCAGTCTGCATCGGACGCTTCCGGTGGTCTGGCATCGGACGCAGGCCAGCGTCCGATGTGACTGGTTTCGCACGGCTTCATCCGCGGTTCGCTCGTTCGTTGTCGGAATTGATTTCCGTCTTTTGCGTTGGCTTTCTAGAGTTGTCTAGTGTCTCGCTGTGCTTCTAGGAAGCATCCACCCTACATATAGGGTCGTGGACATTAGCAAGCTCTAGGGTTCGCTTTTGGGGTCGATTTTGGGACAGTGGCATCTAGTTTCCGAAAGGAAATTTTGAAGCTCCCATTCACCCCCCCCTCTGGTCGCTTTCGGTTAGCTTCTCGGTCCTTCAACCATCCACAGGTCTTGCTGTCCAGGGTGCTGCGTCACCTCATTTTGGGCTGATGGCCTATGTGTCAAGTTGGGTCCATTAGGGACGCGTCCTAGGGTTGGAGGACGACCCCAACACCCCTTTGGTCGTCAATCCATCTACTTATATCCCTCTATAGCCGCCATGGTCGGATTGGGTTTTGTTTAGATCAAGTTTAGCCTTCGCTACTTGCTTGTAGGCGCGTGTGCTGGACCAGCCACCCATCTCCTTGTTTTCGGAACCCCATTGTTGATTAAGATTCAGTTTGAAACATTCAATTTCATCTTGCAATTCAGTGCTTGTTTCCTCGTTCTTGCTAGTTCTTCGATTGCTTGCAGGACGGGAGCCCTAGGGGCTGGTTGTCGCGCTCCACAAGATCGTGACGACTATTGGACGTGGTGTATCGGTTGCTAAGGCACGGTCTTGAGGGCTGTAGTCGGGCCGTGAACGTCATCTCCATCCACCAATCGAGTTATCCCCCGCTTCTCATCGAAAGATCGGGCAAAAACCCTAGCGGGTTCGCATCAGTGTCGAGCACGGATACAGTGATCGAAGGCAAGGTGAAGGTCAAGTAGAGCCGTGCCGTGCCGATGGACCGAGAGTAGCGAAGGGCGGACGTGAGGCTTGGACTGAGGAACCGGTGGCCTGAGGATCAGCTATGGTGGCTGACAGCCTGGGACAGCGACGAGCGAAGACTTGCGGGTGGATGAGGTGCACGAGCGGTGCATCCCCTCTTCGGCTCGGTTTGGTGGTTGAGCCACAAAAAAACCACCAAGTGGACAGTTTCCAGGTTTGGGCCTCAAAACCTGGGCGCTGATGGTTTCCGAGTTTGGGCCACAAAACTCGGGCTGAGGACGGTTTCCAGGTTTGGGCCTCAAAACCTGGGTGCTGCGGGTTTCTGAGTTTGGGCCACAAAACTCAGGCGATGGACGGCTGGTTTCCCGGTTTGGGCCTCAAAACCGGGGGTTCGTCATGAAGGATGGTTTCCCGGTTTGGGCCACAAAACCGGGGGCAAAGTCCGGGAAAAGGACGAGCAGAGCAGTGGCGGCACGTGGCAGCAATCGGTGAGGTTGCGTCAAGGCAACGCTACCAGTTGTGCGAGCGTGGCCGTCGGATCACCACTATCTTCGAGTTGATCCAGGATAGCCTTAGGGTTTCGCTGGTTCATTTGTAAATAACTAGGGGTAGAGTGGGAATTAGAATTAGGATAAGTAGAGGGAGACACCCACCTCCCATTCTATCTCAGTACTCTTTCAGTCATTTGCTCTTTGCTTCTAGGGTTTCCTGCTCTCCCTATTCCCTGCTGTAGCTACTGAGATCCGCAGAGACAGAGATCAATACCTCTATGTATTTGCTTTTTGAGGAAATGAGACCGTAATCTCATTGTCTCCTCATGGGGACGAATTTCGGCTGGAAATTCATGATTCGATTCGTGTTTTGAACTTGTTCTTCGTGTTCTTCGTTTTCTCTACGATTATCCCGTCGTTCGTTCTCTTTCTACGTTGTTCCGTTTGCAAGACCATTTGAATCAACTTGTTCTTTGCAGTGAGGGGATCATTTCCATCGAAGGAATTTAACTCAAATCTCATGAGCAAGTAGATCGATTGGTTTTCATTTTGGATCAACTTTTCTCTTCTCTTCCTGATTTTCTTTGATTCATCGATTTGAAGACAGGTTCGAGCCATGATCTCGTAGGAGTAGCTCACTATCCTCTTTATGACTCCTCTTACCAAGTTGGATCCCTAGTGGATTCGTTTTGGGTGAGATCAAGTCAAATCGGTGGACGAACGGAGCTGCGTCGGGGTGACCGGATGCTAGGGTCGGGGTGACCGGACGCTCGGTCTAGAGTCCAGTCGTTGAATGTGCTAGCGTTCAGTTTTTCTTGGACTTGACTGGACGCTCGCTTGATGACTGATCGGATGCAACGCTTACACTGTTCATTGGGTTTTCTATCTGTTGACCGGACACACTGCTCCCCAGACTCCAGTCTGGAACAGTAAGGTTTTCCGAGCAGCTTTTGACTGACCGGACGCGTCCGGTCGTCCTTGATCGGATGCAGGCAGAGTCCGGTCAGTGCTGTTTCGCGCAGTTTCATCTGCGGTTTGTTCGTCCTTTGTTGGTTTTGGTTTCCGACTTTCACGTTGGGTTTCTAGAGTTGTGTTGTGTCTCACTATGCTTCTTGGAAGCATCCACCCTACATCTAGAGTCGTGGACACTCGCAAGCTTTAGGTTTGCTCTTGGGGTGATTTTCGAGACAGTGGCAACAAGTTTGTGAAAAGAAAATTTGAAGCTCGCATTCACCCCCCCCTCTGGTCGCTTTCTGGTAGCACTTTCGGTCCTTCAATTGGTATCGAAGTGGGTTAAGGATCTTCCACCTTAGCCAGTTCCAGATCCACAGAAGGCGACATGGATCGCGGCGTGGGCAAACCGCCGTTTTTCGATGGGATGAACTATGCGTATTGGAAGATACGTATGTCGGCCTATCTTCAGAGTATTGGTGCTTCCATTTGGGATATTTGCAACTCTGCCGATTATGTGGTCTTGGTTGCTCGTGCTACTCAGCATCAGATTGATGAGCACGATGCCAATAGTCGAGCCCGTAATGCTCTTTTTTCATGCTTGAGCATGACGGAGTTTGATCGCGTTTCTCACCTCGCTACGGCTCGGGAGATTTGGGCTACCCTCATGCGTTTCCATGAGGGAACTACTCAAGTCAAAACCCATCTCTACGAGTCGCACAAGCGAGAGTATGAGAACTTTTGACATTTGCCTGGCAAGAGCATAGAGAGTTTATTCGCTCGCTTTCAGGTGCTTTCTTCGCCACGCTCAGCGACGTCGATGACTCGAATGACGACTCCGCTTCCTCAAGCGATGACGAGTCCGAGAAGAAGAAGAGGATTGAGGACAAGCTGAACGGCCTCTGCTTCTTCGCCGACAACGAGGGCTTCTGCACCATGGCCCTCGGCAAGGAGGTCGACGGCGAGCTGGAGGAGATCCCTCGGAACGACGACGACACCTCCCAGATATCTCAGACCTCCGACGAGCTTTCTGCTGAGGTCGAGAAACTTACTGCCACCCTTCTTAGTCAAGATAAGTTGCTTAGGCGTGCTGCTAGAGAGCGGAAGGAGCTTAGGCAGAAGTGGGAGGATACGGTGAAGGAACTTGAATCTGTCAAGTCCACCGTTGTTGTCACCGAGGAGGATGAGTGTGAGATGTGCACCACACACATGACTGACCTTCTCACTTTGAGAGGTAAGTATGCTGTGTTGGTATGAGAGGTGGATGAGCTTAAGGCTAGATCCTCGCTGTTGGGTGTGTGCAAGTCTTGTGCAGGCTTGCAATCCGAGTTGTTTGAGAAGAATGCCAAGATTGTGTCTCTGGAGAAGGCCAGCTCGGGTAGCACTTGTGTGTCTAGATGCGCTTTGTGTGAGGGTTTGGAGATGGAGATTGCGAATGTGCAGCATGACAAGATGCAAACCGAGGAGGAAAACACATACCTTCGGACCATCTTGTCTTGGGTGTCTAGTGGTGAGCCGCAGCTTGGGATGATGATCTCCCAGTTCAAGTGTCCTGCTGGAGGTCCAGGTGTAGGCTTTGCTCAGGGTGTTGAGTGTGCTTCATCTTTTGGCAAGGTTGGAGAGTTTAGTGGTCTTAACCCGAGTGAGAAGCCCAACTCCACCACTACTCCCAAGCGTACCAAGATTCCACCCAAAGAGCCTCTAAAGCCTAACACCAAGGTTGGTGTGTTCGTTGAACCTCTGAGAGCTCCACCCAAGAAACAATCATGGGCTCCAAAACCAAACCACCTCAAGAACAAGCTAGACACAATGCCACCCATCCAAGAGGAGCCTATGCCACAGAAGGGCAAAGTGATCCACACCCACTACCGTGAGTACCAACAACCCCCTATGAGAGCGGCGAGGTACCATTGTGAGCACTGTGGGAGAGATGGACACTTGAGTGAGTTTTGTTTTTGGCGCAAGAGAGAGGCACGCCGTGCAAAGGAGATGAACAACACGGACATATACCATCCTTTCCATGATGTACATGTGCTGAATGTTCAGAAGCGTGCTGCTAGGTCTAGAGGTCCAAAACCTCAAGTTCCTAGGCCTAGGCCGCGAGGAGGTCGTGCCCGGCGGGAGCCTGCAGTTGTGGGCTATGGACCCCATGGCGGTGGCTTTGTAGTTGAGCATTTTCCCCCATCGTGTTTTGAGTATCGTGATGGACGCTCTTCCCTTAGCGGACCACGTTTTCCTCTACGTGGTGATCGCTCCTCCCGTAGGCGTGCTAGGAATGGTTTTTCTGCTAACCGTTCTTTTGAGCAGCCGGCCCAACACTGGTATTCTTCCTACTTCACTAACCCCAGTGTTGGACCGTATGCTCACCCTATGTCTTTTTATTGATATAGGTAAAACGATTGGAGAATGTTTGGTTGGTGGATTCCGGTTGTTCGAGGCACATGACCGGAAACGCCAAGTGGTTCTCCAGTCTTAGTCCGGTCGCCGGAAAGGAGTTTATCACCTTCGGCGACAATAGCAAAGGTAAAGTGTTGTCTCGTGGGTCGGTGCGAGTTAATGAGGACTTTGTGTTGCGCGATGTTGCTCTTGTTTCTAACTTGCATTTTAACCTTCTTTCTGTTTCACAACTTTTTGATGATGACTATGAGATTCGTTTTAAGCCAAATCTCAGTTGTATTTTGGATCCTCAGGGCAATCTTGTTTGTTTGATTTCGCCCTTTGGGAAAGTCTTTCGTGCGAATTTCTCGGAGTCGTTTGGAGTTTCTCGTTGTCTTTTGGCTGGACCTTCCTCCTCTGATCTTTGGAAGTGGCATAGGAGACTAGGACATTTGAGCTTCGACTTGCTTGCAAGGCTTAGTTCACTTGGCCTAATCCGAGGATTGCCCAAGTTGTGCATGGAGAAGAATCTTGTTTGCCATTCTTGTAGACATGGGAAGATGGTTGCCGCTGCCCACCATCCAGTGACTCAGGTCATGACTAAGCACCCTGGAGAGCTTTTACACATGGACCTTGTTGGTCCGGCTCGGGTGAGCTCGGTTGGAGGGAAGTGGTACGTGCTTGTTGTTGTTGAAGATTTTTCGAGATATTCGTGGGTCTTCTTTTTCACTGAGAAGACTGAGACTTTATATTTTGCTCGCAATCTGATTTTGCGTCTTCAGAATGAGTTCCCTTTGAACTCGATGCGAGCTATCCATAGTGATAATGGTTCCGATTTCAAAAACTCAGATTTTGAGAAGTTTTGTAACTCTTTGGGTTTAGAGCATCAGTTTTCTTCCCCCTACACACCGCCACAAAATGGTGTTGTAGAGAGGAAGAATCGGACCCTTGTAGAGATGGCCAGGACGATGCTCGATGAGCATAGGACTCCTAGGCGATATTGGGCCGAAGCTATGAGCACTGCATGCTATATCTCCAATCGCATTTTTCTCCGAGCGTTCTTGAAAAAGACTTCTTATGAGTTGCGTTTTAGAAAACAACCCAAAGTGAGTTATTTTAGAGTTTTCGGTTGTCACTGTTTTATACTCAAGAAAGGCAACCTGGACAAGTTTGAGTCTCGTTCTTCTGACGGTGTATTTTTGGGTTATGGCACTCATACTCGTGCATATCGTGTACTTAACCTTGATACTAACCGAGTCATGGAGACATCTGATGTCACCTTCTACGAGACCATGGTTTGTCCTTCTTCTCGTTTTGAGCGTGCAGGTGATCATAAGGTTGGTGAGCCTCTTTTTGATGACGAGGACGAAGGTGCTAAAGGGATGGATGATCCAGCACCTCCTCCACCTGCCGTGCCACAAGGAGCGGCTTCTACTACGACTCACGGCCCCGATCCTTCTTCTTTGACTTGGGGGTCGTGGGATCCGCCACCTCGAGCGGTACCTTTTGTACCCGAGGAGGTGCCAACTGCTGTTGAGGGGGAGGTTTCTTCAGCTCGGGAGGCGCCACGACACATTCAGGGTCAAGACCCGCCTCAACAGATGATCGGCAGGATCGGCGAACGCGTCACTCGGTCAAGGTCACAACAAATCTCTCACTTTGCTCATTCTGCATTTGTTGCTGATTTTGAACCCCGAGATTTTGGACATGCTTTATCTGATCCGGATTGGGTCAATGCCATGCATGAGGAGCTTGAAAACTTTGAGAGAAATTGGGTTTGGGTTCTTGTTCCTCTTCCTCCTGAGTGTCACCCTATTGGGACAAAATGGGTTTTCAAAAACAAACAAGGAGAAGATGGCCATGTTGTGAGATACAAGGCCAGACTTGTAGCTCAGGTGTATAGTCAGAAGGAGGGGATAGACTATGAGGAGACTTTTGCTCCTATAGCTCGTTTGGAGGCAATTAGGATCCTCTTGGCTTTTGCTGCATCCAAAGGGTTTAAACTTTTTCAAATGGATGTCAAGAGTGCCTTCTTAAACGGCTACATAGAAGAGGAGGTGTATGTGAAACAACCCCCCGGTTTTGAAAATCCCAAGTTTCCAAACCATGTTTTTAAACTTCACAAAGCTTTGTGTGGTTTGAAACAAGCCCCTAGAGGCTGGTATGATAGGTTGAAAACCTTTTTGCTTGCTAAGGGTTTTAAAATGGGATGTGTGGATAAAACACTTTTTCTCCTCAAGCAAGGCAATGACACTCTGTTGGTCCAGATTTACGTGGATGATATCATTTTCAGTGGTTCTTCTCACGCTTTGGTTGCCAAGTTTGCAGATACTATGAGCAGGGAGTTTGAGATGAGCATGATGGGCGAATTGACGTTTTTCCTCGGGTTGCAAATCAAGCAATCTCGAGAGGGAATGTTTGTGCATCAGGGTAAGTAACCAAGGATATCCTGAAGAAATTCGATATGGGTGAGGCTAAGCCTCTTCCAACACCCATGTCGACCACGACGGCCCTAGATGCGGACAAGGATGGAGAAGCAGTGGACCAGAAGGAGTACCGGAGTATGATCGGGTCGCTGCTGTACCTGACGGCGACACCCCCGGACATTCAGTTCGCGGTATGTCTATGCGCGCGATTTCAGTCTTCACCGCGCACCTCTCACCGTCAGGCGGTCAAGCGCATAATGAGGTACTTATACTTCACACCTGAGTTTGGGATTTGGTATTCTGCTTCCTCTACCCTCTCCCTTTGCGGTTATTCTGATGCCGATTTTGCTGGTTGCCGACTTGAGCGCAAGTCCACTTCTGGGACTTGTCAGTTTATTGGTTCTTCTCTTGTATCGTGGTCTTCTCGCAAGCAGTCTAGTGTCACCTAGTCTACCACGGAGGCTGAGTATGTTGCTGCGGCTAGCTGCTGTTCCCAGTTGCTTTGGATGATGGCCACTTTGCGTGATTTTGGTCTGAGTTTTTCTCGCGTTCCCTTGCTTTTGTGACAGCACGATTGCTATTAGTGTTGCTATGAACCCCGTGCTGCATTCTAAGACCAAACACATTGATGTGTGCTTTCATTTTATGCGAGACCACTATGAGAAGGGTGATATCGACCTTCGACATGTCGATACTCATCATCAGTTGGCTGATATTTTCACCAAGCCTTTGGACCAATCAACTTGTGCTAGGTTGAGAGGTGAGCTTGGTGTGTGTTCCCCCTTTTAGATGGGGGAAACATTTTTGGTTTGTGTATCATAGACTGACTCTTTTTTCCTTCATTTTGTTTTCATTTCTGTTAAATTAGTCTTTGTATTTCATCATGCATATTTACATTCAGAGCTTCATGTATATAATCTTTAGAATGTGACTATGCTCTGTATAGTGTATGCTCTGATGCTTTATGATAATGCTTGTAGCTTATGCTCTTTCTGATCACTGATACATGTTGTGAGTTGAGCTATTTTATGAATGGTGAATTTGCTTAATGAACATAAAATTTGAAAATGTTCACCATTGAGATATGCAACTAGCATGTGCAGAATATGTTGAAATCACTTGTGCTTTTCATATATGCTAGGTTGCTATGTCTCTAGTTCTGAGTCATTCACTTGCTTGGTATGTGCATATTCTGTTTTAAATTTGAACCAAGTTAAGTGAATTAGAAAGATCGAGATGGGATTGCTTGTCAGCACATCACAGTTTCGAGACTATTTCTCATTGCACTTTGAGTTAAACTTGAGCTGTGTAGTGTATGACCGAAACTATTGCTTTAAGCTTCTGATTGCTTTCGCATAGGCTTCGCACAGTTGAAAAGTTAGGCAATGACAAGTTTTCAACCTCTCGCAATCACATGCTGAACTTTGAACTTCTATAATTTAACCGTTGCAACTCCGATAAAACTTGAATACACAAATCTATGTTTCTTTCTATAGCATGATGATTGAACCTTGCTTGGGGTAGTTCACCTTGTATACATGTTTAGCACTTGTTTGACTTCCTGTCTATACATGCTACTTTGATGGTGAATACCTTTTTGGCTGAAAACTGCTCATGTTGCTCCAATGTTCAGATTTCGTATTTGGTGATCAGTTTGAGCCTTTGCTAGCATTCTGTGCATATTGTTGAGTCATCGGATCAGCATTTTGTCAAGCATCTTCTCGTTCTATCGACTATATTTCTGAAGCTGCTAACTTGCATCTTAACTCATATGCATTTGGAGGGGAGATACTTGATAGTGCATTTTCAACTAAGCTGGAGAAATTCTCTCAAATCATAAGATCAACTAAGAGGGAGATTTACTGGTTGTGTGCACTATTGGAGGGGGAGTTTGAGCTGGCTCGATTTTTGAATTTTCCAATTGGTTCAGAGCATTTTTGGTAGCTAGTTGTGTTGAGCCTTTGCCTCTTTTTTGAGGAACTAGCGCCTTTGCCTTTGTACTCTTCAGTTGTTATCGACTTTTCTTGCTAGTGGTGTTGAGCCCGTTCTGCCTCTTCTTGAGGGCTAGCTCTATTCTACTTGAATTTCAATTGGTATTTCAATTGGTGTCGAGCTTTCTCGCTAGTGGTGTTGAGCCTGTTCTACCTCTTCTTAGGGCTAGCTTTGCTTTGCTTGGTTGCATCGAGCCGTTGCCCATGTCTTTGGGGACCAAGTTGTCTTGCTCTTTCCACTTGATCTTCTTCGGCTTTGCTATGCTTCTGGGTCATTTGGTCGAGTTCTCTCTTCTTCTTCCTTCCTTCCTCTATTTCATTATGATTTGTGTTGGTAGTTGACAATGCACTCATCAAGGGGGAGATTGCGGATACATGGGCATATGCCGAGTCTCGAGTGATGAGTGATTGTCAACTGGGATAATGCGCATGTTCTTTGGCTTGTGTTGTGTAGGTGTCGAGCACGGATACAGTGATCGAAGGCAAGGTGAAGGTCAAGTAGAGACGTGTCGTGTCGATGGACCGAGAGTGCCGAAGGGCGGACGTGAGGCTTGGACTGAGGAACCGGTGGCCTAAGGATCAGCTGTGGTGGCTGACAGCCTGGGACAGTGACGAGCGAAGACTTGCGGGTGGACGGGGTGCACGAGCGGTGCATCCCCTCTACGGCTCGGTTTGGTGGTTGAGCCACAGAAAAACCACTGAGTGGACGGTTTCCAGGTTTGGGCCTCAAAACCTGGGCGCTAATGGTTTCCGAGTTTGGGCCACAAAACTCGGGCTGAGGACGGTTTCCAAGTTTGGGCCTCAAAACCTGGGTGCTGCGGGTTTCTGAGTTTGGGCCACAAAACTCAGGCGATGGACGGCTGGTTTCCCGGTTTGGGCCTCAAAACCGGGGGTTGGTCATGAAGGCTGGTTTCCTGGTTTGGGCCACAAAACCGAGGGCGAATTCCGGGAAAAGGACGAGCAGAGCGGTGGCGGTACGTGGCGGCAATCGGTGAGGTTGTGTCGAGGCAACGCTACCAGTTGTGCGGGCGTGGCCGTCGGATCACCACTATCTTCGAGTTGGTCCACGATAGCCTTAGGGTTTGGCTGGTTCGCTCTGTATATAACTAGGGGTAGAGTGGGAATTAGAATTAGGATAAGTAGAGGGAGACACCCACCTCCCATTCTATCTCAGTACTCTTTCAATCATTTGCTCTTTCCTTCTAGGGTTTCCTGCTCTCCCTATTCCCTGCTGTAGCTACTGAGATCCGCAGAGACGGAGAACAATACCTCTGTGTATTTGCTTTTTGAGGAAACGAGACCATAATCTCGTTGTCTCCTCATGGGGACGAATTTCGGCTGGAAATTCGTGATTCAATTCGCGTTTTGAACTTGTTCTTCGCGTTCTTCGTTTTCTCTACGATTATCCCATCGTTCGTTCTCTTTCTACGTTGTTCCGTTTGCAAAACCATTTGAATCAACTTGTTCTTTGCAGTGAGGGGATCATTTCCACCGAAGGAATTTAACTCAAACCTCATGAGCAAGTAGATCGATTGGTTTTCGTTTTGGATCAACTTTTCTCTTCTCTTCCTGATTTTCTTTGATTCATCGATTTGAAGATAGGTTCGAGCCATGATCTTGTAGGAGTAGCTCACTATCGTCCTTATGACTCCTCTTACCAAGTTTGATCCCTAGTGGATTCGTTTTGGGTGAGATCGAGTCGAATTGGTGGACGAACGGAGCTGCATCGGGGTGACCGGACGCTAGGGTCGGGGTGACCGGACGCTCGGTCGAGAGTCCGGTTGTTGAATGTGGTAACATCCCGGCCTAAGGCTTAATAGGAATAATAGGATACTCATACCAACAAGTTGCAACTTCTTTTTCGGAAGCCCATCTCCAAAGAACTCTAAAGTTAAGCGTGCTTGGCCTAGAGAAATTTAGGGATGGGTGACCGACCGGGAAGTTCTTCCCGGGTGCGCACGAGTGAGGACAAAGTGCGCAGAAAAGACTGGTGTTGGTCTGTGAGGGAAGTCTATGTCCTAAAAAAGCTGCCATATGTAAGTGGGCCCGGCCGCGTGGAGGCGGGACGTTACAGAATGGTATCGGAGCCGACTCTCGCGGTTTCACGGGCGCGTGTGTCGCAGTTGCTCAGACATGGTGGTCATGGCTGGTGTGGACCCGGAGTGGTCACACAGCATGGCACATGTGCTGGCACTGGACACACGGACGTGGCCAAGAGAGGACGTTCCTAGCTTGGGATTGATCGACGAGGACGTCGATCTCTTAAGGGGGTGAGGATGTAACATCCCGGCCTAAGGCTTAATAGGAATAATAGGATACTCATACCAACAAGTTGCAACTTCTTTTTCGGAAGCCCATCTCCAAAGAACTCTAAAGTTAAGCGTGCTTGGCCAAGAGAAATTTAGGGATGGGTGACGGACCGGGAAGTTCTTCCCGGGTGCGCACGAGTGAGGACAAAGTGCGCAGAAAAGACTGGTGTTGGTCTGTGAGGGAAGTCTATGTCCTAAAAAAGCTGCCATATGTAAGTGGGCCCGGCCGCGTGGAGGCGGGACGTTACAGAATGATGTAACATCCTGGCCCAAGGCTTAATAGGAATAATAGGATACTCATACCAACAAGTTGTAACTTCTTTTTCGGAAGCCCATCTCCAAAGAACTCTAAAGTTAAGCGTGCTTGGCCTAGAGAAATTTAGGGATGGGTGACCGACCAGGAAATTCTTCCCGGGTGCGCACGAGTGAGGACAAAGTGCGCAGAAAAGACTGGTGTTGGTCTGTGAGGGAAGTCTATGTCCTAGAAAAGCTGCCAGATGTAAGTGGGCCCGGCCGCATGGAGGCGGGACGTTACAGAATGGTATCGGAGCCGACTCTCGCGGTTTCACGGGCGCGTGTGTCGCAGTTGCTCAGGCATGGTGGTCATGGCTGGTGTGGACCCGAGGTGGTCACACAGCATGGCACATGTGCTGGCACTGGACACACAGACGTGGCCAAGAGAGGACGTTCCTGGCTTGGGATTGATCGACGAGGACGTCGATCTCTTAAGGGGGTGAGGATGTAACATCCTGGCCCAAGGCTTAATAGGAATAATAGGATACTCATACCAACAAGTTGTAACTTCTTTTTCGGAAGCCCATCTCCAAAGAACTCTAAAGTTAAGCGTGCTTGGCCTAGAGAAATTTAGGGATGGGTGACCGACCGGGAAATTCTTCCCGGGTGCGCACGAGTGAGGACAAAGTGCGCAGAAAAGACTGGTGTTGGTCTGTGAGGGAAGTCTATGTCCTAGAAAAGCTGCCAGATGTAAGTGGGCCCGGCCGCATGGAGGCGGGACGTTACAGAATGTGCCAGCGTTCAGTTTTTCTCGGACTTGACCGGACTCTCGCTTGATCACTGACCGAACGCAACGCTTACACTGTTCATTGGGTTTTCTATCTGTTGACCGGACGCACAGGTTGTGACCGGACGCACTGCTCCCCAGAGTCCAGTCCAGAACAGTAAGGTTCCCGAGCGGCTTTTGACTGACTAAACACGTCCGGTCTTCCGTGATCGGACGCAGGCAGAGTCCGGCAGTTGCTGTTTTTTCGCGCAGTTTCATCCGCGGGTTGTTCGTCCTTTGTCAGTTTTGGTTTCCGACTTTTGCATTCGGTTTCTACGGTTGTGTTGTGTCTCACTGTGCTTCTTGGAAGCATCCACCCTACATCTACAGTCGTGGACACTCGCAAGCTCTAGGTTTGCTCTTGGGGTGATTTTTGGGACAGTGGCAACAAGTTTCTGAAAAGAAAATTTGAAGCTCCCATTCACCCCCCCTCTGGTCACTTTCTGGTAGCACTTTCGGTCCTTCAGCTATTGTCGCCGAAGGTGATAAACTCCTTTCCGGCAACAGGACTAAGACTGGAGAACCACTTGGCGTTTCTGGTCATGTGCCTCGAACATCCGGAATCCACCTACCAAATGTCCTCCAATCGTTTTACCTACATCAATAAAAAGACATAGGTTTAGCATACGGTCCAACATTGGGGTGAGTAGAATGGGAAGAATACCAGTGTTGGGCCAGCTGCTCAAAAGAACGGTTAGTAGAAAAACCATTCCTAGCACGCCTACGGGGAAAGTGATCACCACGCACAGGAAAATGTGGTCCGCTAAGGAAAGAGCGTCCATCGCGATACTCAAAACGCGGTGGAGGGTAACGCTCAACAAAGCCACCGCCACGGGGTCCATATCCAACAAAGCCAGGATCCCGCCGGGCAAAACCTCCCTGAAGCCTAGGACCTTGAGACATTGGCCTTCTAGACCTAGCAGCTCTCCTCTGAGCATTCAGCACATGTACATCATGGAAAGGATGGTACATGTCCGCATTGTTCATCTCCCTTGCACGGCGCTCCTCTCTCTTGCGCCGAAAGCAAAACTCCCTCAAGTGTCCATCTCTCCCACAGTGCTCACAATGGTACCTCACCGCTCTCATAGGGGGTTGTTGGTACTCACGGTAGTGGGTGTGGATCACTTGGCCCTTTTGTGGCATTAGCTCCTCTTGGATAGGTGGCATGGTGTCTAACTTATTTTTTAGGTGGTCGGGCTTAGGAGACCACACTTGTTTCTTTGGTGGAGCTCTCGGAGGTTCCTCATACACTCCATCTTTGGTGTTAGGCTTGAGAGGCTCTTTGAGAGGGATCTTGGTTAGTTTGGGAGTAGTGGTGGATTTGGGCTTCTCACTCGGATTAAGACCACTCGACTCTCCAATCTTACCAAAAGAGGAAGCACACTCAACACCCTGAGCAAAGCCAACACCTAGACCTCCAATAGCATGTTTAAACTGGGCTATCATCTTCCCAAGCTGTGGCTCACCACAAGATACCCATGACAAAATGGTCCAAAGGTATGTGTTTTCTTCCTCGGTTTGCATCTTGTCATGCTTCACATTCGCAATCTCCATCTCCAAGCCCTCACACAAAGCGCACCTAGACACACAAGTGCTACCCGAGTTGGCCTTCTCAAGAGACACAATCTTGGCATTCTTCTCCGCCAACTCGGATTGCAAAGCCTGCACAGACTTGCACGCACCTAGCAACACGGGTCTAGCCCGAAGCTCATCCACCTCTCCAACCAAAACAACATACTTACCTCTCAAGGTGAGAAGGTCAGTCATGTGCTTGGAGCACATCTCACACTCACCCTCCTCAGAAAGAACAACGGTGGACTTGGCAAACTGAAGTTCCTTCACCGTATCCTCCCACTTTTGCCTAAACTCCTTCCGCTCACTAGCAGCACGCCTGAGCATCTTATCTTGACTAAGAAGGGCAGCAGTAAGCTTATCGACCTCAGCAGCAAGTTCATCGGGGGTCTGAGATACCTGGGAGGTGTCATCGTCGTCGTCGTCGTTCTGAGGGATCTCCTCCAGCTAACTGCCGACCTCCTTGCTGAGGGCCATGGTGCAAAAACCCTCGTTGTCGGCGAAGAAGCAGAGGCCACTCAGCTTGTCCTCGATCTTCTTCTTCTTCTCGGACTTGTCGTCGCTTGAGGAAGCGGAGTCGTCATCCGAGTCATCGACATCCCTGAGCGTGGCGAAGAAAGCACGCTGCTCAGTCTGGGCCTTCTCCAAGTACTTCTTGATGTACTCCTTGTTGAAGCCGCCCTTCCGCTTGTGCTTCGTGGGGACGTACTTCTCCTTGCGCTTACCGGAGTCGTACTTGTGCCCATGATCGCCCTTCCCAAAAGCTTGCTTGTTCTTCTTGGGACAGTTGGCGATGAAGTGGTCGGGGTCGCCGCAATCAAAACATGCAGAGCGTCCTCCTCCGCGGCGACGGTTCATGCGGTTGTTGTGAAACCGCGAAGAATGGTTGGCAAGCAGAGCCAACTCATCATCTCCCATGAACTCCAGCTGCTCCTCTGTGATAGAAAGAAGAGAAGAAAGTGCAAAGCCTCCAGAGGGATTAGCAGAAGAGCCAGAAAGCAAAGCCATAGACGGGCCAGAAGGATTCTCATAAGAAGCCCTCGCCATGGCGTCAATCTCACTGGACTTGAGCTCACTAAAGAGCTCATCGCACATGAGAGTCTCATAGTTAGGTGATTCGATGATCGCCTGAACCTTTGAGTCCCACACCGACCGATCGAGAGTGTGTAAAAGCTTGAGAGCCCTCTCATGATCGCTGAAAGGCAACAGCTCCTTGTTAGCCCTCATCCTGTTGACAATCACCTGAAAGCGAGCGAATAAACTTTTTATGTTCTCGCCAGGCATGTGTTGAAAGTTCTCATACTCCCGCTTGTGCGACTCATAGAGACAAGATTTGACTTGAGTAGTTCCCTCATGAAAGCGCATGAGGGTCGCCCAAATCTCACGAGCCGTGGGGAGATGAGAAACGCGATCAAACTTAGACATGCTCAAACAGGAGAAAAGAGCATTACGGGCTCGGCTATTGGCAACGTGCTCATCGATCTGCAACTGAGTCACACGAGCAGCCAAGGCCACGTAATCTTCCTTGTTGCAAATCTCCCAAACAGAAGCACCCATGCTCTAAAGATAGGCCGACATGCGTATCTTCCAATACGCATAGTTCGTCCCATCGAAAAATAGTGGTTTGCCCACGCCGCGATCCATGTTGCCTTTTGTGGATCTGGAACCGGCTAAGGTGGAAGATCCTTAACCCGCTCCGATACCAATTGAAGGACCGAAAGTGCTACACACAGGCGACCAGAGGGGGGGGGTGAATGGGAGCCTTAAATTTCTTTTCTGAAACTTATAGCCTCTGTCCCAGAAAATCAACCCCAAGAGCAAAACCGATTCGTGTGATGTCCACGACCCAAGAGAATGGGTGGATGTTCCCTAGGAACACAGCGGAACACCACAAAAACTAAGTCGCCCAAGTTCACGCAAGTCAACTAGTGACAAGATGAGCTTTGGGTAACCTCAACCTCCACCGAGCAACGCGAGGGGGATTCAGGCTATTTTGCAAAGCGGGAAGCCCGATATCTGTAGAGCACGAAATCGGAAATCCAATGCAAAAACCCAAAATCAAATCCGAAGTCGAACGATCAAACTGCAGACGAAACAGTGCTGAAGTCACATCATCGGACGCTAGCCTGCGTTCGATGGCTAGGCACCGGACGCGTCCGATGCAAAATGACACGTTCTGGAACCTTACTGCATAGCAATCGGACGCTGGCTACAGTGACAGTCCAACGTCTGATGCTCAACCCTCGGACACGTCCGATGGCAACGGACGGTCCGATGGTCAGCGTCTGATGCTCCTTCAAAAACGCTGACTTTTGACACGTGGCACCTGAGCGTCCGGTGTGACGAACTCAGCGTCCGATACCCCCGAAACTGCACAGTTCTTCCACGGATTCAACCCGATCTCCTCCGAATCAAAAGCTCTAAGGCTTAGACTTGGTATGAGGAGTTCCAAGGAGGTTAGTGAGCTACCCCTAAGAGATCATGGCTCGAACCTAACTCCAAATCGGTGAATCGGAAGAATTCAGGGCAAAGGACATAAAAACTGATTCAAAACAAAAATTGATCGATCTAATAGCTCGTGAGGTTAGAAGTAAATTCCTTCGGTGGAAAGATGCGCCTCACGATTTAGAACAACTCAGTTCAAATGAAATCAAAAATCATTCCTCGGATTGGGAGAACGGAGCAAATCACCGAGAGAACGAAAAGTAAAACGCGAAGAACACAGCTCAAAACATGAATCGATCTTGACTATCAGCCGAAACTTCTCCACACGAGGAGACAATGAGATTACGGTCTCGTTTCCTCAAAAAGCAAATACACAGAGGTATGATTCACCGTCTCTGCGGATCTCAGTAGCTACTACAGGGATTTGGAGAGCAGGAAACCCTAAGTGAAAGTAGCAAATTGCTGAGATAGTTGGGAGGTAGGTAGGTGTCCCCTCTACTTATCCTAATTTCTTATTCCCGCTCTACCCCTAATTATACACAGAGCAAACTAGATAAACCCTAGGGTTAATCTGGACCAACTCGAAGTAGATGGTAATCCGACGGCCACGCCCGCACAACTGGTAGCTTCGCCTCGACGCGACCTCACCGATTGCTGCCACGTGCCGCCACCGCTCTGCTCGTCCTTTTCACAGACCTCGCCCCCAGTTTTGAGGCCGAAACTGGGAAACCTGTCTTCACGACCTACCCCCGGTTTTGAGGCCGAAACCGGGAAACCTGACGTCCATCGCCTGAGTTTTGTGACCCAAAATCAAAAACCCGCCAGCGCCCAGGTTTTGTGGCCCAAACCTGGAAAATGTCCTCAGCCCGAGTTTTGTGGCCCAAACTCGGAAACCGGCCGCACTCAGGTTTTGTGGCCCAAACCTGGAAACCGTCCACCCGATGGTTTTTCTGTGGCTCAACCATCAAACTGAACCGTAGAGGGGATGCACCGCCCGTGCACCCCGTCCACCAACACGTGTCCCTAGGTCCTCGACCCGAGCAACACCGTGCCCCGCAAGTCTCCGCTCGTCGCTGTCCCAGGCTGTCAGCCACCACAATTGATCCTCAGGCCACTGGTCCCTCAGTTCAAGCCTCACGTCCGCCCTTCACCGCTCATGGTCCTTCGGCACGACACGACTCTACTTGACCTTCACCTTGCCTTCGATCACTGTATCCTTGCTCGACACCTGCACAACACAAGCCAAAGAACATGCGCATCAAACCAGTTGACAATTACTCATCACTCAAGATCTGGCATACACCCATGTATCCGCAGTCCGAGCACCCGATTAGTTTCTCTCGAACAGACCAATGGACCAGCGTTTCCAATGCAGGACACTATCCGCTAGTCTTGGATCCAACGGTCGCCGGGTTCAAGCTGGGAAGAGTACTTATAGACGGTGGAGCAAGAATCAATGTCATCTTCGCAAGTACCTTACACAAGATGAACTTGGACCTAGCAACCCAGCTTACACCATCAAGTGCCCCCTTTTACGACATAGTACTCGGAAAGGCGGCAATACCACTCGGAAGGATAATCCTACCCATCACTTTTGGAACTCTGATTAACTACGGAACATAGTACATCAGTTTCGAGGTAGCCGACTTTGAATCATCTTACCACACAATATTTGGACGACCAGCTATCGCCAAGTTTATGGCAGTACCACACTATCCATACCTACTGCTGAAGATGCATTTAGAGTTGCTTAACACCTAGGGTGTTACAAACACATTATCCATACCTTTTGCTGAAGATTCCGGGTCCTAAAGGCATTCTAACTTTCAAGGGAGATTTGAAACGATCTTTCAAATGTGACACAGAAGCTGTCCAGATTGCCGAAAAAGCTCAACTCGCCCTGGAGGTACAAGAGCTCACGCAGATGGTACATAACGCCAAGTCTGGATATGCAGAAATCCCAGCAAGAATGGATCGAGTACATGCCAGTGGTCAAATTCAACGCATCAAAATCAGCACAATTCATGCAAGGCATCTTTCATCGCTTTGGGATGCCACATAGGATTATTACTGATCTTGGTTCCCCCTTTACGGCAATCGAATTCAAGTCATGGGCCAGTGACTATGGAATAAAGATAGACTACGCTTCAGTAGCTCACCCACAGTCAAACGACCAAGTTGAAAGAGCAAACGCCCTCGTCCTAGCAGGCCTGAAGCCAAGACTGTTTGATCTTCTAAAGGACCACGGTGGGATGTGGGTGGAAGAATTACCCAAGGTAGTCTGGTGGCTATGGACACAGCGAAGCAGAGCAACATGATATACTCTTTTTTTCCTGGTCTACGGCACCGAAGCAATCCTCCCAGCAGACTTAATATGGAATTCACCAAGAACAGAACAATACAATGAAGGTGAGGCTGATGATACAAGGCGATTAGAAGTCGATAGCCTTGAAGAAGCCCGACTAGCCGCACTTTTTCAATCAGCAAGATATCTACAAGGGATGAGGAGCTACTACAACAAGAACGTCCATCACCGTACTTTCCAAGTAGGCAACATTGTCCTGAAGAAAATTCAGAATACCGCAGGACGCCATAAGCTTATGAGTCCATGGGAAGGACCATACATAGTATCTAAAATAACAAGACCCGGGTCATTTGAGCTAGTCACTGAGGATGGTTCTCAATTGCCAAATTCATGGAATATTGAGCATCTGAAAAAATACTACGCCTAAAGACTACGCTACAAGATATGACTCAGGGCAACTTGTATCATTCATATCATATTAATAAAGACTGGTTGCTATCGGAAAAAGAGCATCATGAGTCCTCCTTTCAAGTAGCTACACTTATCACGACTATTAGTCAGATAAAATTTTCGGAGAAAGCATGCAATAGGCACTAGCCATTGTACTCCGCTATTCCACCGACTAATATTAAGTGTTACTTGGATGGGCTCTTCTTGGTTCAGAGGCAACCATACTCGAGTTACGAGCTCCGAGCTCAATACAACTCACCTGTTAGTACGGATTAAAAACCCAGCTATCTACCTATAGAGAACACAATATCTTGAAAAGTAGATATCGGTTCCTATAAGGTACAACAAGGGGAGTAGTACTCACCCTGTTGCTTACTAATCGGATAAAGGTCCATCCGATTTTGCACTCAAGCTGCAAACATCAAGAGGATATGATTCACCCTACAACAACCATCAGATTGGTCCTCAAGAGGTGCTTGATCACACTCATCCCTTGAAACAGGGTACTAAGAGTAGTAATCGGGCAAGACTAAGTTCTCTGATGAGTCGCCGAAGACTAAAAGAGAAACAAAGTCATACGACCCAACTTCAAGTGCTAAAGAGCACTCGGATAGACCCGTCTAGTAAGACGCCTGGTCATACATCCACCAAACACAAAGACCCATTGACAAGAATTCCTTCTGACAATGAAGACGAATGAAAAATGCAAAACTAACACGAACTAACTCATATCAAAGTAAATTATACTTCGATTCTTTAACCATCACAATATTTGTTTACAGGAGATACAAAATTCTGCAACGGTCTTGACCTCCTCCTACATCACCACATGGTCTTCATCACTCTTGCCCTCAGGCAGACTCATAATAAAGGATAGATCAAAGGACGACATATGAAGTCGCAGAGTAGCAAGAAGACTGCATACCACCGAAGTAGCCATATCCTTGATATATTGAGTAAGCCGCCCGGGTGCGGCCTTAGCTTGATCAATCAAGGACTCTTCAGCTCCTTTGGGGCGTGGCACCAAGTAAAGGACCGGCTCCACGGCTTGCTCTAATGCCTTCAAAGAATCTTGAGAAGTCTTCAAGGACTCTTGGGACTCCTTCAGTTGCGTCTGAACCGCCTCCATAGCTTCCCGCGACTCCTTTGTCGACTTCAAAGCCTGCAGCAGGTATCGGTCAGCACCTTCACGAATCAATTTGGCTTCTTGAAGGGTGTTCTGTGCATTAGCAAATACCTCTTCAAGCTCCATCGTTTTATGGTTGAAAGCACTCTGCCATCTGGCGGTTAGTTTCTGCGATTCTGGAAGACAACAAGACAAAAACCGAATGAGTATCGTGAATTCAAAATAACAAGGACATTGGAATTTACTTCCGACCAACCAGTGAGTTGCTTCTTGGAAGATTTCATAGCCTCTTTATGTTTCTGCTCAGCGGTAGCATGTTTGGAGGAAGCTGAACAGTGACCTTGAGATTCTGCTGAAGCTCGTTGATACGGTTGTGCAGAACCTGGGTGACCACCTTTTGACTGATCTGCTCTTGAGCTATGTACTCTTTCAGCGCTTGGTTCTCAGCAGAAAGTTCCTGACTGATCCGAGTGATCTGTTTAGTCACCTTCGCATCAAAACCCTGCGTAGAGACAACACTTTGAGTACTCGGAAGCAACAATGCTACATCAAAGGGACTTCAGGGAATTACCTCAATAAATTCTTTGAGCGCCACGGCTGGCGCCATCACTTGTTCACCTAGCTCTTCCAGACGGACGAGGTCCGGATTGTACCCCACAACTTTGAGTTTCGAACCTTGATGAGAGGACTCGGGGGCACCACCAGAACCCATCTGCAGAAGAACTGAGGATTCAATCTCCCCTCCAACACTGGTACCAGCTTGGAACATCTCTAGGGTTGGTTCACCAGGCTGACGGGTACGAAAAAACCAATCATTCATCACCCGGTCAAGCTCCAATTGAGCGGGAGAACGAAAGATGGAATATGAAACACCAACCTAAGGCAAGGGAGGAGCATCCACTTCAGGAACCCTGTCGACTAGAGCACCAGATGGAGAGGGGTTCGGTACGGTATTCACCTGACTACTGATAGGAGGAACACTCGATTCAGCTTTCCCCTGCACTTTCGACTCCCCCACTTCTGGGCTTCAGTTGCATCTCCTAAAGAAGCACCAGTAGTCTACACCTTCGTACAGAGGACAAGTATTCACATTAATCAAAAGAATCACAAAAACAGCACACAACTTACAATTCGGCTTACGTGGCTTCAATGGCAGTTTTAGACTATGCTTCTTCGACTACTGATCCGGGAGCGTAGTTTCTTCAGAAGCAGCACCAACCGAAGATCCTTGAGCTGCCTCAATACCTGTATCAGATAAAGCCATAAGTAACAGACTCGTATAGTTCCCAACAGATGGTCAACCAAAATACACGGGTTCCCTTACTAGGAGCACCTGGACTACAGTGTTTGGCAGCCAACACTTTGGAAGAAAGAATTTTACCGCAAGCACGGCGATTACCAGTGCGAGTATTCTTTGGGATAGGGTCCCTGGCTTCTTGGAGTTGACCCAGAGACCGCTTCTGGCTACCCTCAGCACTGGGATCTAGGATCATGACATTAGAGTCAGTTGATTCTGAGTCTAACCCATCAAGATCACCAAGGGATCTTGATTCATTATGAAGATCCTCACTTCGAATGGGACCCTCACGAACGATGCCCCCTCCCTCGTCAGTAGTTGGTGGCAGTGGTGGGCAGTCGTTGTTGTTCCGTCCTTGAGTCTATCAAAACAGGGGGAAGAAAGTTAATATTCAGTTGGCATGATATCTAGTAAGAATCCAAATGACGGGTACTAAGATTTCTTACCTCCAAAGGCAGATTGATAGCGGAAAAGGTGGGCATCATCAGCACAAGGTGTTCACAACTCTTCAACAGCCGGTTCATCCTCTTTAGGATCTCTTCATTCGATAACTGCTCGGCAGAATGCCGATTCGGGTCCTTCACGCCGAGGTATTCGAAACGAAAATTGGCTCGTTGCTGCAGCAGGTGGACTCGACGCACAATGAAGTCTTGGACGACGGTGTACCCAGTCAATCCACTCAACTTCAGAGCTGCAATTATATCAATCAATGGTTGAATGGCCTCCACCTCTTCGGAAGAAATCTTCTCCTTCCATCTAAGGTTCTTCTAGGGCGGCCATCCATCATGACGACAAAGCACCGATGGTGGGTTGGCTATATAGAACCAACCGCTAGCCCATTCTCGGACTGAATCTGACAACTCTACAGAGATATATTGGCTAGCTACTTCTAGTCTAACCTGAATGCTAGCACCTCTGAGTACCTCTACTTTCGAGTCACTAGGTTGGCACTTTACCCAAAAGAAATAGCGGAAAAGACTAAAGGAAGGACATATCCCTAGGAATGTCTCACAGAGGTGGGAAAAGATAGCAATATGAAAAACTGCATTTGGAGTAATGTGGTTGAGGGGCAAACCATAGTAACGGAGCAATCCCCTCAGAAAATCAGATGCAGGGAGACCTAATCCACGCTCGACGAAGGACTTGAAGATTACAATCTCCGTCGCATCGGGGGCTGGCGCACAATGATCGATCGGTACCTTCCATCCATCTATCGGTTGCGAAAGGAGCAACCCCTACTGGGCCAGATGCACCAGCTCCTCCTCCCTGGTGTCAGAGCCTTCCAGGCAAGAACATTAGTAGGCGGGCATGAATGGCGCGGCCTTCCACCGGTGGTTCTCTTTTTCTTCTCCTCACGAGATTGCTTCTTCGGACCCATATTAAATAGAAGGGTCTTCCTACGCATCAACTAATGGATCGACTATGAGAATCCTTGGTCTCAAAAGCTAAGGCTCGATGAAAGAGTGCAGAATTAGTGAAGCAAATGGTGGCTTATTATAGATCTGTTAAGTGGGCAACCGTTCAGTTTTTGCAGACGGCGCTATAGAACCGTCCAAAACCCTAACGGTTGGAAAAAACGGTCTGGACGGCGTCAGCAACAACAAACAGGCATTCCCACAAACAGAAGTTATCATTTCTTTACAAGAGACATTTAGTACTCGGAATCAAAGACAAAGGACTCGGAAAACCTTCCAAGTACCCGGATCTTAACAATTATTACTCGGAATTACACAGAGATACATGGTTACATCTTGAGATAAAGCAAATGCTTAAAAGAAGTCACGAATGCAAGCTCAGCAAGGATGTAAAACACTACTCTAGTATAATCAAGATACAAAGTCTTGATGTGCAGTGCATCAAGGCTTGGGTTCATTGAGTCGGAGTAAAGCAGGTACAGAACCTTGGGTACATACTATCTTTTCAGTGCATCCCAAGGTGGGTTCAAGGCTCTATCCCAGTACACAAGGAACTCGATAGTCAGCCTAAACCCTAACATCTTTTGACAACCTGTGACCCTGAGGTTGTCAGCGATGCGGGAGTCACAAGAGTTCTTCTAGGCGCACCTCTGTATCCCTCTACTCGCGACCACTTGGAAACCACCCTGACGGATGGTCCTTTCACAAGAGTTTTTCTAGGCACTTCGACTATTCTACATAAGGAAGACACCCGGGGGCTCAGACATCTCTATTATGGAAATTATAAAGCTCAACAAAGTAATGGAAGTCATGCAGTGAGAAGTATGGCGTTCTTGCTTCTCAGGCAGGGTATTTATAGGCGACTACTATCGGTTCATGGACTCAGTCCACAAACACTTTCAAGCAGAGCTCAATAAGTGTATCCACATGCATACTGTTGCTCATGTGAGGTCTGACACTATGGAAGGCATATCTGTTTCACGTGCAAACTTCAAGGGGTAACGGACAAAAATGTTGCAGTTGCACAAAACGACAAGGAATCATTAAAGAGGACAGGTGATACAGTCACTGGCCAATTATTGTTGTCCTTCGTGGTAATCTTTATCCAGTGGGGTGACAAGGGATGTTTGATGAAAACATTACCCACCTGAAGCCGAATAGTTATTACTCGGTTGGATTAACATTAAACAGTGACATATAGTCACTTCATACCACTTTCAAGGTTTACTCGGATGATAAATTCAAAGACCCTGAGTACCGACTTCTCGGGCACTCGAAACTTAGGCTCGGGGGCTGCAGAGTATATATCATCAAAGAAAAGTTTTTCTCATAAAAAGGTTAAATGGGAAAAAGGCTCGAAGATCCTCAAAGTTAATAGAAATAACAAGAGGCTCGGGGGCTACACCCTATGGGTGCACTTTTTTGAAGAAGTGCACATTGTTGAGTTTTTTTCGTCTATAGAGCACGTCAAGATTTCTCAAGACATTACTCGGGTGATTCTCGAAAGAAACCAGAAGGTAACGTTTTAGAGAGATATTGATGAGCTCGGGGGCTTGATGGACCAGAATGTCAGAGACATCATCAGAAGGTGATTACTCGGACTAGCCCCAGGAAGTCACGGGAGATCCAAAGACGTGATACAATGTAGACATCGATTAGAACTCTCATTGTATCTTAGTCGAACTGCTAAAGGAAGTCATGTAATTAGAATAGGACTCCTCTGTTGTATTCGACTAGGACTCGGTATATGTCCTACTTCACCCAATTATATAAGGGGAAGCGGGCATATACCCCTCTCATTGAATCTCAAATCATAACACAAGGCACATGCCGCCACTGCACGTAAGGTATTATGCTATTTAGCGGCCTGAACTAGTATAAATCGATCTCCCTGTGTACTCGCCGAGTTCTATGAACGTCGATCTCCACCGAACAAATCGTCTGGGAATCTCCAAGACGAGTTGCCCATTAATAAACACCGACATATACTCCTGCTCGTCCTATAGATGGGAGGTGGGCTATAGAAGATTCAACAAGGCTATAAGAGTCACCCTCATGAGCTACCACCGGTCCGGAATATAGGATACACTATGTAAGTAATCGAGTCTAAGCACCACGCTTACACGACGATGACTCCTCTAATTCTAGAGCGACTAGATTAGAGTACTCTAATTAGAGTTACAAGCCAGAAGAATAATAAGAACAAGAACACTTACTGATAATTAGAAGTTGAAGACCGAAGAATATCCTGATCCATGCTCTTGACAAACTTGAATCCGCAGGTACAAGCTGAAGAAGTAGATCCGACAGGCCGGATCTCCTTCTAATCTCCCTCTAATACCTCTATCTTTCTCTCTCTCTCTTCTAATCCTAGAGAAGACTAGATCAAATCAGCCTAGAGGGGGGTGAATAGGTGATTTTCTACGATCTGAAACTTCAAGACTAAACACTTGTAGTTAAATAACCGCCGGTACTACTGGTTTGTTTGGGTAGGTACTACCGGGTATAAAACACCAATACTACCGACACAAACAAATGACACCACTGAAAACCTAAAACAACTACAAATCCAATGTAAAGAGATGCAATTTCAGATCAAGTAGATACCCCACTTTCCTAAGTGTTGTAGACGAAGATTGAAGCCTTCCCAAGGCTTGGTTCCTTCTCGACGTGTAGATCGGTCCTCTCCAACCTAAGAATGAGGAAGGGATAGGAACAACATGAAGAACACAACTACAAGTATATGAAGGACCAAGAATGCAAAAGCAAGGCGACCAGAGGGGGGTGAATGGGAGCCTAAAAAATTTCTCTCGAAACATCGGCCTTTTTCCCAAAAATCAACCCCCGAAAGCTTTTACCAAAACGTGATGCCCACGACCCTTGCAAGAGTGTGGATGATCCCTAGGATCACAGCGAGGCACCACAAAGCAAGAGCGAACCAAACACCAAAAGCTCCGGCTCAAGTTCTACCCCAAAAACCAACTCCCGAACGTAGATAGAGAGCTACGTCGAGAAAACTCCAAATACTTATGCTAACAAGTAGCAAAGATACCTAGAGAGGTTTCTTGGTTAACTCTAGGGCCAAATGAGAAGTCCGAAAACCAAACGGAAAAGCCGGGAGACCAAACGCACTAAAACAGAAAATTCCGTGAGTTCCCGGACTGTACGCGAGTACGGTCCCGGACTGTCCGGCTCAACTGCGGACTGTCCGCGAGGAGGGGGCGGACTGTCCGCCAGTCAAATGACCAAAACAACAAGGTTGCTGAACCTCCTTGGTCGACTCGCGGACTGTCCGCGATCGACTACGGTGGACTGTCCGTCGGTTAATGAGAGACCAAACAGCCGAAGGACACAGCCACTGACTCAGCTTGCCCCCGACGTGCGGACTGTCCGCGGGGTGGACGGCGGACTGGCCGCGACCACCCAGTGAGGGCGATTTCGGTCGCCCTCGACTCAAATCTCCCTAAATCCAATTCAAATCAAAATCCCTTGTTCTCAAACTTGGAGAAGATGATCACGAGGTAGTTAGGAGACTACCCTCAAGAAATCATCTGCTCAAATCAACTCAATCAACGGGAATCGAAGAAGATGGTGTATGAACCCAAAAAGCGCCACGAAAATTGAATCGACCCGATCTACTTGTTCGTGAGGAGTTAGATGAATTCCTTCGGTGGAAATGATCTCCTCACTATAAAAAAAAGTTGATTCAAGTGGATTTCAAGGAGATGCAATAGAGAGGGATATCGAGTGACAGGAAAATTGTGGAGCAACGAAGAACGCGAAGAACAAAATAAAAACGCGAATCACACCACGAATTTGCATCCGTGTGGCTACCACATGCTACAACAGTGAGATTATGGTCTCACTTCCTCAAAATCTCATGAACACAGAGGTATGGTTCTCTGCGGATCTCAGTAGCTACAGCAGGGGATTGGGAGAGCAGGAAAACCCTAAGTGGAGAATAGTAAATGACTGAGATAATTTGGGAGGTGGGTGTCTCCCCCTACTTATCCTAATTCTAGTTCCCACTCTACCCCTACTTAATTACAGAGCGAACCAACTAAACCCTAAGGTTATTCTGGACCAACTCGAAGAAGATGCTGATCTGACGGCCACACCCGCACAACTGGTAGCGTTGCCTCGACACAACCTCACCGATTGCCGCCACGTGCCGCCACCGCTCTACTCGTCCTTTTCACGGACCTCGCCCCCGGTTTTGAGGCCCAAACTATGAAACCAGCCTTCACGACAAACCCCCGGTTTTGAGGCCCAAACCGGGAAACCAGCTGTCCATCGCCTGAGTTTTGTGGCCCAAACTCAGAAACCCGCCAACGCCCAGGTTTTGAGGCCCAAACCTGGAAACCGTCCTCAGCCCGAGTTTTGTGGCCCAAACCCGGAAACCGGCCACACCCAGGTTTTGTGGCCCAAACCTGGAAACCGTCCACCCGATGGTTTTTCTGTGGCTCAACCATCAAACCGACGCTATAGAGGGGATGCACCGCCCGTGCACCCCGTCCACCGACACGTGTCCCCAGGTCCTCGACCCAAGCAACACTGTGCCCCGCAAGTGTCCGCTCATCGCTGTCCCAGGCTGTCAGCCACCACAGCTGATCCTCAGGCCACTGGTCCCTCAGTCCAAGCCTCACGTCCGCCCTTCACCGCTCCCGGTCCATCGGCACAGCACGTCTCTACTTGACCTTCACCTTGCCTTCGATCACTGTATCCGTGCTCGACACCTGCACAACACAAGCCAAAGAACATGCGCATCAAACCAGTTGACAATCACTCATCACTCAAGATCCGGCATACACCCATGTATCCGCAGTATAGTATGCAAAGTAGAGATAACCACAAGCACGCGAGACACAAGGATTTATCACGAGGTTTGGCCAAACCACTAAGGAGTGCCTACGTCCTCGTTGTTGAGGTGACCACCAAGGTCGGAGCCTCTTTCACCTGCTTGCCTCACTCAAGCCACCACAAAGGTTAGCCGAGTTTCTCCACTAAGAATCACCGGGTAAATACAAAATCTTTGGGGAGCCCCACAAATGAATCAACACGGGCAACCACGAAGAACACCTAACCGACTAGGGTTCAAAGAACCCAAGAGTAATAAACACAAACCAAGCCGGCAAGATGTGGGAACCAAGTGCTCAAGTCGTAGATCGAAGCTTCCCACACTGTAATCTCACTTCCCTAGATCAAATCTTGCAAAGGAATGAATCTAGGAGCAAAGGGGGAGAGAGAGGGGAGGAGTCAATGCTTGGGAGCTCTCTTGTCTGTAGTTAGGTCGCAATGAATGAAGTGAAGTAAGTGGCTAACGGTTAGAAGTCGAGTGGGTGGCTTTTATAGTCACCCAGTCCCGAGGCTTGTCAGTAGTACCGACCACATAGGGTCAGTAGTACCGACCAGCCAAAAACGCTGCGCCAGTTCTAGGTTTGACCAACTTGCAACTATTGTCCATGGGTCGGTACCACTGACTGTCGATAGTACCGACTTTATGGCGGTACTACAGCCAGGCCAAATCGGCCACGAACAGAGAGCTCCGCAGAAACAGACTCGGGCGCTCGGTACCTACCGACCGGGGTTGGTACTACCGAGCCCAGTAGTACCGACTTTTATAGTGGTACTACCGCCAAGTCATTTGGCGCATGAACAGAGAGGTCCGCAAATCGACCTTGGCGGCTCGGTACCTACCGACCAGGGGTCAGTACTACCGAGCCTGGTAGTACCGACATTTATAGCGGTACTACCCCCAAGCCATTTTTGAACCTACACAGAGAGGGTGTTAGAATGGTCTTTATGGTCGGTACTATCGACAGTTCAAAATGAACTTTACCTAGAGAGCATTGCGCGTGACCTCCCTGGTCGGTACCACCGACCCCCATGGTCGGTACTACCGACTTCACAGAAAACATCTACGTGTTCGTGATCGTGGGGTGTCTCTCAAGCAAACTTTTGTTAGTCGATATGATCGAGCACTTTTCTTCACATCTAGCCAGCCTATTTTGTATCCCTCTTGATAGTCCGGCTTACCTATAACTCAAGTTAAAGTAAATTATCAATCCACCACTTGAGCTAGGCATCTTTCGTCCAACATAAGTATACGTTTTGTTCACGAGATATCAACATTGTAATTCTTTCTAAGGACTAACATCTGCATACATGTCTTTATAGAACCGTTAGTCCCTAATTTGATTATCATTAATTAGCCAAAACCCACATTGGGGGCGAGTGCACTTACAAACTCCCCCTTTTGGTAATTGTTGACAACCAATTTAGGCTTACAATAAGGATAGAAAGAATTGAAGCTTTTGAATTCCAAAATTTAGTTCAAGCTCCCCTTAGTGTATGCTTTGGATTTGAATTTCAAACCTTGACTTTCAACAAGGTTACATCCACAAGAACAAGAGCTCCCCCTAAATTTTTCAATCTGTGGGGTGCCTAAGTGTGTGACAACAACAACTTATATATAATAGATCGTGATGCATGAACATGGTGATTCACATAATCAATAAGATAAAATGAAATTGAATGGCTATGGAAGAAATAAAAGAACTCAAAGATCTCATAGCCATATCAAAACAACATTCACCAAGCATGACATAAATAACATGTAGAGGATCAACCATGAAAGAATATTACAATAGGCTCAAATGTATTAAACCTCTACCAACATCACATAGTTCAACACAAATTTAAAAACGTAGTCCACCACACTTAGTTCACCATGGAATATCTCAAAAGCTACCTATTACATCATAAAAGAGCCTAACACTCCCCCTTTGGCATCAAGTGCCAAAAAGGGTAGGCTATGATATAGCACAACTAAAAGAAACCACCGCTGGAGCCATCAAAGTCATGATCATAGGGATAGCTGCTGGAGGGGCCACCAAAGATAGACGCAAACGCACTTGCACCACGTCACCACCTAGAGGAACTGAAGGATCACTGGAAGGATTACCAGAGCATCAGGCGGGAGTCATGGAAGCACCAAGGCCACCACCACCAGCAGTATCAGCACCGGGAGCAGGAAAGCTCATAAAAGAGCTACCACCCCCACCTCCATACGAAGTGGACCCGCCACCATGTGACGGACCAACACCATAATCTGGATAGAAGGGAGGAGGCTGATACACCGGCGGAGGCTGAAAGAGGGCGGCACCAACATTGCCACCATCACCTCCACCACCAAGCTCATCATCGTCGTCATCATCATCATCATCAGCTCTGCCACCAGCGGCCCCACCATGCTGCGCATCATACTCAGCGAACGGATCTGGAAAGGGCCAAAGAGAAGATGCCTGAGGAAGTCCAAGATGCTCATTGACTTGCCTTTGATGCCGATCATCGCGCTTAGCCTTGTAGCAAAACCATTGAAGAACTTGTTGAGTGCAAACCGAGTAGCCTCCCCACGCCCACGCCTCTCACGGCGCGGAGGAGGAGGAGCAAAAGGCACATCCTCATCAGGCACATCCTCATGAGCATGCTCCTGGCCTTGAGCCTCGCCAGGAAAAGCTCCTACAGCTGGAGCAGCCTCTTGTTCTTCATCTTGGACCTTGCCTAAGGAGGAGAAACTCCGGATGTTATACTCCTTGACAAATCGGTCATACTCAAAAGTAGCTCAAATCACAAGCTCAAGCATATGCATAATATATGGAGCATAAGGCAAGTCCTTGTGGGGGTCAATGTGGGCCTCAGAGATCTTCTGCCACAAGAATTGGGAGATGCTGAATCTCCCATCCGGTAAAGCAAACCGACACAAGATCTTTGGGGCATAATTCCTCAAATATGTATTGTCCCCACTCTTGGGATCCAGGGTAACCCTCATTAGATTGTTCAGCACAAAGTAATAAGACTTGAGGCTATTCACCTAGAAATTTGCTTCCTTCCCTGGCAAATAAATCCCAGAAGTCACAAGCTCCTCTGGAAAGATCCCTTCGCCATACAGCTCTGACAGTCTGGTGGCGCTACGATCTTCCCTGTTGAAACCTAACAGCCTAGCAAAGGTCACAAAATCACATCTATAATGTGTACCTTGGGTCATCTAGTGAAGGACCTTGCCTGGCTGATCAATGTACAAAGTTGCCCAGAACTGACTAATCACCTCCTGAGTCCAGCTTCTGCCCCCTGAAATTAAACCCAGAATTCTCCATTCTTCGAGCCTCTGCACCAAGCTGTTCATCTGCTCACTGTTCCTGTCGGTTAAGGACCGAATCTGCAGACGCTTGTGATCAAAAAGAGGAGGTCGCCCCTTCACACAAAAGCCTTTCCAGAGGATGGACACATAATAGTCCTGCTGAAAGTGGGACCAAAAGCGCTTGTCCACTGAGTCATCCCTGATGAACATATAGGACCTCTGCTGCTTCAACACATTGGCCCTCTTCCTGTCAGAATAGTCCAACACCTGGCCTGGATGAGCTAGACTAACCATCAGAGCACCGGCCTGACCGTGTATGCGAAACGCACGGTTGATGAACACCATCCCAGCTGTCGGTGGAGATTGTTTCCCAAAGCGAGGTTCGATGGATCGACCCTTCCTTTCAGCACCAACCTCCAGCATTTGACCACCAATGATCACGCTGTGAAGGCGTCCGGGGGGACCTGCAGTGGGAGGTGGTGGAGGAGGAGGCGGAGCTTGCCCACTCCCTCCAGCACCATCTCGACCCACACTCCGTTGACCCGTGGACGAACGCCCACGAACTGAAGGAGTGAGGTCGTCGCTACTCCCACCCGTAGGCTGAGCTCGGCGTGAGGGATTGCACCGCTACTGTCCACCTTGCTCCATCTCTGCAACTTCTTCTTCTTCCTCTTCTAAGAACTCCCTTGTCTCCCTAGCGAGCCTTGCCTCACGAGAGTCCCTTCGATCATGCGACATCTAGAAAAGAAGGCACAGACCAATATGAGACATGAGTAACATCAAGACTACCTCAAAGGATGTAGCAAATAGAAGCGATGATACGCGAATGGGAAAAAAATTGTTCACTGCGTGCGGTCGGTACTACTGACTATAGGGTCGGTACTACCGACCGCACAGCAGTGTGCGGTTATCTTCAATCCATCCATACAAATCGGCCACAAACTTGCATAAAGTGCATCCTAGAAGCATCTATACACTAGAGACAACAATCCTACAAATGGAATCGGCCTAGAACAAGGTACATTGAGAGATCGGGCAAGAACACCCTAGTACCTTGCTACTCGACGAGAAGAAGCCGAAATCCAAGGGAAGAAGAGCTTCCGTCCTTCAAGAACACAACCGCATCGATCTCCTCGCTCTAAAGCACCTCTCACCAAGGGGATTTGAGTTTGAGTGGAGGAGGAGGGAGATCGAGAGGAGGGGCACATGGGCGGCGGCGGCGGTCGCTCGGGAGTAAAAAAACTCGGGCGCACGCGGTGGAAAACTGAAGGATAAGAAAGAAACATTTTCACTGCGGCCTTTTATACCCAGGGTAAACCCTGGTCAGTACTACCGACTAGAAGAGTCAGTACTACCGACAAGATGTCGGTACTACCGGCAGGCCACTTCCAGAACACGCAGAGAACATCCTAGGTCAACTTTGTGTGGTACACTACACACACTTCATCCATGTCCAGATTTCATTCAACCAGTATATAACTATGGACACAAGTGAAGCATGCAAAATAGATTTTGAAATCACACACAAGTTTTATCAAAAACATTTGTCTATGTCTCTAGATGAAAACAAATATGTGCAAGTCATCAAGCCATGTTATGAGAATCAATGATATTTAGTTCACTCCTCAAAGCACAAAACCTTGACTCATCTAAAGGCTTTGTGAAGATATCGGCTAGTCGATTTTCGGTGCTCACATGGCATAAAGCGATATCTCCTTTGGCTTCGTGGTCTCTCAAAAAGTGATGTCGGATGTCTATGTGTTTTGTGCGATGATTTACAGGGTTATTTGCTAGCTTGATGGCACTCTCATTATTACACAAAAGTGGAATTTTGGTTTCCTCACATCCAAAATTTTTTAGTGTCTGCTTCATCCAAAGTATTTGGGCACAGCATGCGCCGGCCGCCACATACTCGGCTTCAGCAGTAGACAAGGCAACACTATTTTGTTTATTATAACTCCAAGACACCAAAGACCTTCCAATAAATTGGCAAGTCCCGGTGGTGCTCTTTCGATCTACCTTGCAACTGGCATAGTCCGAATTGGAATAGCCAAGTAAATTGAAAGTGGAGCCCTTAGGATACCACAAGCCAAGATTAGGAGCGTGCACTAAGTATCGAAGTATTCTCTTAACGGCCATGATATGACATTCTTTTGGATTAGCTTGAAACCTTGCACACATGCATAGGCTAAGCATAATATCAGGCCTAGATGCACAAAGGTAAAGCAATGAACCAATCATAGAGCGATATACCTTTTGATCCACCAACTTACCTTCCTCATTTAGATCAAGATGTCCATTGGTTGACATAGGTGTCTTGATGGTCTTGGCTTTGTCCATCTCAAACTTCTTTAGCATGTCTCTTGTATACATTGTTTGACTGATGAACGTGCCATCCTTGAGTTGCTTGATTTGGAATCCGAGAAAGTACTTCAACTCACCCATCATGGACATCTCGAACCTTTTGGTCATAATCCTACTAACCTCCTCACAAAAAGCCACATTAGTACTACCAAATATTATGTCATCGACATATATTTGGCACACTAAGATATCATTATTGACTTTGCGAGTAAATAAAGTAGGATCGGCCTTCCCTATCTCAAAACCCTTTTTGTGTAGGAAGTCCTTCAAACAATCATACCAAGCTCTAGGGGCTTGCTTGAGCCCATAGAGCACCTTGTCGAGTTTGTAAACATGGTTAGGATATTTTGAATCTTCAAAACCCGGTGGTTGCTCCACATACACCAATTCGGAGAGGGGGCCATTGAGGAATGCACTTCTCACATCCATTTGATATAGCTTGAAATCATGGTGAGTAGCAAAGTCAAGTAATATACGAATCGACTCAAGCTTAGCTACGGGTGCATAGGTTTCTCCAGAATCCAAACCTTTGATTTGAGTGAAACCTTGAGCCACCAACCGTGCTTTGTTCCTTGTAACCACGCCATGCTCGTCTTGCTTGTTGCAGAAGACCCATTTGGTTCCTATCACATTTTTCTTGGGCCTTTCCACCAAGGACCAGACTTCATTCCTAGTGAAGTTGTTCAGCTCTTCTTGCATAGCCATCATCCAATCCGGATCATCAAGTGCTTCTTCCACCCTAAGAGGTTCCAAAGAGGAGACAAACAAGTAATGTTCATAAAAACTTGCTAAACAAGAACATGTCGTTACCCCATGTCGTATGCTCCCCAATATGTTGTCAACAGGATGATCCCGTTGAATTGTATGATGAACTTTTGGATGTGGCACGAGTGATCTCCTTTGAATGGGTCCATCTTCATCATCTTCATCATATGTGTGGATGTCTTCATTAACTCGTTGGTCATCAAGTTGAGCTTGAGCTTGATCATTAGTTTGATGTGGTACTTGAACTTCATTTGCATTTCCACCATTCGGAGTTGCAGAAGCTTCACCATGCGCATTTGGATGCACATGATGGATAGTGGAATCTTGTGGAACATGCAATAGCTCATCTTCATCATCTTGAATCTCAATGAGCCTCACGTCACCGGTTGCAAGCTTCTTTATAGCTTTGGATGGAGGCATGTCATTACATACAAGCTCATCATTGACTTGCTCCTTTTGAGAGCCATCGGATTCATCAAAAGTCACGTCTACCGTTAACTCAATAGTGTAGGTGGCATTATTGAATACACGGTAGCCATGTTCGTTAGTACCATAACCAAGTAGAAAGCCTTCGTGTACCTTAGGTGCAAACTTTGAGCTTTTGGCCCTCTTGTTAAGTATGAAACACTTGCAACCAAAGACTTGAAAGTAGTGCACCTTCGGTTTGTTACCAGTTAGAAGCTCATTTGGCATCTTGTCCCTTAGCTTGTGAAGGTAGAGGCGATTGATTGCATGACATGCGGTGTTCATCGCCTCCGCCCAAAAGCCATGAGACGTCTTGTATTCGTCCAACATAGATCTTGTGGCTTCAACAAGAGTTCAATTCTTCCTTTCCACAACCCCATTTTCTTGTGGGGTATATGGAACGGAGAACTCATGCTTGATTCCTTCATCATCAAGATACTCTTCTATGTTGGTGTTCCTAAACTCGGTCCCGTTGTCACTTCTCACTTTCTTGATCTTGAGCTCAAACTCATTTTGAGCCCTTCTCGCAAACTTCTTGAAGATACCTTGGGTCTCACTTTTATCTACTAAAAAGAACACCCAAGTGAAGCGAGAATAGTCATCAACAATAACAAAACCATACTTATTACCACCGATGCTTTGGTAAGCAACGGGTCCGATGAGGTCCAAATGAAGTAGCTCCAATGGTCTTGTGGTTGACACGATGTTCTTTATTGGATGCTTAGCTACAACTTGCTTTCCGGCTTGGCATGCGCTGCAAATCCTATCTTTCTCAAAAGAAACATTGGTTAGTCCAAGAGCTAGTGATGGACCAGGATGTCAGAGATATCATCTATCGATGATTACTACGACTAATCCAGGATGGCTTTAGAGATCCGAAGACTTGTAACGAAGTGTACTTGGATTAGGACTCTAGTTTGTAACTTAGCCGAGTTGTAAAAGGAAGTCCTGTAATTAGAATAGGACTCCGATATTGTAACCGGCTAGGACTCAGTTTGCGCTGAGGCTCACCCGGATATATAAGGGGGACCGGGCGCAGGTCCTAGATCATCGAACATTGAATCATAAGCAATACACAGGGCACACGCCGCACTGGACGTAAGGTATTACGCTACTTAGCGGCCTGAACCAGTATAAATCGCTGTCCCTGTGTACTCGCCGAGTCCTACGAACGCCGATCCCCACCGAACAAATTGTCTGAGATTACTCAAGACGAGTTGCCGATCAAAAAACACCGACAGCTGGCGCGCCAGGTAGGGGCTTTCGGCGATTCGACGACCAAGAGCCTGGCGAACCACAACAACATGTTCTCGGCGGGATCAATTTTCGTTTTTGGCTCATGGACTTGCATCGCGGATGATCGAGGAAAGCTGCACAGACAGCTCGCCGTGGAATCAGAACCACAAGTCATGCCAAAGATGGAACACCTCGCTCAGAACCTAGCAAATCTGACAATCCAAGACCCGCAAGATCCTGGGGACCATACAAAGACATCCGACTCCTACTCCAACTCGAACTCTGAAGAAAAGGACCCGGATACCTGCTATGGCTTCACCTTCGGGCTGCGGAACTCTACTGAAAACTTTTAGGACCTGATTGGTGCAAAATTCAAAGAGTATCAGCAGATACCTTTGGCGGGAGCTCAACAAGGACTCGTTTTCAGCTCTACCAAGGAGGGTAACATTGTCCATTGGCCAATTCAGCCTGCCCCGGCTAGACTGGTTGGCACAATTGACCAGCAACTTTCGTACCAGCACGAACATCAGCTCCCTTTTGAGGAACATGACTCCACAACGGAACTAATCTCCGACACTTCTACTTTGGAATCAGTAACACCGGGATCATCAAACCAGGGCTACACTCGTGAAGTCTTCATGGCGGGGCACCAGTCATCTCTACGACCACCAACCCCACCAGATGTCTGTCAAGATGATGAAACTCTGAGTATGATTTCTGACAATGATCCGGAAGGACCCGCGGAAACCGAGTCCTTGAAAGCTGAAAGAATCCGAAGGAATAGAGCTAAGGAGGCCTGCAGAAGGCGAGCAACTCACCGCAAGGAAGCTGTAGATCGCTACAATGCACGACTAGAAGAATACACACCGGAGGCATCTAGAAGCAGAGAGAGAGGCTGAGCGTCAAGCTCGCACTGAAGAGAATCACTCCCAGGATGATCTTAACAGACGGCACCCTGATTGTTCTCGCAACCTTGAACCCGAGTTCATGAGGGTCGCCGGCCATAAAGTCTTCCAGACTCCCTATCAAAACATACTAGCTCTAGCTACGGAGATGGGAGCCAAGACCAACCGCACCCCTGATGAAGAGCGACGACTGGTCATGCTTCAGACTACCGCACTCCAACTCCGAGGGCAGAATCTTGAATCCCTAGCTGACGAGCAAGCGTCATCTCACCCAAGCCAGAGGCGGCCGGTTCAAGAACGACTCAGTCGTATCCCACCAAGGAGCCGTCTGGGCCACCGAGTACCCGACCAAGCTGAGGGAGGAGCCGAATCTTCATACAGAGGAGTCATAGTTGCAACATCTGATGTAGTTGATCGCTTCCCCTACTTTTCCCAAAGGCTTCGAGCAGTTTCATTCCCGCAAAAATTCAAACCCGGGAATTACTCAAAGTACGACAAGAAGACAGAACCTAAACGGTGGCTCAGGCTGTATGCTCAAGCAGTCGAGCTAGCGGGTGGAAGCAACAACGTCAAAGCACTCTACCTCCCAATGGCTCTAGAGACAATGCCGCTTGCTTGGTTTGACAGGCTTAAACCCGAGTCCATCGACTCCTGGGAACAACTACATTGTATCTTCGTTGAAAACTTTGCGGGTGTCCCAGAGAGATCAGATCCCCGGACTAAGCTCAGAACCTGCAAGCAGCAGAAAAACGAATCAATGCGGGAATACTATAGGCGATTCTCAGAAATCTGCTCTACAGTATCCGACATCACAGACAGAGAAGTAATTGACCTTTTTGGCAACGGTATTTGCGAAAGGTACAATTACAAAGATTTCATCAAGCAGGACCCGACCACCACTGACGAGTTCCATCGGGCTGTAAACTCCATGATGGCGACAGAGGAACGCACACAGGAATGCTTCCCCGATAGAAACACGCAAGGTGATCGAGGAAACAACTTGAGAGGCAACCAGGCACCACAGCAAAATACCCGGAAAAGGGCAGGAGAATACTGTTGCTGCCATGGAGCCTCAGAAGAAGGGAAACAAGCCATTCACCTTTGATGACTTACTCGATGGACCCTGCCCTTTCCATCCAAAAGGTGGACATCAAGCAAGGCACTGCCGACAGCTCAAGGAGCGAGGCTTGATCTCCGACTTCAACAAGAACAAGAAAGACAAAGGCAAGAAGACAGCTGAGGATCATCAATAGGACGCCAGTGGCTTTCAGCACCCCAAAGGAACTTTTAATGTCATCTTTGAGGGAGTAACTACTAGTGACAACAAGAGGCTTCAGAAGCTTTCCCTGCGAGAGATCATGTCCACCGAACCAGCGACACCCAAATACCTCGACTGGTCCGAACATCCGATTAATTTCTCCAGAGCAGATCAATGGACCAGTGTTTCCAATGCAGGCCATTACCCGCTAGTTTTGGACCCCACGGTCGCTGGATATACACTTGGTAGGGTACTCATCGATGGCAGAGCGGGACTCAATGTTATCTTTGCAAGCACCCTACGAAAGATGAATCTAGATCTCGCAACCCAGCTCACACCATCAACCGCTCCTTTCTACGGCATAGTACCCGGAAAAGCGGTTGTACCACTCGGAAGGATTATACTACCCATCACTTTTGGAACTCCGATCAATTACAGAACGGAGTACATCAGGTTTGAGGTAGCCGACATCGAATCATCGTATCACGCCATATTCGGGCGACCCGCTATTGCCAAGTTTATGGCAGTACCCCACTACCTGTACCTCTTATTGAAGATGTCAGGTCCCAAAGGAATCTTAACCTTCAGAGGCGACTTGAAGCGGTCATTTGATTGCGACACAGAGGCTGTCCAAATCGCTGAAAAAGCTCAACTCACCCTGGAAGTACAAGAACTCGCTCAGATGGTGCTTAATACCAAGCCTGGAGATTAAATCCCAACCAAGAAGGCGGGTACTATTCAACCATCAGCAGAAGTCTCCACAAAAGCCATTGACCTAGAAACCGGTGATCCTTCCAAGACAGCGGTTATCAGTGCTCACCTATCTGAAGAATAAGAACTCGCGCTCACCAAGTTCCTTCGAGCAAACAAAGACATATTTGCTTGGAAACCAGCAGACATGCCTGGGGTCCCAAGGAACTTGGCTGAGCACAGATTAGAGTTAAAGGAAGGCTCTAGACCTATCAAGCAAAGATTACGACGATTTTCACCAGAGAAGAAAGAGGCAATCAAGAAGGAAATAGCCAAGCTACTCGCGGCCAGATTCATCAGAGAAATCCTCCACCCCGAGTGGTTAGCTAACCCAGTGCTAGTCAAGAAGAAGAACTCTGCTGAGTGGCGCATGTGTGTCGACTACACAGACCTCAATAGGCATTTTCCAAAGGATCCCTTCGGATTACCAAGGATAGACCAAATAGTTGATGCCATCGCAGGCTCCGCCTTACTCTCTTTTCTGGATTGCTACTCTGGGTACCATCAGATTGCCCTCAAAGAAGAAGACCAACCCAAGACATCGTTCATTACTCCTTTTGGAGCATACTGTTACAAAACTATGTCCTTTATGCTAAAGAACGCGGGGGCTACTTATCAACGCGCCATCCAAGATTGCCTAGGTGATCAGATTGGCCGCAATGCAGAAGCTTATGTTGATGATGTAGTCATAAAAACAAAGGATCCGACTACCCTGATATCAGACCTAGAGGAAACCTTCAACCGATTACGTGCGTATCAATGGAGACTCAATCCAACCAAATGCGTCTTCGGGGTACCCTCAGGACAGCTACTCGGATTCCTCATTAGTCATCGAGGCATCGAGGCTAGTCAAAAGCAGATCACAGCTATCATCAACATGAAGCCGCCTACCTCTGTCTGAGACGTTCAGAAACTCACCGGGTGCATGGCTGCGTTAAATCGATTTATCTCACGGCTCGGAGAAAAGGGATTGCCTTTCTTCAAATTACTTAAAGCCGACGACAAATTTCAGTGGACGGATGAAGCGGACAGAGCTTTTGAACAACTCAAAAGCTACCTTATCAATTCACCCATACTGACACCGCCGGAGCCCAGGGAACCGATGATGCTGTATATCGTAGCTACCACACACGTTGTCAGCACAGCAATCGTGGTGGAGCGCAAAGATGACAAGCACATCTACAACACCCAACGACCAGTTTATTACATCAGCGAGGTACTATCTGACTCGAAAGTCAGGTACCCGCAAGTACAAAAACTGCTCTATGCTTTACTCATATCCTCAAGAAAGCTGCGGCACTACTTCGAAGCTCATGAGATCACGGTAGTCACGGATTTTCCTTTAGGAGAAATCCTTCACAACCGTGATGCTACTGGAAGGATTTCCAAGTGGGCAGTTGAATTAGGGGCACTCAACATCAAGTTCACTCCGAGGAAAGCTATCAAGTCTCAGGCCCTAGCTGATTTTGTCGCCGAATGGACTGAAATACAGCAGACTAGAGACAATGCTGTTCCTGATCATTGGAAGATGTACTTCGATGGGTCCTTAAAACTCGAAGGAGCAGGAGCCGGAGTTCTTCTTGTATCACCCGCTGGCGAACAGCTCAAATACGTTCTGCAAATATTGTGGCCAGCCACCAACAATGAAGCAGAATATGAGGCACTACTCCACGGACTTAAACTAGCAGTCACTTTGGGCATTAAGCGGCTATTAGTCTATGGCGATTCTTCTGTGGTCATTCACAAGTTAATAAAGACTGGGACTGCACAAGGAAACAATGAATGCCTATTGTGCTGAAGTACGCAAGCTGGAAAAACACTTTGCAGGACTGGAACTCATTCATGTTACCCGGGATCTCAATGTGGCAGCAGATATACTTGCGAAATTGGGTTCTGACAGAGCACAAGTTCCTAGTGGTACCTTTGTACATGAGTTATCCAAGCCTTCAATCCAAGAGAAGGAGGAGTTCGAGCCAGAACCCGCAACCCAGGTCCTATCTCTAGCACCTGACTGGACACGAGTTTTCATTGACTACTTCAAAGAACATAAACTGCCAAGCGACAAAACTACAGCAGAGCAAGTCACCAGGCGTAGCAAAAACTATGTTCTAGTCGGGGATAAGCTGTATCGACGCGGAGCTTCATCAGGGGTCCTCCTCAAGTGTATTACACTAGAAGAAGGCAGGGAAATCCTGAATGAAGTCCACTCTGGGTCCTGCGGTAATCACGCAGCTTCAAGGACACTAGTCGGAAAAATCTTCAGGTCACGAAACTACTGGCCCTCAGCTTTAAAAGACGCGGAAGACTTAGTCCGCCGATGTCAATCATGCCAGTTCTTTGCCAAGCAGCAGCATGTACCCGCACATGAACTGATATGCATCCCTCCGTCATGACCCTTCTCATGCTGGGGACTCGATATGGTGGGTCCTCTCAAGCGTGCCCCAAGCGGATTCGAGTACATCTACGTCGCAATTGACAAATTCACAAAATGGATCGAGTACATGCCCTTGGTCAAGTTCAATGCTTCCAAGTCAGTCCAATTCATGCAGAGCATCTTTCATCGCTCTGGAATGCCGCACAGAATCATCACTGATCCTGGGTCCCCCTTTACGGCTATCGAATTCAAGTCATGGGCCAGCGACTGTGGAATCAAGATAGACTACGCATCAGTAGCTCACCCACAGTCCAATGGCCAAGTTGAAAGAGCAAACGCCCTGATTCTCGCCGGATTAAAACCAAGACTATTTGACCTCCTAAAAGATCACGGCGGAAAGTGGGTTGAAGAATTGCCTAAGGTAGTCTGGGGGCTACGAACACAACGAAGTCGGGCAACAGGCCAAACACCTTTCTTTCTGGTATATGGCACTGAAGCAATCCTACCGGCTGACTTAATCTGGAACTCCCCACGAATAGAGCAGTACAACGAGGGCGAAGCTGATGATACCAGGCGGTTAGAAGTCGACAGCCTTGAAGAAGACCGACTAACCGCACTTTTTCAATCAGCGAGGTACCTCCAAGGGATGAGACGTTACTACGATAAAAACGTCCACCACCATACCTTTCAAGTGGGCGACATGGTGTTGAAGAAAATCCAAACACCGTTGGACGTCACAAGCTCATGAGTCCATGGGAAGGTCCTTATATTGTATCCAAAGTAACAAGACCCGGGTCATTTGAGCTAGTCACTGAAGATGGATCTCCACTGCCAAATTCATGGAATATTGAGCACTTGAAGAAATTCCATACTTAAGGACTACGCTACAATTCTGATTCAGGGCAATTGTATTTATTAGTCGGATATTAATAAAGTTTGAAGTTCATACGACATAAGAACTTTTATCCAGGCTTTTTTCTATACCTCATCACGACTATTCAGTCGCATAACAGTCTCTGCAATAGCAGGGCTTACCTCCGACTAATATATAATATTACTCGGATAGATCGGTTCAGCGGAAACCATACTTGAGTTACGAGCTTCGAGCTCAATACAACTCACAAGGTAGTACGGCTTAACACCCGGCTATCAGCCTATAGCGAATATGAAATCCACTATAGTGGACAATAGTTCCTATAAGGCATACCAAGGTGGATTAGTACTCACCATGTTACACATTTCTTGGACAGAGGTCCACCCACCTTCGCACTCAAGCTGCGATCGTCAAGAGGATATGATTCACCCAAAAGGAACCAATGCTACGGTCCTTCAAGAGGTGCTTGATCATTGTTATCCCTTGAACAAGGGTACTAAGAGTAGTACTCGGGCAAGACTAAGTTCTCTACACAGTGGTTAGAGAAATGAAGTCACACGACCCAAACTAAAGTGCTAGCGAGCACTCGGATAGACTCGTCTAATTAGACGCCTGGTCATACATCCACAACAAATAAACTCAACCCATTGCCAAAGAAATTTGCCGCAATATGGAGTTGGACATATATGCAATTCACAAGATTCAAAAGTAACCAATATCTTTGATATCTTATAATAATTGTTTTCAGGAGATACAAGCTGCAGGGACAGAGAGGAGCCTAGACTACTCTACAAGATCTAATATCTGTGAGTACTCCTCCGCGGCGGCCTTCACCTCCTCTTGCATTGCCGCAAGGTCATCGTCATCTTTGCCCTCAGGAAGTGTCATCAGAGCGGACAGGTCAAAGGACGGCAGATGCAGCCGCAGCGTCGCCATCAGACCCTGCACCACGGAGATCGACATATCTTTGATGTATTGCGCCAGCCGCCCAGGTGCAGCTTTGGCCCGTTCAATCAAAGACTCCTCGACTCCTACCGGCGCCGGAATCATGTTGAGCAGGGGCTCGACAGCTTGCTCCAAGGCCATCAGGGATCCCGCGACTCCTTCGTAGACTTCAAAGCCTACAGAAGGTCCCGGTCAGCACCCTCACGCATCAATTTGGCTTCTTGAAGAGTACTCTGCGCATTAGCAAATACCTCTTCAAGCCGCCTGCTTCCGATTGAAGGCGTTCTGCCACCCAGAAGCCAGCTTATTTGCATATGCATACAAAACAGTCAGTTATCATGTCATCCGACTAATATTATGGAGCAGAACGACACAGAAACTCCAAGTATACCTTCAAGCTGCTTTTTAGAACTCTTCTTGAGCTCCTTCAGCTTCTGTTCAATAGCAGCGGACTTGGATATCAGCTCACCCTCTCGGTCGTTAGCAGCGTCACGCTCCGCTACCACTTCCTTGAGGTTGCCTTGGAGTTCATTAATGCGATTATGCAAAACTGGGTGGCTACCTTCTGACTAATTTGGTCCTGAGCAATATAGTCCCGGAGCTCTGGTTTTCACGAGATAGCTCCTGGCGGATCCGGGTGACTTGATCTCTAACCTTGAAGTCAAAGGACTACAATACAATAATATCGTGAGTACTCGGATGAGTTTACAGTATAACAAGAAGAGATTGAGACTCTTACCTCAACAAATTGGTGAAGAGCTTCAAAAGGAGCCCTCACCTGATCCCTCAGCTCCTTCAGCCGAGTAAGATCTTGGTCATACCCGGATACGTCAAGAGTAGCTCCTTGGCGCGAGGACTCGGGTGCATCTAAAGATCCTCCCTGCTGACAAGCTGAGCCCTCTGCATGTATCTCTGTCAAGACCATGTCCAGGGTAGGTTCGTCCGGCTGTCGTGTACGAAAAAACCAGTCATTCCACACTCGGTCAAACTCCAATTGAGTGAGAGAACGAAAGATGGAGTACGGCCAACCAACCTGAGGCAATGGAAGAGCATCCGCGTCAGGAGCGGCTTCGACTTGAGACTTGGACGGAGAAGAGCCAGGCAGCGCATCTACCTGACTGAAGGTTGGCGGTATGCTGGAGTCATCCTTGGCCAGCGGCTCTGACTCCTCTACCACCTGAGGATCAGGAACGGTGCTCGAGGCTGTTGCACCTGGTTTTGCCTTCCTGCAAGCAGACAAGTATACATGTCAGTATCAGAACTCTGTGTACACTCTACAAAGCTGAAAACTTACTTCACGAGCTTCAAAGGCTTGGTAGCTTCAAGAGTGGCTGTATCAGAAGTGGGTCTGAAGTCGGCGGCTTCTCAGACACCACGCTGCTTGAAGTCCCTCGCGCCGTCCCAGCATCTGATATAGCGACATATATAAGACAAGAGACCATCAACACTCAAAAGGATTACAAAGTACTCGGGTTTTCCCTTACCAGGAGCACCTGACTTATAGTGCTTATCAGACAATTCTTGAGATAAAAGAACTTTTCGAGAAGCACGGCGATTACCAGTGCGAGCCTTCTTAAGGACGGGTCCTCCGGCTTCTAGTTGAGGAGTCGACGACCTCTTCCGGCTACCCTCAGCCTCTGGTCTATAAGCAGGACATCAGAGTAAGTTGATTCTGTGTCAAGCCAATCAAGATCTTCAGGCGAACTTGGTTTGTTAGGAAGATCCTCACTTCGGATTGGACCTTCCAACGCGATGCCTCCGCCTTCTTCAGCCGCTGGAGGCAGGGGAGGACAATCATTGTTATCTCTCCCCTATCCCTAAAAAGCAGAAGGGTATCTAGTCAGGTCAGAAGGATATCTATTCCGAACCTTGACGACATGACAAATTAAGTACTTATCGGAAGAGGAGGATTAATGGCGGAGAAGGATGTCATCACTGGAGCAAGACGTTCACGGCTCTTAAGTAGCCGGTTCACTCTCCAGAGGACTTCACAGTCTGCCAATTGCTCGACAGCGTGGCGACCCGGGTCGTTCTTACCCAGGTATTCGAACCCAAAGTTGGCTCGCTGCTGAAGCGGGTGGATGCGTCGGGCAACAAAGTCTTGAACGACAGTGTATCCGGTCAGCCCATCGATTATCAAAGCGTTTATCATAATGAGGAGGGGTTGGATAGCCCCTACTTCTTCACTTGTGAGCTTCTCCTTCCATTCACGGCACTTCTGTGGTGGCCATCCATCATGACGACGAAGAGCTCAGGGTGGGTTACCCATATAGAACCACCCAGCAGCCCAGTCTTTTACCGACTCTGACAACTCAACAGTTACATATTGATTGGCTACTTCCAATCTAACCTGAAGACTAGCCCCTCCGACTACTTCGGTATTAGCGTCACTAGGTTGACACTTAAACTAGAAAAAGTAGCGGAACAGGGTAATAGAGGGACATATCCCCAGAAAAGCCTCACAGAGATGGGTGAAGATTGCAATATGAAGAACCGCATCGGGAGTAATATGGTTCAGAGTCAAACCATAGTAATGCAGCAATCCACGGAAGAAATCCGAAGCAGGAAGCCCCAATCCCCGCTCTACGAAGGCTTTAAACATCACGATCTCCGTGGTGTTGGGGGCAGGAGCGCGATGATCTGGGTACCCTCCATCCATCCAGTGGTTGCGCCCGTAGCAATCCTTGTTGCGCCAGGAATGCCAGTTCCACCAGGGTAATGTCCGGTTTCTTCCACGCCAAGACATCAGTTGGCGGGTTCGGATGCTTAGGCTTTCCGGTGGTGGTGATCTTAGGCCTTCTTTGTCTCCCGCAGACTGCCTATTGGGACCCATGTTAGTGACGAGAGATTTCCTATGCATCAACTGTGGAATTGGCTAAGGGATTTCTAGCTCCGAAGGCAATGGCTTGATGAAAGCGTAAGGAAAACATACGCCCATCGGCGGTTATCTTATATGATCTGTTGGCATCCGTTCATCTTTTCTCAACGGCGTCATGGAACCGTCTAAAACCCTAACGGCTGGGAGTATGTGTCAGACGGCGTTAGAGACAGAGAACAGGAATACAGTAAACAGACAAGTTTCTTCTTCCGCAAGATACATTTAGTACTCGGAAAGCAAGACAGAGGACTCGGAAAATATTCCAAGTACTCGGATCTTTGTTATTATTACTCGGAATTACAACAGAGATACATGGAAACATCCTGAGATACAACAACTTCAACAGAGAAGTACAATCAAGGTGTAAAACGCTACTCTAGTGAATTCAAGGTACATAGCCTTGATGCCTATTGCACCAAGGATGGGTTCAGTGAGACGCAGTAAAGCAGACATAGAACCTTGGGTAGACACTATCTTTTCAGTGCATCCCAAGGTGGGTCTTTGGTACCACCCCAGTACTCAAGGAACTCGGGGAAGACCATCACCCTCGCCGCCCTTTTGACAACCTGTGACCCCGAGGTTATCTACGAGTGGTAGTCAAGAGTTCTTTTAGGCGCACCTCTGTGTCCCTCTGCTCGCGACCACTTGGAAACCACCCTAACGGATGATCCTTTCACAAGAGTTCTTCTGGGCACTTCATCTATTCTACAGAAGGAAGACACCCGGGGGCTCGATCATCTAGCTACTGCTATTACAATACCCATGGAACTAATAAGAAGTTCTATACTCTCGAAAGATATGAGCTCTTTGCTTCCGAGGCAGGGTATTATAGGCAGTTTCTTCTGGGTCTATAGACAGGTTCATCAACAAAAGTGATCGCTGGACCAATAATTCAACCAATGTACTGTGGTGCATGTGAAGCTCGGCATGGGTAACAGAGCTGATTCTCACTCGCACTTCAAGACGAAGACGACAAAGTTTGCAGTTGCAGAAAACGACAAACATCATTATTACGCACAGTTGGAATAATCACCAGTCAATTATTGCTGAACTCAAGGTAATTTTTATTCAGTGGGGGTGATATGGGATGTTTGTTGAAAACATGCCCACCTGAAGCTGAGTAATTATTATTTGGATGGTTTAAGCAACAAGTTGGTGTCATGGTCCGACTACTCAAGACCTTAATAGATTACCTAATGGCTTCATTTAGAAGACCCCGAGAACCGACTACTATGGTACTCGGAACTCAGGCTCGGGGGCTGCCGGGTATAATCTATAAAGGAAATGTTTCTTATTCAAGATTTACTCGGAAAAGGCTCCAAAGATCCTCAAAGTATTATAAATAACAAGAGGCTCGGGAGCTACACCCTATGGGTGCACTTTTTGAAAAAAGCGCACGCCATGGAATTTCTTTACTCGAGCAGCACTTCAAGATTCTCAGACATTACTCGGAGATTCTCAAGAAGAAACTTGAAGATAACGTCGTGAAGAAATGATGAAGAGCTCGGGGGCTTGACGGACCAGGATGTCAGAGATATCATCTATCGATGATTACTCCGACTAATCCAGGATGGCTTTAGAGATCCGAAGACTTGTAACGAAGTGTACTTGGATTAGGACTCTAGTTTGTAACTTAGCCGAGTTGTAAAAGGAAGTCCTCTAAATTAGAATAGGACTCTGATATTGTAACCGGCTAGGACTCGGTCTGTGCTGAGGCTCACCCGGATATATAAGGGGGACCGGGCGCAGGTCCTAGATCATCGAACATTGAATCATAGGCAATACACAAGGCACACGCCACACTGGACGTAAGGTATTACGCTACTTAGCGGCCTGAACCAGTATAAATCGATGTCCCTGTGTACTCGCCGAGTCCTACGAACGCCGATCCCCACCGAACAAATCGTCTGAGATTACTCAAGATGAGTTGCCGGTCAACAAACACCGACAGCTAGTCGGCGATACCAAAGCCAACCTGTGCTAGATTTTGCCATTAAGCATGTCTTAGGTTCCACTTTATTGGTTGAGAAGTCAACTAGGTAAAGCTTTCCCTTCAACACATCTTTGAACGCAATAGAGGAATCCCTTCTTCTAGAGACGGTCACACCCTTATCCGTAAAGAGACAATCGTAACCCATTTCACAAAGTTGAGAAACGGATAACAAATTGTAACTCAACGAATGCACAAGTAATACATTAGATATGGAATTGTCAGTTGAGATAGCAATTTTACCCAAGCCAAGTACCTCTCCTTTTCCATTGTCACCAAACACGATGTTTTACATGAATCATGGTTTGGTTGAAAAGAAGTGAACATTTCTTTTGCCCCTGTCATATGATTGGTGCATCCACTATCCAACACCCAACTTGTTCCACCGAAGGCATATTCCTCAAAACAAGTTATGTTCTTGATTTAGGTACCCAAGTGAGATTGGGTCCTAGGGGGTTAGTCACATAAACTTTGGGCACCCAAACATTTCTCATAATATCTCTCTTCTTGAGTGCACCAACATACTTAACGACAATCTTGCTGTTCTTGCCCCAACAACACAAGTAATCACATGTATAGCTTCATGATATGGGCTTTTGTTGCTGGGGGACCTCCACTTGCTTCTCCTTGTTGATCTTGTCATTGGCAAGTGTAGCCTTTGGATTGGCAACCTTGTTTGCCTTGTTCATGAGGTCAAAAGAGAGGAACCCCTTTGCTAAAGTTCACAAAGGGCACCCCATTGACCATCTTCCTTCCATTGGCTTTCCCATCATACCTACTATAGCCTATCCCATCCTTGATGGATGGATGTCTTGCGGTCTTGAGAATGTCTTTTGGTTGTTGCACCTTACACTTGCAACCATTCCTCAAGATCATGTTCAACCTTTGGATTTCCTTGTCTTTCTTCTCTAGCTCAACAAGGTTAGTTGCACAAGCATTTATATCAACTTTATAACATCTTTTGCAACCATTACTAGTATAGTATTAGAGCTATCAGAATCCTTAGGAGTAGTTGAAGAAGTGCTACTCCAAAGAGTGTTGTAGCTTAGTTCAAGAGTTCGATATTTATCTTGTAAGCTTGTGAGGCTTTCTTGAACCAAGCTAACCTTACTCTTTAGATTAGCAATTAAGTCATTGCTCGTGGAACACTCCTTAGCCAACTTCTTGTTAGAGTCCTTGGCTAAAGATAGTTCCATGGTCAATTTCTCAACCTTCAACTTCTCCTCGGCAAGAGAGGCTTCTAATGCAAGGTTCTTTTCTCACTCTAGAGTGATCAAGTCCCCTTGCATAACAAGACTCTCATTCTGACTCTCTAACTTAGTGAGCATTTTATTATTTTTGTGTCCACCTTTCTTCCCAAACTTTCTTATCATGATTTGTTAATAATCATCCATATCATCATCACTATAGTCATCACTAGAACAAGTAGAAGAGGTAGATGATACCATCTCATTCTTACCCATGAAGCAAGAATGAGTGAAGTCATCCTCGTCATCGGAGAGACCGTCGAACAAGCGTGATGAAGGGGCCGATGTAGCTATGTTGGAGAAGAGGCTTGGAGAGGAGGCCTTGTGAACGGCAATGTTGGCCGCTCCCTTTTCCCTCTCCTTGCCCTTAATCTTCTCTTCATCACTTGAGTCATCCTCTAAGAATCATTCTTCACAAAGATGAGCTTCACCTCCTCCTCTTCTTCTTTGCTTCTTGTCATCACTCTTGCTATACTTGCTCTTGTTCTTCTTTTGTGGACTATAGGCTATGAAATGATCATCCGCACCACACTCATAGCAATTTCTCTTCTTTGACTTCTTGAAGTATCCACCTTTGCTCTTCTTGTACATCTTGTTTCTCATGAATCTTCTAAAGTTCTTTACTAGAAGTGCAATCTCATCATCTGAGTCATCACTTCCTTCACTTGATGAATCATTTTGAGCTCTACTTCCTTCTTGATTGGCCTTGAGAGCTACCACTTTCTTGTTGTTTGCTTCTTGATCTTCAATGGCTTCATCATCCAAGACTTCATGATGCTTTATCTTGGCAAGCATCTCATGCGGTCCCATGCTCTCATAGTTTGGTGTTTCCATAATAATGGATGCAAGTGCCTTGTTCTTCTTCCTATAGGCTCTCAATAGCTTTCTCGCTGCCGAGTTGTCATCCCACTTTACATCTCCAACAGCTCTAATCTTGTTGATCAAGGTCATGTATCTATCAAACATTTGTTGTGTGGTTTCACCACTCTTGATTATGAAGTTCTCAATCTTCCCTTGAAAAAGCTCTATGTTGCATTTTCTCACACTTGCATCACCCTCAATGATATCCTGAGAGTGTCCCAAATCTTCTTTGCAACTACCATTCCATGGACCTTGGTACTCTCTTTGGGCTTGAGGCATGATAGAATCAAAGACGCCGCTTGAGCATTTGTTGAAACTCAATTGCATTTAGATCGATGTACTCTTCTCCTTCAATGTGACTTGGTCCATTCTCAACTATCTCCCAAGCTCTTACGGCAAGAAGATGCAACTTCATCTTGTGTGCCCAATCATTGTAGTTGATTCCGTCAAATGAAGGTGGTTTGCCTAGGTTGACGCTAGGTAGTTGAAGAACCTTGCTCATTTGGCCATAGTCAAATGGTATGCTTGAGAATTCTTCCTTGTTCTTGTCTTCCTCTTCACCACCTTTTGCCTTTTTATCTTTGGGCTCTAGAGGAACTCCTCCACCACTTGATGTTTCGCCTGTGCCGCTCAAAGCTTGCTTCAAGCTTTCAATCTCTTGCTTCATCTTATTCATTTGATCTTCGAATTGGTTTGCTTGCTTTTCTAACAGCTGATCTGCAACTTGCTTGGCAATGTTATCAACATCTGCCTGACTTAGGGTTGAAATGATTTTCCCTTTACGCGGTGAAGTGCTAACACAAAGGGTTAGGCTCTGATACCAATTGAAAGGATCAAATCAGCCTAGAGGGGGTTAATAGGTGATTTTCTATGATCTGAAACTTCAAAGACTAAAAACTTGTAGTTAAATAACCACCGGTACTACCGGTTTGTTTGGGTAGTTATTACCGGGTATAAAACACCGATACTACCGACACAAACAAACGGCACCACCGAAAACCTAAAACAACTACAAATCCAATGTAAAGAGATGCAATTTCAGATCAAGTAGATACCCCACTTTCCTAAGTGTTGTAGACGAAGATTGAAGCCTTCCCAAGGCTTGGTTCCTTCTCGACGTGTAGATCGGTCCTCTCCAACCTAAGAATGAGGAAGGGTTAGGAAGAACACGAAGAACACAAGTACAAGTATAGTATGCAAATAGAGAAAACAACAAGCACGCGGGACACAAGGATTTATCCAGAGGTTTGGTCAAACGACTAATGAGTGCCTACGTCCTCGTTGTTGAGGGGACCACCAAGGTCGGAGTCTCTTTCACCTCCTTGCCTCACTCAAGCCACCACAAAGGTTAGCCGAGTTTCTCCACTAAGAATCACAGGGTAAATACAAACGCTTCGGGGAGCCCTCACAAATGAATCAACACAGGCAACCACGAAGAACACCTAACCGGCTAGGGTTCAAAGAACCCAAGAGTAATAAACACAAACCAAGCTGACAAGATGTGGGAACCAAGTGCTCAAGTCATAGATCGAAGCTTCCCACTCTCTAATCTCACTTCCTGTTGGCGGTGCTTACCGACAACTTTTATGAGCCAACCAAGGACAAAATAAGGCATACTCTCATACATATGTTATAACCTTGACCTATTTCCACTTGTATTGGAGAATCATTGCTTTTCAGGTATCAAACATGAAAACAGTGGAAAAGGCGAGAAGAATACGCTTTCCGACAAAGCGTAAAACCAAGAAATATGGGAGAAGCCCACCTAAAGAAAACATTTGGGCTGGAAACCATCATAACCCTGAAATGCATCAAGCTAAGGGCCCACCACGTGAAGGTAGTGGCCAGCGGGCCCACCAGGGGTGCGGGCGCACTGCCCCTGGCCCCACTGGCCACCGACCTCCTATGGCGGTTGCATGCCTCCATGCAGAGGCGGTTCATATGGGTTTCCATAGTTAGCTCCTCCAAACCGACCTTGTACTAGTATATAAGTAGAGGTAGAGCTCCCTCTTTCATAATAAATCACACATCAACACATTTGTCTTTCATTCCACTTTGTATTTGGAGCTCTCTACATTAGTTTAGATCCTCTAGTAGTTGGAGCAAGTACTACTTGCAAGAGGAGAGGAGGAGTTGTAAAGATCTACTTGGTATGAATACTAAGTTCCTCTTTTCATACTTGTTCTTATTCTGTTATGATCAACATTGTTATGTTCTTGAATTAGAGCCTTGTTCTTGTTCATTGTTCATCGTTCTAGAACTTGTTCATAGCTTTAGATCCTTGTTCATCATGAACATGAACGTTGTTCTTCATTCAACATGTTTAGATCCTGATAGCTTAGTGATATGTGTTGGTGGTGTTTTGACGTGCTTCGGGTGCGCTTACATCTTTATCGTGGAGGTGTAAGTGTTCTTCATGTGCGTGAGAGTGGTTCTTGGGTATATGGAGTTGGGTGAATGCCTGACTTAGTCCACGGTTGAGGGGTAGGCGGCAGGTGGTGACAGCCCTGTCCGTCCCTTATAATCCCCCACGTTCGGCTTTGGGGTAGGAGTCTAAATTGCCCGGTGTATCCTGATGGCAGACCAGTGTTTCCTGGTCTCCTAATCCATCCAATACTTAGCACTAACGTTAACTTGATCATAACATGTATACTTGATTCATTGACATAACTATGTTAAGATCCATGCTCCGTAGGACATTCTTTTTTTTTATTCTTTCTTCTATCCCCGTAGAAGCTCTATGTATCTTAGGCAATGTGTGTGTGTTGATCCCACTATCCAAATTGCCGTTTATCCTCCTGCTATGGTTAATTAGTCAACTATGCATTTATTATGTTCTTGTCATGGTTATATCTCGAATCCTTTCGCACCTAGCCTTCCCAGTGGTAAAATATAAATAACGATACCTGGAATACTCCTGGTGAAATGCTACAACGGTAACCCCGTGCGCTTGCGGACCCTGTCTGTAAACGAATTGGTTTACCAGGCCAGCCCCTCAGGCCATCACTAAAACCACATGTCTTGGTATATGAAGTGCCATCGCACTTCGGCGCTGATACCGGATATGTAGTTAAGTGACTGTGTCTGAGGCTAACACTGATACCCCTTGGTAGCATCGCTAGGAACCACCATACTCAGTGTATGACGTAAGGGATGTCAGCCGACATTCCTGGCGCCGTACCTAGGGAATGATGGCCTACCCTAGTGATGATGCTAAGAGATGTCAGCAAGTATTTTTGGCGTAATCGCCAAGGATGGATCTCAAATCCATCCTCCAGTGGTTGTGCTAAGAAATGCCAACAAGAATTTCTGGCGCCGTTGCCGGGGAAGGCATAGATACGAAAGATTCAGATAGAACATGATTTTGAATTAATATCTGTATAATTGCTAATTGATCATGCAGGATAACCTTCTACTGTTTTCTTTTGTTGTGGATGAAAACAGGATAGTTGTTGATGGTGCTTAAAGCATCATTTCACTATCAACATTTCACCCAAAACCAAGGTAAAATAACATAAAAAGTAGAAGATTTGGTTTATAACTAACCTATTTCCATATGCATATTCTTATCTTAATGCAGGAAATGATGGAATTTGGGCCAAACAAGTGTACCAGGAGCAAGGCCAAGCCACTCTGGCCCATTTGGGCCTGAGTAGGGTGGCGGCCGCCACCTATTACTGGCGGCCGCCAAGTCCATCTTGCCCAAAGTGGCCCAGGCCATGTCATTGAACCGTGGGAGTCACCTCAAGCTCAAATCCTAGCCATTGCACACTAAGACGGTTTGATCCAAGGGCTAAGAGGAGTATCACCTGGATAGTGGGCTTTGGACACGTGGAAATCCCTGTCTAAAACCCTAACCGACCCTCAAACCGACTTAGGGAGCAAGTGAAGACCGTTGGATGAATGGCGGTTGCAATGGACGGCAGAGGGGTGGCGGGCGCCAAGGTTTAGTGGCAGGCACCACCCCCTAAACTCTAACCGACCTCCCCTTCACTCTATAAGTACCCCCTAGCTTCCTACCACTATAAAGAGGCCCCTAGAGTTCTCATTCGGAGAGCCTCACATCAGTCTTCACCATTTGGTTAGATTAGCACACTTGCTATGCTAGAAAGATTAGAGAGTGTGAGTGCCTCACTAGAAGAGGAGCTGGAGAGGAGAAGAGTAGAAGTCTGGAGAGTTCCGGAGTTGTCGGAGACCTCTGCTTCTCTCTGCTCTGCGCTTCAATTTGGTAACTTAGTATTTATTTTATCTTCAAGTATTTATTTCAGTACTTGTGTACTCGTTTCATTGCTTGATATTAGTTTCAAGTGCTCTAGTTCTAGTACAGGGCTAGTAGTAGTAATATATAGATTAAGTGTGGTACTTAGGCTATATATTGCTAGTGAATACGGCTAGGCCCCGGATAGCTGTGGTAGCAAGCAGGTGGTGACAGCCCTGTGGGCCTTGAATTCCACCACGTAGTTGGTCTAGTTTAACAGTAGGGCTCATTGTGCTAGCGTTCAACCTAAGTCAGTGGTAAAGGCTAGTACGCCCACAGTACACTAGTAAAGAACTTAAATCACTAGAAGTCTAATAGAACTAGGATCTACCCCAGTAGGTAGTGCTCATTCCCCTTCATCTATCCTAGATATCCTTATCCCGCTAGTTTTCTCAAAATCACTTCGCGTTCCACGTGGATTCGATACCCCGGAATACTATGAGGTGAAAAGCTACAACTGACAGCCGTGCGCTTGCGGTTTCTTCTGCGTACCACCCGAGGTGTCACACAGCTTTTCTGGCGCCGTTGCCGGGGAACGGTAGCTGATTTTGAGACTAGAGTTAGGATCATCTTTACCCTCTCCGTATGGGAGAACCAATCTATCTTCCAATTCGTAGCTCCTAAGAGTTCGCGATAGAGCCACATTCATCATCACAACCTATATATGCCGATAGTTACGAATTGCGCCCGACTTTATTAACAAAGTTCAGGAGAGCATATTTACGGGATCAGAAAATCCCTACACACATCTACTTGAGTTTGAGCAAGTCTGTGCATGTTTGAACATTTCGGGCATTTCACCTGACACTGTCAAGAGGAAGCTGTTTCCGTTCACTTTGACGGGAGCAGTTAAAACATGGCATGCTCGAACCGTGGAAAGTGCCAGAGGAGACTGGGGAACTTTACGGACCAAGTTTATCTTAACGTATTTCCCTGTCCACCGAGTGGTACAACTACGAGTAGAAGTGTTGACCTTTAGACAAAATGATAAGGAGACATTAGGGGAGGCTTGAGCCCATTTATTGATTTAATCAATTCAGGACCCGATTTAGCCATACCCGATCCAATGCTCTTAAGCATTTTTTATGTCGGTTTAGAGAAATAGAGCGCCCTTCACCTTGATCATTCGTCAGGTGGAGCGTTTCTTCATCTTTCTCCACGAGGTGGAAAGGAGGTTCTTGATAGAATTCTGAGAATACTCCTTATACTGGAGTTTCCGATGAAATCCGTGACGACGAAGAAGTCTAGATAGAAACTCAAGTTTCGACCTAGTAGAACAACAAGAAGAGCCCGAGTCTAGCTCGCTGACTTAGCGGAGCCTATTCCGTCCACATCTGGGGAAGAAATCTTCCGGATTTTTTGGGCGAGATAGAGGATGATGTGTTTGAGGATTACGAAAATGTTATGAACTACTCCGTTCAAGCTCTCTCATCCGACAAACCACTTCCTGAGTCTTCTGATGGAATCTATAGCGAGAGCGTCTTTTGGAACTCTCAGCTGTCATGAGTCATGAATGGACAATGGAAAGCCGAAGTAAACAGAAACCTGCCTCAATAGATAATGTACCTAGCATAATAAATTGTCCAAATTAGGGGAGAAAGAGCCTTTGCCTTTTACGACCCTGTCATGGGAATTAATGTTCTTGCTAGTTAATTACGTATCCAGAACATTCCCCGACCTTCAACGACAACCAACTAAACGGTGTTTAAGAGACCCAAATGGTGACATCTTGGAAAGTGAAGGAATCCTAAAGATGGTCCCCATCCAAGTAGATGGAGCGGACATGGTCTTAGATTTCTACATTTTCGATGTAGTCCTTTTTGACGTCTTCTTAGGACAACCTTGGTCCATACTTGCCTGCCTGCAAGGACCATGTCAAGAGCACTTTAATGCCCAAATCGGTGGAAAAGAGTACTCAGTACCTTTCGTTCGTGCATTAAATTCTATTGCCGAACAACCACCAGAACCAGATCTTCTCGATCAAGCTAGAACCTCTACCCTTTATGAGTTGGCTCAGCCTGATTTTGAAAAAGATTCTGAGTTCTTGTCGAAGAAGAAGCCGAGATAGATGAACCGTTTCGCTTAGACGAATCAGAAAAGCCATCTCGACCTTCCATAGAGCTAAAACCTCTGCCTGAAGGCCTGAGATACATTTTTCTAAACAATGACCCCGAGACTCCCGTAATCATTAGCAGTAAGCTATCTGAAGAGGAAGTCCATAGGTTGACCCTTGTCTTAGAAAAACACCGATCTATCTTTGGCTATTCACTTCAAGATTTGAAGGGAATTAGTCCAAATCTCTGCACCCATCGTATCCCTCTCGATCCTGAGATACCCCCTTCAAGAGAGCCCAAAGATGACTTAATAACGCTATGCGTGAAGTCGTGAAAAAGGAGGTTCTGAAACTCTTGCACGCGGGAATTATTTATCCAGTTCCTTATAGTGAATGGGTAAGTCCCGTGCAAGTAGTTCTAAAGAAAGGAGGCATGACAGTCGTTAAGAATGAGAAAAATGAGTCAATTCCTCAACGCACTGTCACTGGATGGAGGATGTGTATAGACTATAGGAAGCTGAATAAAGCCACAAAGAAAGATCATTTCCCACTCCCTTTTATAGATGAGATGCTAGAGAGATTGGCAAACCATTCCTTCTTTTGCTTCCTGGACGGATATCTGGTTATCACCAAATTCCAATCCATCCAGATGACCAAAGTAAGACCACTTTCACATGCCCGTATGGAACTTATGCCTATAGACGCATGTCCTTTGGACTTTGCAATGCGTCGACATCTTTCCAACGGTGTATGATGTCCATCTTTTCGACATGATTGAACAAATCATGGAGGTATTCATGGATGACTTTTCGGTCTATGGGAAAACCTTTGACGATTGCCTAGCCAATTTAGACAAAGTCCTCCAACGCTGTGAAGAGAAGGACCTAGTTCTTAACTAGGAAAAGTGTCACTTCATGGTGCGGGAAGGAATTGTCCTAGGCCATCGAATTTCAGAACGTGGGATAGAAGTGGATAAAGCCAAAATCGATGTAATTGAACAATTGCCACCACCCACTAATGTGAAAGGAATCCGAAGCTTCTTGGGCCATGCTGGTTTTTATAGAAGGTTTATTAAGGATTTCTCACAAGTCGCTAGACCCTTAACGAGCCTGTTAGCAAAAGACGCCCGTTCAAATTTGACGAGGATTGTCTACAAGCTTTCAATATTTTGAAAAAGGCTCTAACTTCTGCACCAATCATCCAACCGCCAGATTGGAATTTGCCGTTCGAAATCATGTGTGATGCTAGTGATTATGCTGTGGGAGCCGTCCTTGGTCAAACTAAAGATATAAGAAGCATTATGCTATTTCTTATGCTAGTAAGACCATGACTGGCCCCCAGCTAAACTATGCAACCACAAAAAAGGAACTTTTGGCCGTAGTCTTTGCCATAGACAAGTTTAGATCTTACTTAGTGGTAGCTAAGGTGATCGTTTATATACGATCACTCTGCTCTGAAATATCTCTTCACTAAGAAAGATGCTAAGCCAAGGTTGATCCACTAGATCCTACTCCTTCAAGAATTTGACCTGGAAATAAGAGACAGAAAGGAGTAGAGAATTCAGTAGCTGATCACTTGTCTAGACTACAAGTCAATAATTCGGACAATCTCCCAATAAATGACTTTCTTCGCGATGATACCCTTTTAAAAGTCACGTATACCCACCCTTGGTATGCAAACATCGTGAATTTTATAGTCGCCGGCTATGTCCCGCCGGGGGAGAATAAAAAGAAACTGCAATATCAAAGCAGAACGCACCTATGGGACGAACCATATCTCTATAAGGTCTGTGCAGATGGACTCTTGAGAAAATGTGTCCCCATAGAAGAAGCAACAAAATTCATAGATAGATGTCACTCCGCCGAATATGGAGGACACTATGGAGCTTTTTGGACACATGCTAAAATATGGAAAGTGGTTTTTATTGGCCATCCATGTACGAGGACACAAAGAATTTTGTGAGACATTGTCCTCGTTGCCAAAAGCATGGTAACATTAGTGCCCGAGATGCTATGCCTCTCGTGAACAATCTCCAAGTTGAGTTGTTCGATGTTTGGGGTATAGATTTCATGGGCCCCTTTCCTAAGTCCTATGACGCCGAGTACATTCTTGTGGCTATGGATTATGCTCGAAATGGGTAGAAGCCATACCTTGTCGAGCGGCAGATGCTAACTATTCGAAGAAAATGTTCAAAGAAAACATCTTTCCTCATTTTGGAGTTCCTAGACTAGTCATTAGTGACAGAGGCCCTCATTTCATAGATAAGAGCTTCCGACATTTCTTAGCTAGTCAAGGAGTCCAACATAATGTAGCCACTGCATACCACCCCCAAACAGTGGACAGACCGAAACGTCCAATAAACAAATAAAGAATATCTTGCAAAAGACGGTAGAAGAAATGGGAAAGGGATGGAAACATAAGTTACCCGAAGCTCTGTGGGCCTATCGGACCGCCTATAAGACCCCAATTGGAATGTCCCCATACCAACTAGTTTATGGAAAAACATGAAAGTTTCGCCTGTTTAGCATTGATTCAACGCTCTTGGGCCATTAAGAAATGGAACATGGACCTTGACCAAGCTGGCCAAAATAGGAAGATGCAAATTTTCGAACTAGAAGAATGGCGAGAGAAAGCCTATCATAGTGCCAAGCTCTATAAAGAGAGGACTAAGAGATGGCATGATAAACGGATCAAAAAGAAAGAGTTTGAAGTAGGAGATAAAGTTTTACTCTTTAACTCCCGTGTTCGACTTTTCAGACATGGTAAACTCCAAAGCAAATGGGAAGGACCTTTCAAGGTTGTTGCAACCTCGTCCCATGGAGCCGTCCCATTGGAAAGTGACGATGGGCAAATCTTCAAAGTCAATGGACAAATATTAAAAATGTTCTATGACTTTGATAAAAATGAGCTAAACAAAATTGATATAATTGACTTTGAAGTAGCTCAAGCCCATGACCATTAATAGATGGACCTAGTTTATCCTTTGTCCATTTCATGCACCTAGTCCATCCAAAACCCTGAGAAAGGCCTCTTTAGGCCCAACCATGCCATTTCAACCTCGGGACTTTGAATTTTAGGAGGCTTACCTTCTCCCGCTCGATGCCCGGCGAAGGAGGAGTGGCGGCCGCCACTCACAACTGGCGGCCGCCACCAAACCCTGGCGCCCGCCATGCAAGGCAGCGGTTTAGAGGCCCCCCTCCATGTGGCAACCAATCCCGAGCTCGGGAGAGTGAAAGAAGGAGAAGATGAGGGAGTGTTAGTTCATCTAAGGCCTATCCCTGCACTTCTTCTCCCTTCTCAAAAGAAGAACTCCTTCTTCTTCCTCCATCCACCCATGAAGTCTAGCCAAACCTCCTCCAAAACCATGTCGTCCCCACGGAAATCCGTGTCCTACAACCCTCAAGGATCCGTCTCGTCCTCCACCAAAGCCATCATCCGGTCATTAACCGACGACGACATAGAGGCGCTTGATGTGCCTCCTTTAGAGATGGTACTGCCTGATGGAACCGATGTCGGGGGGACACCACTGGAGGGTGCGGGGAAGGCACCAGCCACCACTCTAGTGGCGGGCGCCACCCCTGCTAGGCGGCTGCCAGGGGTGAAGTGCCCCCTGGCCTCGCCTCCTCTCCGTCTTCATCCTCCTCTGGTGACACCGTCCGGGAAGAAGTTGAGGACGCCCACTAGACCAACCACGGGAGAGATCGCCCCGCGGAAGTCTCCGGCCGTCAAGACTAGGGGCGATGAGACGCCCACTCCATCAAGGGTGAAATCCCAGGTCAGCTTTGGCTCGGATAGCCGCACCCTTAGTTACAGCCCCATTCCTAAGAGGTCTAAACTGGAGGTGTATGGCGTGAGGATGCTCGATATGGGCATTATGAGAAGGTGCTGCGTGAGCGCAAGGCGAGCACTCATGACTCCAATGGGTCGCTCACTGCGCCATACGTGCGCCGCCGTCTCAACCCATCGCCGGCAGGAGTCCCCGACGAGATGGAGCACAACGGTGGTGAGGAGGGGTTAACCCTCGAAAAACTCACCGCCGAGGTGAAGAAGCTGCGCAAGGAGAAGAGCGCCTTGGAGGATCAGGTCACAGAGATAGCCCTGTGGCGGATGGATATGGAGGATCAGTTCACCATCCTTCGCAAGGGCTGCACCTCGAAGATCAAGCGTGTCTTCAAAGAAACGGGCTTCGAGGATCTCTACGAGACTCCATCAGTAGATTAGATTAGGTTTAGGGTGTCTAGTTAGGTTCTTAGTTAGATTAAGTTTAATTTTTAGTTTGCTTGATTTAAATTTTAGTTTGTTTAAATTTCAATTTAGAATATTTGTTTAGGAAATTCTTATAATGAATAAAAAAAGACACCCTTATTTTTTCCCTTCATCAAGATTGTTCATTTTAAAAAATAAAAAGTGCCAAAACTTCTAGTGTGGGGGAAATCCCCTCTTTAAACACCACTGTAAAACGTGCTAAAATGTTCAAAGCAGTAACCTGTTCTTAGCAAGGTAGCTACCACGCTGTTTGCAAGCCGTTTGGGCCAAAGCCCATGGCGGCCGCCACCAATTACTGGCGGTCGCCAGGCCACTCTGCACCGAAACACCCCCGGTGAACCCCTAAACCCGTGTTTTAAATTATGTACAATTTGGATCACTGGATGTCTCGGTTTGAACTAAAAATGCTGCTAGGAAATAAAAATGCTGAAACAATTTCTTTTGAATTGAGTGTTTACACGACATGTTATTCTACCTTTTATTCATGTGTAGTAGCCTACTCATTTTGATAGGGAAATCAACCTAGGTTGTTGCTTGATAAGATATAGAAGTAGTAATTGAAATTGCATTAGTACTCTGCTACAACCTTGGGAGTTTTTATTTTGAAAACCAAAATTACCATGGTTCATGATCTTTCTTTCCTATCCACCTACCAAAGCCAAAATATTAGAGTATAGGAGAACGGCCCATAAAGCCTTCTAAATCAATCTTTGAGCCTTGTCAAGAATAGTTGATCTAGGTAGAAGAGTTTAGTCATGCTCTAAAAGCCAAGGCAAACCATGCCTTTTTGAGACAACTCTCACACTGAGAGTATACTCATGTAGTTCTCCTCCAAAATTTTGTTCTAAAAGAATTGAATAAACTTTCTCATTCCTTCAAAGGACATGGCTATATAGTATCTAAAAAAGGGAGCAAATGCTCTAAAAAGGACAAGTGTCCAAGTATTCAAAAAAAAGAGCAAATGCTCTAAAAAGGACAAGTGTCCAAGTAAAAGAGAGAGAGAGAGAGAGATGCATATAGCCATGATCCTTGGTAAGAGAAGAGATTCAAAAAGAACAAAGGAGTTGAGTTAGTCCACCTTATACCTTGGCTATTGCATGACTATACTCTCCCATGATCCTAAACTTGACTTAGCAATAAAAGAGAGATAGAATTTCCTTACATTCTTTCTTTTCCCCTATAAACTCCACATAAACCATAGGATAGACTCTGGCATTTCGTTTGCCATAAAGTAAGGATATACACCATGAGTGCCTTGAGATTTAAAGAGAGATTCAATGAACCATGATTTTCTTTTTGATAATATCCTGAAACCCCAAGGTATGTAAAAGAGGAAAGTGTGTTTCTCTTATTTGCAAGCTATTCTATCTTTCAACCGCCATAGGTATGATTTATTAGCCACTTGGAAAGGTTACTAACATGAGTATAGGTAGTTGAACATCTTGTGTGAATGCTTAGTTCAATAAATTGTTGCAATTCTTAAAGTCCATGCTTGCTCGGGACGAGCAAGAGGTTAGTGTGGGGGAGCTTGTTGATGGTGCTTAAAGCATCATTTCACTATCAACATTTCACCCAAAACCAAGGTAAAATAACATAAAAAGTAGAAGATTTGGTTTATAACTAACCTATTTCCACATGTGCATAGTTTCTTATCTTAATGCAGGAAATGATGGAATTTGGGCCAAACAAGTGTACCAGGAGCAAGGCCAAGCCACTCTGGCCCATTTGGGCCTGAGTAGGGTGGCGGCCGCCACCTATTACTGGCGGCCGCTAGGTCCATCTTGCCCAAAGTGGCCCAGGCCACGTCATTGATCCGTGGGAGTCACCTCAAGCTCAAATCCTAGCCATTGCACACTAAGACGGTTTGATCCAAGGGCTAAGAGGAGTATCACCTGGATAGTGGGCTTTGGACACGTGGAAATCCCTGTCTAAAACCCTAACCGACCCTCAAACCGACTTAGAGGAGCAAGTGAAGACTGTTGGATGAATGGCAGTTGCAATGGACGGCAGAGGGGTGGCGGGCGCCTGGGTTTAGTGGCGGGCGCCACCCCCTAAACCCTAACCGACCTCCCCTTCACTCTATAAGTACCCCCTAGCTTCCTACCACTATAAAGAGGCCCCTAGAGTTCTCATTCGGAGAGCCTCACATCAGTCTTCACCATTTGGTTAGATTAGCACACTTGCTATGCTAGAAAGATTAGAGAGAGAGTGAGTGCCTCACTAGAAGAGGAGCTGGAGAGGAGAAGAGTAGAAGTCTGGAGAGTTCCGGAGTTGTCGGAGACCTCTGCTTCTCTCTGCTCTGCGCTTCAACTTTGGTAACTTAGTATTTATTTTATCTTCAAGTATATTTTTTCAGTACTTGTGTACTCGTTTCATTGCTTGATATTAGTTTCAAGTGCTCTAGTTCTAGTACAGGGCTAGTAGTAGTAATATATAGATTAAGTGTGGTACTTAGGCTATATATTGCCAGTGAATAGGACTAGGCCCCCGGATAGCTGTGGTAGCAAGCAGGTGGTGACAGCCCTGTGGGCCTTGAATTCCACCAAGTAGTTGGTCTAGTTTAACAGTAGGGCTCATTGTGCTAGCGTTCAACCTAAGTCAGTGGTAAAGGCTAGTATGCCCACAGTACACTAGTAAAGAACTTAAATCACTAGAAGTCTAATAGAACTAGAATCTACCCCAGTAGGTAGTGCTCATTCCCCTTCATCTATCCTAGATATCCTTATCCCCCTAGTTTTCTCAAAATCACTTCACGTTCCTCGTGGAATGGATACCCCAGAATACTCTGAGGTGAAAAGCTACAACTAACAGCCGTGCGCTTGCGGTTTCTTCTGCGTGCCACCCGAGGTGTCAACAATAGTGTATGCGTGGATTCGCTCTACCGGAGAACTTCACCGATAATCCGGAGGCTATCGGCAGAAGAAATAAGAAATCTTCTACCTCCTCCACAGCTCCACCGACATAAGAACCACCAGTTTATGCACCAAGCTCAACTCTCGCCATGGCCAAGACCCTGCATGACTTTTTCGTCCCCGCTGTTTCCAACGTGCCCACCAGGCCCGCTGTCAACACCGACGACAAAGCTTTTGAGCTAAGGACTGGCCTCATCATCACCATGGTGCAGGCAAACCCATTCTATGGTTTGCCAAGCGAGGACGCAAACGGTCATCTTCATAACTTCCGGGAGCTTTGTGACACCATCGTCATCAAGGAAGTCACTCCAGATGTCATCAGGCTCTGACTGTTTCCCTTCTCCCTCGTGGGGAAGGCGAAGAAGTGGTTCTACAAGAACCTGACAGATGTCACCACGCAGGACAAGTGTTCGGCGGCATTCCTTGCAAAGTTCTTCCCCTTGGGCAAAACAATTGCCCTGAGGGGAGGAATCACCAGCTTTCAGCAGAACTCAACAGAGTCCATGCCCGAGGCATGGGAACGGCTGCAAGAATACATTGCAGCCTGTCCCCATCATGGGATGGAAGAATGGTTGGTGCTCCAAACCTTCTACGAGGGGCTCACGCCCATGTCAAGGGGGCACCTAGACGCTGCGGCTGGAGGGGCATTCATGTCCCTGACTATCAACGGGGCAAAGGCTATGATTGACAAGGTGGTCGTGAACCAAGCTTGGGGGGATGGAAGACCCCAAGCTAAATCACAAAAGGCATGCATACCATAAAGGAGGCGGATATGCTTGCCGCAAAAATAGATCTTCTGCTCAAGCGGCTGGACGAGAAGATAACAACCAGAGAAGAAAGAACTACCGTCCAAGCCATGGATACGCACATGACGTGCAAAGTGTGTGGGGAAACCGGGCACTCGGGGAATGACTGCCCGGAGACCCGCGAAGATGCTGCGTACATCAACAACGGATTTCGCCCGCAAGGCAGAAACTCATGGAACAATCAGCATCGGCCTCCATATCAAGGAGGCAACTAGGGCTACAACTCCAACACACCTACCTTCAAGGATCTTGTGTTGGGGCAAGCAAAAATCAATGAAAGCATCTCCAAAAGTCTTGCCCACAATGACAAGACCCTTGAAGGCATGAACTCCAAGATCGAGGGCCTAGCCTCGGCAGTGAAGAATCAACTGAGCTTCAACAAAATGATTGAGACCCAACTAGCTCAGATTTCGGCAGCAATCCCAGTCAACGACTCGGGGAAGATCCCAGGGCAACTTGAGACCCCCCTCGAGTCCGTCAAGCTCATCAATACCAGGTATAACAAGCCCCCGAGTTGGCCTGTCTACCATTATTATCTTGATCCTCCCTTCATGGCAAAGAAGGAAGATCCGGGCCGACCCACCATCAAGTGTGCCATAGGGGCACACAAGTTTCGCAATGCATATTGCGACCTTGGAGCAAGCGTCAATATCCTCTACAAGGCAGTATATGAGGAGATCCTTGGTGGTCCATTGTCAGCCACCAATTTAACACTCCAAATGGCCAACAACACGATATGCGGGACAGAGGGGTTAGCTAAGGATATTCTAATCCGCATCAAAGACAGGTACATCCCCGTTGACCTCGTCATCCTAGACACAGGGAAAGATGACGATGTCCCACTCCTCCTCGGACGACCATTTCTGAACACGGCTAACGCCGTGATATTTGTCTCCGGAGGATGGATTCACTTTCAGCTTCTTGAAAGAACCATCCAATGTCGGTTCAACGGATACTTCCACCGTGAACCTACACGGAAGCCACAAAAAGTTAAAAACCCGAAGGCCATCACATCTACTCCACCACCCTCGGCCAAGCCAAAGCCAGTATGACGGAAGAAGAAGCAACCACCCCAATCTCCTGGGTCGGAAACTTCTACTTCGGGGAAATTAAGGAGGTATAGCCTTGCTATCTGGCTATAAATATTATGTCCTCGACCTGAGGTTAAATGGTAGTTATCTATTTTTATATTCCAGTTTAATATTTAAACCATGCATATAAAAATTATAATATATAAAAATATTTGCTATTAAAATTAATGCATGGGAAAATGTTTAAAAATCATTTTCTTAACAAAAGACTTTTTTTCATTACTATTTCCATTTTCTGAGCAAGTGACCAACGGCTAGTTGCTCCAACTAGCCGTTGGAGGCGGCCTGCTGAAGGTGGGGCCAAGTGCGGCCCTCAGGGGTGCGCCCGCACCCCTGGTGCGGCCGCACTTGGCCAGAGCACCACCTCTATAAATACCAAAGGTGTTGGTTGAGCTCTTCTCACCCTCACTTCTTCATACTCCTCACTCACACACCATCTCCTAGATTCATACTTCATTCCCACACCAATTCCACAAAGTTTGAGCAAGGTACTAGCAGCAAGGCCTTGCCCAAAACCCCTCTCTAGCTCCACTCCACAAAAATCATGAAGGGTTTTGGAAGAGCTCTCTCCGGTGCGATGAAGAGAGCGGCGAGAAGGAACGCCCACAAAAGCCGAAGCGTGCCCTATTCCGTCGATCAAGAAGAAAGCTCAGTGCGAAGAGAATCTCTGCCGACCACAAGCCAAGCCAGTGCAGCAAGCGCGGTTGACGCCAACGTCTTCCTCGAGGGAGAACAAGAGTTCTAGGCGTACGCGTCCCTCCAGGACCGCGCCTTCGTCCACACACCACAATATGACCCCGACCTCCTCGAGAAGATAGGTATGGATTCCGAATTTTGCGCTATTTTCAAAGCAGTTGGTTGGGAAAAGGCTGACCCCCTCTACAAGGAAGGTTCCCATTTCCTGACCATTCAATTTTTATGCACCGCAACAGAAGTAGAAGAAGGCTTTACCTTCCGCATGTTTAACACTGAATATTTAGTAACATGGAGGGATTTTGCATCTCATGTCGGCTTTAATAAGAAATGCTCTATCGATCTTAACCATGCACTTAAGAGTTTGAATCGCCACAAGTTTTGGGGTGAAATTTCTGGACAAACGATAGTTGGCAAATTCCAGCCTCGTAATATGCAAATTAACCATCCCACTTTGAGGCTTAGACATCGTTGGATATCTATGACTTTGTTTCCTAGCTAGGACATTCATTTTGTTAGAAATGATGAATTAAGATTACTCTTTGTGATTGTCCACAAAATTAAAATTGCTCCTCCTCGTGAAATATTCTTACACATGCTAGAGATGTTTCGGGTTTTCACCTCCATATCTTGCACGTCCCTTGTAACCCGTATTGCTAAGGCTGTTGATGCGCTGGATGGACACGATGTCTCGTACATCCCCGCATCATCATCAATGAAGCATACCTGATACAAGGGCATAACTTAAAAGTGAAAGAAGATGGAACGATTGTGTATTTCTTCCATGGATTTAGTAACGAGTATTCGTTACCTAACCCGGAACTCGCTTTATATAAATGCCGGGAATTTACCCTTCCTCTTGTTTCGCAAGAGGAAGCCCGAAAAAGTGTGTCATCTCGCAGGGTGACCAGGAGCAGAACTAGGCAGGAAGCAGGAACAAGCTCGCAGGCACCATCCATACCTACTCCACAGCCAGCCATGAAGGGATGGTATCCCATCAGGCAGGTACCTGGGTTTACAGCCGGATATCAGCCTAGTTGGGACGACCTACCCTGGCAATCTCCAGTTGGTACGGAGTGGCCTGAAGGAAGCAATGCAGCTTGGGCCCAAGGCACATGGGCCAAATCATCAGATTCCAAGGGGCTACCACCTCCAATCCCGCCAAGGCAATCCATCACTTTGGAAAGCCTGAACACGAGGATAGAGGGGTTGGAAATCCGCACCGACAATATTCAGGGTTCCTTGGATGAACAAGCCCAATGGAACCAACGATGGGATGCCAGACAGGACCAATTCGAAACCAGGCAGATGGAATCACTCGAAGAAAAGCGCTGAGTTCATGCATTGCTCCGACAACAGCAAGAGCAGCAGCTGGCGTATTGGGCGTCACTGGAGTACTATCCCCGGGGTCCGTAGCTGCAAGGGGGGAGGAGCCCCCAAGGTACCTTGTATCTTGTATCTGCATTGCATATTTCCTTTTTTAAAAAACTCTGCATTGCATATTTAAATTTGAATTTTCAATTTCCTATTATTATAAAAAAGAATATAAAATAAAACAAAAATATAATTCCACTCACATCCGTATGTCAAGCATGCTTTTGTTAAGTCCTTATTGAAATGATGAATAGTTGCTCTGTTTCATGTTTCAAAATCTTGCTTAGTTTATAATTTTGAATTCCTCGACATTTATGTTCATTGGCTAAAACTGTTCACCCTATGAAACTTGAAACTTGTGGGTAGCATAAGCATGATCCTTGTCTTAAAGTTGTTGCTTGGTTTGACTCAATGAAATAGACTTTGCTATAACTTTGTTCTAAGTGATACTTGACATCCGGAGTTTTTGATTTTCAAAATAGTAAAAATTATAAGTTCCTCAATGATCATATATCCTACCAAAGCCATATGAGTCATTCGTTTTGAAAACCTTCCACTCATATGCTACTTGTAATTACATTGAGCTTTGTCAAATTGTTTGTGACCTATGTCGAGATTTTTGTCATACACCCATGATCCGAGATTCACATACACTCGACAAGACATCGCTAACTCTTACACCAAGAGTTACGCATAACATGCCATCCATCCATCCACCAAATAAAAAGCTCCATCCACATGTCACTTCTCTCTCTAACAAAAAGTTCAAAAAGAAGAAGTTACAGGCTATTGTAAAAAAGAAGAATAAAATAATTCATGCCAAAAGGCATGTTGGAAAAAAAATGGGCAAGTGCCCAGTGTAGAATTAGGGGTATACTCAATACCCATTTGAAAAGAAGAAAAAGAAAAGAAAAGAAGAAATAAAGATAGCCCGTACTCTCGAAATTTCAAAAAAAAAGACAGAGATTTGACTAAGGAGCTCAAAAACAAAAATATTTTCTTCACACACATGCACATCTCGATCAAGGTATATGACTTGAATCTCCATGTGGTTCGGTTTTTGACATAGCAAAATATGTAATACAAGTATGCCCACCTTTACCCTCTATCTAAAACTCCACATAAACCTTCATAGTTGGTAGGAAAAAGTGAGGCAACTTCCAAAAGAGTTTTTGGTAAGGACCAAATATACAATGAGCGATGGAGTGTATCATTTGAGGAACTATCTTTTTGAATTGAAAAATATTTTAAAACCTCCGGATTGATAGTAAAACAAAGAACGAAGGGCAAGCAGGTCTACGGAATCAGTCGGACTCGCAACCGCCAAGAGTCTCAGAGATTGCTACAACGCCCCACAGGCAACAAGGTAAACAGGATGAGTAGCATGCCAATTTATTTAAATCAAGGAAGAATTCCAAGTTATGAACATAGCAAACTTTGAAAGATGATCGGCATTGCATCAACTCCTGATCAACAACCTAAAGTTGTACTACTTGCTCGGGACGAGCAAGGGGTAAGCTTGGGGGGTTTTGTTGGCGGTGCTTACCGACAACTTTTATGAGCCAACCAAAGACAAAATAAGGCATACTCTCATACATATGTTATCACCTTGACCTATTTCCACTTGTATTGGAGAATCATTGCTTTTCAGGTATCAAACATGAAAACAGTGGAAAAGGCGAGAAGAATACGCTTTCCGACAAAGCGTAAAACCAAGAAATATGGGAGAAGCCCACCTAAAGAAAACATCTAGGCTGGAAACCATCATAGCACCAAAATGCATCAAGCCAAGGGCCCACCATGCGAGGGCGGTGGCCAGCAGGCCCACCAGGGGTGCGGGCGCACCGCCCCTGGCCCCACTAGCCACCGACCTCCTATGGCGGTTGCATGCCTCCATGCAGAGGCGGTTCATATGGGTTTCCATAGTTAGCTCCTCCAAACCGACCTTGTACTAGTATATAAGTAGAGGTAGAGCTCCCTCTTTCATAATAAATCACACATCAACACATTTGTCTTTCATTCCACTTTGTATATGGAGCTCTTTACATTAGTTTAGATCCTCTAGTAGTTGGAGAAAGTACTACTTGCAAGAGGAGAGGAGGAGTTGTACAGATCTACTTGGTATGAATACTAAGTTCCTCTTTTCATACTTGTTCTTATTCTCTTATGATCAGCATTGTTATGTTCTTGAATTAGAGCCTTGTTCTTGTTCATTGTTCATCGTTCTAGAACTAGTTCATAGCTTTAGATCCTTGTTCATCATGAACATGAACGCTATTCTTCATTCAACATGCTTAGATCTTGATAGCTTAGTGATATGTGTTGGGTGGTGTTTTGACGTGCCTTCGGGTGAGCTTACATCTTTATCGGGGAGGTGTAAGTGTTCTTCATGTGCGCGAGAGTGGTTCTCGGGAATATGGAGTTGGGTGAATGCCTGGCTTAGTCCACGGTTGAGGGGTAGGCGGCAGGTGGTGACAACCCTGTCCGTCCCTTGTATGAAGGACCAGAAGTGCTACCAGAAAGCGACCAGAGGGGGGTGAATGGGAGCTTCAAATTTCTTTTCAGAAACTTGTTGCCACTGTCCCGAGAATCAACCCCAAGAGAAAACCCTAGAGCTTGCAAGTGTCCACGACCCTAGATGTAGGGTGGATGCTTCCAAGAAGCACAGCGAGACACTACACAACTCTAGAAACCCAACGCAAAAGCCGGTAATCAAAACCGACAACGGACGAACGAACTGCGAACGAAACAGCGCAGAAACACCTGCATCGGAAGCTGGCAGCGTCCGATGTTAGAGCATCGGAAGCTTCCGATGCAAAATCAACAAGTCTGAGACTTACTGGACTGACATCGGATGCTGGCTACAGTGAAGCCCTAGCATTCGATGCTAGACCCCCGGCGCGTCCGATGGCAACGGATGCTCCGATGGTCAGCCTCCGATGCTCCTTTGAAATCACTGTCAGATAACACGTGGCAACAGACGCTCCGATGATATGAACTCAGCGTCGGATGCTCACGAACAGAGCATCCGATGGTCCCGATTCAACACAGTTCTTCCACGAAATTCACTCGATCTCCTCCGAATCAAAAGCTCTAAGGCTTAGACTTGGTATAAGGAGTTCCTAGGAGGTTAGTGAGCTATCCCAAAGAGATCATGGCTCGAACCTAACTCCCAATCGGTGAATCGGAAGAATTTGGGGGAAAGGAGAAAAACTCGATCCAAATCGAAAATCGATCGATCTACTAGCTCGTGAGGTTAAGGAAGAATATCTTCGGTAGCAAGATGCACCTCACGATCTAGAACAACTCAGTTCAAACAGAATCGCAAAAGATGCACTGAGTGAAGAGATCGATCAACGGGAAAATCGTGGAGAAAAACAACCCGCGAAGAACAAGAACAAAACGCGAATCACAGCCACAAATTTGCAACCGTGTGGCTACCACACGCTACAACAGTGAGATTACGGTCTCACTTCCTCAAAAATCTTCAGTACACAGAGGTATGATTCTCTGCGGATCTCAGTAGCTACAGCAGGGGATTGGGAGAGCAGGAAAACCCTAGAAGCAAAGAGCAAATGACTGAGATGAAATGGGAGGTGGGTGTCTCCCTCTACTTATCCTAATTCTAATTCCCACTCTACCCCTAACTAATTACAGAGTGAACCAGCTAAATCCTAGGGTTATTCTGGACCAACTCGTGGTACGTGGTGATCCGACGGCCACGCCCGCACAACTGGTAGCGTTGCATCGATGCAACCTCACCGATTGCCGCCACGTGCCGCCACCGCTCTGCTCGTCCTTTTCCCGGACTTCGCCCCTGGTTTTGTGGCCCAAACCGGGAAACCAGCCTTCACGACTAACCCCCGGTTTTGAGGCCCAAACCGGAAAACCAGCCGTCCATCGCCTGAGTTTTGTGGCCCAAACTCAGAAACCCGCTGCACCCAGGTTTTGAGGCCCAAACCTGGAAACCGTCAGCGCCCAGGTTTTGAGGCCCAAACCTGGAAACCGTCCACTCGGTGGTTTTTTTGTGGCTCAACCACCAAACCGAGCCGTAGAGGGGATGCACCGCCCGTGCACCCCGTCCACCGACACGTGTCCCTAGGTCCACGACCCAAGCAACAACGTGCCCGCAAGTCTTCGCTCGTCACTGTCCCAGGTTGTCAGCCACCACAGCTGATCCTCAGGCCACCGGTCCCTCAGTCCAAGCCTCACGTCCGCCCTTCGCCACTCTAGGTCCATCGGCACGGCACGTCTCTACTTGACCTTCACCTTGCCTTCGATCACTGTATCCGTGCTCGACACCTACACAACACAAGCCAAAGAACATGCGCATTATCCCAGTTGACAAACACTCATCACTCAGAGACTCGGCATACACCCAGGTATCCGCAATCTCCCCCTTGATGAGTGCATTGTCAACTAACAACACAAATCATAATAAAATAGAGGAAAGAAGGAAGAAGGAGAGAGAACTCGACCAAATGACCAAAAAGCATAACAAAGCCGAAGAAGGTCAAGTGGAAAGAGCAAAACAACTTGGTCCCCAAAGACATGGGCAACGGCTCGACGCAACCAAGCATAGCAAAGCTAGCCCTCAAGAAGAGGTAGAACAAGCTCAACACCACTAGCGAGAAAGCTCGATACCAATTGAAGGATCAACTGAAATTCAAGCAAAACAGAGGTAGCCCTCAAGAAGAGGCAGAACGGGCTCAACACCGCTAGCGAGGAAGCTCGATACCAACTAAAGAAGGCTTGATACCCACTGAAGAGCATAAAGACAAAGTTGCTAGTCCCTCAAGAAAGAGGCAAAGGCTTAACACAACCAGCTGCCAAAAATGCTCCGTACCAACTGTTACCAGCTCAAAAACTCAGCAGCGAGCAAACTCCCCCTCCAATAGTGCACACAACCAGGAAATCTCCTCGTAGTTGATCTAATTTCTCCCCCTTAGCTCAACTCAACTCGGAAAGCACATGATTTGCAATATTTTCTCCCCCTTAGTTGAAAATGCACTATCAAGGAACTCCCCTTCAAATGCATATGATTCAAAATGCAAGTTAGCAACTTCAGGAATATATTCAATAGAATATGAAGATGCTCGACAAAATGCTGATCCGATGACTCATATAATGCACAGAATGCTAGCAAAGGCTCAAACTGATCACCAAATACGAAATCTAAACATTGGAGCAAAAAGAGCAGTTTTCAGCCAAAAGGTATTCACCATCAAAATAACACTAAGCATGTATAGACAGGAAGTCAAACAAGTGCTAAACATGTATACAAGGTGAACTACCCCTAGCACAGTTCAACCATCATGCTATAGAATGAAACATAGACTTGTGTATCCAAATTTTATCGGACTTGCAGCGGTTAAAGTACACAAGTTCCAATTTCAGCATGTGATTGCGAGAGGTTGAAAGCTTGTCATTGCCTAACTTTGCAACTGTGCGAAGCCTATGCAGAAGCAATCAGAAGCTTAAAGCAACAGTTTCGGTCATACACTACATAGTTCAAGTTTGACTCAAGGTGCAATGAGAAGCAGTCTCGAAACTGTGATGTGCTGATAAGCAATCCCATCTCGATCTTTTAATTTACTTAGCTTGGTTTAAATTTAAAATAGAATATGAACATACCAAGCAAGTGAATGACTCAAAACTAGAGACATAGCAACCTAGCATATATGAAAAGCACAAGTGAGTTCAACATATTCTACACATGCTAGTTGCCTATCTCAATGGTGAACATTTTCAACTTTTATGTTTATTAAACAATTTCACCATTCATAAAATAGCTCAGCTCACAACATGTATCAGTGATCAGAAAGAGCATAAGCTTCAAGCATCATCATAAAGCATCGGAGCATACACTATACAGAACATAGTCACATTCTAAAGATTATATACATGAAGCTCTGAATGTAAATATGCAAGATGAAATGCAACAAAAAGATACCAATTGAAAAACACAAAGTCAGTTTATGATATAAAAACAAAATGTTTCCCCCATCTAGAAGGGGAAACACACACCAAGCTCGCCTCTCAACCTAGCAAAAGTTGATTGGTCCAAAGGCTTGGTGAAAATATCAGCCAACTGACGATGAGTATCGACATGGCGAAGGTCGATATCACCCTTCTCATAGTGGTCTCGCAAAAAGTGAAAGAGCACATCAATGTGTTTCGTCTTAGAGTGCAGCACGAGGTTCTTAGCAACGCTAATAGCACTCGTGCTGTCACAAAGCAAAGGAACGCGAGAAAAGCTCAGACCAAAATCACGCAAAATGGCCAGCATCCAAAGCAACTAGGAACAGCAGCTAGCTGCAGCAACATACTCAACCTCTGTGGTAGACTGGGCGACACTAGACTGCTTGCGAGAAGACCACGATACAAAAGAAGAACCAATAAACTGACAAGTCCCAGAAGTGGACTTGCGCTCAATGCGGCAACCAGCAAAATCGGCATCCGAATAACCACAAAGGGAGAGTGTGGAGGAAGCAGAATACCAAATCCCAAACTCAGGAGTGAAGCATAAGTACCTCATAATGCGCTTGACTGCCTGACGGTGAGAGTTGCGCGGCGACGACTGAAATCGCGCGCAAAGACACACCGCAAACTGAATGTCCGGGCGTGTCGCCGTCAGGTACAGCAGCGACCCGATCATACTCCGGTACTCCTTCTGGTCCACAGCTTCTCCATCCTTGTCTGCATCCAGGGCCATCATGGTCGACATGGGTGTTGGAAGAGGCTTGGCCTCACCCATATCAAATTTCTTCAGGATATCCATGGTATACTTACCCTGGTGCACAAACGTTCCTTCTCGAGATTGCTTGATTTGCACCCCAAGGAAAAACGTCAACTCGCCCATCATGCTCATCTCAAATTCCCTGCTCATAGTATCTACAAACTTGGCAACCAAAGCGTGAGAAGAACCACCAAAAATGATATCATCCACGTAAATCTAGACCAAGAGAGTATCATTGCCTTGCTTGAGGAGAAAGAGTGTTTTATCCACACATCCCATTTTAAAACCCTTAGCAAGCAAAAAGGTTTTCAACCTATCATAGCAGTCTCTAGGGGCTTGTTTCAAACCATACAAAGCTTTGTGAAGTTTAAAAACATGGTTTGGAAACTTGGGATTTTCGAAACCCGGGGGTTGTTTCACATACACCTCTTCTTCTATGTAGCCGTTTAGGAAGGCACTCTTGACATCCATTTGAAAAAGTTTAAACCCTTTGGATGCAGCAAAAGCCAAGAGGATCCTAATTGCCTCCAAACGAGCTACAAGAGCAAAAGTCTCCTCATAGTCTATCCCCTCCTTCTGACTATACCCCTGGGCTACAAGTCTGGCCTTGTTTCTCACAACATGGCCGTCCTCTCCTTGTTTGTTTTTGAAAACCCATTTTGTCCCAATAGGGTGACACTCAGGAGGAAGAGGAACAAGAACCTAAACCCGATTTCTCTCAAAGTTCTCAAGTTCCTCATGCATGGCATTGACCCAATCTGGATCCATCAAAGCATGTCCAACATCTCGGGGTTCAAAATCAGCAACAAATGCAGAATGAGCAAAGTGAGAGATTTGTTGTGACCTTGACCGAGTGACACGTTTGCCGATGCTGCCGATCATCTGTTGAGGCGGGTGTTGGCGCTGAATGTGTCGTGGCGCCTCCCAAGCTGATGTAGCTTCCCCCTCAACAGCAGCTGGTGCCTCCCTGGGTAAGAACGGTACAGCCCGAGGCGGTGGATCCCATGGCCCCTAAGTAGTAGAGGAAGAAGGGTCGGGGTCGTGAGTCGTAGTAGAAGCCGCTCCTTGCGGCACAGCAGGTGGAGGAGGTGCTGGATCATCCATCCCTTCAGCACCCTCGTCCTGATCATCAAAAAGAGGCTCACCCACCTCATGATCACCTGCACGCTCAAAACGAGAAGAAGGACAAACCATGGTCTCGTCGAAGGTGACATCGGATATCTCCATGACTCGGTTAGTATCAAGGTTAAGTACACGATAAGCTCGAGTGTGAGTGCCATAACAAAAAAATACACCGTCAGAAGAACGAGACTCAAACTTGTCCAAATTGCCCTTTTTGAGTATAAAACAATGGCAACCAAACACTCTAAACTAACTCACCTTGGGCTGTTTTCCAAAACGCAACTCATAAGAAGTCTTTTTCAAGAAAGCTCGGAGAAAAATGAGATTGGAAATGTAGCATGCAGTGCTCATAGCTTCGGCCCAATATCGCCTAGGAGTCCTATGCTCATCGAGCATCATCCTGGCCATCTCTACAAGGGTCCGATTCTTCCTTTCTACAACACCTTTCTGTGGCGGTGTGTAGGGGGAAGAAAACTGATGCACTAAACCCAAAGAGTTACAAAACTTCTCAAAGTCCGAATTCTTGAATTCAGAACCATTATCACTACGAATAGCTCGCATTGAGTTCAAAGGGAACTCATTCTGAAGACGCAAAATCAGATCGCGAGCAAAAGAGAAAGTCTTAGTCTTCTCAGTCAAAAAGAAGACCCACGAATATCTCGAAAAATCATCAACAACAACAAGCACATACCACTTCCCTCCAACCGAGCTCACCCGAGCCGGACCAACAAGGTCCATGTGCAAAAGCTCTCCAGGGCGCTTAGTCATGACCTGAGTCACTCGATGGTGGGGAGCGGCAACCATCTTCCCATGTCTACAAGAATGGCAAACCAGATCCTTCTCCATGCACAACTCGGGCAATCCTCGGATTAGGCCAAGTGAACTAAGCCTTGCAAGCAAGTCGAAGCTCAAATGTCCTAGTCTCCTATGCCACTTCCAAAGATCAGAGGAGGAAGGTCCAGCCAAAAGACAACGAGAAACTCCAAACGATTCCGAGAAATTCACACGAAAGACTTTCCCAAAGGGCGAAATCAAACAAACAAGATTGCCCTGAGGATCCAAAATGCGACTGAGATTCGGTTTAAAACGAATCTCATAGTCATCATCGAAAAGTTGCAAAACAGAAAGAAGGTTAAAATGCAAGTTAGAAACAAGAGCAACATCACGCCACACAAAGTGCTCATTAACTCGCACCGACCCACGAGACAACACTCTACCTTTGCTATTGTCGCCGAAGGTGATAAACTCCTTTCCGGCGATCGGACTAAGACTGGGGAACCACTTGGCGTTTCCGGTCATGTGCCTCGAACATCCGGAGTCCACCAACCAAACGTTCTACAATCGTTTTACCTACATCAATAAAAAGACATAGGGTGAGCATACGGTCCAACACTGGGGTTAGTGAAGTAGGGAGAAAACAAGTGTTGGGCCGGTTGCTCAAAAGAACGGTTAGCAGAAAAACCATTCCTAGCACGCCTACGGAAGAGCGATCACCACGTCGAGGAAAACGTGGTTCGCTAAGGGAGGAGCGTCCATCGCGATACCCAAATCGCGATGGGGGAAACGCTCAACTACAAAGCCACCGCCACGGGGTCCATAGCCCACAACTGCAGGCTCCAGCCGGGCATGTTCACTTCGCGGCCTAGGCCTAGGAACTTGAGGTTTTAGACCTCTAGGCCTAGCAGCACGCCTCTGAACATTCGGCACATGTACATCATGGAAAGGATGGTACATGTCCGTGTTGTTCATCTTCTTTGCACGACGCGCCTCTCTCTTGCGCCGAAAACAAAACTCACTCAAGTGTCCATCTCTCCCACAATGCTCACAATGGTACCTCACCACTCTCACAGGGGGTTGTTGGTACTCACGGTAGTGGGTGTGGATCACTTTGCCCTTCTGTGCCATAAGCTCCTCTTGGATAGGTGGCATTGTGTCTAGCTTGTTCATGAGGTGGTTTGGTTTTGGAGCCCATGATTGTTTCTTGGGTGGAGCTCTCGGAGGTTCAACAAATACCCCATCCTTGGTGTTAGGCTTTAGAGGCTCTTTGGGTGGAATCTTGGTAAGCTTGGGAGTAGTGGTGGAGTTGGGCTTCTCACACGGGTTCAGACCACTCGACTGTCCAATCTTGCCAAAAGATGAAGCGCACTCCACACCCTGAGCAAAGCCTACACCTGGACCTCCAGCAGCACGCTTGAATTGGGAGATCATCTTCCCAAGCTGCGGCTCACCACTCGACACCCATGACAAGATGGTCCGAAGGTATGTGTTTTCCTCCTCGGTTTGAATCTTGTCATGCTTCACGTTCGCAATCTCCATCTCCAAACCCTCACACAAAGCACATCTAGACACACAAGTGCTACCCGAGCTGGCCTTCTCAAGAGACACAATCTTGGCATTCTTTTCTGCCAACTCGGATTGCAAGCCTGCACAAGACTTGCACGCACCAAGCACTGAGGATCTAGCTCTAAGCTCATCCACCTCTCCAACCAATGCAACATACTTATTTCTCAAAGTGAGAAGATCAGTCATGTGCGTGGTGCACATCTCGCACTCACTCTCCTCAGAAACGACCACGGTGGACTTAGCAAACTCAAGCTCCCTCACCGTATCCTCCCACTTCTGCCTAAACTCCTTCCGCTCTCTAGCAGCACGCCTAAGCAGCTTATCTTGACTAAGAAGGGCGGCAGTAAGTTTCTCGACCTCAGCAGAAAGCTCATCGGGGGTCTGAGATACCTGGGAGGTGTCGTCGTCATCGTCGTCGTTCTGAGGGATGTCCTCCAGCTCGCCGTCGACATCCTTGCCGAGGGCCATGGTGCAGAAGCCCTCGTTGTCGGTGAAGAAGCAGAGGCCGTTCGGCTTGTCCTCGATCCTCTTCTTCTTCTCGGACTCACCGTCGCTTGAAGAAGCGGAGTCGTCGACGTCGCTGAGCGTGGCGAAGAAAGCACGCTGCTCAGCCTGGGCCTTCTCCAAGTACTTCGTCTTGATGTACTCCTTGTTGAAGCCGCTCTTCCGCTTGTGCTTCGCGGGGACGTACTTCTCCTTGCGCTTGCCGGAGTCGTACTTGTGCCCATGATCCGCCGTGCCGAAGGTCTGCTTGTTCTTCTTCGTGCAATTGGCGATGAAGTGGTTGGGGTCGCCGCACTCGAAACATCCCAAGCGTCCTCCTCCGCGGCGACGGTTCATGCGGTTGTTGTGGAACCGCGAGAACCGGTTGGCGAGCAAAGCCAACTCGTCATCCCCCATGAACTCCAGCTGCTCCTCTATAACAGAAAGAAGAGAAGACAGTGCAAATCCTCCAAAGGGGTTAGCAGAAGAGCCAGAAAGCAAAGCCATCGACGGGCCAGAAGGATTTTCATAAGAAGTCCTCGCCATGGCGTCAATTTCATTGGACTTGAGCTTACAAAAGAGCTCGTCGCATGTGAGGGTCTCATAGTTAGGTGATTCGATGATCGCCTGAACCTTCGAGTCCCACACCGACCGATCGAGAGTGTGCAAAAGCTTCAAAGCTCTCTCATGATCGTCAAAAGGCAACAGCTCCTTGTTAGCCCTCATCCTATTGACAATCACCTTAAAGCGAGCGAATAAACTTTCTATGCTCTCGCCAGGCATGTGTCGAAAGTTCTCATACTCTCGCTTGTGCGACTCGTAGAGACGGGTTTTGACTTGAGTGGTTCCCTCATGGAAACACATGAGGGTAGCCCAAATCTCCCGAGCCGTAGCGAGGTGAGAAACGCGATCAAACTCTGTCATGCTCAAGCATGAGAAAAGAGCATTACGGGCTCGGCTATTGGCATCGTGCTCATCGATCTGATGTTGAGTAACACGAGCAGCCAAGACCACGTAATCGGCATAGTTGCAAATATCCCAGATGGAAGCACCAATACTCTACAGATAGGCCAACATGCGTATCTTCCAATACGCATAGTTCGTCTCATCGAAAAACGGCGGTTTGCCCACGCCGCGATCCAAGTCGCCTTTTGTGGATCTAGAACCGGCTAAGGTGGAAGATCCTTAACCCGCTCCGATACCAATTGAAGGACCGGAAGTGCTACCAGAAAGCGACCAGAGGGGGGGGTGAATGGGAGCTTCAAATTTCTTTTCAGAAACTTGTTGCCACTGTCCCGAGAATCAACCCCAAGAGCAAACCCTAGAGCTTGCAAGTGTCCACGACCCTAGATGTAGGGTGGATGCTTCCAAGAAGCACAGCGAGACACTACACAACTCTAGAAACCCAACGCAAAAGCTAGTAATAAAAACCGACAATGGACGAACGAACTGCGAACGAAACAACGCAGAAACACCTGCATCGGAAGCTGGCAGCGTCCGATGTCAGAGCATCGGAAGCTTCCGATGCAAAATCAACAAGTCTGGGACTTACTGGACTGACATCGGATGCTGGCTACAGTGAAGCCCTAGCATCCGATGGTAGACCCCTGGCGCGTCCGATGGCAACGGATGCTTCGATGGTCAGCGTCCGATGCTCCTTTGAAATCACTGTCAGATGACACGTGGCAACAGACGCTCCGATGATATGAACTCAGCGTCGGATGCTCACGAACAGAGCATCCGATGGTCCCAATTCAGCACAGTTCTTCTGTGAAATTCACTCGATCTCCTCCGAATCAAAAGCTCTAAGGCTTAGACTTGGTATAAGGAGTTCCTAGGAGGTTAGTGAGCTATCCCAAAGAGATCATGGCTCGAACCTAACTCCCAATCGGTGAATCGGAAGAATTCCGGGGAAAGGGAGCAAAACTCGATCCAAATCGAAAATCGATCGATCTACTAGCTCGTGAGGTTAAGGAAGAATTCCTTCAGTAGAAAGATGCACCTCATGATCTAGAACAACTCAGTTCAAACGGAATCGCAAAAGACGCACTGAGTGAAGAGATCGATCAACGGGAAAATCATGGAGAAAAGCAACCCGCGAAGAACAAGAACAAAACACGAATCACAGCCACCAATTTGCAACTGTGTGGCTACCACACGCTACAACGGTGAGATTACGGTCTCACTTCCTCAAAAATCTCCAGTACACAGAGGTATGTTTCTCTGCGGATCTCAGTAGCTACAACAGGGGATTGGGAGAGCAGGAAAACCCTAGAAGCAAAGAGCAAATGACTGAGATGAAATGGGAGGTGGGTGTCTCCCTCTACTTATCCTAATTCTAATTCCCACTCTACCCCTATCTAATTACAGAGCGAACCAGCTAAACCCTAGGGTTATTCTGGACCAACTTGTGGTAGGTGGTGATCCGACGGCCACGCCCGCACAACTGGTAGCGTTGCATCGACGCAACCTCACCGATTGCCACCACCGCTCTGCTCATCCTTTTCCCGGACTTCGCCACTGGTTTTGTGGCCCAAACCGGGAAACCAGCCTTCACGACCAACCCCCGGTTTTGAGGCCCAAACCGGGAAACCAGTCGTCCATCGCCTGAGTTTTGTGGCCCAAACTCAGAAACCTGCAGCACCCAGGTTTTGAGGCCCAAACCTGGAAACCGTCAGCGCCCAGGTTTTGAGGCCCAAACCTGGAAACCGTCCACTCGGTGGTTTTTCTGTGGCTCAACCACCAAACCGAGCCGTAGAGGGGATGCACCGCCCGTGCACCCCGTCCACCGACACGTGTCCCCAGGTCCACGACCCAAGCAACACCGTGCCCGCAAGTCTTCGCTCGTCGCTGTCCCAGGCTGTCAGCCACCACAGCTGATGCTCAGGCCACCGGTCCCTCAGTCCAAGCCTCACATCCGCCGTTCGCCACTCTCAGTCCATCGGCACGGCACGTCTCTAGTTGACCTTCACCTTGCCTTCGATCACTGTATCCGTGCTCGACACCTGCACAACACAAGCCAAAGAACATGCGCATTATCCCAGTTGACAATCACTAATGACTCAGAGACTCGGCATACACCCATGTATCCACATTGTAATCCCCCACATTCAGCTTTGGGGTAGGAGTCTAAATTGCCCGGTGTATCCTGCTCGCAGACCAGTGTTCCTGGGTCTCCTAATCCATCTAGTACTTAGCACTAACGTTCACTTGATCATAACATGTATACTTGATTCATTGACATAACTATGTTAAGATCCATGCTCCGTAGGACATTGTTTATTCTTTTATTCTTTCTTCCATCCCCGTAGAAGCTCTATGTATCTTAGGCAATGTGTGTGTGTTGATCCCACTATCCAAATTACCGTTTATCCTCCTGCTATGGTTAATTAGTCAACTATGCATTTATTATGTTCTTGTCATGGTTATATCTCGAATCCTTTCGCACCTAGCCTTCCCAGTGGTAAAATATAAATAACGATACCTGGAATACTCCAGGTGAAATGCTACAATGGTAAACTCATGCGCTTGCGGACCCTGTCTGTAAACGAATTGGTTTACCAGGCCAGCCTTTCAGGCCATCACTAAAACCACATGTCTTGGTATATGAAGTGCCATCACACTTCGGCGCCGATACCGGATATGTAGTTAAGTGACTGCGTCTGAGGCTGACACTAATACCCCTTGGTAGCATCGCTAGGAACCACCATACTCAGTGTATGACGTAAGGGATGTCAGCCGGCATTCCTGGCGCCATACCTGGGGAATGATGGCCTACCCTAGTGATGATGCTAAGAGATGTCAGTAAGTATTTCTGGCGTAATCGCCGAGGATGGATCTCAAACCCATCCTCCGGTGGTTGCGCTAAGAAATGCCAATAAACATTTCTGGCGCCGTTGCCGGGGAAGGCATAGATACGAAAGATTCAGATAGAACATGATCTTGATCTAATATCTGTATAATTGCTAATTGATCATGCAGGATAACCTTTTACTGTTTTCTTCTATTGTGGATGAAAACAGGATAGTTTATGTGTGGATTCGCTCTACCGGAGAACTTCACCGATAATCTGGAGGCTACCAGAGACATTTATAGCGGTACTACCGCCAAGCCATTTTTGAACCTACACAGAGAGGGTGTTAGAATGGTCTGGATGGTCGGTACTACCAAGTTTTATGGCGGTACTACCGACATTTAAAAATGAACTTTACCCAGAGAGCATTGCGCGCGACTTCCCTGGTCAGTACCACCGACCCCCATGGTCAGTACTACCGACTTCACAGGAAAACATCTACGTGTTCGTGATCGTGCGGTGTCTCTCAAGCAAACTTTTGTTAGTCAATATGAGCACTTTTCTCCACATCTAGCCAGCCTATTTTGTATCCCTCTTGATAGTCCGGCTTACCTATTACTCAAGTTTAAAGTAAATTATCAATCCACCACTTGAGCTAGGCATCTTTTGTCCAACATAAGTTTACGTGCTTTGTTCATGAGATATCAACATTGTAATTCTTTCTAGGGACTAACATCTGCATACATGTCTTTATAGAACCGTTAGTCCCTAATTTGATTGTCATTAATTAGCCAAAACCCACAATGGGGGCGAATGCACTTACAAGTCCGAGCTTTGCCAGAACAGATCCAGGTGGTGCCTCGTAAAGAGAAGTCCCCATCCGAACCCTCTTCTTCTAAGCCCAAACGTAAAATAGAACCCATACGAAAGTTGGAGGAACAGGTGGACAACCTCATCTATGTAAATATCAGAATCAATAAGCAAATGGATGCCCTTGCCCAACCCAACACTAAGCTTAAGCAAGACCTAGCTTCCGTGACTAATATTTGTGACAACTTGATCAAGAGAATGGATAGACAGGAGGTTAAGCATAGTAGTTTGAAGTCTCGTGTAAACATCCTTTCGCGAACCGTAGCTAACCACCTCAATTAGAGTGAGAGAGTTTATTAATAGTAGTTTGATAAGGCAAAATTGTTAGAGTTTAAGAGTCTTAGAGTTTCTTTAAGAGTGTTTAGTTTCGTTTAATTTCAATCAGTTTAGTTATTTTGCTTGCTTGTGTAATAAAGTGCCTTATAAGTCATTAATAAAGTTTAATTTACCTACTCTCTCTACTTTTGTTTTGGATATATGTCTTGTCTCCACATGTTGTGTACGAAGGTATAACAGGAACAAGTGTGGTGGAAGGACCTACCAATGAATGGAAGATAGACCGCAGGAATCGCAGGAAAACAGAAGCATTCAACAAGACCACACATGATGAAACACTCTCGTTCGTCTACGGTCTAGTACGTATCACATACTCTCTATCTTCATATTGCTTCATATTCCGAATCAAAAATTGAAATCCACTTGAAACAAGATTTAAGATGAGTCCCGAATGGAAATTGATAATAACATGAGATAGCTCACATGAACTATTCTTAGAATCTCTTATTACTATTGGGAGTAATTAATTGCTTATCTTAATACCTGAATCTACAAGTCTTGTCTTTGGAGAATTTATTTCAAAAGCTTAAAATCAAATAGCAATTCTTCTCCTCAGTGGTAAAAACATGTTTCCCCCTAAAGCCTTAATAATCATGACATCATTTTGTTACTCTAGCTACTTACCTTTCTAATGATGCTAAGTTAATTTTTATGGCTTTGGTTGAGAGATTAATCATATTCCTAAAATCAAGATCGTTTAAAATGGATGAGTCCCTCTTGAGAAGTATTATTGTGAAAGAGACATGAGTTGTGCAAGATGGCAAGTGCCTGAAACCTCAAAAAGATTGATCATGAGGAAATAAAAAGGAACAAGTGTCCGGAACCTTGATTAAAAAAAAGAGAGATAAAGAAAAAAATGGGCACGTGGTCAACAGTAGAATTAGCCTCATAGCTCATGGTGTCTCTTACACTTAATACCAAACAAGAGAAGACAAGTGTTTTCAAAAATAAAATCTTGATTAGGAGTATGACACTTCTCTCCCTAGCTCTAAGTGTTGACCTAGCAACATAATCAAAGAATGAGTGCTACAAACTTCTTAAAGCTCCAGATATAATTAATAATCTTGAAAAGAAGGCAATGCTTCATGTGAGGAGATAAGAACTTTGAGTGACATTGAGAGTACCACAGGGAGGAGAAGGAAAGCTATGTTTTTAGAAAATCTTACAAAACTCTCCATCTGGCAAGGCTAAAGGATAAAGGTAATAAAATTGTTTCAACACTACTAATCCCAGCAGTGCATGTTTTTCTATGAATAATATGTGTGAAGCTATACATTGCTTATGGACAAGTAGAGACCTAGTGTGGGGGAGCTTGTTGATGGTCAGTAACTCATATCTTATACTGTCAATAAGTCACCTAAAAGAGAATAAAAGTGACCATCAACATAGAAAAGGGTTTGATTCTAACGAGTTCTACGAGTTGTATTGTTCTCACTTGTTTTGCAGGAATATCCACATTTCACTATATAAAAGTATCTCAAGTGATGAATCATACTACACCATTGCAAAGAGCTCATCGAGACGATCGAAACGGACATATGGTTTGCTACATTTTGAGTCCCGACGAGACAGTCCTCATTGGTTACAACTTGGAAGCTTCTAGAAACAACTTGGAGTGATCACCAAGCAATATAATTCAATTGCTAAACTGACAGATCCAACAGCTATGGTGAATTACTATTCTCAGGGTGTTTTCCAGCAGATGGAAAGAGATAGAATCCTTCTCCAACACGATGGATTGTGCAACAAGATCGAAAACCACGCTAGGGCAACAAGGAGGCTTCCAGAAGACAAATCGGTGAAGGCGGCGCCTGATGGTTGCCAGGTGGGCATGGCCGGCCCCACCCCCAGGACGGCCGGCTAGGGCCAGGTATCCCCCTGGCGCATCTTCGTGGAGCGTGCCCTTATCGACCTCCTCGATGCAACTCAACCATTGTTCAAGGTTGGTTTGATCGGAGGGTCACGGTTCATCCCAGAGGTCTTTATAAGAAACCCCTGACCCCCCGAGGCATAGCAACAGATCCAATAAAGAAACCCTAGTTCATATTCTTCAGGAGAGGATCAGAGCCTAGCTAGCAATTAGAAGCCTACTACCCCTTTAATTAGGGATTAGATCTAGTCTTCTCTAGAATTAGAAGAGAGAGAGAGAGAGAGGTAGAAGAGGAGGAATAGAAGGAGCTCCGGCCTGTCGGATCTACTTCTTCAGCTTGTACATGCGGATTCAAGTTCGTCAAGAGCTTGGATCAGGATATTGTTCGGTCGTCAACTTCTAATTATCAGTAAGCGTTGTTGTTCTTATTGTTCTTCTGGCTTGCAACTCTAATTAGAGTACTCTAATTCTAGTTGCTCTAGGATAAGAGGAGTCGTCGCTGTGTAAGCGTGGTGCTTAGACTCGATTACTTACATAGTGTACCCTATATTTCAGACCGGTGGTAGCTTGCAAGGGTGACTGTTATAGCCTTGTTGAATCTTCTATAGTCCACCTCTCGTCTATAGGTCGAGCAGGAGTATGGTCAGCCATACTCTGGATGTGGTCTGCGAACGTAATCCACAGTTGAATAATAATCGTGTAGCTTCCTAAGGTTAGAGCTGTAAACCCTAGTTATCCCCTTTATTTTTTGTGTGCTCATCTTTGCTAGTGCTTAGGGTTTAAGCAATAGAGTTAAGACAATAACGTCGTTCCTTTGGGTTCGATATTAAAACTGGGCCTTGAAACACCTCTGGTGTTTAAGTCAACTAAAACTTGACATGTCATCATGAGGATGGAAAGCATTCATGTAGCAACACAAAAATATGCAATTACAATTGCATACAACTTGATCATAATGCATCATATGATTGCTTATTTATGTTTTGTGCAATAAGTGTGTGATGATTAAGGCTTTGTATGTGGCTGATTTCTAGTAGAGGAGGGTTAAGGGAGGATATGTGTGTGAAAACTGTCCCTATAGTAGCTATATGATAAGGACTAGGAACTAAGCTGAATCTGGGTATGGTCCTAAAAGCAAAGTTGTAGATACTGCTGAGAGGAACAACTTTGGTATATAAAGTTAACAAAAATTCTGCACAAAATTTGAATTAAGACAAATTTGTCTAAACCCCAAAATCTACCCTTGAACAACAGTTTGCAAACCATTGAGAATCTGACCTTGGAACATTAATCAAAGTTGTAGGGAATGCCAAATGTGGAAACTTTCATGTTTACATAATTTGAAGTTCTTTAGAAGATTTCGAAGTAATTTGAGAAATCAGTTTAGGTCAAATTTGTTCAAACTTAAATTCAAAAACTAAGCCGAGTTGGCACATGATCCTTTAAGCAAGTTTGTAGATTACAAAATTTTGAATAACTTTCATTCTTATAGATTTTGCACCTTAGTTCAAATTTTGGGCGCCATTCAAAAGGGGACAGAACTCACTGTAGCCATAGTACTTGAACACCTGCATGGCGTCCACGGTGGTCGGCACAGTTGCAGCGATCGTCTGGCGCCGACACGCTGCCTCCATGCACCAGCTCACGCGACCGCATGAGCAACGCGCTGGCACACCGTCCGCAAACATCCTCTTCTTCTATGTTTTCGCAGGGGGGAGCAGGAGGCTTCACCGTCAAAATTCATCGACGGTAATCTCTCGCCACCGTCACCAGCTTGTTCACCACCTCGCCAAACACCCGGACAACTCTCCAACTCTTTGATTCGAAGCCTAGTCGCCTGCATTGCCCGGTCTGAGCCATCTACCCCAACTCTGGTGAGCCGCCGCCGTGACCGTGCTCGCCGTAGAGGGGTAAGTACGGGGCTCCTTAGGTCAATTCGTTTGCACCGTTCTCTTCGCCTTGACTCACTGCCTCGCATCGGCTCAATGTTTGGACCTCTACCAAGCAGGATTGGCCGGACCGCCGCTGCAGAGCTTCGGTTCGCTGTCACCATCGCCGCCGTCGTCGACCTCTACGTTCCCGAGCCCCTCCGACCCAACCATCGTGCGCACCAGCCCTAGGTGAGCACCCTGGAGCCTATGCTCGCCCCCATTTGAACACTACCACATAGGTTCACCCGGAACGCCGACGTGTCATCGGGCATGGCGAGACCGAGCCGCCATTGCTGCGGTCGTCGTGTCCCCGATCACTTTTACCCTCAACCGAGTCCATGCATGTGTGCGCGTCGTATTGGGTAGCACGTGAGTGGTTTTTGTTTGGCATATGGCCTCACCGCCGGCGAGTTTGGCCGGCAGTCAGCGCCGCCACGCGCTCGGTCAAGGCCCATGGCCGGCCTGACGCGTGGGACCCCTCTGTCAGCGACTCCAGTTAGGGTTTTCCAATTTCAGTGATTAGGAATAGTTGAGCACTTTGTTATTTTTTCTGCATTTTTATTACAGCGCCAACAATTGTGAAATTTTTTGTGTAGACTCTCTGTCTTGTGAAGTAAATTACAGAAATATGAAATTGCAAATTTGGACGAGTTTTGTTGGTGAATTAAAATAGCCAATTAATTAGCTTAGGCACTTTAAATAATTTTTATAGGCCTTTTCTTTAGTCCAAAAATTGTGAAATCAATTTTGTGCAACTTTGCAGCACATAACACATCTCTGCAAAAATTATGAGCATCTTTGGTAAAAATAATTTTTTAGCCTTAATAATTAAACCATTATTTAAATAAGTGAACATTTGTTTGCTGATTTAATTCTGCAGTTTATTTATACATTCAAAAGTCCTAAAAGTTGGTATGCCACGGTTATACTGTTGAGTCAATCCACATAGAAAGTTTTGGGTTAGATGAGCCCCATTTGGTGTAACCTTTGTGTTGTTCTAACAAGTAAATTGTTTAACTAACAATTTATAATAAATAAGTTTATTACTTGTCGGTGTTCGGAATCCGGGGGTCTACACCAACGAGTGAATTTATATGTGCGCGCTCCCTAATCCGGATGGTGATGCAAGAAGAACACAGTGATTTATCCTGGTTCGGGCAAAAGAAGGCCCTACGTCTAGCGGGGGGAGCGTTTGTATTATCTTGCACCGAAGTGCTTGTACAGGGGTGGATACAAGCGAGAGTGTTGACGGTCCTTACAGTCAACATTATACCATCAACTAGTGCGTAAAACAATGATAATCATGTGACAATGCATATTTGTAGGGTTTGATTCTAACAAGTTCCACGAGTTGTGTAGTTCTCACTTGTTTTGCAGGAACATCAACATTTCACTACATAAAAGTATCTCAAGTGATGAATTGGATTATACCATTACGAAGAGCTCGTCGTGATGATCGAAACGGACATATGGTGTGCTATATTTGGAGTCCCAGCGAGAGAGTCCTTATTGACTACGACATGGAAGCTTCTAGAAACAACCTGGAGTAACCACCAAGCAACATAATACGGGGACTAAACTGACAGATTCAAGAGCATTGGTGAATTACTGTTTTCCAGGGATTTTTACAGAACACGGAAAGAGATTGAATCCTTCTCCAACAAGACAAATCATGTAAACGGATGGAAAGGCGCATTAGGGCAACAAGGAAGGTTCCAGAAGACGTGACAACGAAGCAACCACCTGGGGGCTGCCAGGTGGGGCCGCCTGACCCCACCCCCAGGCCGGCCGGCCTGGGCCAGGACCCCCCTCGGCCCATCTTCACGGAGCGTGACCTAATCGACCTCCTCGACGCATCTAAGCCCTTGATCAAGGTCGGTTTGATCCGAAGGTCGCGGTTCATCCCACCAGGCTATATAAGCAGCCCTAGACCCCCTCCCTGAAGCAATCCTCATATTGATCATATGTATCTTCATCAGGCAATTAGAGAGACATAGTTAGGGATTCCAAGATTAGAGATTATATTAGAGCTCTACTTCGAGATTAGAATTAGAATTAGATAGAAACAAGTAGAGTTGAGCGTGGCTCACAATTTTGGATCGTCATCAGGAGTTCTGGTAATTCTTGTATTCGATTTTGTGCTATTTCAATTATCATTATGTTTCTCTTTATTATGTTCTTCATTTATTCTAGTTATATGCTTGATATAGTTCTAATTGATAGTAAGTTCATACATATGTTCGTAAAACGCTTAGTTCAATTCCAAATTGGATTAAGTGGTCGATATAATGTAGGCATCGTGCTTAGATTATGTTTACCTATGAATGCACCCTATTCTCTGGGCTAGCAAGTGGTAGATCGCGAGGGTGACTCTTATAGCCTCGTTGAGTCCTTTGTAGTCCACTACCCGAGTCTAGGACAAGTAGAACCTGGTTACACTGAAGGAATTACTCTGGATATGAACTTCTTTCGTAATGTTCCTTATGTATGGGTGGATGATTAATTATGCTATAGATGATATCATATGCTAGGACTAACTTAGACTTAATAGAAGTAATATAACTTAGGAGTCTAATCTCTTAACGTATCGATTAGTTCTCAATTCTGCTTGATCATATGAGTCTCTCTCTCTCTAATTATGAATTCCCTGCTAGTCTCTGTTATTTACCTTAATTATCATTATCATTATCATTATCCTTTTGCCTTACCCCCTGTATTCGACGAGAGGTGAGTAATTAGATTCATGTCTAATTATATATGTTTGCAATTCTAAAGCCATATCATTCTTATTCTTAACCCTGTTAAGCTCCCAATGGTAGAATTATAAATAATGATACCTAGAACATTACTGAGTGAAATGCTACAACGGGTGTATTTTATCTGTGTGCTTGCGGATAACTTTTATTTTATATTTTATCAAAGTGTCGTGCTATAAATACTCTCACATCTCTAGTGTTGCTGCTAGTGGTGACAGCCTAGCGTTACAGTGATGTTATGAGATGTTTTACCCACATTTCTGGCATTAGTGGTAGATTCTAACCTACTCTTGGCGGCAATGCTAAGAAATGCCAACAAGCATTTCTAGCGCCGTTGCAGGGAAGCTTTCAGGAACTTTTATATGGCTACAGAAGAACACACCAAACATATATACTTTAGATAAGAATCATCACCTCTGTCTTTACAGGATTACCCTTGTTCTACTTTTGTATATATCTTATACAAGGTAATACAGGTTCAGTTGTGATCAATCACTGTTCTATCAAAAACCAACTCAACCTAGAAGAAGATCGACTTAGGTAGTGAAGACGATGGCCAACAAGACTTTGCTAGAGTTCTATACTCCCAACATTGGAAACATTGGGACTGGACCAACACTCCAGACAGATAACTTAGAGTTTGAGCTCAAGCCAAGACTTATCAACCTAGTCCAAGCTACTACATTCAGTGGAAAAGCGCAAGAAGATGCTACTGCCCATCTGCAGAATTTCTTGGAGATCGAAAGCACCATCATCATTAAGAACATTGCCCAAGACATCATACTTCTTCGGTTATTCCCATTCTCACTGGAGGGAAAAGCGAAGCAGTGGTTCTACGCTAATAAGGAAGACATCAACACATGGGACAAATGTTCAGAAGCTTTTCTATGAAGGTTTTTCCCTATAGGCAAATCCAATGCCTTAAGTGGAAAGATTATAAGTTTTTAGCAGCATAGAGGAGAAACCATTCCAGAAGCTTGGGATCGTTTTCAAGATTACATTTCAGAATGCCCGCACCATGGAATGGAAGATTGGTTGCTCATGCACGGATTCTACAGTGGACTCACTCAAAAGTCACGTGAGCAACTAGATGCTACTGCTGGAGGATCATTTATGTCACTTACTCCTGGGAAAGTTGAAGTCCTTATGAAGAAGATAGCTGGGAATCAGAGCTGGAAACTAGACAAGAATCAACGTTGTCACCAGATGGAGGAAGCCCCAGAAGAAGTGAAGGCACTGACAACAAAAATGGATGTGTTACTAGGATGGCTAGACGAACACGAGAAATACCAAAGAGATCGTCAAGCTAATCAAGATGCATTTGATGCTTAGAGTAGAACTGAAGAGAACAATCGGGACAATGCGAACATCGTCAACAACTCTTTTACACTACAAGAGCAAGGATGGAATCAACACTCCACTTATCAAGGTAAGTCCTCAGACAATTTCAATACTTTCCATTTTAAGCAAATGCCTTGAAGAGATATAATCCTAGAGCAGGCTAGAGTTAACGACACTATTATTAGGAAGCTTGTTTTCAAAGATAAAGCCTTAGAGGATATAAATGCAAAAATGGATGAGTTTTCTTCTGCTCTAAAAGAACAAACCAATATAAATAAAAAGATAAAGTTACATTTAGCCAAATTGACTGATGTTTTGCCTGTTGCCACTAACCTTGAGCAGACATAAGCTATAACTACAAGAGGTGGGAAGGTCACTCGTGATCCCCTATATCCAAAAGGAGCAAGAGGACAGACAGCACCAGTGACACCAATTGTGATAGAAGAAAGAAAAGACGATGAAGTTGAAGAATTAAATCCACCACTACCAGAAATGATGCAAGACTATCATGACACCAATCACCTACCATTTCCACGTAGAAAGAGGAGAGCCACAACAGATGAGCAGTTCAGTAAGTTTATTGAAGTAATTAAAAAATTATACATCAATATTCCTCTGTTAGATGCTATACAGGTACCCACCTATATATGCAAGATATCTAAGAGACATCCTCAACAACAAACGACCACTGCCCACCACTGAGGTGATCAAGTTGACAGAGGAGTGTAGTGTGGCCATCCTCAACACTTCTCCACAGAAGAAGGATCCAGGATGCCCTACTATTGACTGTTCAATTAGTGATCAACACTTCAACAATGCGCTATGTGATCTCGGAGCAAGTGTGAACGTGATGCCCAAGACAGTCTTTGATAAACTTCATCATTCAAGACTTATCCCAACATCAATGTGCCTGCAACTTGCCGATCAATCACTTCGCTATCTAGTAGGAATTGCTGAAGACATTCCAGTCAAGATTAGAGATTTCTTCATACCAGTTGACTTTGTGGTACTGGACATGCAATCAGACTCGAAAGTGTCACTTATTCTAGGGAGACCCTTTTTGAGTACTGCAAATGCCACATCGACGTTGGAATTGTAGAAGTCAGACTCAACATCAATGGACAAGAAGAATGTTTTCCATTCAAGACAAAGCCCGAGTTAAGCTCAACAACAAAGGTGGTAAGTGAGGAGGGAGATCAGCAGTCACCAGAGGCACCATCCTCAGGGAAGGCTACAACCCCTCCAAAATGACAACTTTGGAGAAGTCCAATTCGGTGGACTTTAAACCCCAAACCTTCACCGGGAGGTAACTTGGTAGTTATCCATATTTACTTTCTTGCACTTTCATTTTTGCATATGTGTTGGTAGTTCTTAACTTCACTAAAGATAGAGCTAGGCAACTATCCCCGGTAACGGCCCAGAAATGCTTGTTGACACTTGCTAATGTCGTTACTAGGAGTAGACTATGGAATCTATCCCCGGCAACGGCGCCAGAAATGCTTGTAGCAAGTCCAGTCACTATACCTAAAGGAGTGAAGCTAAAGCAGCTATCTACTAATGTCAAATGGGGTTGTCAATCCCGACACTAGTAGGAGCTAGCTAGAGAGATTGCAATCTACCTAGAGGAGATTTTGCAAGCGCACAGAATTATCGTAGTAGCACTTCGCCTGGGAGTACCAGGTGTCGATTTATTTGATACCAAAGGAAGGCTCGGGTGGTTTATGAGTCGAGTCAAGGAGGGGATGAGAGTCGAAGAATAAGAAAGGGAAAATGAGAGAAGAGAAGAGAGTAGATGGAAGGCTAGAAAGAATTTTGAGTGGATAGGTAAGGATGAAATGAATGGTAAGGTAGGGTGGATGGATAGGTAGATAGGGGGAATAAGATAACTAAGGATAACTAATATAACTAACTAATAACTAATAACTACTCCTAGATAACTACGAAGCAAGATAGGCAAATGCCAAATAAGCAACCAAGTTAAGTATAGTTTTATTCCTATCTTGTCAAGTACCAAGGCGTATAGCCTTTACCACTAACTTAGGTTGAACGCTAGCACAACGAGCCTTACTGTTAAACTAGACCAACTACGTGGTGGAATTCAAGGCGCACAGGGCTGTCACCACCTGCTTGCTACCACAGCTATCCGGGGGTCTAGCCGTATCTGAAGGTAAGTCTATAACTAAGCACCACGCCTAATTATATTCTAACTATCTCTATCCTGGCCTAGAATAGAGACACCCTTGCGGACGTTAGAGAAAATACTTGACTTAATAAGATAAACACTAAACTAACTAAGCAACCTATTGGCAAAGATCAAACACTCAGCACACTACAGATTAAATACCATGGCTAAGTGAATTGAAATGTAGGATATCTAGGTACTCAAGCAATCAATCAAGTATACTACTCAATACTGGTAAGTAGAATAAAGTAATACTTGAAATGATGAACTAGAATATAGTAAAGTGCTTGAGTTACAAGAGATAAACCTGAATTGGATATGAAGGAAGACTCTTCCCAACTCCAAGACCGATTACTCGCACGCTTCTACTATTGAGCTAAGCCTTGAGCAGCGCTTCCGCGAGGGCAATGAGGCAAGGATGCCTTGCTCTACTAGCTACCTACTTGCCTAAGCTTGGCTAAATCCTAAGCTATTAGCTCTCTAGCTTTAGCCTTGCTTTCCTCTTTGCTTCTTCCTTGCTTTCCTTGCTTGAAGTGAAGTGACACCTCCAGGGGGCTATTTATAGCCCAAGTGAGTGAGGGGGGTACTTATAGGGGGCAGCCAACCGACCTAGGGCAAACCCTAGTGGCGTGCGCCAGCCCTAGGTGGCGGCCGCCACCCCCTGGCCCTTGGGAGCACCGTCATTGATCCTACAGTCTCCAGGGACTCCTCCAAGGCAGATCCAAGGTCGGTTGCATGTCCAAATAACCGTTACATGGGCAATTAGGTCATGATCCACATGACATCTCTTCTTAGCCCTCCGATGCCACCGACCTAGTGACCAAGGGCTAAGATTTGGCCCTGGGGTGGTCACACGGATCAGTGACGTGGTAGGGGAGAGTTTTGGCCTCTCCTTGGTGGCGGGCGCTGAAGGACCGAAAGTGCTACCAGAAAGCGACCAGAGGGGGGGTGAATGGGAGCTTCAAAATTTCCTGCCGGAAACTTGTTGCCACTGTCCCGTGAATCACCCCAAGAGCAAACCCTAGAGCTCGTAAGTGTCCATGACCCTAGATGTAGGGTGGATGGTTCCAAGAAGCACAGCGAGACACTACACGACTCTAGAAACCCAACGCAAAAGCCGATAATCAGAACCGACAACGAACAAATGAACGGCGAACGAAACTGCGCAGACTCAGCAGCATCGGACGCTGGCAGTGTCCGATGTCAGAGCAACGGACGCGTCCGATGCAAATAGGGCATTTCTGGAACCTTACCGGACCTGCATCGGACGCTGCTACAGTGCAACCCTAGCGTCCGATGCTTGACCCCCGGCGCGTCCGATGGCAACGGACGGTCCGATGGTCAGCGTCCGATGCTCCTTTAAAAGCACTATCAGACGACACGTGGCACCGGACGCTCCGATGCGAAAGACCCAGCGTCCGATGCTCAAGAACACAACGTCCGATGGTCCCGATACTGCACTGTTCTTCCACGAAATCCACTCGATCTCCTCCGAATCAAAATCACTAAGGCTTAGACTTGGTGTGAGGAGTCTCAAGGAGGTTAGTGAGCTATCCCATGGGAATCATGGCTCGCATCTAACTCCAAATCGATGGATTGGAAGACATCAGGACTAAAGGAGCAAAATCGATCCAAAACAAAAATCAACCGATCTACTAGGTCGTGAGGTTAGGGATGAATTCCTTCGGTGGAAAGAAGTGCCTCACGATCTAGAACAACTTGGTTCAAACGGATTTCCAAAAGACGCACCAAGCAAGGTGATCGATCGACGGGAAAAACATGGAGAAAAGCAACCCACGAGGAACAAGAACAAAACGCGAATCACAACCACGAATTTGCAACCGTGTGGCTACCACATGCTACAATAGTGAGATTACGGTCTCACTTCCTCAAAATCTCACGGACACAGAGGTATTGTTCTCTTCTCTGTGGATCTCAGTTTGCTACAGCAGAGGATGGGGAGAGCAGGAAAACCTAGAAGGCAAATTAGCAAATGGCTGAGATAGGAAGGGAGGTGGGTGTCTCCCTCTACTTATCCTAATTGTAATTCCTACTCTACCCCTCAACTAGTTACAGAGCGAACCAGCTAAACCCTAGGGTTATTCTGGACCAACTCACGGTAGGTGGTGATCCGACGGCCACGCCTGCACAACTGGTAGCGTTGCCTCGACGCAACCTCACCGATTGCCGCCACGTGCCACCACCGCTCTACTTGTCCTTTTCCTGGACGTCGCACCCTCGGTTTTGTGGCCCAAACCGGGAAACCAGCCTTCACAGCTATCCCCCGGTTTTGAGGCCCAAACCGGGAAACCAACTGACCAACGCCTGAGTTTTGAGGCCCAAACTCAGCAAACCCGCAGCACCCAGGTTTTGAGGCCCAAACCTGGAAACTGTCCTCCGCCCGAGTTTTGTGGCCCAAACTCGGAAACCATCAGCACCCAGGTTTTGAGGCCCAAACCTGGAAACCGTCCACTCGGTGGTTTTTCTGTGGCTCAACCCCCAAACCGAGCCGTAGATGGGATGCACCGCCCGTGCACCCCGTCCACCGACATGTGTCCCCAAGTCCTCGACTCAGGCAACACAATGTCCGCAAGTCTTCGCTCGTCGCTGTCCCAGGCTGTCAGCCACCACAGCTGATCCTCGGGCCACCGGTCCCTCAGTCCAAGCCTCACGTCCGCCCTTCGCCACTCTCGGTCCATCGGCACGGCACGTCTCTACTTGACCTTCACCTTGCCTTTGATCACTGCATCTGTGCTCGACACCTGCACAACACAAGCCAAAGAACATGCGCATCATCCTAGTTGACAATCACTCATCACTCAGAGACTCGGCATACACCCATGTATCCGCAATCTCCCCCTTGATGAGTGCATTGTCAACTACCAACACAAATCATAATGGAAACAGAATAAGGGAGGAAGAAAGATAGAGAACTCGACCAAATGACCCAAAGCATAGCAAAGCCGAAGAAGGTCAAGTGGAAAGAGCAAAACAGCTTGGTTCCCAAAGACTTGGGCAATGGCTCGACGCAACCAAGCAAAGCAAAGCTAGCCCTCAAGAAGAGGTAGAACAGGCTCAACACCACTAGCGAGAAAAACTTGATACCAATTGAAGGATCAACTGAAATTCAAGCAAACCAGAGCTAGCCCTCAAGAAGAGGCAGAACGGGCTCAACACCGCTAGCGAAACAGCTCGATACCAATTGTTACCAACTCAAAACCAAAAGAGTGCAATACCAATTGAAGAGCTGAAAAGAGAGTTCGATACCAGTTGAAAAACTGAAAAGAGAACTGAGAGCTGAAAATGTTTGCTAGTCCCTCAAGAAAGAGGCAAAGGCTCAACACAACTAGTAGACTCCCCCTCAAATAGTGCACACACACCAGGGAACACATGATTTGTCAATATTTTCTCCCCCTTAGTTGAAAATGCACTATCAAGTAAAGACTCTCCCCCTTAGAAAATGCACCACCAAATGTGCCAACAAGCAAATTTCTTCCCCTTCCAAAATGCATATGAGTCAAAATGCAAGTTAGCAGCTTCAGGAATATAATCAAGAGAGTGCAAAGATGCTCTACACAGTTTTGATCCGATGACTCATAAAATGCACAGAATGCTAGCAAAGGCTCAAACTGATCACTAGATACGAAATATGAACATCAGAGCAAAAAGTGCAGTTTTCAGGCAAAAAGGTATTCACCATCAAAATAGCACGAAACATGTATAGACAGGAAGTCAGACAGGTGCTAAACATGTATACAAGGTGAACTACCCCTAGCACAGTTCAATCATCATGCTATAGAATGAAACATAGACTTGTGTATGCAAAATTTTATCGGAGTTGCAGCGGTTAAATTACACAAGTTCAAATTTCAGCATGTGATTGCGAGAGGTTGAGAGCTTGTCATTGCCTAACTTTTCAACTGTGCGAAGCCTATGCAGAAGCAATCAGAAGCTTAAAGCAACAGTTTCGGTCATACACTACACAGCTCAAGTTTAACTCAAAGTGCAAAGAGAAACAGTCTCAAAACTGTGATGTGCTGACACGCAATCCCATCTCGATCTTTTCAAATTCACTAAACTTGGTTCAGATTTGAGAACAGAATATGAACATACCAAGCAAGTGAATGACTCAACACTAGAGACATAGCAACCTAGCATATATGAAGAGCACAAGTGATTTCAACACATTCTACACATGCTAGTTGCATATCTCAATGGTGAATATTTTCAAGTTTTAAATTCATTAATCAGATTCACCATTCATAAAATAGCTCCACTCACAACATGTAACAGTGATCAGAAAGAGCATAAGCTAGCATCATCATAAAGCATCGGAGCAAATACTCTACAGAGCATAGTCACATTCTGAAGGTTATATACAAGAAGCTCTGAATGTAAATATGCAGGATGAAATGCAAAGATGCATGAAGAAACAAATGAAAAACACAAGGTCAGTGTTTAATACAAGAGCCAAAATGTTTCCCCCATCTAAAAGGGGAAACACACACCAAGCTCACCTCTCAACCGATTAAAAGTTGATTGGTCCAAAGGCTTGGTGAAAATATCAGCCAACTGATGATGAGTATCGACATGGCGAAGGTCGCTATCACCCTTCTCTTAGTGGTCTCGCAGAAAATGAAAGCGCACATCAATGTGTTTAGTCTTAGAGTGTAGCACGGGGTTCTTAGCAACGCTAATAGCACTCGTGCTGTCACAAAGCAAAGGAACGCGAGAAAAGCTCAGACCAAAATCACGCAAAGTGGCCATCATCCAAAGCAACTGGGAACAGCAGCTAGCCGGAGCAACATACTCAGCCTCCATGGTAGACTGGGCGACACTAGACTGTTTGCGAGAAGACCACGATACAAGAGAAGAACCAATAAACTGGCAAGTCCCAGAAGTGGACTTGCGCTCAATCCGGCAACTAGCAAAATCGGCATCGGAATAACCACAAAGAGAGAGGGTGGAGGAAGCAGAATACCAAATCCCAAACTCAGGTGTGAAGCATAAGTACCTCATAATGCGCTTGACCGCCTGACGGTGAGAGATGCGCGGCGAAGACTGAAAACGCGCGCAGAGACACACCGCGAACTGGATGTCCGGGCGTGTCGCCGTCAGGTACAGCAGCGACCCGATCATACTCCGGTAGTCCTTCTGGTCTACTGCTTCTCCCTCCTTGTTCGCATCCAGGGCCGTCGTGGTCGACATGGGTGTTGGAAGAGGCTTGGCCTCACCCATATCAAATTTCTTCAGGATATCCTTGGTATACTTACCCTGGTGCACAAACGTTCCCTCTCGAGATTGCTTGATTTGCAATCCGAGGAAAAATGTCAACTTGCCCATCATGCTCATCTCAAATTCCCTGCTCATAGTGTCTGCAAACTTGGCAACCAAAGCGTGAGAAGAACCACCAAAAATGATATCGTCCACGTAAATCTGGACCAAGAGTGTGTCACTGCCTTGCTTGAGGAGAAAGAGCGTTTTATCTACACATCCCATTTTAAAACCCTTAGCAAGCAAAAAGGTTTTCAACCTATCATACTAGGCTCTAGGGGCTTGTTTCAAACCATACAAAGCTTTGTGAAGTTTAAAAACATGGTTTGGAAACTTGGGATTTTCGAAACCGGGGGGTTGTCTCACATATACTTCCTCTTCTATGTAGCCGTTTAAGAAGGCAATCTTGCCATCAATTTGAAAAAGTTTGAAACCTTTGGATGCAGCAAAAGCCAAGAGTATCCTAATTGCCTCCAAACATGCTACAGGAGCAAACGTCTCCTCATAGTCTATTCCCTCCTTCTGACTATACCCCTGGGCTACAAGTCTGGCCTTATTTCTCACTACATGGCCATCCTCTCCTTGTTTGTTTTTGAAAACCCATTTTGTCCCAATTGGGTGACACTCAGAGGGAGGAGAAACTAGAACCCAAACCCGATTTCTTTCAAAATTTTCTAACTCCTCATGCATGGCATTGACCCAATCTAGATCCGTCAAAGCGTGTCCAACATCTCGAGGTTCAAAATCTGCAACAAATGCAGAATGAGCAAAGTGAGAGATTTGTTGTGACCTTGACCGAGTGATGCGTTCGCCGATGCTGCCGATCATCTGTTGAGGCGGGTGTTGGCGCTGGATGTGTCGTGGCGCCACCCGAGCTGAAGTAGCCTCCCCCTCAATAGCAGCTGGTGCCTCCTCGGGTACATAAGGTACCGCTCGAGGTGGCGGATCCCACGGCCCCCAAGTTGAAGAAGAGGGATCGGGGCCGTGAGTCGTAGTAGAAGCCGCTCTTTGCAGCACAGCAGGTGGAGGAGGTGCTGGGTCATCCATCCCTTCAGTACCATCTTCTTCATCATCGAAAAGAGGCTCGCCAACCTCATGATCACCTGCACGCTCAAAACAAGAAGAAGGACAAACCATGGTCTCATCGAAGGTGACATCGGATGTCTCCATGACTCGGTTAGTGTCAAGGTTAAGTACACGATAAGCACGAGTATGAGTGCCATAACCCAAAAACACACCGTCAGAAGAACGAGATTCAAACTTGTCCAAATTGCCCTTTTTGAGTATAAAACAATGGCAACCGAAAACTCTAAAATAACTCACCTTGGCGAGTCTTCCAAAATGCAACTCATAAGAAGTCTTTTTCAAGAAAGCTCGGAGAAAAATGCGATTGGAAATATAGCATGCAGTGCTCATTGCTTCGGCCCAATATCGCCTAGGAGTCCTATGCTCATCGAGCATCGTCCTGGCCATCTCTACAAGGGTCCGATTCTTCCTCTCTACAACACCATTCTGAGGCGGTGTGTAGGGAGAAGAAAATTGATGCTCTAAACCCAAAGAGTTACAAAACTTCTCGAAATCCAAATTCTTGAATTCGGAACCATTATCACTCCGAATTGCTCGCATTGAGTTCAAAGGGAACTCATTCTGAAGACGCAAAATCAGATTGCGAGCAAAGGAGAAAGTCTCGGTCTTCTCAGCTAAAAAGAAAACCCATGAATATCTCGAAAAATCGTCAACAACAACAAGCACATACCACTTCCCCCCAACCGAGCTCACCCGAGCTCGACCAACAAGGTCCATGTGCAAAAGCTCTCCAGGGCGCTTAGTCATGACCTGAGTCACTGGATGGTGGGGAGCGGCGACCATCTTCCCATGTCTACAAGAATGGCAAACAAGATCCTTCTCCATGGACAACTTGGGCAATCCTCGGATTAGGCCAAGTGAACTAAGTCTTGCGAGCAAGTCGAAGCTCAGGTGACCGAGTCTCCTATGCCACTTCCAAAGATCAGAGGAGGAAGGTCTAGCCAAAAGACAACGAGAAATTCCAAACGATTCCGAGAAATCCGCACGAAAGACTTTTCCAAAGGGCGAAATCCCACAAACAAGGTTGCCCTGAGGATCCAAAATGCGACTGAGATTCGGTTTAAAACGAATCTCATAGTCATCATCGAAAAGTTGCGAAACAGAAAGAAGGTTAAAATGCAAGTTAGAGACAAGAGCAACATTGCGCAACACAAAATGCTCATTAACTCGCACCGACCCACGAGACAATACCTTACCTTTGCTATTGTCGCCGAAGGTGATAAACTCCTTTCCGGTGACCGGACTAAGACTAGAGAACCACTTGGCGTTTCCGGTCATGTGCCTCGAACATCCGGAGTCCACCAACCAAACGTTCTCCAATCGTTTTACCTACATCAATAAAAAGACATAGGGTGAGCATACGGTCCAACACTGGGGTTAGTGAAGTAAGGAGAATACCAGTGTTGGGCCAGCTGCTCAAAAGAACGGTTAGCAGAAAAACCATTCCTAGTGCGCCTATGGGGAAAGCGATCACCACGCTGAGGAAAACGTGGTCCGCTAAGGGAAGAGCGTCCATCGCGATACTTAAAACGCGGTGGGGGAAAACGCTCTACAACAAAGCCACCGCCACGGGGTCCGTAGCCTAGAACTGCAGGCTCCCGCCCGGCATGACCTCTCCGCTGCCTAGGCCTAGGAACTTGAGGTCCTGGACCTCTAGGCCTAACAGCACGCCTCTGAACGTTCGGCACATGTACATCATGGAAAGGATGGTACATGTCCGTGTTGTTCATCTCCTTTGCGCGGCACGCCTCTCTCTTGCGCCGAAAGCAAAACTCACTTAAGTGTCCATCTCTCCCACAGTGCTCACAATGGTACCTCACAGCTCTCAAAGGGGGTTGTTGGTACTCACGGTAGTGGGTGTGGATCACTTTGCCCTTCTGTGGCATAAGCTCCTCTTGGATGGGTGGCATGGTGTCCAGTTTGTTCTTGAGGTGGTTTGGTTTTGGAGCCCATGATTGTTTCTTGGGTGGAGCTCTCGGAGGCTCAACAAAGACCCCATCCTTGGTGTTAGGCTTGAGAGGCTCTTTGGGTGGAATCTTGGTTAGCTTGGGAGTAGTGGTGGAGTTTGGCTTCTCACATGGATTAAGACCACTCGACTCTCCAATCTTCCCAAAAGATGAAGCATCAACACCCAGAGCAAAACCTACACCTGGACCTCCAACAGCTCGCTTGAATTGGGAGATCATCATCCCGAGCTGTGGCTCACCGCTAGACACCCATGACAAGATGGTCCGAAGGTATGTGTTTTCCTCCTCGGTTTGCATCTTGTCATGCTTCACATTAGCGATCTCCATCTCCAAACCCTCACAAAGAACACACCTAGCCACACATGTGCTACCTGAGTTGGCCTCTTCAAGAGACACAATCTTGGCATTCTTCTCTGCCAACTCAGATTGCAAGCCCGCACAGGACTTGAACGCACCCAACAGCGAAGATCTAGCCTTCAGCTCATCCACCTCTCCTACCAACACAGCATACTTGCTTCTCAAAGTGAGAAGATCAGTCATGTGTGTGGTGCACATCTCACACTCCTCTTCATCGGTAACAACTACGGTGGACTTAACAGATTCAAGTTCCTTCACCGTATCCTCCCACTTCTGCCTAAACTCCTTGCGCTCTTTAGCAGCACGCCTAAGCAACTTATCCTGACTAAGGAGCACGGCAGTAAGCTTCTCGATCTCAGCAGGAAGCTTGTCGGGGTCTGAGATACCTGGGAGATGTCGTCATCGTAGTCATTCCGAGGAGTGTCCTCTAGCTCGCCATCGACCTCCTTGCCGAGGGCCATGGTGCAGAGGCCGTCGTCGTCGGCGAAGAAGCAGAGGCCGTTCAGCTTGTCCTCGATCCTCTTCTTCTTCTCGGACTTGTCGTCGCTTGAGGCAGCGGAGTCGTCATCCGAGTCGTCGACGTCGCTGAGCGTGGCGAAGAAAGCACGCTGCTCAGCGTGGGCCTTTTCCAAGTACTTCGTCTTGATGTACTCGTTGTTGAAGCCACCCTTCTGCTTGTGCTTCACGAGGACGTACTTCTCCTTGCGCTTGCCGGAGTCATACTTGTGCCCATGATCCGCCTTGCCGAAGGTCTGCTTGTTCTTCTTCGGGCAATTGGCGATGAAGTGGTTGGGGTCACCGCACTCGAAACATCCCGAGCGTCCTCCTCCGTGGCGACGGTTCATGAGGTTGTTGTGGAACCGCGAGAACTGGTTGGCGAGCAAAGACAACTCATCATCCCCCATGAACTCAAGCTGCTCCTCTGTGACAGATAGAAGTGAAGACAAAGCAAAGCCTCTAGAGGGGTTAGCAGAAGAGCCAGAAAGCAAAGCCATCGACGGGCCAGAAGGATTTTCATAAGAAGCCCTCGCCATGGCATCGATCTCACTGGACTTGAGCTTACTAAAGAGCTCGTCGCATGTGAGGGTCTCATAGTTAGGCGATTCGATGATCGCCTGAACCTTGGAATCCCACACCGACCGATTGAGAGTATGCAAAAGCTTCAAAGCTCTCTCATGATCGTCGAAAGGCAACAACTCCTTGTTAGCCCTCATCCTGTTGACAATCACCTGAAAGCGAGCGAATAAACTTTGCATGCTCTCGCCAGGCAAATGTCGAAAGTTCTCATACTCTCGCTTGTGCGACTCGTAGAGACGGGTTTTGACTTGAGTGGTTCCCTCATGGAAACACATGAGGGTAGCCCAAATCTCCCGAGCCGTAGCGAGGTGAGAAACACGATCAAACTCTGTCATGCTCAAGCATGAGAAAAGAGCATTACGGGCTCGGCTATTGGCATCGTGCTCATCGATCTGATGTTGAGTAACACGAGCAGCCAAGACCACGTAATCGGCAGAGTTGCAAATATCCCAGATGGAAGCACCAATACTCTACAGATAGGCCAACATGCGTATCTTCCAATACGCATAGTTCGTCTCATCAAAAAACGGCGGTTTGCCCACGCCGCGATCCAAGTTGCCTTTTGTGGATCTAGAACCGGCTAAGGTGGAAGATCCTTAACCCGCTCCGATACCAATTGAAGGACCGGAAGTGCTACCAGAAAGCGACCAGAGGGGGGGTGAATGGGAGCTTCAAATTTCTTTTCAGAAACTTGTTGCCACTGTCCCGAGAATCAACCCCAAGAGCAAACCCTAGAGCTTGCAAGTGTCCACGACCCTAGATGTAGGGTGGATGCTTCCAAGAAGCACAGCGAGACACTACACGACTCTAGAAACCCAACACAAAAGCCAGAAATCAGAACTGACAACGAATGAATGAACGGCGAACGAAACTGCGCAGACTCAGCACCGATGTCAGAGCAACGGACGTGTCTGATGCAAACAGGGCTTTTCTGGAACCTTACTGGACCTGCATCGGATGCTGCTACAGTGCAACCCTAGCGTCCGATGCTTGACCCCCGGCGCGTCCGATGGCAACGGACGCTCTGATGGTCAGCGTCTGATGCTCCTTTAAAAGCACTGTCAGACGACACGTGGCACCGGACGCTCCGATGCGAAAGACCCAGCGTCCGATGCTCAAGAACACAGCGTCTGATGGCCCCGATACTGCAGTGTTCTTCCTCGAAATCCACTCGATCTCCTCCGAATCAAAAGCACTAAGGCTTAGACTTGGTGTGAGGAGTCTCAAGGAGGTTAGTGAGCTATCCCATGGGAATCATGGCTCGCATCTAACTCCAAATCGATGGATTGGAAGAAATCGGGACTAAAGGAGCAAAACCGATCCAAAACGAAAATCAACCGATCTACTAGGTCATGAGGTTAGGGATGAATTCCTTCGATGGAAAGAAGTGCCTCACGATCTAGAACAACTTGGTTCAAATGGATTTCCAAAAGACGCACCAAGCAAGGAGATCGATCGACGGGAAAAACGTGGAGAAAAGCAACCCACGAGGAACAAGAACAAAACGCGAATCACAACCACGAATTTGCAACCGTATGGCTACCACACGCTACAATAGTGAGATTACGGTCTCACTTCCTCAAAATCTCACGGACACAGAGGTATTGTTCTCTTCTCTGTGGATCTCAGTTTGCTATAGCAGAGGATGGGGAGAGCAGGAAAACCTTGAAGGCAAATTAGCAAATGGCTGAGATAGGAAGGGAGGAGGGTGTCTCCCTCTACTTATCCTAATTGTAATTCCTACTCTACCCCTCAACTAGTTACAGAGCGAACCAACTAAACCCTAGGGTTATTCTGGACCAACTCGCGGTAGGTGGTGATCCGACGGCCACGCCCGCACAACTGGTAGCATTGCCTCGACGCAACCTCAACGATTGCCGCCACGTGCCGCCACTGCTCTGCTTGTCCTTTTCCTGGACGTCGCACCCCCGGTTTTGTGGCCCAAACCGGGAAACCAGCCTTCACAGCTATCCCCCGGTTTTGAGGCCCAAACCGGGAAACCAACCGACCAACGCCTGAGTTTTGAGGCCCAAACTCAGCAAACCCGCAGCACCCAGATTTTGAGGCCCAAACCTGGAAACCGTCCTCAGCCCGAGTTTTGTGGCCCAAACTCGGAAACCATCAGCACCCAGGTTTTGAGGCCCAAACCTGGAAACCGTCTACTCGGTGGTTTTTCTGTGGCTCAACCACCAAACCGAGCCGTAGATGGGATGCACCGCCCGTGCACCCCGTCCACCGACATGTGTCCTTAAGTCCTTGACTCAGGCAACACCATGTCCGCAAGTCTTCGCTCATCGCTGTCCCAGGCTGTCAGCCACCACAGCTGATCCTCGGGCCACCGGTCCCTCAGTCCAAGCCTCACGTCCGCCCTTCGCCACTCTCGGTCCATCGGCACGACACGTCTCTACTTGACCTTCACCTTGCCTTTGATCACTGGATCCGTGCTCGACACCTGCACAGCACAAGCCAAAGAACATGCGCATCATCCCAGTTGACAATCACTCATCACTCAGAGACTCGGCATACACCTATGTATCCGCAGGTGCCACCTAGGGGTGGCGGGCGCCACCCCACTAGGGCCCAAATGGGCCCTGGTGAGTGGGCTCGACCCCTGGTGGGTCCATTCTCCAAATTTGGTCCAAATCCTGCATTCAAATAAAAATCTATGGACATGTGGAATTTGGTTAGTTTGAAACCTATTTGACTACTTTTCATGCCTTTTTGGTGAATTTTTGGGTAAAATGTTGATGGTAAAACAAGTGTTTAAGGACCATCAACAAGCTCCCCCAACCTAACTTGTTGCTCGTCCTCGAGCAACAATGCAGTTTAAGCATTGAGCATGAAATAGATAGCAACTTAAGATGTATACAAGTGCATATTGTATAGTGAGAAATAACTTAGTGTATATCATTAATCATAGCAATGTGGGGCTTATAGCTTTTCACTTCAAACATGCAAGAGTGAAATAAAGCAGTAGATAGGAAACTTTTATCTTGCTTAGGTTTGACTAGGATTCTATCTGGAGGTTTTTTTAAGGATTTCAAAAGATAAAAACTTGCTTAAGTCCTCCAAGATTCACTCAATCATTCAATGGTGTTTAAATCCTCACTTAGGCCAAAATGTAGCCTCTCCTATTTCTAAAGAATGATATGTGGAGTTATAGGTAGGCTAAGAATCATGAGCAAATTGCATAATGTTTATTGCTAAGCTAGACACTCAGATCATAAGGAGCAGCAAATCATAAATATTGATCAAGATGTGCATGTGTGGTTATGTGGAAGTGTATAGAGAGATATTTCATAATCCTTCCTAGTTAATTTCTAGGGTCTAGAGCTAATGATAACTCTCTCTCTCTTTTTTTTACTCGATACATAGTGAGTAGACAAAAATGTGTCCTCACATTTTCTTAGGACATAGTCCTCTCTTGAGCTACTTTGCTCACTTTTTTTCATATCTCTCTTTTTTAGCTCTAGATTTCCCTAGATTGTCTATAGGAAAGGATTTTAGAAATGAAAAGGGGGAAGAGAGAGAAATGCTTATTCCCAGTGTAGGAATAGCATAAGGCTAGCAATGGAATGTTTGGCAAGGTATTGCATATCTCCAGTGTAGAGAATGAGCAATTTATTTGGTGGTTGCATACTTCCAAAGTGGAGAGTAAGCAATTTATGGTGGGTGTGTGTATCTTGATCAAAAGAAATGATAAGCTTCTCTACTAAGATCTATGAGGTCGAACAAAGCTCAACACAAACAAAGCTCTTTGTGGTTTTGACTAACAAATATTTGGCTAGTGGTGGGATGGGATAAAATCCAGGAGGAACTTTTAGCAAGGTTTTCATGATTTTTAAAAGAAATCCTCTAGATTAGGTCCTAATTTCACCTTAGCAAGTTTAAAGAATTACTCTATTTCTAATTAACTTTATTCACTAAGCATGATTTTAGTTAAAACATGTGCAACCCACAAAAGCTACAACTTAGATAAAACTAGTTATTGTAACTATAACAATAGCATTTGCATGGCATATTTTATTTCTTATTCAGGTTCCAACATTTTTAAGCAGATTTTATCATTTTTACTCATGGGATAATTACTTAGGCAAGTATATAACATTCAAAATTTTTCAAAAGATATAGAATTTAAGAACCGAACATAAAGAGTAAGGTTGAAACATAACTTATTGGCGCGAGGATCTCCCCCAAGCTGGCTTCTTGGTTGGTGAAGGGTCTTCATCTTTCTCGGTCAGAGCTCTTGTTCTTATTTTATTAAAAAGAAAACTATCTAATGTTGTGAAAAAGGGAAACTATCCTATTATGATATTTTATTATTCTAGCTGAGTTAACATATACTTATGCATATAACTAATGATAACTGATTTTTTTAGTTACATGCATGACATATGTTATTTATTTGAAAAATGGAAATTTGAAGGGAAAATTAAAAGTAAATCCATACCTTAGATCCATGGAATTTCATCCTTATTGGGTGGATCATCTTCCTTGGGAACTTCTTCTTTAAGTACTTCATCGTGTTCTTCTTCTTTTGGCACCTCTCCTTTGTTATGTGAATTACACAACTCAGGAGAAGGTGGTTCTTTTTTTCTGTTCCACCTTGTTCTTAGGCGCCTCTTCTTGGTACGAATGGGTTTTGCTTCCTGCATGTTAGCGGCATATGCGGGACCACGAGAAAAAGAAGAATATTTCCTTCCTCCCTCCTAATGTCATTTGCATTTTACCACTCCCCACATTTATGCAAGCATCAACAGTGTTCAAGAAAGGTCTACCTAAGATTAGAGGCACATCTTTCCTATTTCCCATATCTAGTATTATGAAATCAGCAGGAACATATGATCCTCTAATATGAACAGGTAAATCAGTGACTATTCCTTCTACATAGCATGTTGATTGATCAGCTAGCATGACATAGGCAGATGTGGATGACATGGGTGGAAAGAATGAGTTTTCATAGAAATCCTTAGATAAAATGTTCACACTCGATCCTAAATCACACATGGCATTTTTAAAGACTTCACTAAATATTGAGCATCTAATTATGGGACTACCAGGATCACCCTTTTTAACAGTCTTGGTTTGATCTTCATAATAGTTAAAATATTTTATTTCAACCATATTTGCAGTTTCCATGTTAGGTTTAGCCGGAATTTTGCCAGTTTCAAAAGATGGTATGATCGCAGCAAGTTGAGCTAATTGGGTTTCTAACATCTTATTAAAGCTAAGTTGATTTTTCAGAGCGGATGAGAAATCTTCCAATTTAGCATTTATGTTCTCAAGTATTTTATCATTTGACATTAATTTCTAATTCAAAAATTCAGTAGTTCTACCGTGAGAGTAGACTAGATTCTTTAAGAACGAGAAATTATGAGTACTTTGGAAATTAGAGCGAGGGAATGAATTATTACCTTGAGAGTTGGAGTGCTGATTCCATCCTTGATTTTGTTGACGGAAACCGTTGTTGTTGTTGTTGTTGATGAAGTTCAAATCTTCATGTAACTCAGGGCAGTGGTTCCCAGAATGTCCGATTTCTCCACAGACTTCACAAGTCATGTAGGATTCCAGAGATTGGACACTCTCTTGTTGGTTCATCTTCTCACAGCTGTCCAGCTTCTTGGCCAGCAGGTCCATCTTGGCCATGATCATGTCGGCCTCCTTAAGGGAATGCATACCTCACTTACGGGGCTGCAGTCTCTCGTCATTCCATCCTTGGTTCGACACCATCTTCTCTATGAGAGCCTTAGTATCTGCAACATTCAGAGAAAAGAATGCACCACCGGCGGCGGCATCCAAATGGCTTCTAGAGAGTGGGTTTAGGCCATGGTAGAAGTTCTGGATCAACAGCCAGTCCTCCATACCATGGTGTGGACATGCAGTGACGTACTCTTGCATTCTCTCCCAAGCCTTGGGAATAGATTCCTCGGCTTGTTGCGTAAAGCTGGAGATTTTGTTGCGAAGAGCGTTCGTCTTGCCCATCGAAAAGAATTTGGCGAGAAAAGCATTGGAACACTTGTCCCATGTGTCTACAGCGTTGCGATTGGTATAGAACCATTGCTTCGCTTTTCCTAGGAGAGAAAAGGGAAAGAGACGAAGACGGATGGCTTCTTGCGTTATCCCCTTAATCGTGAAGGTGCCGCAAATCTCCAAAAATTATTGGAGGTGAGCATTGGCATCCTCATAAGCTTTGCGACAGAATGGGCTAGCTTGGACCATCGTGATCAGAGCCGGTTTCAACTCAAAATTGAGGTTGGCATCGATCATGGCTGGTCCTGTCGCTACATTGGCGGCAGAAGGAGCAGAAAACTCACGAATGGTCTTGTTGGCCATCGTCAAGGTAGAACGAGATAAGAAAGAAAGAATTTGAAGAAGATGAAGGAAAAAGATAAGAAGGACTAAAGAAAGAAAGAATGGGAAAAGATGGGATTCGCTAAGTGAGGGCTTAAGCAAAAATAAATTCGACAAGGACTCGAAGGATACACCGATTGCCTTCCCCGGCAACAGCGCCAGAAATACTTGTTGGTAGTTCTTAACTTCACTAAAGATAGAGCTAGGCTACTATCCCCGGTAACGGCCCAGAAATGCTTGTTGACACTTGCTAATGTCGTTACTAGGAGTAGACTATGGAATCTATCCCTGGCAACGGCGCCAGAAATGCTTGTAGCAAGTCCAGTCACTATACCTAAAGGAGTGAAGCTAAAGCAGCTATCTACTAATTTCAAATGGGGTTGTCAATCCCGACACTAGTAGGAGCTAGCTAGAGAGATTGCAATCTACTTAGAGGAGATTCTGCAAGCACACAGAACTATCGTAGTAGCACTTCGCTTGGGAGTACCAGGTGTTGATTTATTTGATCCCAAAGGAAGGCTAGGGTGGTGTATGAGTCGAATCAAGGAGGGGATGAGAGTCGAAGAATAATAAAAGGAAAAGGAGAGAAGAGAAGAGAGGAGATGGAAGGCTAGAAAGAATTTATGAGTGGATAGGTAAGGATGAAATGAATGGTAAGGTAGGGTGGATGGATAGGTAGATAGGGGGAATAAGATAACTAAGGATAACTAATATAACTAACTAATAACTAATAACTACTCCTAGATAACTACGAAGCAAGATAGGCAAATGTCAAATAAGCAACCAAGTTAAGTATAGTTTTATTCCTATCTTGTCAAGTACCGAGGCGTACTAGCCTTTACCACTGACTTAGGTTGAATGCTAGCACAACGAGCCTTACTGTTAAACTAGACCAACTACGTGGTGGAATTCAAGGCGCACAGGGCTGTCACCACCTGCTTGCTGCCACAGCTATCCGGGGGTTTAGCCGTATCTGAAGGTAAGTCTATAACTAAGCACCACACCTAATTATATTCTAACTATCTCTATCCTGGCCTAGAATAGAGACACCCTTGTAGACGTCAGAGCAAATACTTGACTTAATAAGATAAACACTAAACTAACTAAGCAACCTATTGGCAAAGAACAAACACTAAGCACACTAGAGATTAACTACTATGGCTAAGTGAATTGAAATGTAGGATAGCTAGGTACTCAAGCAATCAATCAAGTATATTACTCATACTGGTAAGTAGAATAAAGTAATACTTGAAATGATGAACTAGAATATAGTAAAGTGCTTGAGTTACAAGAGCAAAACCTGAACTGGATATGAAGGAAGAGTCTTCCCAACTCCAGGACCGATTACTCGCACGCTTCTACTCTTGAGCTAAGCCTTGAGTAGCGCTTCCGCGAGGGCAATGAGGCAAGGATGCCTTGCTCTACTAGCTAACTACTTGCCTAAGCTTGGCTAAATCCTAAGCTATTAGCTCTCTAGCTTTAGCCTTGCTTTCCTCTTTGCTTCTTCCTTGCTTTCCTTGCTTGAAGTGAAGTGACACCTCCAGGGGGCTATTTATAGCCCAAGTGAGTGAGGGGGTACTTATAGGGGGCAGCCAACCGACCTAGGGCAAACCCTAGTGGCGAGCGCCAGCCCTAGGTGATGGCCGCCACCCCCCTGGCCCTTAGATGCACCGTCATTGATCCTACGGTCTCCAGGGACTCCTCCAAAGCGGTTCCAAGGTCGGTTGCATGTCCAAATAACCGTCACATGGGCAATTAGGTCATGATCCACGTGACATCTCTTCTTAGCCCTCCGATGCCACCGACCTAGTGACCAAGGGCTAAGATTTGGCCCTGGGTTGGTCACACGGATCAGTGACGTGGCAGGGGAGAGTTTGGGCCTCTCCTTGGTGGCGGGCGCCACCTAGGTGTGGCGGGCGCCACCCCACTAGGGCCCAAATGGGCCCTGGTGAGTGGGCTCGGCCCCTGGTGGGTCCATTCTCCAAATTTGGTCCAAATCCTGCATTCAAATAAAAATCTATGGACATGTGGAATTTCGTTAGTTTGAAACCTATTTGATTACTTTTCATGCCTTTTTGGTGAATTTTTGGGTAAAATGTTGATGGTAAAACAAGTGTTTAAGGACCATCAACAATATGCATTTGAAAACCAAATAAAAATATGAAAACATAAAATCAGGCCCCGAATTTTTACGGTGTGTAAAAACCCAAAAGAATATTTACTGTGGTGGCACAAAAATATATCTTTGCATCCATAATCATTTTTCATTTCATAAAAGTAATTCAGTTTTCTTAAATTTTCTGCATGGTAATTACTTTTCACCACTGGGACACACTTTCTTGGGACTCACCTTTTTGGAATCACTACTTTGCTTCCTAACCACTCAATCAAGCATCAGAACACTTTGAACTTTGTATTTACAAAAATTCTTGCTTAGAGATGAAGCAATCTTTGAGTGGAGGGAAGAACACCAGGTAGGCCCCAGAGGGGGGCCAGCCGGCCCCACCACCAGGCCGGCCGACCTGCCCTGGCCTCGACTATAAAATGCCACCTCTCGGAGCTCTCTACACTCACACACAAACCTCTCAATCCTCTCCTTTCAGCAGAATTTGTTTTGAAATCTGTTTGCTAGTTCAAACCTTCAATCTAGAGTCAGAATCCAAGAGAGAAGGAAGAGTATGGTAGAGCAGAGAAAGTAGGAATGTGAGAAGTTCTAAAATTTGAGTAGAGAATATGTTTTAAAGAGAAGAAGTGTTGTCCAATTCAATCATAAACACTCTCTTGATAAACTAACCTCCGAACGATTGACTTGAGAACGGTTAACCACTAACTATTTATATTTTCTAACCCGTTCCATAGTCTGTTCTTGTTTGGTTGTTTGTGCGGATACATGGGTGTATGTCAGATCTTGAGATGATGAGTGATTGTCAAATGGTTTGATGCGCATGTTATTTGGTTTGTGTTGTGTAGGTGTCGAGATCAGAGACGGTGATCGAAGGCAAGGTGAAGGTCAAGTAGAGACGTGTCGTGCCGATGGACCCGGAGCAGTGAAGGGCGGACATGAGGCTTGGACTGACAGACCGGTGGCCTGAGGACCAGCTGTGGTGGCTGACAGCCTGGGACAGCGACAAGTGAAGACATGTGGGTGGACGGGGTGCACGGACGGTGTATCCCTCTACGGCTTCGGTTTGGTGGTTGAGCCCCAGAAATACGACCGGGTGGATGGTTTCCAGGTTTGGGCCACAAAACCTGGGTGTTGGCCGGTTTCCGAGTTTTGGCCTCAAAACTCGGGCTGAGGACGGTTTCCAGGTTTGGGCCTCAAAACCTGGGCGATGACGGATTTCTGAGTTTGGGCCACAAAACTCAGCCTGAAGAAAGGTTTCCCGGTTTCATCCTCAAAATCGGGGGGAGGTCCAGGAAAAGGACGGACGGCGAGTGGCGGCACGTGGCGGCATCGGGTGAGGTCGCGTCGAGGCGAAGCTATCGGATGTGCGGCGTGGCCGTCGGATCGACTACACTCCGAGTTGGTCAGGAATACTCTTAGGGTTAGCCTGCTCGCTCATTAGCAGTAAGGGTAGAAGGTGAATAATTGTATTAGGTTATATAAGGAGAGGTCACCCCTCCCTCCAAACCATCTCAGTCATTTGCTATTCTTCTCTAGGGTTTCCTGTTCTCCCCATCCCTGATGTAGCTACTGAGATCCACAGAGACGGCTTAATCATACCTCTGTGTATTTGGATTTTGCGGAAACGACACCGGATTCCCGTTGTCTCCTCGTGGGGACGATTTTCAGTTGGCAATTGAGATTGTGATTCGCGTTCTTGAGTTGTTCTTCGCGTTTTGCTTTTTGTCTCAATTTTCCCGTCGCTCGATCTCCCTGTACGCTGCGTCTTTTTCGAATTCACTTGAATCAACTTGTTCTTTGATGTGAGGAGAACATTTCCATCGAAGGAATTCATCTCAATCCTCACGAACAAGTAGATCGGGTCGATTCAAGTTTCGTGGTGGCTTTTTCGTTCCTACACCTTCCCTTTTGATTTCCCGAAGATTGAGTTGATTTGAGCGGATGATTTCTTAGAGATAGTTTTCCAACTACCTAATGATCATCTTCTCCAAGTTTGGGATCAAGAGATTTTGATTTGGATCGGATTTTAGGAGATTTGGGAGAGGTGCGACCGAAATCACCCTCTCTGCACAGCCGTGGACAGTCCGCCGTTTGGGGCGCGGACAGTCCGCGCATCAGGACTCAGCCGAGTAGTGGTTGTTCGTCGCGGTGCACAGTGCTTCGATTTGACCGGCGGACAGTCGCCGTTGTGACTCGCGGAGAGTCCGGGAACGTCCAGAGGACTTTCAGCAGCACTGCGTTTTTAGCACTTTGGCCGGCGGACAGTCCGCCACTAGACCACGGACAGTCCGGCACTGGGCGAACAGTCCGGGACCGTACCCGCGGACAGTCCGGGATCCTGTTGTGTGTTGTGTTTTCGTGCGTTTGCTCTCCCGGCTTTTCCGTTTCATTTTCGGACTTCTCGTTTGCTCCTAGATTTCACCAAGGAACCTCTCTTGGTATCTTTGCTACTTGTTAGCATAGGTATTTGGAGGAATCCCAACGTAGCCTTCCATCTACATTTGGGAGTGGGTCTTTTGGGTGAGAACTTGATTTGGTGCTTGCGAGTTTGGAGTTGCTCTCTTGTGTGGTGCCTTGTTGTGATCCTAGGGATCATCCACCTTCTATTTTAGGGTCGTGGGCATCACTGTTGCGTTCGAAGCATTTGGGGTTGATTTGTGGGACATAGGCTAGAGTTTCAAAAGAAATTTTTAGGCTCCCAATCACCCCCCTCTGGTCGCCTTGCTTTAGCATTCTCGGTCCTTCAATTGGTATCGAAGTGGGTTAAGGAACTTCCACCTTAGCCGGTTCCAGATCCACAGAAGGCGACATGGATCACGGCTTGGGCAAACCACCGTTTTTTGATGGAACGAACTATGCGTATTGGAAGATACTTTTGTCGGCCTATCTTCAGGGCATGAGTGCTTCGGTTTGGGAGATTTGCAACTCCGCTGATTACATGGTCTTGGCTGCTCGTGTGACTCAACAGCAGATCGATGAGCACGATGCCAATAGCCGAGCCCGTAATGCTCTTTTCACTTGTTGAGCATGTCTAAGTTTGATCGCGTTTCTCACCTCTCCACGGCTCGGGAGATTTGGGCAACCCTCATGCGCTTTCATGAGGGAACCACTCAAGTCAAAACCCGTCTCTACGAGTCGCATAAGCGGGAGTATGAGAACTTTCGACACATGCCTGGCGAGAGCATTGAAAGTCTATTCGCTTGCTTTCAGGTGATTGTCAATAGGATGAGGGCTAACAAGGAGCTGTTGCCATACGACGATCATGAGAGGGCTCTCAAGCTTCTTCATACTCTCGATCGGTCGGTGTGGGACTTTAAAGTTCAAGCGATCATCGAATCGCCTAACTATGAGACTCTCACGTGCGATGAGCTCTTTAGTAAGCTCAAGTCCAGTGAGATTGACGCCATGACGAGGGCTTCTTATGAAAATCCTCCTAGCCCTTCAATGGCTTTGGTTTCTGGCCCTTCTGCTAACCACTCTAGAGGCTTTGCACTTTCTTCTCTTTTGTCTGTTACAGAGGGGCTGCTGGAGTTCATGGGAGATGACGAGTTGGCTTTGCTTGCCAACCGGTTCTCACGGTTCCACAACAACCGCATGAACCGTCGCCGTGGAGGAGGACGAGCTGGATGCTACGAGTGCGGTGACTCCGACCACTTCATCGCCAAGTACCCGAAGAAGAACAATCAAGCTTTTGGCAAGGGTGATCGTGGCTACAAGTATGACTCCGGCAAGCACAAGGAGAAGTATGTCACAAAGCACAAGCGGAAGGTCCGCTTGAACAAGGAGTACATCAAGGAGAAGTACTTGGAGAAAGCCCAGGCCGAGCAGCGTGCTTTCTTCGCGACGCTCAGCGACGTCGACGACTCGGACAACGACTCCACTGCTTCAAGCGATGATGAGTCCGAGAAGAAGAAGTTCGAGGACAAGCTGAATGGTCTTTGCTTCTTCACCGATGACGAGGGCTTCTGCACCATGGCCCTCGGCGATGAGGTCAACAAGGAGCTGGAGCAGATCCCTCGGAATGATGACGACGACGGCACCTCCTAGGTATCTCAGACTCCGATGAACTCTCTACTGAGGTCGACAAACTTACTGCTGCTCTTCTTAGTCAAGACAAGTTGTTGAGGCTTGCTGCTAGAGAGAAGAAGGAGTTTAGGCAGAAGTGGGAGGATGCGGTGAAGGAGCTTGAGTCTGTCAAGTCCATCGTTGTCATGACTGAGGAGGATGAGTGTGAGATGTGCTCCAAGCACATGACTGATCTTCTCACTTTGAGGGGGAAGTATGTTGCTTCGGTTGGAGAGGTGGATGAGCTTAGGGCTAGACCCGTGTTGCTGGGTGCGTGCAAGTCTTGTGCAGGCTTGCAATCCGAGTTGGCAGAGAAGAATGCCAAGATTGTGTCTCTTGAGAAGGCCAGCTCAGGTAGTACTTGTGTGTCTAGGTGTGCCTTGTGTGGGGGTTTGGAGATGGAGATTGCAAATGTGAAGCATGACAAGATGCAAACCGAGGAAGAAAACACATACCTTCAGACCATCTTGTCATGAGTGTCTTGTGGTGAGCCGCAGCTTGGGATGATGATTGCCCAATTCAAGGGTGTCGCTGGAGGTCCAGGTGTTGGTTTTGCTCAGGGGGTAGAGAGTGCTACCTCTTTTGGGAAGATTGGTGAGTTTAGTGGTCTTTGTAAGTGCAATCAAGCCCTAATTATGGGTTTTGGTGATAATGACCACACGATTGGAGAACTAATGATATTTATGAAGATGACAAGCAGGTTAATGTTAAGAAAGGATGGTGCATATGTGTTGGTGGACCCCTCATGCTACATTTCATCGGTTCCGGACTCGAAGGGCTATAACAAGCTTTTTCATTTGAATTTGAGTTATAGGAATGTCGTACTATCAAGGGGGAATGCAAATGCATTGCTATGGCTGAATGATATGTGCTCAAACCAACCCAAGCCATCCTTATTTCTAACCAAAGACAGCTGCACAGAATTCCGATCTTTCTCTGTCTGTCTGGTAGGCGCGGCAGTGCCGCTCAAAGCGCAGCAGTGTCGGGCCGCGACACTGCCGGGCTTTGGCCGGCACTGCCGCGACTTGTTTGAGCCATTGGAAGGCAGGGGGTATTTACACTACCCTCCTGCCACTCCAACGGTCACCCACGACCATAACTATTCTCCTACCTCCAGACAAGGCTTCCTCTCCCCATTGAAGGCTCCCAAGCTCTCTCTCACCAAATCTTCGATTCCCATTGATTCCAAGTGAGTTAGAGCCTCAAACCTTCACCAAAGAGAAGCCCCAGCTGAGATCTACTCCCTAGAGCACTTGATTTGAGCCATAGCCGGTGGATTTGATTCTATTACTCTTGGGTTCTTGGAACCCTAGCCGGCTAGGCATCACCCTTGAGCTTGCTAACTTGTGTGGCGGCCTTGGGAGGTTTGTAATCACTTGTGCAGCTAGTTTATTACCCCTCACCTCAAGGATTTGGTTCCTTAACTTGAGAACGAGGAAGAGTTGCAATGCTCATGACCTAAGTGGTCAAGCTCAACAACGTGGAGGTAGGTAAGCCTTGGTGGCGAGCTGAACCACGGGATAAATCACTTGTGTCTTATGCTTACTTGCTTTCATATTTCATACTTGTGAGCTTGTGATAGATTCTAAGGTTTGACCCGATCTACTTCATACTTTATATTTGGCTTGGTAGAGTTGGTTCTGCTGGTTCAGGAAGCTTAGTGTAGCATTTCCATTCATATAGAATCAGTTTGCTGTGGCTGGATTTCGAATTGCAGTCTCAGGTTCTACTCTACCCGACAGTACCGGGCTGAGGCCGGCAGTGCCGGGCTTATCTAATTAAGTTTTGAGCTGTGATTTTTGACAGGCCTATTCACCCCGCCCCCCCTCTAGGCCACACAGGTCCTTACAAGTGGTATCAGAGCCTGGTCTCTCAGCAGCACTTCACCGTGCGAGAGAATGGCCACCGACGGAGGAACGGGAAACGCTAGTGTTGTGCAACCCACACTCGAAGTGGAAGTGCACACTACTAGCAGCAGCGAAAGCGTCTCCACAGCAAGTGAAAGGACACTTCCTCAATTGGATGTGTCGACCGGAGAGCTCGCAAGAAGAAAGGAGGAAAGAAGGTTGAGAAGAGAAGCAAGAGCCAAAGCAAGAGAAGAAGCAGCGGCTCGCAAAGCTAGAGAAGAGAAGGCTCAAAGAAAAGAAGAGAGAAAGATTAGAAGAGAAGAAAGAGCCAAGAGAAGAGAAGAAAAGAAGAAGAAGGAAGAGCTCCAAGCAAAGAAGAGTGTGAACTTGAGTGATGACTCAAGTAGCACCGAAGATGGAGACGATCACATCTCCTACATGCCCAAGGACAACAAGAAGAAGAAGGAGGAGACCAAGAAGTCATATGGAGCCGTATCCTTTAACTATTCCTCTATGACTAACCATGATTCTAGGCCTCTCATCAATGTGCCCACGGGCAAGTTACCTCGTTTCGATGGGACTAACTTTGCCAAGTGGAAGCACATTATGAAGACCTATCTTATTGGTCTCCATCCAGGTATTTGGGAAATAGTGCACAATAGACTTGAAGCACCGGTTGATCCGAAGAACCCCACTCAAGATGAATTCCGCAACATTCATCTCAATGCCCAAGCCACTAGTGTATTACTTAGTGCCTTGGATGGTGATGAGTACAACAAGGTCATGGGAGTTGAAGTTGCAAAAGAGATTTGGGACACTTTGCACATTGCTCATGAGGGAGTGGACAAAGTGAGACAATCCAAGATTGACTTGTTGATGGCTAAGCTCAACCGGTTTGCGATTTGTGATGGTGAAGGTCCACAAGAGATGTTTGATAGGTTGATGGTCATCGTTGGCAAGATTAGAGGGCTAAGTGGTAGTGAAATTAATGATCACAAGGTTGTGTAGATCATGTTGGAAGCATACTCGCCAAGGAATGAGACTGTTGTGACATTAATTAGACAAGAAGAAGTTTGAGCAATTCACACCTAGTGATGTGCTTGGGAGGATCATCACCTTTGACATGCAAAGAGAAGAGGCAAATGAAAGAAGGAAGCTTGGAGAGTTGAAAGCTAGGCTAGATGGGATGAAAATCAAGGATGTGGCACTTAAGGCTAGCAAGCCAACAAGGCAAGCAACATAAAGCAAGGCAAAATCAATCAAGCAAGCCTCTACAAGCAAGCCCAAGCAACAAAAGAAGAAAATAGAAGTTGAGGACAGCTCATCATCCTCAAGTGAAAGTGGAAGTGAAGGTGAAGAATTTGAAGCAATTGGAGACATAGCTCTTTTCATGAGAAGATACCGCAAGGGGCTCAAGAAGGAAGGTTACAAGTTTGTGAAGAGAAGGTGTCCAAACAAGAAGAAGAGAACTTGCTACAATTGTGGTAGCACCGATCATTTCATAGCACACCGTCCACATGAGAAGAAGGACAACAACTTCAACAAGGGCAAGAAAGATGACAAAGGCACTTACAAGAAACACAACAAGAGATACATGGGAGAAGCTCACATTGGACATGAATGGGATTCAAACGCACAAACCTCAAGTGAAAAAGATGAGAAGATAGCAACAATAGCATTTCAAAAGTCATCTCCTTCACCAAGACTATTCAACAACTTGTCCGATGATGATGATTGCAACTCCCACACTTGTCTCATGGCCAAGAAAGAGAAGGTGAAAAAGACTCCTAAACCCCCTCTTCCACCTAGTGACATCTCAAGTAGTGAACTTAGTGATTCCTCTAGTGATGATGATTCTAGTGATGAAGAGATAAACATGATAACTAAAAATTTGGACAAGAAAACCAAACTCTTTATCACTAAGCTAATGGAGGAATTAGAGAGTGTACAAGCCGAGTTAGCAATAAGAGAGGATGCCCTCATCAAACAAGAGGACCTCTATATTGCTTGCAAGGAGGCTCTTGCATTAGAGAGAAGTGAGTTGGACGTCTTGCATGAGGCCTTGGCCAAAGAGCAAGATGAACATGCTTCCCTAAAGAAAACTCATATTGCTCTCAAGGAAAAGTATTGTGGCTTGGATGAAAAGCACAAAGAACTTGAGCTGCAATACAATGTTCTTTGGGAAAGCAACTCACCTCTCCCTAAAGCAAATGTCACTTCTATTCCCTCCACTAGTGAAGGTTGTGGAAAATGCTATAATGTTGATTTGAATGCCTATTCCACTAACCTTGTGAACATGGAGGCCATGAGAAAGGAGATAGCAAGATTGACAAACATCATTGCAAATGGTTGTGTCAAGTCTACCACAAGTGCAAATGAGAAAACTCAAGAGAAGAGCAAGCCCAAGTTCAAGAATGGACGACGTCCTTCCATAAAAGATGGGTTGGGGCATGAAAAAGGAGCCAAGACTAATGGAAGAAGGAAAGTGAATGGCTATGAGTGTGTGAGGTTTGAGAAGAAGGGTCAGATTGGTACAGTTCAGCCTGCACAGACCGCGGCAGTGCCGCGCCAGAAGGCGGCAGTGTCGGGCCCCGGCAGTGCCGCCCCCAGGCCGGCAGTGCCGCGCCCCAAGAAAGGGAAGGCTACTAGTTTTCCTTCTACTCAGTCTCACACACAGCACAAGCAGGTGCCCAACCCGAAGCAAGGATCTCAGAAACCAAACGAATCAATTTGGATGACCAAGAACATGTTTGCACATCAACCCAAGATAGAAGCCCCAAGGAAGAGCATGTCATCTTGTCACATATTAGAACACAACAACAATGGTAAAGTTGTTGCGAAATATGTTGGTGATAACAAGAGGACAATCGACAAGTTTATATGGGTTCCTAAGATACTTGTGACTAACTTGCAGGGCCCCAATCTCAATTGGGGACCTAAATCTAGGAACTAAACTTGTTTTGTAGGCATACTCCTCCGGTGGATCAAGTTCGGTGCTTGATAGCGGATGTACAAATCATATGACCGGAGAAAGGAGTATGTTCTCATCATATTCCCCAACTTCAAATGCAAGTGAAAACATCATTTTCGGTGATAACTCCAAGGGAGATGTGTTAGGACTTGGTAAAGTTGCTATCACACTTGAGCATTCAATTACAAATGTCTTACATGTTGATTCGTTGAGTTACAACTTGTTATCTGTTTCACAATTGTGTGGGATGGGTTTCAATTGTCTCTTTACAGATGAGGGTGTGGAAGTCTTTAGAAGGGAGGATTCCTCTATTGTCTTTATGGGTCGTTTGAAAGGGAAGCTTTACTTAGTTGATTTCAACAAAAGTGAAGCTAAACTTGAGACTTGTTTAGTGGAAAAATCTAGCTTGGGTTGGTTATGGCATCGCCGACTAGCTCATGTTGGGATGAGGAACTTGGCCAACTTTCAAAAAGACAACCACATCCTAGGACTAACCAATGTTGATTTCGAGAAGGACATAGTATGTGGAGCTTGCCAAGCCGGAAAACAAGTAGGTGTACCTCACCCACCAAAGAGCTATGACACTACTACTCATCCATTGGAGCTGATCCACATGGATCTCTTTGGACTGGTTGCCTACCTTAGCATCGGCGGTAACAAACATGGTCTTGTTATTGTTGATGACTTTTCTCGTTTCACTTGGGTATTCTTTTTGCATGACAAAAGTGTAGTGCAAGTGAAGGTCAAGATGTTCATATGAAGAGCTCAAAGGGAATTCGGTTTCAACATCAAGAAAGTTCGTAGTGACAATGGAACCGAATTCCGAAACACCCAAGTGGAAGAGTTTCTTGATGAGGAGGGCATCAAGCACGAGTTTTCAGTTCCATACACCCCTCAACAAAATGGAGTGGTAGAGAGGAAGAATAGAACACTCATTGACATGGCAAGGACGATGCTTGATGAGTACAAGACGCCGGACATCTTTTGGGCTGAAGCCGTCAATACCGCTTGTCATGCAATCAACCCCCTCTACCTCCACAAGAGAAGAAAGAAGACCTCCTATGAGCTGCTCACCGGTAATAAGCCAAAGGTGTCTTACTTTAGAGTCTTTGGGTGCAAATGTTTCATATTGAACAAGAAGCCCAAAGCTTCTAAGTTCGCATCTAAGGTTGATGAAGGCTTTCTTCTCGGTTATGGATCAAACGAGCATGCCTATCGTGTTTTCAACAAGGCCTCCGGCAAGGTTGAAATAGCGATAGACATGACGTTTGATGAAACTAACGGCTCTCAAGTAGAGCAAGTTGATGAAGTTGTTGTAGGAAATGAGGAACCACCTTGCGAAGCAATCAAGCAAATAGCCATTGGTGATATTAGACCACAAGAACAGCAGACTACTGATCAGGATGGTCCTCAAGCTGAAGCCCCTGTTGGGACTGGTGACATACAGTCCCCGGCAGTGCCAGCCACAACCCCGGCAGTGCCGGGCAGAGCCCAGCAGTACCGGGCACTTCTAGGACAGCTGCAGCCACTCCACTTCATGGAGTGAACCTACAACCCATCTTCGAGCAAGATGAAGAAGATGCCGAAGATGTAGCAGAACCCATAGATCATCCAAGGCTCAAGCAAACTATTCAACGGGACCATCCCGTTGACAACATCCTTGGGAGTCTTCAAAAGGGGGTAACGACACGCTCTCATTTGACAAATTTCTGTCAATATTACTCGTTTGTTTCCTCTTTGGAACCTCTTAAGGTAGAAGAAGCTCTTGAAGATCCAAATTGGGTTATGTCCATGCAAGAGGAGCTCAACAACTTCGAGCGCAATCAAGTATGGTCACTTGTGGAAAGACCAAATACCAATGTCATTGGAACCAAATGGGTCTTCCGCAACAAGCAAGATGAAGAAGGAGTGGTGACAAGGAACAAGGCAAGATTGGTAGCTCAAGGGTTCACTCAAGTAGAGGGTTTGGACTTTGAAGAAACGTATGCACCAGTTGCTAGGCTTGAAGCCATTCGAATTCTTTTAGCCTATGCAGCCCATCACAACTTCAAGCTATATCAAATGGATGTGAAGAGTGCATTTCTCAATGGCCCTATACAAGAGTTGGTGTATGTTGAGCAACCACCGGGTTTTGAAGATCCCAAGTTCCCCAACCATGTCTTCAAGCTCCAAAAGGCGCTCTATGGGCTTAAACAAGCACCTAGAGCATGGTATGAATGCCTTAAGGAATTCTTGCTTAAACAAGGCTTTGAAATAGGCAAAGTCGATCCTACTCTCTTTACTCATAAAGTCAATGGAGATATTTTTGTGTGCCAAATATATGTCGATGACATAATATTTGGTAGTACTAACAAATCCTTTTGTGATGAGTTTAGTAGGATCATGACTAAGAGATTTGAGATGTCTATGATGGGTGAGCTCAAGTTCTTCCTTGGTTTTCAAATCAAGCAATTGAAGGAAGGGACTTTTCTTTGCCAAACCAAGTACACCCATGATATGTTGAGAAAGTTTGACATGGTGAACGCCAAGCCTATCAAAACTACCATGCCAACTAATGGACATCTTGATCTCAATGAGGAAGGGAAAGCCGTGGACATCAAGGTATATCGCTCCATGATCGGCTCTCTACTTTACTTATGCGCATCTAGGCCAATATTATGCTTAGTGTGTGCATGTTGCTAGATTTCAAGCTAACCCGAAAGAGTGTCACCTAGTGGCCGTTAAGAGAATCTTGAGATATCAGTTCCACACACCAAACCTTGGCTTGTGGTATCCTAAGGGCTCCAAGTTTGCACTACTGTCTATTCGGATTCTGATTATGCCGGTGGTAAAGAAGATCGAAAAGGCACTTCGGGGACATGTCAATTCCTTGGATGCGCCATAGTGTCTTGGGGTTCTAAAAAACAAAATTGTGTAGCCCTTTCCACAGCCGAGGCCGAGTATGTTGCAGCAGGTGCATGTTGTGCGCAACTACTTTGGATGAGGCAAACCCTTCGTGACTTCGGATGTCATTTTACCCATATCTCTCTTGTGTGACAATGAAAGTGCCATAAACTTGCAAACAACCCAGTGAATCACTCAAGAACCAAACATATAGACATCCGACATCACTTCTTGAGAGATCACGAAATCAAAGGAGATATCATAATTCGTCATGTGAGCACCGACAAACAACTAGCCGATATCTTCACTAAGCCTCTCGATGAGTCAAGTTTTGTGCTTTGAGAAGTGAACTAAATATACTTGACTCTCGTAACGTAGTTTGAAACCTAGCATGCTTGATTAATCACTAGTTTGACCTAGGCAAAACCAATTTCAAAACTTTCATACATTGTGTTTTCAAAACCTTTGAGAAAGAAACTTGCCTGGGATGACCATTGTTTTGAATTGATTGTTTGTCACTGGTCATAACATGCAAGCAGTACGTGTCCACTCCAAGAATGAGATGTAGTAGCTTAGAGATAAATCTGCTCTGTAGGTAACTGTCTGGCAGTGCCGGGCCAGGCGCGGAAGTGCCAGGCCCCGGCAGTGCCGCGACAGGCGCGGCAGTGCCGCGACTTATCGATTCAGCTAGAATCGATTTGTTACCATGTGGGGCCAAAGGGAAAAACTTCTTTACTCTACCCGACGGCCTCACCCTCTCTCTCTCTCCCTCATTCACTCCCAGCCCGTGAAAAGTCCTTTTCTCCTTCTCCTCTCACGGGCGGTCAAGGTGGCCGGGAACTCCCTCTTCTTCGGGCTTCCTCCCAGCATCTCCGGCCACCGGCAGTGCTGCTCCGGGATCTCCTCCGGTGCTGCTGCGCTCTCTCTTCCCCAAGGGTCTCCTTTCCTCTTCTCTCCATCTCAAGGTGAAGTTTCAAAATCCCTAACCCTAGTTTTCCCGATTTGTAAAATGCGCCATGGTAGTTGTACTTAGAGGTTGTAGAAGGGTTTGTAGATGATAGGGAGGCAGTGGAAATGATGGATGTGGTGTTCCATGGCACAGATCTGGCCTGCCCGCGCGGCAGTGCCGCGCTCTGCGCGGCAGTGCCGCTCCCCGAGCGGCAGTGCCGGACCATGAGCAGGGATTTGATCCAAGTAACACCCTATCCATCAAAGTCTATTGCCTCACTATAACCTACTAGCTCTAATGCAGTCTTCTAATTCACATTTTCCATGTTTTAGATGTCGGGCGGAAGAGGTGATGAGAGAAGGGTGAAGCAAAGGATGGATCCACTCAGGGGGAGGAGGAAGCAGCCATCTCGCCGAGGTGGCTCTAGTTCCCAAGGGGATGTTTCAGCAAGGGAGCAGATCCGTGACGGGGCTCACCTGCAGATGCAAGGGCGACAGATTCGGGATGATCTTTATCCCACCACTCCAGAGCATCTGGCAGAGGTTAGCAGAGCTCACTTGCAGCCATACACAGAGGATGTGCAGGAGAGGCCACCACAGGACACCAAGAACAGGTAGCCTGTGTCCTATTATCAGCAGTTCAGCTTAGTGAAGACATAGCGCCAGCTCAATCCATACAACACATAGAAGGACATGGGCATTGACTATAGGTTCTGGAATGAGTTTCATTCCGATTTCTATCGTTCAGTCCAGTACAATGCCAAGAAGCAGAAAATTCTTAGTATGAAGTATGTTGATTGGGAGCACTTGGAGGCCAAGCATGATCATGATATTAACAGAGTGGTGGCAGCTTGCAAGGAGAGAAATATGTATGACTTGATGGGTTTCAGCTACAATTGGAATACCGAGATCATCCATCAGTTTCATGCAATGCTCTATGTTGATAATGTGGTGGAGGAGATGCATTGGATGACCGAGGGTCATCACTACAAGGTCTCTTATGAGACCTTTGCTTGGATCCTTTGTTTGGGCAGCGGGGATAGAGAGCTTGATAGACTGCACCAGGAGAGGACTCTGACAGATAATGAGATTGCATTCATGTATGAGGATCCTCGGAAGGCAGATGGGTTGGTCAAGGGGCTAAAGGGCTTTTACTACATGTTGAACAACCTTTTTAGGCAGACTCTCAACCCCAAGAGTGGTTCTCATTCTAACCTCTATGGATATGGCAGGAACATGTTGGCTAGGATGGCCCCCAGGGCGAACCACTTCTCCATCTCCAGTTTCATTTGGACTGAGCTACAGGTGGCAGCCGAGGATGCTAGGAAGGCAGTGCTCTATGCCCCCTACATCATGTACATGATTGAGATGGTATATGGCTACACCTTTTCCAAGGATGGGCTGCATGAGCCGTATAGAGCGGAGAAGAAGAAGGCAGCAGCAGCAGCAGGGGCAGCAGCAGTTGACAAGCCAGAGAGCTCCCACCCTTCCTATCAGAGGAAGAAGAAGAGCAAGCTGGCCAAAAGGATTAAGGCCATCTTCTCTACTTGCACCTACGCAGCCCAGACAGCTCATCAGGCACTTGTTGAGCAGCGTGCAGAGCGAGAGCGGGCGGGTCGTTCGCCGTTACCTCCACCCCGCTCTCCACCTCACTTCGACCTCTCCAGCCTGGATTCAGATGATATAGACTCAGATGGCGATGAGGAGCAGGAGGAGATAGTGCCTGAGCCGTCTCGTCGTTCTACACACTGCCTCGACCCGCTACAACCGATAACACATCGCCATGGGAAGGCCGTTGTAGAGTCCGACGACGACGACGATGATGATGATGGTGAGGGTTCAGTGGGACACCATAGCGTCTGATGATGAGTGAGTGCTTGGACACTCTTCTCTTCTCTCTACTTCTCTCTTTTTGGTGACTTGTTGCCAAAGGGGGAGAATTAGGCGAAGAGAAGGGGTACAACACTTTCTTGTTCATGTCCCCATCTTTTAGTTGTTTTGAGTTGTGAGAGAGTTTTGTTTCGGTCAAAAGTCTAATTTGTATTATGTATGTTGCTACTTCTTAGACTTGGATGTGGACATGTACTTTTATATGCTTATCTAGCTTGTCATATTCTGTTTAGTCTTGTTGGTTATTTTGCTTTGTGGCTGTTTTAAATTCCGCTGTGTTTGCTATCTGCAAGTCTGAGCGGCAGTGCCACTCCCAGGCCGGCAGTGCCGGGCTCCGGCAGTGCCGCTCTGGCTGACAGGCAGCAAACCACTCTGATGTGCTTAAACTGTCATTCGCATCACGTATTATTCTTGACACTGTTTGTTTGCACCCCACAAAGCTATTAGATGTGAAACTGAACCTTCTTTACACTTTTAAATATGTGAATGTTGGCCTCTAATGCCATTTTGAGATTTTAGCTCTCATTCACACATTTAGGGGGAGGTTTCACACCTAAGCTTCTAAATCTCAAGTATTGTACCCTTCTTTTGTAAGCTTCAATTGTGTTGTCATCAATCACCAAAAAGGGGGAGATTGTAAGTGCAATCAAGCCCTAATTGTGGGTTTGGTGATAATGACCACACGATTGGAGAACTAATGAGATTTATGAAGATGACAAGCAGGTTAATGTTAAGAAAGGATGGTGCATATGTGTTGGTGGACCCCTCATGCTACATTTCATCGGTTCCGGACTCAAAGGGCTATAACAAGCTTTTTCATTTGAATTTGAGTTATAGGAATGTCGTACTATCAAGGGGGAATGCAAATGCATTGCTATGGCTGAATGATATGTGCTCAAACCAACCCAAGCCATCCTTATTTCTAACCAAAGACAGCTGCACAGAATTCTGATCTTTCTCTGTCTGTCTGGTAGGCGCGGCAGTGCCGCTCAGAGCGCGGTAGTGCGGGGCCGCAGCACTGCCGGGCTTTGGCCGGCACTGCCGCGACGTGTTTCAGCCGTTGGAAGGCAGGGGGTATTTACACTACCCTCCTGCCACCCCAACGGTCACCCACGACCATAACTCTTCTCCTACCTCCAGACAAGGCTTCCTCTCCCCATTGAAGGCTCCCAAGCTCTCTCTCACCAAATCTTCGATTCCCATTGCTTCCAAGTGAGTTGGAGCCTCAAACCTTCACCAAAGAGAAGCCCTAGCTGAGATCTACTCCCTAGAGCACTTGATTTGAGCCATAGCCGGTGGATTTGATTCTATTACTCTTGGGTTCTTGGAACCCTAGCCGGCTAGGCGTCGCCCTTGAGCTTGCCAACTTGTGTGGCGGCCTTGGGAGGTTTGTAATCACTTGTGCAGCTAGTTTATTACCCCTCACCTCAAGGATTTGGTTCCTTGACTTGAGAACGAGGAAGAGTTGCAAAGCTCATGACCTAAGTGGTCAACCTCAACAACGTGGAGGTAGGCAAGCCTTGGTGACGAGCTGAACCACGGGATAAATCACTTGTCTCTTATGCTTACTTGCTTTCATATTTCATACTTGTGAGCTTATGATAGATTCTAAGGTTTGGCCCAATCTACTTCATACTTTATATTTGGCTTGGTAGAGTTGGTTCTGCTGGTTCAGGAAGCTTAGTGTCGCATTTCCATTCATATAGAATCAGTTTGTTGTGGCTAGATTTTGAATTGCAGTCTCAGGTTCTACTCTGCGCGGCAGTACCGGGCTGAGGCCGGCAGTGCCGGGGAGCGGCAGTGTCGGGCACAGAGCGGTAGTGCCGGGCTTATCTATTAGTTTTGAGCTTTGAGCTGTGATTTTTGACAGGCCTATTCACCCCCCCTCTAGGCCACACAGGTCCTTACAGTCTTAAGCCGAGTGAGAAACCCAACTCCACCACTACTTCCAAATTGACCAAGATTCCACCCAAAGAGCTTCTCAAGCCTAATACCAAGGATGGAGTGTTTGTGGAACCTCCAAGAGCTCCACCCAAGAAACAAACATGGCCTCCAAAACCAAACCACCTGAGGAACAAGCTAGATACCATGCCACCTATCCGTGAGGAGCTCATGCCACAAAAGAACCAAGTGATCCACGCCAAATACCGTGAGTACCAACAACCCCATATGAGAGCGGTGAGGTACCACTGTGAGCACTGTGGTAGAGATGGACACTTGAGGGAGTTTTGCTTTCGGTGCAAGAGAGAGGAGCGTCGTGCAAAGGAGATGAACAACACGGACATGTACCATCCTTTCCAGGATGTACATGTGCTGAATGTTCAAAGGAGGGTTGCTAGACCTAGAGGTCCAATGCCTCAAGGTCCTAGGCCACAAGGAGGTTTTGCCCGGTGGGATCCTACTTTTGTAGGCTATGGACCCCGTGGTGGTGGCTTTGCTGTTGAGCATTACCCCCCACCGCGTTTTGGCTATCGCGATGGACGCTCTTCCCTTAGCGAACCACGTTTTCCTATGTGTGGTGACCACTTTCCCCGTAGGCGTGCTAGGAATGGTTTTTGTACTAACCGTTCTTTTGAGCAGCCGGGACAACACTGGTACACTTCCCATTTTACTCACCCTAATGTTGGACCGTATGCTCACCCTATGCCTTTTTATTGATGTAGGTAAGTCAATTGGAAAACATTTGGTTGGTGGATTCCGGTTGCTCAAGGCATATGACCGGAAACTCCAAGTGGTTCTCCAGTCTTAGTCCAGTCACCGGAAAGAAGTTTATCACGTTCGGTGACAATAGCAAAGGTAAAGTGCTATCCCGCGGTTTTGTGCGAGTCAATGAGCATTTTGTGTTGCGTGATGTTGCTCTTGTTTCGAACTTGCATTTTAACCTTCTTTCTGTTTCTCAACTTTTTGAGGATAACTATGAGATTCGTTTTAAGCCGAATCTCAGTCGTATTTTGGATCCTCAGGGCAATCTTGTATGTTTGAATTCGCCCTTTGGGAAAGTCTTTCATGCTAATTTCTCAGAGTCTTTTGGCATTTCTCGTTGTCTTTTGGCTGGATCGTCCTCTGATCTTTGGAAGTGGCATAGGAGACTTGGTCACTTGAGCTTCGACTTGCTTGCAAGGCTTAGTTCACTTGGCTTAATCCGAGGATTGCCGAAGTTACACATGGAGAAGGATCTTGTTTGCCATTCTTGTAGATATGGGAAAATGGTTGCTGCTCCCCACCATCCTGTGAATCAAGTTATGACCAAGCGCCCTGGAGAGCTTTTCCATATGGACCTTTTAGGTCCGGCTCGGGTGAGCTTGGTTGGTGGGAAGTGGTATGTGCTTGTTGTTGTTGATGACTTCTCGAGATATTCATGGGTTTTCTTTCTAGCTGAGAAAACTGAGACTTTCTCTTTTACTCGCAATCTGATTTTGCGACTTCAGAATGAGTCCCCTAAGAACTCGATGAGAGCTATTCGTAGCGATAATGGTACCGTGTTTAAGAACTCGGACTTTGAAAAAGTTTTGTGACTCTTTGGGTTTAGAGCATCAGTTTTCTTCCCCCTACACACCGCCCCAAAATGGTGTTGAAGAGAGGAAAAATTGGATCATTATTGAGATGGTTGGGACGATGCTCATTGGACTCCTAGGTGGTATTGGGCCGATGCTATTAACATTGCATGCTATATTTCCAATCGCATTTTTCTCCGTGCTTTCTTGAAGAAGACTTCTTATGAGTTGCGATTTGGGAAGCAACCCAAAGTGAGTTATTTTAGAGTTTTTGGTTGTCACTATTTTATACTCAAGAAAGGCAACTTGGACAAGTTTGAGGCTTGCTCCTCTGACGGTGTATTTTTGGGTTATGGTAATCATACTCGTGCATATCGTGTACTTAACCTTGATACTAACCGAGTCATGGAGACATCCGATGTCACCTTCGACGAGACCATGCATTGTCCTTCTTCTAGATTTGAGCGTGCAGATGATCATGAGGTTGGTGAGCCTCTTTTTGATGACGAGGAAGATGGAGGTGAACAGATGGATGACCCAGATCTTCATCCACCTGCTGTTCCTTTGGGATCGACTTCGACCATGACTGCTCGCGGCCCCGACCCATCTTCTTCCACTACATGGGGCCGGTTGATCCACCACCTCAGGGTTGTACCACTTGTACCCGAGGAGGCACCAGCTACTGTTGAGGGGGAGGTCACTTCAGCAAGGGAGGCGCCACGACACATTCAGCGCCAACACCCTCCTTAACAGATGATCGGCAACATCCACGAACGCGTCACTCGGTCAAGGTCACAACAAATCTCTCACTTTACTCATTCTACATTTGTTGCTGATTTTGAACCCCGAGATGTTGGACACGCTTTATCTGATCTGGATTGGGTCAATGCCATGCATGAGGAGTTAGAAAATTCTGAAAGAATTCGGGTTTGGGTTCTTGTTCCACCTCCTTCTGAGTGTCACCCTATTGGGACAAAATGGGTTTTCAAAAACAAACAAGGAGAGGATGGCCATGTTGTGAGAAAAAAGACCAGACTTGTAGCCCAGGGGTATAGTCAGAAGGAGGGGATATACTATGAGGAGACTTTTACTCTTGTAGCCAATTTGGAGGCAATTAGGATCCTCTTGGCTTTTGCTGCATCCAAATGGTTTGTCCATTTTCAAATGGATGTCAAGAGTGCCTTCCTAAACGGCTACGTAGAAGAAGAGGTGTATGTGAGACAACCCCCCGGTTTTGAAAATCCCAAGTTTCCAAACCATGTTTTCAAACTTAACAAAGCTTTGTATGGTTTGAAACAAGCCTGGTATGATAGGTTGAAAACCTTTTTGCTTGCTAAGGGTTTTAAAATGGGATGTCTGGATAAAACTCTTTTTCTCCTCAAGCAAGGCAATGACACTCTCTTTGTTCAGATTTACGTGGATGATATCATTTTCGGTGGTTCCTCTCATGCTTTAGTTGCCAAGTTTTTAGATACAATGAGTAGGGAATTTGAGATGAGCATGATGGGCGAGTTGACATTCTTTCTCGGGATGCAAATCAAGCAATCTCGAGAAGGGACGTTTGTGCACCAGGGCAAGTACACCAAGGACATAGTGAAGAAGTTCGATATGGGTGAGGCCAAGCCACTTCCAACACCCATGTCGACCATGACGGCCCTGGATGCGGATGAGGAGGGAGAAGCCATGGACCAGAAGGAGTACTGGAGTAGGATCGGATCGTTGTTGTACCTAACGGCGACAAGACCAGTCATTCAGTTCGCGGTGTGTCTTTGCGCACGATTTCAGTCATCGCCGCGTACCTCTCACCGTCAGGCGGTCAAGCACATTATGAGGTACCTTCGTTTCACTCCTGAGTTCGGGCTTTGGTACTCTGCTTCTTCTATCCTCTCTCTTTGCTGATACTCTGACGCTGATTTTGCTGGTTGCTGACTTGATCGCATGTCCACTTCTGGGACTCATCAGTTTTTGGGTTCTTCTCTTGTATCTTGGTCTTCTCGCAAGCAGTCTAGTGCCGCTCAGTCTACCACAGAGGCTGAATATGTTGCTGCGGCTAGCTGCTGTTCCCAGTTATTGTGGATGATGGCCACTTTGCGTGATTTTGGTCTGAGTTTTTCTCGAGTACCATTGGTTTGTGACAGCACGAGTGCAATTAGGGTTGCTAAGAACCTCGTGTTTCATTCTAAGACCAAACATGTTGATGTGCGCTTTCATTTCTTGCGAGACCAGTATGAGAAGGGTTATATCGACCTTCGCCATGTCGATACTCATCATCAGTTGGCAGATATTTTTACCAAGCCTTTGGACCAATCAACCTTTGCTAAGTTGAGAGGTGAGCTTGGTGTGTGTTTCCCCTTTTAGTTGGGGGAACATTTTGGTTATTGTATCATAGACTAACTTCTTTTGTTTTGCTCTTGTTTAGTCTTTGCATTTCATCATATTTGCATCTTTACTTTTTTGAGCTTCATGTCTATAATCTTTAGAATAAATCTATGCTATGATCAGTGTATGCTCCGATGATATATGATGATGCATGTAGCTTAGGCTCTTCTTGATCACTGATACATGTTGTGAGCTGAGCTATTTTTCAGAATTGTGGATATGCTTAATTCAACATAAAAATTGAAACTTGTTCACCATTGAGATTGGCAACTAGCATGTGTAGAATGTGTGTTGAAGTTAGTTGTGCTATTCCTATATGCTAGGTTGCTATTCGCTAGTTCTGAGTCTTTCACTTGCTTGGTATGTTCATATTATGTTACAATTGAACCAAGTCTAAGTGAATTGAAAAGATCGAGATGGGATTACTTGACAGCACATCACGGTATCGAGACTGTTTCTCATTGCACATTGAGTTAAACTTGAGCCGTGTAGTGTAAGACCGAAACTGAATGCTGCAAGCTTCTGATTGCTTATGCATAGGCTTAGCTTGGTTGAAAAGTGAGGCCATGTCAAGTTTTCAACCTCTCGCAATCACATGCTGAAAATTCAAACTTGTGTATAATCATCGCTGCAACTCTGATAAAATTTTGAAAACACAAGTCTATGTTTGTTTCTAAAGCATGAAGGAGATCGGGTTGAATCCGCGGAAGAACAGTACAGTTTCAGGGGCATTGGACGCTGGACACGGGGCCATCGGACGCTGAGTTCGTCACATCGGACGCTCAGGTGCCACGTGTCAAAGAACAACGTTTCTGAAGGAGCATCGGACGCTCCGTTGTCCATCGGACGCGTCCGGGATCTGAGTATTGGACGCTGTGGGTTCACTGTTGCAGCGTCCGATGACTATGCAGTGAGGTTCCAGAACAGTGCATTTTGCATCGTACGTCCGGTGCCTGGACATCGGACGCAGGCCAGCGTCCGGTGCTGCAGGTTTTGCACTGTTTCGTTCGCTGTTTGCTCATCCGACTTCGGATTTGTTTTGGAGCTTTTGCGGTGGGTTTCTAGACTTATGCAGTGTCTCGCTGTGCGTCTAGGAAGCATCCACCCTACATCTAGGGTCGTGGACACTGACAAGCTCTAGGTTTGCTCTTGGGGTTGATTCGCAGGACAAAGGCTAAAAGTTTCTGAAAAGAAATTTAAAGCTCTCATTCACCCCCCTCTGGTCGCCTTTGTATAGCATTCTGGGTCCTTCAATTGGTATCAGAGCAGGTTAAGGATCTTCTACCTTAACCGGTTCTAGATCCACAGAAGGCGACATGGATCGCGGCATGGGCAAACCGCCATTTTTCGATGGGACGAACTATGCGTATTGGAAGATACGTATGTCGGCCTATCTTCAGAGTATGGGTGCTTCTGTCTGGGAGATTTGCAACAAGGCTGATTACGTGGTCTTGGCTGCTCGTGTGACTCAGCTACAGATCGACGAGCACGATGCCAATAGTCGAGCCCGTAATGCTCTTTTCTCATGTTTGAGCATGTCTGAGTTTGATCGTGTTTCTCACCTCCCCACGGCTCGGGAGATTTGGGCGACCCTCATGCGTTTCCATGAGGGAACCACTCAAGTCAAATCCCGTCTCTACGAGTCGCACAAGCGGGAGTATGAGAACTTTTGACACATGCCTGGCGAGAGCATAGAAAGTTTATTCGCTCGCTTTCAGGTGATTGTCAACAGGATGAGGGCTAACAAGGAGTTGTTGCCTTTCGACGATCATGAGAGGGCTCTCAAGCTTTTACACACTCTCGATCGGTCGGTGTGGGACTCCAAGGTTCAGGTGATCATCGAATCGCCTAACTATGAGACTCTCACGTGCGACGAGCTCTTTAGTAAACTCAAGTCCAGTGAGATTGACGCCATGGCGAGGGCTTCTTATGAAAATCCTTCTGGCCCGTCAATGGCTTTGGTTTCTGGCTCTTCTGTTAACCTCTCCGGAGGCTTTGCTTTGTCACCTCTTCTTTCTGTCACAGAGGAGCAGTTGGAGTTCATGGCAGACGATGAGTTGGCCCTGCTTGCCAACCGGTTCTCGCGGTTCCACAACTACCGCATGAACCATCGCCATGGAGGAGGACGTGGTGGCTGCTACGAGTGTGGAGGCTTGGACCACTTCATCGCAAATTGCCCGAAGAAGAACAAGCAAGCTTTCGGCAAGGTGGATCATGGCCACAAGTGCAACTCCGACAAGCGCAAGGAGAAGTACATCCCCGCCAAGCACAAGCGAAGGGGCGGCTTCAACAAGGAGTACATCAAGGAGAAGTACTTGGAGAAGGCCCAAGTCGAGCAGCGTGCCTTCTTCGCCACACTCAGCGACGCCGAAGACTCGGATGACGACTACACTACATCAAGCGATGACGAGTCCGAGAAGAAGAAGAAGATCGAGGACAAGCTGAATGGCCTCTGTTTCTTCGCCGACAACGAGGGCTTCTGCACCATGGCCCTCGGCGATGAGGTGAACGGCGAGCTGGAGGAGATCCCTCGGAACGACGACGACGACGATGACACCTCCCAGGTATCACAGACCCCCGATGAGCTTTCTGCTGAGGTTGATAAACTTATTGCCGCCCTCCTTAGTCAAGATAAGCTGCTTAGGTGTGCCGCTAGAGAGAGGAAGGAGTTTAGGCAGAAGTGGGAGGATGCAGTGAAGGAAGTTGAATCTGTCAAGTCCACCGTTGTCGTGTCTGAGGAGGATGAGTGTGAGATGTGCTCCAAGCACATGACTGACTTTCTCACCTTGAGGGGGAGTATGTTTCTTTGGTTGGAGTGGTGGATGAACTTAGAGCTAAATCCTCCGTGCTTGGTGCGTGCAAGTCATGTGCAGGCTTGCAATCAGAGTTGGCAGAGAAGAATGCCAAGATTGTGTCTCTTGAGAATGCCAGCTCGGATAGCACTTGTGTGTCTAGATGCGTTTTGTGTGAGGGTTTGGAGATGGAGATTGCGAATGTGAAGCATGACAAGATGCAAACCGAGGAAGAAAACACATACCTTCGGACCATCTTGTCATGGGTGTCTAGTGGTGAGCCGCAGCTTGGAATGATGATTTCCAAATTCAAGCGTGCTGCTGGAGGTCCTGGTGTAGGTTTTGCTCAAGGGTCGGTGAGTGTTGCTTCTTTTGGAAAGATTGGTGAGTCAAGTGGTCTTAATCCGAGTGAGAAGCCCAACTCCAACACTACTCTCAAGCTAACCAAGATACCACCCAAAGAGCCCCTCAAACCAAACACCAAAGATGGAGTGTTGGTGCAACCTCCAAAAGCTCCACCCATGAAACATACATGGGCTCCAAAACCAAACCACCTCAGGAATAAGCTAGACACCATGCCACCAATCCATGAGGAGCTTATGCCACAAAAGAGCCAAGTGATCCACACCCACTACCGTGAGTACCAACAAACCCCTATGAGAGCGGTGAGGTACCACTGTGAGCACTGTGGGAGAGATGGACACTTGAGGGAGTTTTTCTTTCGGCGCAAGATTGAGGAGCGTCGTGCAAAGGAGATGAACAACTCAGACATGTACTGTCTCTTCCATGATGTACATGTGCCGAATGTTCAAAAGAGAGCTGCTAGGCCTAGAGGTCCAATGCCTCAAGGTCCTAGGCCGCAAGGAGGACGTGCCCGACGGGATCCTGCTTTTGTAGGCTATGGACCCCGTGGCGGTGGCTTTGTTGTTGAGCGTTACCCCCCACCGCGTTTTGACTATCGCGATGGATGCTCTTCCCTCAGCGGACCACATTTTCCTCAGCGTGGTGATCGCTTTCCCCGTAGGCGTGCTAGGAATGGTTTTGCTACTAACCGTTCTTTTGAGCAGCCGGCCCAACACTTGTACACTTCCCATTTTACTCACCTCAGTGTTGGACCGTATGCTCACCCTATGTCTTTTTATTGATGTAGGTAAGGCGATTGGAGAATGTTTGGTTGGTGGATTCCGGGTTCTCAAGGCATATGACCGGAAACGCCAAGTGGTTCTTTAGTCTTAGACCAGTTGCTGGAAAGGAGTTTATCACCTTCGGCGACAATCGCAAAGGTAAAGTGTTGTCTCGTGGATCGGTGCGAGTTAATGAGCACTTTGTGTTGCGTGATGTGTTGCTTGTTTCTAACTTGCATTTTAACCTTCTTTCTGTTTCGCAACTCTTTGACGATGACTATGAGATTCGTTTTAGCTGAATCTCAGTCGTATTTTGGATCCTCAGGGCAATCTTGTGTGTTTGATTTCGCCCTTTGGGAAAGTATTTCGTGTGAATTCTCGGAGTCTTTGGCATTTCTCATTGTCTTTTGGCTGGACCTCCTCCTCTGATCTTTGGAAGTGGCATAGGAGACTAGGTCACTGAGCTTCGACTTGCTTTGCAAGGCTTAGCTCACTTGGCTTAATCCGAGGATTGCCCAAGTTGTGCATGGAGAAGGATCTTGTTTGCCATTCTTGTAGACATGGGAAAATGGTAGCCGCTCCCCACCATTCGGTGAATCAAGTTATGACTAAGCGCCCTGGAGAGCTTTTGCATATGGACCTTGTCGGTCCAGCTCGGTTGGGGGGAAGTGGTATGTGCTTGTTGTTGTTGACGACTTTTTGAGATATTCGTGGGTTTTCTTTTTAGTTGAGAAAACTGAGACTTTCGCTTTTGTTCGCAATTTGATCTTGCGACTTCAGAACGAGTTCCCTAAGAACTCGATGAGAGCTATTCGTAGCAATAATGGTTCCAAGTTTAAGAACTCGGATTTTGAGAAGTTTTGTAACTCTTTGGGTTTAGAGCATCAGATTTCTTCCCCCTACACACCGCCACAAAATGGTGTTGTAGAGAGGAAAAATTGGACCCTTGTAGAGATGGCCAGGACGATGCTCGATGAGCATAAGACTCCTAGGCGATATTGGGCCGAGGCTATAAACACTGCATGCTATATTTCCAATCGCATTTTTCTCTATGCTTTCTTGAAGAAAACTTCTTATGAGTTGCGATTGGGAAGCAACCCAAAGTGAGTTATTTTAGAGTTTTTGGTTGCCACTGTTTTATACTCAAGAAAGGCAATTTGGACAAGTTTGAGTATCGTTCTTCTAACGGTGTATTTTTGGTTATGGTAATCATACTCGTGCATATCGTGTACTTAACCTTGATACTAACCGAGTCATGGAGACATCCGATGTCACTTTCGACGAGACCATACATTGTCCTTCTTCTAGATTTGAGCGTGCAGGTGATCACGAGGTTGGCGAACCTCTTTTTGATGATGAGGAAGAAGGTGCTGAAGGGATTGATGATCAAGCACTTCCTCCACCTGCGATGCCGAATGGGTCGACTTCGACCACGACTGCTCGTGGCTCCGACCCGTCTACTTCCACTACATGGGGGTCGTGTGATCCACCACCTCGGGTTGTACCACTTGTACCCGAGGAGGCAACAGCTACTGTTGAGGGGAGGTCACTTCAGCAAGGGAGGCGCCACGACACATTCAGCGCCAACACCCTTCTCAACAGATGATCGGCGACATCCACGAAAGCGTCACTTGGTCAAGGTCACAACAAATCTCTCACTTTGCTCATTCTACATTTGTTGCTGATTTTGAACCCTGAGATGTTGGACACGCTTTATCTGATCCGGATTGGGTCAATGCCATGCATGAGGAGCTTAAAAATTTTGAGAGAAATTGGGTTTGGGTTCTTCTCCCTCTTCCTCCTGAGTGTCACCCTATTGGGACAAAATGGGTTTTCAAAAACAAACAAGGAGAGGATGGCCACGTTGTGAGAAACAAGGCCAGACTTGTAGCCCAGGGGTATAGTCAGAAGGAGGGGATAGAGTATGAGGAGACTTTTGCTCCTGTAGCTCGTTTGGAGGCAATTAGGATCCTCTTGGCTTTTCCTGCATCCAAAGGTTTCAAACATTTTCAAATGGATGTCAAGAGTGCCTTTCTAAACGGCTACATAGAAGAAGAGGTGTATGTGAAAACAACCCCCGGTTTTGAAAATCCTAAGTTTCCAAACCATGTTTTTAAACTTCACAAAGCTTTGTATGGTTTGAAACAAGCCCTAGAGCCTGGTATGATAGGTTGAAAACCTTTGCTTGCTAAGGGTTTTAAAATGGGATGTGTGGATAAAAACTCTTTTTTCTCAAGCAAGGCAATGACACTTTGTTGGTTCAGATTTACGTGGATGATATCATTTTCGGTGGTTCTTCTCATGCTTTGTTGCCAAGTTTGCAGATACTATGAGCAGGTAATTTGAGATGAGCATGATGGGCGAGTTGACATTTTCCTCGGATTGCAAATCAAGCAATCCCGAGAAGGGACGTTTGTGCACCAGGGCAAGTACACCAAGGATATTTTGAAGAAGTTCGATATGGGTGAGGCCAAGCCTCTTCCAACACCCATATCGACCACGATGGCCCTGGATGCGGACAAGGATGGAGAAGCTGTGGACCAGAAGGAGTACCGGAGTATGATCGGGTCGCTGTTGTACCTGATGGCGACACGCTCGGACATTCAGTTCGCGGTGTGCCTTTGCGCGCGCTTTCAGGCGTCGCCGCGCACTTCTCACCGTCAGGCGGTCAAGCGCATTATGAGGTACTTATGTTTCACACCTGAGTTTGGGATTTGGTATTTGCTTCTTCCACCCTCTCCCTTTGCGGTTACCGGATGCCTGATTGCTGGTTGCCGACTTGAGCGCAAGTCCAATTGGGACTTGTCAGTTTTTGGGTTTTCTCTAGTGTCTTGGTCTTCTCGCAAGCAGTCTAGTGTCGCGTCAGTCTACAACAGAGGCTAAATATGTCGCTGGGCTAGCTGTTTTCCTAGTTGTTATGGATGATGGCCACTTTGCATGATTTGGTCTGAATTTCTCGAGTCCATTGCTTGCTTGTGACGCACGAGTGGATTAGCGTTGCTAAGAACCCGGTGCTGCATTCTAAGACAAACACATTGATGTGCGCTTTCATTTCTTGCGAGACCACTATGAGAAGGGTGATATCGACCTGCACCATGTCGATACTCATTTTCAGTGGCAGCTTATTTGCGGATACATGGGTGTATGCCGAGTCTCTGTGTGATGAGTGATTGTCAATGGAGATGATGCGCATGTTCTTTGGCTTGTGTTGTGCAGGTGTCGAGCACGGAGACAGTGATCGATGGCGGGTGAAGGTCAAGTTGCGACGTGCCGTGCCGACGGACCGGGCGCGATGAAGGATGGGCGTGCCGTGCGGCGGACGTGCCATGCCGATGTATCGGACGGTGAAGGGCGGACGTGGACTTGGACTGATGGACTGGAGGCCGGAGGATCAGCTGTGGTGGCTGGCAGCCTGCGACAGCGACAGGCGGAGAAGTGCGATCATGTCGGTGGAAGGGGTGCACAGGCGGTGCATCCCCTCTACGACGCCGGTTTGTTGGTAGAGCCCGGGAAAAACCAACGGTGGACGGTTTCCAGGTTGGGCCTCAAAACCTGGGTGCTGGGTTTCCAGGTGAGCCAAAAACAAAACCTGGGCGTGGGCCGGTTCCGAGTTTGGGCCTCAAAACTCGGGCGCTGAGGGTTTCCGAGTTGGGCCACAAAACTCGGGCTGGAGGCTGGTTTCCCGGTTTGGGCCTCAAAACCGGGGGCTGATGGAAAAGGCTGGTTCCCGGTTTGGGCCGCAAAACCGGGGGTGCAGAGTGGTGGCGGCACGTGGCGGCGATCTGAAGGTTGCGTGGAGGCGACGCGGAAGACCGTGCGGGCGTGGCCGTCGGATCTACTACCACCAGCGGGTGGACTAGAATAGCCTTAGGGTTAGGCTGGTCCGCTCTGTAAATTAGAGTAGAGAGGGGTAGAGTAGGAAATAGACTTAGGCTAGGTTAGTATAAGTAGTCTAGGGAGACACCCTCCTCCTATCTCAATCTCAGTTAGAGCTTTCATTTCCTAGGGTTTCCACTCTCCCACACCCTGCTTTAGCTAGTTGAGATCCGCAGAGAGACTCCACTCTGTGTACTGTTGATTCGAGGAAGTGAGGCCGTATCCTCACCTTGGATCCCATCTCTTGGTGTCAATTCGCGTTTTGATTTCATGTTCATCATGTTCTTCGCGGATTGCTTTGTGCCTTGAGTTTTCCCGTCGCTTGATCTTTGTGCTCGGTCCATCTTTCACGATTCCGTTTGAACTGAGTTGCTCTAGATCGTGAGGCACTTCTTTCCACCGAAAGAAATCATCTCTAACCTCACGGTCTAGGAGATCGATCAAGTTTAGTTTCGGGTCTCTTTTTCTTCTTTCCCCCGAATTCCTTCGATTCACCGATTTGGAGTTAGGTTCGAGCCATGATCTCTTAGAGATAGCTCACTAACCTCCTTGTGACTCCTCAGATCGAATCCCAAGCCTAGAGCACTTGATTCGAGGAGATCGGGTTGAATCGCCGGAGTTTCAGTGCAGTCGCGGGGTGACCGGACGCTCTGTCGGGCTGACCGGACGCACGCTTTCAGAGTCCGGTCGTTGAGCACGCGCCAAGCTTTTCTGCGTACTGACCGGACGCTCTCGACCGGACGCTCTGTTTGCATTTCGACGGACGCTACGCTTGCACTGTTCCCGTGTCATTGTCTCATCTGACCGGACGCTCAGTGAACGACCGGACGCTGAGCTCCGTGCGTCGGTCGCGAACAGAGAGCTCCCAGAGCTGTTTTCTGACGACCGGACGCGTCCGGTCCCTGCTGACCGGACGCAGGCCAGAGTCGGTCGCTGCAGTTTCGCGCGTCTTCGTTCGCGGTTCGTTCGTTCTTGATCGGATTTGAGTTCCGTCTTTTGGGTTGGCTTTCTAGGGTTGTCTAGTGTCCCGCTGTGCTTCTAGGAAGCATCCACCCTACATCTAGGGTCGTGGACATTAGCAAGCTCTAGGTTCGCTTTTGGGGTTGATCTTGGGACAGTGGCATCTAGTTTCCGAAAGGAAATTTTGAAGCTCCCATTCACCCCCCCTCTGGTCGCTTTCGGGTAGCTTCTCGGTCCTTCAATTGGTATCGGAGCGGGTTAAGGATCTTCCACCTTAGCCGGTTCCAGATCCACCGAAGGCGACATGGATCGCGGCGTGGGCAAACCGCCGTTTTTCGATGGACGAACTATGCGTATTGGAAGATACGTATGTCGGCCTATTTGCAGAGCTTGGCGCTTCGATCTGGGATATTTGCAACTCCCCTGATTACGTGGTCTTGGCTGCTCGTGTGACTCAACAGCAGGTCGATGAGCACGATGCCAATAGCCGAGCCCGTAATGCTCTTTTCTCTTGTTTGAGCATGGGTGAGTTTGATCGTGTTTCTCACTCGCTACGGCTCGGGAGATCTGGGACACTCTCATGCGTTTTCATGAGGGCACCTCTCAAGTCAAAACCGACTCTACGAGTCGTTCAAGCGAGAGTATGAGAACTTTAGACATCAACCTGGCGAGAGCATAGAAAGTTTATTCGCTCGCTTTCAGGTGATTGTCAACAGGATGAGGGCTAACAGAGAGCAGTTGCCATTTGACGATCATGAGCGTGCTTTGAAGCTTTTGCACACTCTTGACCGTTCGATGTGGGACTCCAAGGTTCAGGCAATCATCGAATCGCCGAACTATGAGACTCTCACCTGCGACGAGCTCTTCAGTAAGCTCAAGTC